>BTPG01000003.1:39328904-39541404 GCA_036245525.1 Semisulcospira habei
CGACGTGAAAGCTGCCTTTCAGACAGATTTACAGCGCAGGCTCAAAGACACAGCGGACCCAGCAGACTCCTCCCCTGAAACACTCTGGGAACAACTGAAAACTGCTATTGCAAAATCCTCTGCAGAAGTCTTGGGTTTCGCTAGAAAGAAGAACAAAGACTGGTTTGACGAAAACGATGTTGAGATCCAGGAACACCTAGCAAAAAAAAAAAAAAAAAAGAGCCGCCCATCAGGCCCACCTAGCCCAGCCTTCCTGCCCTGTGAAGAAGTCTGCCTTCCGCCTCGTCTGCAGCAGTCTCCAGCGCAAGCTCAGAGATCTCCAGAATGAGTGGTGGACCAGACTTGCACAGAGGACCCAGCTTTGCGCTGACAATGGTGACTACAGGGGCTTCTACGAAGCACTGAAAGCAGTGTATGGCCCCAGGCACCTGGTACAAAGTCCCCTGCGAAGCGCGAATGACCAGGCACTCCTCACTGATAATACCTCCATCTTGAACCTCTGGTCGGAGTACTTTCAGAGCCTCTTCAGCGCTGAGCGCACTGTTCAAGAAGCAGTCGTCCTACAAATCCCACAACTCCCAGTAAAGGTTGAATTGGACGAACCGCCCACCGCTGAAGAGACTCTCACAGCCATCCACCAGCTCAAGAGTGGCAAAGCAGCAGGCATTGATGGAATACCGCCAGAGATCTGGAAACATGGAGGCACAGCACTGCACAACAAGCTCCATGACCTCTTTCTCTGCTGCTGGGAGGAAGGAACACTACCAAAGGATATCCGTGATGCTGTCGTTATCACCCTGTACAAGAACAAAGGCGAGAAGTCTGACTGTTCCAACTATCGGGGAATCACCCTGCTGTCCATTGCTGGGAAAATTCTTGCAAGGCTGCTCCTGAATCGGCTGGTACCTGCCATCGCTGAAGATCACCTCCCAGAGGGCCAGTGTGGCTTCAGAGCAAACAGGAGCACCACCGATATGGTCTTTGTGCTGAGACAGCTTCAGGAGAAGTGCCGCGAGCAGAACAAAGGGCTGTACGTAACGTTTGTCGACCTAACAAAAGCGTTCGACACTGAGAGCAGGCAAGGCAGATCCTGGAGCGACTTGGCTGTCCCCCAAAGTTCCTCAGCATGATTGTCCAGCTACACGAGGACCAGCAAGGCCAGGTCAGACTCAACAATGACCTCTCAGAACCATTCCCTATTTTCAACGGCGTAAAGCAGGGCTGCGTGCTGGCACCGGCCCTCTTCACCATCTTTTTTTAGCATGATGTTGAAGCAGGCCACAGTGGACCTCGATGATGACGATGCAGTGTACATCAGATATCGTCTCGATGGCAGCCTGTTCAACCTCAGACGACTGCAGGCCCACACGAAAACCCTAGACCAACTGATTCGTGAGCTGCTTTTTGGTGATGACGCTGCCCTTGTTGCACACACAGAGAGAGCCCTGCAGCGCATCACGTCCTGCTTCGCAGACGCTGCCCAGCTCTTTGCACTCGAGGTCAGTCTGAAAAAGACAGAGGTCCTCCATCAGCCGGCACCCAAGACAGTGTATCGCCCTCCTCACATCACCATTGGCGAGTCTGAACTAAAGTCAGTGCACCAGTTTACTTACCTTGGCTGCATTATCACATCGGACGCCAAGCTGGACAAGGAGCTTGGCAGCAGGCTGGCAAAAGCGAACAGCGCTTTCGGGCGACTTTTCGAGCGGGTGTGGCACAATCAACAGCTGAAAACAGGCACCAAGATCAGCGTGTACAGAGCTGTGGTCCTCACCACCCTACTGTATGGTTCCGAGTCCTGGGCCCTCTACCGAAGCCAACTACGACTCCTCGAACGCTTCCACCAGCGCTGCCTGCGCACAATCCTGGGCATTCACTAGAGCGACTATGTCACCAACGTCGAGGTCCTTGAACAGGCTGAAACTGTGAGCATCGAGGCTTTGCTGCTGCGGACACAGCTCCGCTGGGCGGGGCATGTCTCCAGGATGGAGGATCATCGCCTACCAAAGATCACCCTGTTCGGCGAGCTTGCTACTGGACACCGTGACAGAGGGGCACCAAAGAAGAGATACAAAGACTGTCTCAAGAAGTCACTTAGTGCCTGCCAAATCGACCTCCACCAGTGGTCTTCGCTTGCTGTGGACCGTGACACCTGGCGCTCCACCATTTACAAGGCAGCTGTCTCCTTTGAGGACTCTCGCAGAGCTAACCTTAAGGACAAGCGGCTCAGGAGAAAAAAACAGAGATGCCGCAACTCAGAACCCTGGCCATACCTCCCTCTGCAGCCACTGCGGTCGAACCTGCCTGTCCCGGATTGGCCTCCGCAGCCACGAACAAGCCTGCAGACGTCGTGGACAACTCCTATAAAATCTTCGTTCGCGAAGTCAAGCCAAGAGAACTACGATGGAATTGAGAAGCGACACACAACATCTTCGCGCTTGTTTCATTTATTATACACGTATACATGTATACATTATTACGACCGATTTGTATGGGTTGTTGCTATATCCGACGTATGCTATAAGCGGAGTTTCATATAAAAGACGTTGTGATATCAGAAGAAAAAAAGTGTATCAGGCTTTCGTATCAGCCAATGTCACATTCAAATCTGCCTCATCACTATCAGCTTCATGTGGTCTTGACCAAGAAAGATTTTGTCCTTCTTTTAGAACTTCAACATGAAACTTTGGCAGGAATCAAGATTTGTGTGTGTGTGTGTGTGGGGGGGGGGGGGGGGGGAGGGGAGTAAAACGCGTAGGGGATGGTATGTTGTGTTTTTTTTATGTGTTTTTGTTTTTGTTTTTTGGTTATTGTTTTTTTTTTCTTTTTTTTTTTTTTTTGGTGGGGGGGGGGTATAAACTGTAGGGGATGGGGGTGAGTGATGCAAACCATTCCTTCACAAGAAACCAGGAAACCCAGACTGTGCAGCCATGTGCAGCCAATGTTCTCGCGCGATACATTCTGTTCAACAACTGACCACCGTGTTGGGAGTTATCCTGTGATTGATGGGGTGTGAAGTGCCAGTTTCACTGCACCAGACTGGCCACTCCGCACTTACACTCGACCCATCTGCAGGAGGCATAGATTCTCATGGGCCTCGCATAATTTCGGGGGCTCATGAGGATCTGTGCCTCTTGCTCACATTGTTCTGTCGCTTTAGATTCATTCCAACATAAGTTTCTTGGGAAGAGAAGGTTCTGGGTGTTCTGTCAAAGGCTACACACTCTTGACCACGGGTAGTCTGGCGTTGGCCGTGTGGCGCCATGTCTGTGACGTGGCGGGGCCGTTCTCGAAGACAGATGCTTATGCCGCAGGAACTAGGCTGAACTCCCCATAACCACGTACGGCTAAGTAACACAGATTCATATTGAAAGAAACCATCCTCGCAAGAAGGAGGAAAAGGCAATAATTTGTTTATCTGTATTCCATGATGGTAAGTGTCTGTTACTACACGGGTTGGAGGGGTTCGATTTTGACATGACATGGGTCATGAAGACACGATGCTTGTGCTACAGCCTGTACACTGTCAGAACTCTTTGGCGTTCTCCAGCACAGGCTGCGTTAGAGACATGCGTTTTCATGATGTTTATCAATGCACACTATATCATATTTTTTTCTAATCACTGTGTAATAAAACAATGTCTGCTTTATTTCAGTGACTAGAAGAAATTATTATCGTACATTTACAAAGCGTAAAAAAATAGCTGTCTTTACTCCAGCCTGTGGTATATAATCTCTCTAGACAGAGGGGCTACACTTAGTCCCGCTAGACAGAGGGGCCGACTTAGTCCCGCTAGACAGAGGGGCAACACTTAGTCCCGCTAGACAGAGGGGCTACACTTAGTCCCGCTAGACAGAGGGGCTACACTTAGTCCCGCTAGACAGAGGGGCTACACTTAGGCCCGCTAGACAGAGGGGCTACACTTAGGCCCGCTGTTGCAGAGACGCCTCTTTTACATTTGTAAGAGGGATAGATTCTCATGAGTGTATGCAAGGGTATGGCCGGCCACCCATCCGAGCAGACGTGTGTGTGTGTGTGTGTGTGTGTGTGTGTGTGTGTGTGTGTGTGTGTGTGTGTGTGTGTGTGTGTGTGTGTGTGTGTATGCGCGCGCGCCCGCCCGCGCATATGTGCGTTCCTTTTTCACATGACATCCTGACTCTATCAACTTGTCAGATTATTCCACAGTGCTTGTGTAACAGTATGAATATGTCTTTTCAAAGCAGCTTTCATGATCTCTTGGTCTCTCAGTCTCAACTCAGCCGGCGCCATCTGCAAGAGGCATAAATCCACACAAGTTTATGCAACTGCAGGGCCTCGTGAGGTTCTATGCCTCTTGCAAATCGAAATCACCTCCATCTGCTCCTTAACACAAGACCTTTGTTATCTGGCCTGCACTCACGACTGATCCTGCCCTTTATGACAACGGCTCTGTGCCTGTCGTCAGAACGATGTCTTGATCATGACCTCTGGCGGGAAAAAACGTTTGCCGCGGATCTGAGCGCGGTTCTGTGACTTTGAACCTTACGGCTTGCAACCGTAAGGTTCAAAGCCACAGATCAGCGAGCAAATTTGCTGAGAAATGAGAGGGGGTTGGAGGGTGGGGGGGGGGGGGGGGGGGAGGGAAGAGAGAAGGGGGAAAAGACGAAACAACATTTTTTCAGACTGACAGTAAAAAGGTCAGGTATGCTGTAATAATGAGTTTTCTGGTCACCTAGCGACTTTCTTATGTTGGGGTGGGTGTTAACAGCTGCAAACGTGATTTGTCGACCACATTTTCAAAATGACTGAGTTGTAACAGGGGCATGCTAGTTAATCTATTGCAAAAAAAAACCAAAAAAAAAAAAATGCCCAAAGAAGCAAACTTCTGAAATTTGAGAGGGTCCTTTGATGGAAAAAAGGCAAGCATAAACAAAAACACTCGTGAATTCAATTTGTCCCGCTAGCAATCACGCCATTGGCTCGCCTGCCTCAGCAATTTTTTTTTTTTTTTTTCAACCGGCAAATAGGTTAGATGCATTCTGCTGTGAGGTTAGCCGTCACCCGACTTTGTCAACAGTTGCGAGCATCATTTGTTATCTACATTCTTCGAGTGACGGATTAGGAACGGTGGTGTGCTAAAGCCATCAGGAAACATGCTGTAATTTGAGAGGTCGTTGATGGCAAGGTCATCTGTCGCCAAAACTATTCTTCAGAGAATGTTTACAAACGTGAGGCTGAGATCGCCAGCATTCTTTCAGCTCAGGCTTGGATAGCGTCATTTGATACGGGTTGTAAGTGTTTGAATAGATTCATCAACTACTTCTCTTTCTTCGATGGATGGGCGGGGGTGGGGGAGAGATGTAGGGTGGGAGGCGAGGCGAAGAGAGAGAGAGAGAGAGCCGTTAGTTCCAAGGAGTATTTTGTAGATGACAAAATATGATACACATACAATACAATACAATACAATACAATACAATACAATACAATACAATACAATACAATAATACTTTATTAATCCCTCACGGGGAAATTCACTGTCTGCCCATACAACACATGGCCTCATCAATCACTCATTTAAAAAAAAAAAACATCACACTCAATTAAAGAAAACACTCAATTAAAGAAATGAACTGTAACAGACATATTGTTACCTTTGAATAACAATAGTAATAATACTAGTAATAATACTGAGAGGGCTAGTACTAAGGACGGAAGAATGTTGACCGACACTATCTACTGATATTACTGTTGAAAAGGGTAACAGCCTGAGGGACAAAAGAGTTGGCATAACGTGATGTACGACTTTTGGGTACTCGGAGTCTGCCACTTCGTTCGATACGTCTGCTGTCAAATTCATATCTAAGTGGATGTGTTTTGTCATCAAGAATGTCTGCCAATTTGTTTGTAATCCGTCTGTTGTACAGTGTGTCCAAATTATCCTGTGCCCTAACAATCACCCCACCCCCTTTCCGGATTACTTTGTTAAGACGATCTTGGTCTCTGTTACATAAATTTCTCCCCCAGCACGTCAGTCCAAAAGTTAAAATGCTAACAATACTGGAGCAGTAAAACATCTGTAAAAGCTGAGCGCTTACATGAAATGATCTGAGCTTTCTCAAACAGTAAAGACGGGTATGCGGTTTTTTTTCACAATAGCATCTGTGTTTTGTTTCCAGTTGAGCGCGTTGTCAAAAAGAACACCTAAATACATATCAAGGGACATCACTCATCCCGAGACAAACAGTTAGATCCCCTGACCCCTTCGGCAGAAAGGGTCAGGGGATCAAACTCTTTGTTTGTCCCGCACTGAGTGACTTCCCCTAGATGGTATCTGAAATGTATCAGCGATTTTGTTTGTGAATTACTCATTTAGATCACCAATGACTAAAATCGTCACACAGAAAAATAAGTGTGTGCCGCACATGAATGCTGTGTCTACTTTGTCTTACAGCTGACGCACGTGTGTGGCACAACACTAAAACATAAGCGATGTTCACTACTCCGTAACAAATGGTGCAAGCATACATTTTCCAACCCCCTCCCCTTCCCCCCATTGATTCGTAGAAATAGATCTGGATGGACTGTGACCCTGCCCATACCAGCAAGAGGCATTGATTCTCATGAACCCCTGCATAAGCAGGGGTTCATGAGAATCTATGCCTCTTGCAAATGGAAGTGGGGTGCCTGGAATAGTGAAAATTGGTACAGAACCTTTGTCGTTGAAGACAGCTTGTTCTCTCATCATGCCCCTAACTGCCACCGCGACTGTTTGGAAGCCGCAGACTGAGCGTTCATAACCCCCTTCCTTGTAGAAAAGAGATCTGTAGACAATGAGTGATACTTGTAAGTAAGCACAGCTGCTTTCGTGAGCCGGCCTTTGGACTTTTGAGGTGAAACTCTGATCACAGATTCTATTCCTTCTGCGGCCTCTGCTAGGATGCAGAATATAGGCATATTTTACGTCTATGCCCCTGATAGATAAGAAAGAAAGAAAGTTTTGCTGTTGACTTCAGTTTGGCAACCCGAAACGCTTTGTCATCTACCGAGCGTTTGGGCCACCGGGACAGATAGTCTCGGTGTGTCAGTTGATAGTTTCGGTGTTCCAGACACAAGGGAGATAACCGATAACGCTGCAACAGGATTCCTTGCCCTTTCAGCTGAGTTTTCACTGCATTTTTTTTTTTTGTATTTATTTATTTTTTTTTTTGGTTAAATCGTACAACAGTGGTAGATGTGCAACTACTCTTACACGACCCCGTTTTCTCTATTGATTGCATAGTAGTAAGCAGACTGCTGTGGAAAAGGTTTCAGAGATTAGCAGCAGGTTATTTCAAGGTCTGTTCTTAACTCATTCGAGACGTGCCGCCTCCGGATACGCGGTTTATGCCGCGTATCCGGAGGCGGCACGTCTCGAATGAGTTAATGTGTGTGCTAGTCAGTGATTTTGGGCCTCACCGTCTAAACAGTGAGATCCAAAATTACAAACCAACACACACGTGCCGCGTGGACCCAGGAAACTGCATATGACAGACATGTCGGATTATATTTGGGTTCTATCAAATTTCCGGGGCGGGTTCATTCCCCTGATCGACCTAAATATTGCCTTCCTGCGGGGGCGCCTTTTTGCGTCATGTGGCACAAGCAAGTGCGTCAATTTTTTCAGAAAAGCGAGATTTTCTTTGTACGACAATGAAAATCTCGCTTTCACAAAAAAATGGACATACTGGCTTATTAGAAAAGCGGAATTTTCATGGCATTACAATGAAAATCGCGCTTTTCTCAAAAACGGACGTGCTGGCTTTTGCCATATATTATGCCTTCTTCAGATCTTGCGCGCTTCTTTTCCCATCATACGTCAGCCACACTGGCTGTCTCTCTCTGATAGCGAATTGTGGGAGATAACCAGTGTGGTCGGCCCACTCGGTTTGATCTATTTGCAGGGATCAGTTCCATGAGTGAGGTTAGTCCTGCGTCAGCCACTAAGCAAGGTGCGCCGCTGTAAGCGGCGCACCTTGCTTAGAGTCTGGTGCAGGACTAAGCTCCCTCGGATCCGACCGCCGCATGAGATGAGCTTTGCCGAATTCCTTTGTCCGACATTTGCCCTAATTGCTTCCCTGACAAACGAAAATCTTATTACTTCCCTTGGATGGAGTCAAAAAGACGGGTCAGTGTTTTTGTTGAACGTCTATTGACCCAAATCTTTCTGTTTGTTGAGCTAAGCCATTTGCTGTTCTGGCCCTGATCTTTTTTTTTAATTTAATTTTATATATTTATTTTTTAAGGGGGGGAGGGGGGGGGGCTATTTTAACCTTAATCTGTCTGCTTTTGGGGACCTGAATATAAAAATAGTCACGGCAGTTGGCTGGGTTTAAAAAAATAAAAGAAGTTATGATTGTTATTTTTGTACCATTCATTCATTCATTCATTCAACGAAGTAATTCGACCCATATCATGCAACGATTACATAGATGCTCGAGGAAAGACCGGATATCAGTTTAACCCCTTTGCGCTTGCAGCCTTTAGTACTGTGTGAACAGTATCGGTGGCTGCATGCACAACTCAAGGGAGTTTAATTTAATGGTGTCCTAGGCTGTGATCTAGTAAGTTATGCGCTGTGGTAGAGGTGGAGACAATGTTTATGCAAACCTTAACAGACGGAAAACCACACTGGTTGCCTCCCACGATTCGCTACCGCTGATAACAATCATAAATTTGTAAAACCCTAGCCAACTGCCATGACTATTTTTGTATTCAGGTCCCCAAAAGCAGATAGATTAAAGTAAAAACAGTCCCCCCCCCCCCCCCCAAAGAAAAATAAATAAATAAATAAAAATAAAAATAAACAAATAAATAAAATTAAATTAAAAAAATAAATAAATAAAAAATAAATTAATAAAATAAAAATAAAAATAAAATAATAATAATAAAATAATAAAATAAAAAAATAAATAAAACAAATAAATAAATAAAATAAATAAATAAATAAATAAATAAATAAATAAATAAATAATTTAATAAAATAATAATAATAATAATAATAAAATTTAAAATAAATAAATAAAGTAAATAAATAAATAAAATCACACTGGTTGCCTCCCACGATTCGACTACCGCTGATAAGCAGCGAATAGTGGGAGGGAACCAGTGAGAGGCAAATCAGGGAGAGAAGAGAGAGAGGGAATGAAGGTCTAAACAAAAGGCTTACTGCCTGCCAAATACTACACAGGTAGTGTGGCCTGTCGGCAGGTCTCCGATAGAGCGATAAGCTGGCAACTCGGAGACGCATGTTTGCCGATTTCCATTCAGTCAGTTTCGGCATCTTCTAGACCTTTCCATCTGGAATGAACATAGATGCTCATCGGCACGTAGCCCACACGCAATCGATGCTTACAATTACATTCAGCAAAGTTCTAAACTTCTTAACTGCCGAGAAAGAAAAAAAAAAACTGAACGCGATTCAAGTCCAAGAGACATAGATCCTCATGAGCCCCCGCAGTCGCGGGGGCTCATGAGAATCTATGCCTCTTGCTGTCACGATTTTGTATCCGTCGTGGACAGCCGGGGGGCTCCTTGTCGTTGAATTAAGACAGATTTCAGCAAAACAATCTGCGACCACTGGCAGCCTGCTTTTCCTCAGCCGCTCAAGGTGATCTATAGATCTATGTTTCCTCAGACGGTTTTGGGCAAAGTCTGTTTAACTTAATTAACTGAGAACCTTCCTCTTGCACGGGCCCTTGAGGATCTATGCCCCTCGAAGGCCGGCAAAAGTGTCGCTGTCTGACTTTCCTGGGTAGACACATCTCGCAGGACTCAAGATTTATTCTTCTGTCAGCCCGGCTCCAGGAAGACTAGAGAATGGGACCTGCCTGCAACCGTTTGTGATCGGGCGAGCATTTTTCCTCGTTAGCAACCAAGATAAACCTTTTATTCGTGTGCTTTTCTTGGCATCGGCTTTTTATTGGCCTTGAAAATCGAGATTTTTTTCCCCCCGGTTAGCTTGAGAGAAAGCAAGATTTTCATTGAAACTGTTGTTTGGCGCCTACTCGCAAATGTAGTTTCCTTAGCGATGGAGTTTGTGACATTGAAGGAAGTGACTTTGTTATGAGAACAACAGTTTTGCCTTTCAAGTAATTGGCTTGAAAATCAAGAATTCTTCACCTTTAGTTTAGGAGGTAAGGAAAAAAAGAGCTTCATTTACATAGTTAGCCTGGCACCTATTCGCATTTAGCAATGCCCTTTCGTGACCCTGAAGTGATCTTTGGGATGAAAAGTACGATTAGTAGTTTACAAATATTTAAAAAAAAATAATGTCAAAAGATGCAGCTTCTGATGCTGTATTTAACACAACTGAAGTCGATAGCCTGTGTACGCTCATACATGCAGGCGTTCGTACAGCGAGACATATTTGTGTGGATAGATCTCTCTTTCAATTTCTGAACGAAACAAGCAGTGGACTGATCGAAAATGACTCTTCGCAAAACTGGACAAGAAAACGTCTTTTTACCCCAAATAAGAAGGATACAGGACGCAGCTCGATTTCGTGTTTATTTCTGTAAACAGCTTTCTATTTGTATAGTAAACTTTCTACCATACGTAACTCTCTACAAGAGGCAAAGATTCTCATGAGCCCTGCGAAGCAGGGGCTCATGAGAATCTATACCTCTTGCTGGTAGCGGTATCGGCCCATTTATTCCAATCTCTTTCTCAGGCGTAGGATCAAACCGATGTTGTTGTTGTTTGTTTTTTACGGTATACTTGTCTTCAGGGTTTCCCGTTGTTTGTCATTTGCGATCAATCAGTGCACTGTCGTAAGAAAGGTAATACTTCTATTTTGTGATCATTACAGGAATGATAAGGAAGCGAAATGACCCTGTACGGCAACAAAGTATTAAATCCGAGTCGTATGAGCCATCGGAGAAACGAGCATTACGACAAATGAACCAATTACACTTTTTTTTACTGATGCGCTAGCCGAGCACAGGCTGGGGTAGAGAGAACGCGTGTTTATGATGACCAGACCAAAAAGGTGACTGCCAAGCGTGTAAAGTACACAATGGAGAGGGAAACACGCTTAGAAATGATATTTACAACACAGTTGTGTTTTAATTTCTAAGCGTGTTTCTTTCTCCGTTGGGTTCTGCTCTGTGTTCATGATGTGACTGAGAGTAATGTTTGTTTTTCTAATCAACTTTTTAAAAGCGACTATAGTCTATTTTGCTTACAACGAGGTCGGATATATATCACAAAAGTCGGATATAACAACACTTTTTTTTAGAGGTCCCGACAGCACTCTTTCTACATAAATTACTTCGCTTATAACAAACTTTAGATATAACAAGAAAAATGGGGGCCCCTGCAATTTGTTACATCCGGAGTTTACTGTATCAGAAATATATACCGTTCTTTGATACACATCGCGAAAACACACTTTTCAACCATAACCTACGGGAACTACTTGCAGGTTTACTAATGAGCCCGTTTTAGTTTTGTTTGGTCTTGTTTTCTTCAATCAACCAGCAGCATTTGCTCCTGATATCCTTCCCGAAGGAAGATCGCGTAGAAAAATATCTTGCTGTGTGTTTTTACAGTCTTGATTGCAAGGACCTTTCGAGAGAAAAGATATGGCAGTAAATAACCAGTTACATGTTGTGTCTCTTGCTGGTCTCATTTACTGGAAGCCTGCCCAGTGCGCACATGGCTATCTGGCTGTAGTCGGCCGCAGTGGGCCCGCGCACAGTCGTGCGCGGGCTCACTGCGGCCGACTTCGGCCCCTTAGCCTTTTGCGTGCTGGGTACGGTTAATTGGTTTTGTGTTTTGATCGCTGCAGGTTTGAGGATGGCATTTTGTACGTGATTACTGAGTTTCTTGAGTTTTATGACGAGTTAATATCAGAGATTTCATGAAGACTTTAAGTGCTGCATGTGTAACGACGTTCGTATTGCCGCGTTTCTTGTGTGGTTATTGATATTTATATTGTCCAGTGCTTTCATGGCGAATTCTTTTTGCATTTCACGTTACCAGGGATGCTGGATATTAGAAAACGTGTGCTGGCCTGTGATGTTGGACCTCACGGTTGTAGCCGCAAGATCCAGAATCTCAGACCGTCACACAGATGGTAATTACGTTCGTTTCATTCGTCTTGTCCGGGTGGTTGCATATTTATCTATACTGCCAGTGGACGTTAAATTATGACCGAAAAATCCCATCATGATATAACACGGATATGACAAAGGTCGGCAAGAGGCAAAGAACCTCATGAACCCCCGCATATGCGGGACTTCATGAAGTTCTTTGCCTCTTGCATTCGGGTGGTGTCTTTTTGCGTTTTTCCGACCGATTGATGTGGTTAAATTGATGAACCACGCTACTCTCATTTGCAGTAATAATTTATGTTTGTTTGCTTTCGGTTTTGCTCACTGAGTCACTTTGTTTCTGTCATTTTTGCTAATATAAACATGAATAGATTTAATATTTCTTCGAAGAATCACGCGGAAGCGATCGACTTAATCGGTCAAATTATATGTTACAACTCTTTGAAGCTCCACTTTCATTAAAAGATTTTAGCAGTGATGAGTTCGGTTCGATTGCTTTAGTTCAGCCGAGTTCAGCTTGTGGTTTTTTTTTAAAGTTGTAAATTCAGCGTCAGAGATCCTCAGCCGTCAGAGGAACACAGACACAATGTGGTGTCAGCAAGATGCATAGATCCTTATGAGCCCCCGCAACTGCGGGGGCTCATGAGGATCTATGCCTCTTGCTGCTGGATAGAGTTCATTTTTTCTCGGTAGTGAACTGGCTACCACTCATTGATGTCTCCCCGCCAAACCGCAAAATGTGTAAATCCTCATGAGCCCCAGCATGCTGCAGGGGCTCTTGAGAATCTATGCCACTTGCTCTCTGGACGTTGGCTTCATTTGCACCACCGTCAGATGCAGGGAACTCGTCCCGGTTAAGCCTATGACTGAACGGTCAATCGTCAAAGCATGCTCCACATTGTCAAACCTGGAAAAGCCATTAGACCGATTAAGAGCTTACACTTTATAGAGACTTGCAGTATTTTTGTGACCGCATGCATGCTTGGTGGGAACAGTGTAGAGGAAAGGGGGGGGGGGTGAGGGGGGGGGAGGGGTGTTGCTTGGAAGATCTGACGCTGTCCTCATTGGAGGAATGCAGCCATCGGGTACAATGTCTCGAAATGACGAGTTGCTACCTAACAAAGAAGTAAGAGGTTCTGAAATTTAAGACCAACAGCTGTCCCCGGCTGTGGTAGCACTCGACTTTGTCACATACCGTTCTTCTTTAATCTTTCTAACACAGTAGTTCGCCTCCCTGGCAAATTGTAAAAGTACCGGGTTCGTCTGGAAATTGAATCTGCTTGGTCGCGTGGCTGTTTCAGTCTAAGTTTAAACCCTGCTGACCAACACAT
Source organism: Semisulcospira habei (assembly GCA_036245525.1). NCBI lineage: Eukaryota > Metazoa > Mollusca > Gastropoda > Semisulcospiridae > Semisulcospira > Semisulcospira habei. The sequence continues at coordinate 39,342,308 of BTPG01000003.1, forward strand.
CAGCAGGAGCAGAGATGAAAATGCGTCTGCAAGAGGCAAAGAGTCTCATGAGCCCCTGCGGCCGAGGGGCTCATGAGAATCTTTGCCTCTTGCAGATGTCTGGAAAGGTGACTGGTGCCAGGCTTTCCAGATTTTTATGTCTCGTTGTCGGACACGGCAGAGTGCAAATTACAGACAGGACACGGGGACAAGGGTACACCTCATTTCAATTTAATAACCCATCAAAGACAACCTCCCCCTGCCTCTCTGATCCATTCTCCCATCCATCCATCCAACCCCTTCATCGCCCGTCCATGCCCAATCTCCGTTCGGGCAGATGCGAGGGCAGATAAACGCTGGGTGGTCACGGAAGTTATGTCCCTTTTGATGGACCGAAAACTCTTGCGGCGTTGAAAGTTGCAATCCATCCACGCGTTCTAATCACACAACAAGAGGTGCGCGTGTGCGTGTGGTCGCCTGAGGGGCTTCGCGGGGGGGGGGGGGGGGGGATGAGGGGGAGGGGGGGGGGGACAGCCCAGAGGAACATCTTTTGTAGACTAACTTTGAGGATGTAAACGTTTTTTTTTTCCTAGTTAAGGCATGAGTTTTCATAAGTCTATGTGGCTACACAACGTAATGTAAATCTTTGTCTCCTGCAAATAATAAAAAAGATGGTAGAGGAGGAACTGCTTTGAATATATTTTGCTGAAGACTTTCCTCCAACACCCTCAAGAATTGAAACACCCCCCCCCCCCCCCTCCCCTTTGCCCTTAACTGCACGAGCAAGAGTGGTTCTAAAATGTACAAGCAAGAGACATACATCCCCATGAACCCCCGCATTTGCGGGGGTTCATGAGGATCTATGCCTCTTGCAAGAAGATAACATTTTCTGACGACTTCCGCCAACAAAGATCACGGGCTGTGGTTTCTGTACTTCTGCTCGCCCCAGCTTGTCCGGGAAGATAGTGGAATACAGTGCTACACAGTCACAAGTTGACATTAAAATAACGCTCTCGAACTGAAGTACGCTTGAAGCTAAAGTCAGTTAGCATCAGGCACAGGTGCTCATGAGCCCCTGCAGCCTGCAGGGGCTCATGAGCATCTGTGTCTGTTGCAGAGGGAAGGGTCTTGATGCTAGCGACAGACTACGAACTAAGGGGCAATCGAATCTGATTTTTTTTAAAAAGCACGGGAAACCCAGTCCGCCTTCATTTGAACGACCCCATGCTGTCTCTATTCCATGTTGCAAATCCTTTCGCTTTGGACATTTTCTTCGAGCAAGAGTTTTAGATTCTAATCCGTTAGCTTCTGATTCTGTTTCATTATGCTTCATACGGTCTGAAATCACAAACTACAGTGGAACACACTGGTTACACCTTTTAAAAAAAAAAAAAAGAAGAAGAAGAAGAAGTAGACTAACTTTGGGGGGGGGGGGGGTACCTCAATCGAACAACTGAGGAAACCAATAACACTGGACATTGGAACGAAAACATATCGTGCCAAAGCACGATATGTTTTCGTTATTATTTAATTATTACATCTCCCCCCCCCCCCCCCCCCCCCCCGCCCAACTGTTTGCAGCAGAACACAGACAGACGAAATACTTGCAGTTGTCGGTAGCGGTTTTTGTCCCGTTGATTCCTACAGGAATCATCGCGACAAAAACCGCTACCGACAACCAAAGGGTTAATGCTGTCGCGTTTCTCATCAACCTTTTGGCTGTCGGTACCGCCTTTTGGTCGAGGCGATGCTTACAGGAATCATCTCGACAAAATCCGCTACGGGGAGTCAAAGGGTTAATTTTTGTGCAGCATTCATCTGAAATTGCCACCAGCTACTAACGTTCTATTTTTTTCTGACAGTCGTCACGGAATATTGTGTGCTAATACGAAGACTGCATCCAGGAACATGTGGCCTTCTTTATCGTTTAAAACAAATTCAACTGCACCTGTGCCCATTTGGCGTTCCAGACACTTTTTATTGTACCCGCAGGCCGCGAATGTTCCAGTGCAACTTTTTAGTGTGTCACAGTAGTAATGGCTCAAGTCTGTAAACTTTGCTAAGAATGTTGGGAAATTGATAGTTTTTAGGGCTTGAATCACATTCGTTGGGGTTTGTGGTGATGTGCCGAGCCTGGAATGAGATGGTGGTGGGAGGTAAAGATGTCTCCTTCATTCTGTGTTATCGCCCCGTAGTATCTTTAATGTCGCTCTTGGCTTACACAAGCACATGGTCTCAGACTAGTGTTCGTGTAAACGAACTCCCAAATTTGTCTGAAGCCAGGGGGTGGTCCGTCCCTTTGTGGCTACAAACGTACGGTTTTGTCGTAGTTCCTGCTTTTGTTGGGTTTAGAAGTCATGCGTTATATATAGTGCATTACGTCGTAAGATTTGTGCAGAAGTTCGCGAAACAGAAAAGAGACGAAAGTCCAAGACAAAAAGTTAGGACTGTGTAATACTCAAGCTGAAATCTCCAATACTGAACCTTCTGACCTCTGTTTATTTTTATCAACTTATACGGTCTCTGGGAGGTCTGTATTTGGTGAAACCATGATCTGGGATGAGAAAGGCAAAGTTTATTTGTTAGATCAGAGATCAGGGCTGTAAGGGTGGTATATACAATGAGCCCCCAACAACCGAATTCTAAGACACAACCGTGAAGAGTCTAACTGGACGCAGTAGGACGCATAGATTCTCATGAGCCCCTGCGAATACGGGGGCTAATGAGGGTCTAAGCCTAGCAGTTGGGCGTGGCTCGCCTCCAGAGGCTTCCCTGGTTTAAGATGTTTTAGTTTTTAGAGGCCAGAGGGTGGGAACGGCGCTCAGTGTGACTATGTCCCACCAGTTGGTCGCGGCTGTCACTGAAAAAGAAATTCATGAACAGATGCATACGGATGGCAACTTGCAATGTGACTGCCTGCACATTTCTTATGCAAAGCTTTTTTTTTTTTTTTGCTGTGATCTACGGCCTCACAGGGCCGAGTGCTGGTCTGTGATTTTGGACCTTACGGCTTTGAAGCCGTAAGGTCCTAAATCACAGACCAGCACACTTTTTTTCCCCCACCAAGACAGTCTCCTTTTTCCCTGAGATCTCCGTTGCATGGTTTAAATTTTTTTTTAATATATATATACATCACTTGAGTAATTATTTTCTTGCGTCTTGCATTTCTTGTGGTTCTTTTCTTGTGGTTCTTTTCTTGTGTGAAAATTGGTAAGGTGATACCGGTTTTGCCGCCGGAGGCGGTCTTCTTTTTTTTTTTTTTTTTTTTTTTTTGTAGAGAGAGAAATGAGTTGATGTCGAATTCACAGTCGTGACACGTTTTTTTTAATTTTTAATTTTTTTTTTGGTTGAGATTTGATGATAGATAATGTCAGTGTTGGTAACTATAGGCGTGCGTGTCTTTGGAACTGGTTGAACTCCGGCGAAACAACCTCTCTCTCTGTCTCTGTCTCTCTCTGTCTCTCTCTGTCTCTCTCTCTCTCTCTCTCTCTCTCTCTCTCTCTCTCTCTCTCTCTCTCTCTCTCTCTCTCTCTCTCTCGTCCGTTAAATCCATTTTCGTGTCCCTCTTGGCATTAAAAATGATTATGGACTAGCATGTTTTTTGTGGGGGTTTTTTGTGAGGGGGGGGGGAGGAGAAGGGGGGGGGGTGTTCTATATGGCTAATGCCTATTGGGTGATGATCTGGCTAGAACGATGCGGCATCAGGGCCGCAGCGCGCGAGCGGTTTTAATAGATTGTGCCAAGTGTACAACCAACAACGGTCTCTATAAAGTTTGATAAAAAGTATGTTTTAATTTTCTATGACTAAAATCGAGGGTTAAAATTCAGGACCACCAGGGGACTCTCTGTGCACTTTTAAAATGCACACACCGTGCTGCAAGAGATGTAGAATGCAGAGGATATGCTCCTGCCGCACGCTGCGCTATGCCCGCCCTCCACCGGAGTTTTGTGAAGGTGTGTTCAAAGAAAATAGACACCACTCTCACCTCCATGGGCCAAATGTCAAGACAGACAAACGCGCTCATCGCCCGTTATGTTTGTGCACCCCTTGTTCGAATCTCCCTTATCTGCAAGAGACATAGATCCTCATGAGCCCCCTGCACGTTGCAGGATGCTCATGAGGATCTATGCCTCTTCCTGACCACATTTGCGTCTAGAACGTGCAAAATGTATTCAAGTGTAAAATACGCAGACAGTCCAATAGTTTATGCTACTGAATAACTAAACCTACATGTGCACATCAGTATATATTATGTGCTTTGGAAGGAGACTGTTGTGCAGAATTCCTCTTTTGGAGTGTACAGACATAGATGCAAGAAGCATAGATCCTCATGAGTCCCCGCAAATGCGGGGGCTCATGAGGATCTATGCCTCTTGTAAGCCTGTAGAGGTTGCGTGTGCTCTGCAAAGTTAAGGAAACGTTCTCTGGCCGTTGGCGAAGCTTAGGTGATGCCAGCAAGGTGTGCTGGTGAAAAGGGAGCTAGATGCCCGCTTTTCAACGCCTCTCGCATCAAAGAGAGGTATTCCCCTCGTCCGTGAGGGCCGACAAGGTGTTAGTCGTTAGGCTGCGGCAGGTTTCAGCGCGTGCCCAATTAAAACGGACCGATAGACCTGGAAAGACTACCCCAGCCTGACGAAGTCTTGACTGGACTGAAAATGGATGGACAAGTTTGTTAAGTGATGGGTGAGGGCTAGGGAGGTTTGAAGGGTTGCACGATTCATCTCTAGATCAAACGTGAACTGTGCAAGTGTGATGATCTGCGACCGCAAGATCCGGATTGAAAGTCTCAGCACCGCAGTCGCGGCCCCACTAGCAAAAAGTGTTCGGGCCGTCTACGGCCGCAGTGGGCCCGCGCACATTCGTGCGCGGGCCCACTGCGGCCGTAGACGGCCTGAGGACCTTTGCTCACTGGCGCCTAAAGCCGACTGGGTGTGTTGGTATGTGACAGGGCCTTACGCCACAGATCTTTAAGCCATAAGTTACTGTTATGTGGTTATGTGGTGGAGTCGTAGTATGATAAACACACCAGACGCACGCACGTAAGGTTCTTTTAAATAAACTTCATTCAGCTGCAATCCGTCACGCGTGGCTTAAGGATGTAGACGATACTGGAGTAACAGTTCCAACAATATTTTAATTCAGCGATGCGATCTCCACACAATGCAGTTCCAAATACACCAACACTAATACAAAGTCTCTTCTGCAAATGTCCACACTGCCGACACAAAGTCTCTCTACAACCTACACCACACTGTTACCCTGTTTCTCTCACAATGTACACCCTATACGGGCCACGTACCTACGATAACTGCGTGTCTATACAACTGACAAATGCAAGACAATGTACGAACGTGCTTTCCTAGCGCCCTCTATATATACTACCAATTTCCAGAATCATCTACGAAAATCACACAACGCAACCAATCAGAACGAAACACGCAACCGAAACTCATTAAAATAATGTTTCTAGAAAAACTACAAGAGGCTACACAAATTTGGCTGCTCGCTTCAGCTCCAAATCCTTGGTAAAATGACATCTCATAAAAGTATGGAACACAGTTCACAAACTAGCCGGAAAATTCGAGAACATTTACGATCCTTCATAACACACACACACACACCAAAAAAAAAAAAAAAAAAAAAAAAAAAAAAAATACGGCTGACGGCTTCACGCGCACAGTAAACAACTTGTTGCGAAGTGTCGCTAATTTACCAACGTCATACATACGAGGTCACTAGACAGTGCGACCTTTCTAGAACGTTCTGGACTAAACTTAGCATATCATAACGAACTGAATTCCACTCTGCGCCACCGAAAGAAAATGTTACTTAAAAAGATACATGAATCATAACCATGATAGCTAAAAAAAAATATCGGATCGTTTCCCACGATTAACACATGCATGCTCTCACAGGACAACACAACCACAATCGTAACAGTTACTTTCCACTTTACCAAACAACCCCCTCCCCCCCCCCCCCCCACCGCAGACACACACACCCCCTCCCCCCCCCCCCACCCCCCCACCCCCACCGCAGACACACACCCCCTCCCCCCCCCCCCACCCCATCCCTTTCCGAAAAACAACTCCACACAAACAGCAAACATCAGACAATAGATAACTAGGTTGAAGAGTCCAAGACTGACCAAAAAAAATGTCTTAATGATATAGGTTTTCCTACGTCATCACTTCACTTCGAAGAAAAACTGATCTACATGAAGCAAGATACATAGTTTCTCATGAGCCCCTGCGACTGCAGGGGCTTATGAGAATCTATGTCTCTTGCAGATGGACTGTATGGTTTCACTATGATATGCGACTTTTACAGATTTCTTTTAGGCGCTGGGTGTGGGGCCGTGAAACTACGTCAGCATTATTGTTGGACTGGCCGGAGTAGGGAACCATGTCGGAATGCAAGCTGACGTGTTTTGAGTCACGTCTGACATGAGGACAGATGACGCTGTAGGTCATATAATGGCGTTTGTCCTTTATTTTTCCTTGTACATTACGCTGGCCATTTGACACTGAACGCTGAAAGCTATTTATGTACATGCTTACTGTCTTAATGCTGTCACATAATGGTGTTTCGCCTTTTTGCCGTTCATGTCCCTGACCATTTAACACTGAACACTGAAAGCTAATTAAGTACAGGAATACTGTTTTACGAAGAAAGTATGTTTACAGGTATAATGCTTTACGAGAGAATATATGTTGACAGTAACACTTTACCACATCACTGCAATCCGCTAGAAGTGATGTCTCTCAGTCTCAAACCATCGCCAGACTCGTTGCTGAATAATCCCGGCGGTCCCAGGCACACAGATCTAAATGAACGATTGCAGCAAGAGGACGTATAATTTCTGTTGATTTAGCGACTTCAGCCTCAGGGTGTTCTGACAGACTAGAAATCAAGTTCTATAATCGATGTATTTCTTCATGTCGTCTTGTCCTAGATATAATCTATAGTCCGTACACGTTCATACATTTATGGAATGCTAGTCGATACAATTTCCTCGCGCTATTAGAAGACATCTGTACATGACAACAAGAAGTATAGACCATCATGTGCCCCCGCGAATGCGGGGGCACATGATGGTCTATACTTCTTGGAGATAGTGTCGCATCCCGGTGTATAACTACATCCCGTACCGTCTGCAGCGATTATGTGATTTCTCGTTATTCTGCGATTTCCATATACCGTACGATCTTGGAAATGTGTCATTACCATACGGCACGGTTCTTAAACCGTCTGCGCGAGACTATGGAGAGCTTGTGGCTAAGTTGTAACGGGCGTGATTTCTATAGCTGACAGTCTTTGATCTTTCTGAACATCCCCCCGACGGTATGTCTCTGACTTCACTACGTTATACTCATCAGTCGAACGTTTGGAGATGAAATTGTGCTCGCTCTTGTGGGAACTGACGAAATTGTGGCTTTCGGCCGAGGAAAGGAGGTCCAAAGAAGTGGCGTTCAAGCGGCATAGATTCTCATGAGCCCCTGCGGGTTGCAGGGGCGCATGAGAATCTGTGCCTCTTGCTCACGCTGGTCCTTTTCATTCTCAGTCTCTGTCGTTTCCCTCGTCCAGACATAATAGAGGATCTTTCGATCTTGTGCCTGCCCCTGCAATGGCGGAAAGTTTCCGGCAAATTACGGACCGGTACCAAAGTGTCCAGAAATTCCCAGACAGTGTTGGTATTTGCTGCTCTACTTCTGCTATAGAGGAACTCATATCTGCCCGAGGAACTTCGGAAAGCAAAGACAGCAAGCCCAATTTTGTGAAAAGTGAGTTTTTCGTTGTATTACAATGAAAAGCTCGCTTTCCACAAGAAAAGACTTACTGTCCTGGGGCCATTTGCACGAGAGAGCTTTGTCCTGCGCCAGCCACTAAACAAGGTGCGCCGCTATAGCGGCGCACCTTGCTTAGTGGCTGGTGCAGGACTAAGCTCGCTCGTGCAACTGATCCCTGGGGCAAATATCTGTAGTGTTCACTGAAACTACCTTGAACGTGTGGTCAAGTAAGAAATATGTTAAAAGAATAAGGGAGATAAATGCACAGATCTACATACCTTACTTTGGATTTCAACGATACATTTTATCCCGTTTCAATCGGTTTTATTTGGTTGACAGTTCGTTCACTTATTGGAATAATTATTTTTCGTATAAAAATTGTCACTATAACATTCTTCGAGCAATTTTGAGGGACACAGATCTAGACACAGAGACAGAGATCTAGTGTAAATCAATAGAATACAGTCAAATTCAGCCAGCGTGGTATATGTATGAGTATTAATATAAGTGTTCTGGCTGCTGATCAGAAAAAAAGTAAACGACTGTTTTTTTCGCTAGCCTGCATTTGACTAAGACGGGTGCTGAAGGCAACGTTGAAGGACGGCCCGTCTGATGACCACCGGGTCGCACGGGTCAGCTGTTCCTCTGGTAACCGCATTTGTCTGCCCTTGTCGTGACGGTACCAAAATTGTCTCCCTTAGCCAGCGTCGAGATGGCGTCCCCTGATCGGATGTTTCGACTGCCTTCATTACTTCAGCTTTCTTGGCTCCTGACGAGTCGTTCGGCCAACTCACTCATATCTGCAAGAGGCATAGATTCTCATGAGCCCCTGCAGTCGCAAGGGCTCATGAGAATCTATGCCTCTTGCTGACACAGATTGTATTGCCCTCGTTGATTTGTATCTCTCCCGATGGTATTGGCGAAGCTGTTTAGGGCTAGGGCTCTGAGTGGACAGACATTGAACTCATAAATCGGTGTCGTCTAGCAATCTCGGCACTGATTGGCTTGTCCAAAGGGAAATGGTTCGGAAAAAAAATTATGCCCGGCAAGTCTTCTGGCTTGGTCCTTTTGTGTTTGAGATTTCAGTACTCTCGCAAGGTCTCGTTACTTTTGAGAAACGCAACCGTTGATTATGAATACTTTGCAAAGCCTGGCCGCACCCGTTTCGTTCCACAGCTGTCCTTAAACTTGTGCTGGTCTGTGATTTTGGACATTACGGCAAGAAACCGTAAGGACCAAGATTTGACTTTATGGTCCAGCATGCGCGGGACATTATGTTTCGATTGTTGTTTGAAGGGTCTTCAGGATATGTTTTCCATAGATGGCCATTTAGTGAAGTTCTCCCTAGAGCAGGTTCCAGACAGATGCCCCTGAGAAATGGAGAGTTTGCAGACGGGCCGACTTTCATTCTCCTAGCGTCCGGCCATAAAGCTAAGTGGGCTTGTTTGTCAAGCTGCACCTCAAAGACTTTTTAATGTCCAACATCCTTCCCACATTTACTCCCCCCCCCCCCCTACCCCCTCCTTGTGCTCCCCTCTCCACCCACGCCCTCCGACAGTCAAGGCTTTGGGCACACTGGTTGTATCCCTCGATTCGCTACCGTTTTAAGCGGTAGCGAATCGAGGGCGATAACGGGTTTGATGGGTCTAAACCCAGGGCCATACTTCTTCGTCGTAGTGGCAGAGGTGAAAGTATTAAAAATTGTACAGAGATGGTACCGCCCTGCAAGAGGCATAGATATTCACGAGCCCTTGCATCTTGCAGGAGCTTACGTATATAGAATCTTCTTGCCCATTCATGCTAGGGCTTGTGACCATCTATGCTGCTTGCAGGAGCGTACGTATATCGAATCTTCTTGCTCATTCATGCTAGGGTTTGTTGACCATCTATGCTGCTTGCACATAGAAGGAAAGTTTCACGGAGATTGTTCAGAGATGCCTACGAACAGAAGAAATTAGCCGCAGGACACGGGCGATTATCGCCCTTTGATTGCTTGAATGATTTCCCTTCAGCCCACAAAATGTGCCGCCGCACGCTGGCTCTTTGGTTAGTCGATGTCCAGGCATCTGTGAATGGTCTGCAACACGATGACGTGGTCAAAGGAGCGGATGGGAATAAAAAGAGCGGGACGTCTCGAGTATCGGGCTGAGAGACTGAGGGACAGGAATTGGTCAAAGTTTCCAGACATTATGTATGCAGGTCTGCGATTCGTCGAAGTAGCCGACATTTATGTGTAGTCGCGTCTGCTAGTAAGAACCTCACAGCTACCGGAATAGGTCAAGAGGTCCAGACGATGTAAGTCTTACTGCTGCAGAGTGTACTTTTTACATTATTTTAAAGGGGAGGGGGGGGGGAGGGGGGGGGGGGGATGGGTTACGACCCCTACCATAAGATTCATAATCCCAGACCACCGCAAACCAGAAAAAAAATCATCTTCAGGTTGCACGACCACCTTCGAGTTTATAAGAGCGGAAGTTGTGCTACCATCCCCATACGGTACTAATGAAATTGGACCAACTAGGAATTCCACTGATATCAGAATTTTAAACCATTATATCTACTTCCGTGTGAGCAGGAAAAGATGTAACAATGTGACCAGGCTCTTTAAGCAAGAGACGTAGATTCTCATTAGCCCCTGCGGATGCAGGGGCTAATGAGAATCTATGTCTCTTGCAGATGATTGTAAATGATTGGCCAGTGGAACCAGATCCATCTGCACCAAACAACGCCCCAGATTTTGCTTGTTGTATTGACAGATATTACAGATTTGGTTCACGGGATCCAAACAGACGGGAATTGCCCTTGCGACCTTTTTTGCGAAGACTCTAACTGTATGGGTTGCATTTCGCTGGCATTTCCGCTCAGTGTGCTCCTTATGTCTCTGTCAAGGATGATGCAGAGAAGACTTGCCTCTGCCTGTGGCCAGCAAGAGGTACACATTATCGTGCGCCCCTGCGGATGCAGGGGCCGATGAGAATCTATGCCTCTTGAAGATGGAAGAGAGTTGGGCAGAAGACTGAGAATATAGGAAGGGGGGAAAAATCTTATGCACTCACTTTTTCCCCCAGTTTAATTCCTTTATGGAAAAAGAAGAAAACAAACAAACAAGCAAACGAACAGCTAAGCAAAAACAATCGAACTACGTTTGTTAACTCATTGTACCCCAAGACCGAAATCTCCAAATTTTGCCCTTGTCCTCTGCATTGCATTGCAGGACACTCATCGACCATGACAGTTCAAGGGGGATGCCAGAATAGCTTGGCGCCCATAGGCGCCAAGCTATCCTGGCATCACCCTTGAACTATCATGGTTGATCCATATCTTGCTGTGGTGTGTCAGGGGTAGAATGAGTTAAACACACTTCAAGCTTTTTGCAAGCCAAGCGACGAAATAGCGTGTGTGGTTGTGTGTGCGTCCTTGCGTGTATCTGTCTGTGTCCATGTGACTGCGTTCATGATCTGTGGATGTGTGCGTGCGTGCATGTGTGTAATGTGCGTTTGCGTGTGCCTGTGTCATGAGAGAGAGAGAGAGAGAGAGAGAGAGAGAGAGAGAGAGAGAGAGAGAGAGAGAGAGAGAGAGAGAGAGAGAGAGGAGAGAGAGAGAGAGAGAGCTGGTGGGGGGGGGGGGGGAGGGCGCAAGTGGGGGAGGGGGAGGGGGGCAACGCTAACGAACGCAAAAGTCTTACCGTTCACACTTAGCCTTCGGGTCTTTTGGTACTTAGCACAACCTTGCTCAGTCTAAACCCATTATTTTCGGCGGGACCAGACTAGCATCAGGCCAGAGGCAAGCCTGCGGGCGCATTATCTCAGTTTAAATTAGCACCTCGACCTGCACAGGTAAGGTATGCCAGCCAGGTGCGCTTAGGGAGGTACGCCAATGCCTGGACCCGTCTGGATCGTCTGCATACAGTTTATTAGTTATTACATCGCCTGTCCGACGGTTTAGACAACGTCTGCGAATTCCGGTATTTAGTTCACAGATTGCGATTTGTGTGAATGTAATGCAGAAAGGACGAACCTTTGTCGGTTGTCGAAATAAAGAGAGAATTCGTCTTCCATGACGATACCTTTCGACGTAAAAAACGCGTCTTTTACGCCGAACGGTATCGTCAGTAGCAGTCATTGGGTTAACCCCATGGTGTATGCAGTAACCGGTACTGTAAACAAGCGTTCAGGTAATATTTACGAAATGTTAACGGAATGTTAATTGTTATAATAGAGTGTCAAAGTCGGATACTCATAATTTCATCTTTCTTTGAAAAAGTGTGTGCCGTCTTAGCAGGGATAGATAACGACAACGATAACGACACTTTATTTTCCAAGGATAAATGATATACGTACAAAGTCCTCTTTTTCAAGCACGCCATTGCTAAATCTACTAACAAGTAAACACATCAAAGCAGTACATTACATAGATGATAATGTAAGAATAGGAGAACGATTTGAGAGCGATGTCTGAACAAAAGGAATTGTTCTCTGGGTTTTTTTTTAAACATACAGATGTGATTTTAATGCCACCAGACATTATTTGGCCATTTTAGAAGGTCCTAATCGCATTCTGCTTGCATCGATGATGGGACATTTTGGGAGAATAAAAGTATAGCATGAGAGAGAGAGAGAGAAAAAAAAAACACACACAAAAAAAAACCACATCAGTCTGTTTCGACGGAGGAAGGTGAAAAGAGAAAATAAAAATGGCACTAGAGGGGAAAAGAAAAACTATTTTTCGAAATAAATTTGGTATGGCACATCGGGTCGTAAATCAGCGATGAAAAAGGCTACGGTAACGAGTTTGATTTACGTCACAACATTCCAGTCCTCCATACCGTATCGATCAAAGAGAAATTACTTGCGGCCAGCTTGGGTGATCTGGTGTCAAGACAAGAAAAATAAAAGACAAGGGAAAAACACGACAAGAAAAAATAAAAAGACACGGGGGAAAAAATATTGCACACACAGGGGAGAGAAAAAATGTCCACACTCGCAGTGTGGCTCCCGAGTTGTCTCGCATCTGCAAGAGGCATAGATTTTCATGAGCCCCTGCATAAGCAGGGGCTCAAGAGAATCTGTGCCTCTTGCAGGCAAAATGTAGCTTTAGTTACGAAGGCGTTGCTCCTTATAGGGGGGGTGTATGGGTTTTTACTCTGTGAGTGAAGGTTGTTTGATTGTGGGCCTCTGCGGTGCAAACATGATTTGCTACCCAGGTTTATCTGTTTTTGTTTTATGAGCGTCTTCCTTGCGGCTTGGACCAAGCGGGCAACGATACCGGCATGCTGTCTAAGGGTTTCTCTACCATTTTCGGACGTTTCAATCCCTTCATGCCAAGACAAGATCCAGAGCAGGTTTTGGAAGAATGCACATCGTCTGACGCTTACCTTGCAGATGTCCTTTCTATCTAATTTTAGGACCATCGTCTAAATGCCATCGCAAAAGCAGAAATAGTTCTAAAATTATGCTGTAAATCCGACAGATTTGTAACAACTTTCTCACGATACCGAGAGATAAATAGCTATTGACTGATAGTTGCCCTGAAGAGGTCATAAAAACCTTCGTTTTTGTCATGTGCTATGTAACATTGGCTAACTCATTACATTCTGAGGCTGAAATTTTTCAAATTCGTATATTGTTCTATGATATGAAGGCAACTATACAGATTATATGATAGATCAACCATTTGAGCTCAAGGGTGGTGGTGCCAGAAAAGCTTTGTGTCTCTGGCTATTCTGGCAATACCATTGAACTATTATAATCAAGTTTATTTCATGCAAAGGTGCGATAGGAGGGTAAAGACCATCGCCATTTGCAAACTTACTGAGATCCCGAAAAATTCATTGAAAATTAACCGTAGGCGGTTGGTAGCGGTTTATGTCGGAATCACCTCGACAAAAAGCGCTACCGACAGCCAGTGGGTTAGACCTGTGTCGTAACACCAAGGTAATAGGGATGATAGTCTGCGTTCGGTCCTGATCAATTTATGGAGGCCTCCCCGTGGTTTGAGCACGCGCGTCAGACAGGGGAGGAGTTATTGTCGTCTCCAGAAAACCGCCAGTCGTGTTTTCTTTTGCGGCCGTCCTGTCTGATGAGGTATTAATTCAGGGCCCCGCTCCGGGTGTTATCTCCCTCTGAATACATTGCATACGTCCAGTTCGGCTTAGAGGTGCTGTGGTCAAATCAGATGGGTAAGGGGTGGGGTGGGGGGGTGGGGGGGGGTGGGGTGGAGGGAGGGAGGAGGGGGGCAAGGGGTTGGGTGCAGGCACAAGATGAATTATACATTAAAATTAAAGTTGGCGAGTAGCGCTTTCACTATCGTAAACACGCACCCAAATGCAAATGGCAATATATATATTACAGATCCCACCTCCCCCCTCCTCCCCCCCCTCCCCCTCCCCCCCCCCCACCGATATACAAGTTCAAGCTGCTGTAGGGCCTAGATATTTAAGAGGGTTAAAGATGGTGTCGGGAGCGAGGCGACTGAATTTAGTTTTTAACCCCTTCACTCCTAGTGATCACAAATTTCGCGTGTGTAACCAATGCACCCTGACCGACATACGCGTGAAGAACACAGATATAAATGTGACCCAAACAGGCATAAAGAACATAGGACTAACAAGAGACATAAATCCTCATGAGCCCCCGCGAATGCGGGGGCTCATGAGGGTTTATGTCTCTTGCGTCTGTTGTAGCGTTCGCCACGCCCAGGCAGTAATGGGGGTCAAACGATTAAAATTGCGTTACTTTCACTGTTGGACAGGAACGCCAAACGCAGGAGGCCTCTATAGACCCTCACGAGCCCTTAGATGCGGGGGTTTCACGAGGATCTGTGACTTGCTAGCTTCGTTCATTTAATTCTGCGACCGAACGAAGCATTTAATTCTGTCCCCCACCCGGGTCTGCCCTGGGGGACTTGGGTGGAGTTAGGTATTTTTTAGTTCCCAGTGTCATCCTGGTCAGCCCCACAGGGTGGGTTTTTCTCTCTATTCTGGGGCATGTGTTTCTGTCTACCCTTTGTCCATTCACCTGTATTTGCCTTTTTAAAACTCTCCCTACTGTCTGCACTGCCTGTAGCTCTTGATATTGGATGTGTGTTGCTAAATGGTCTTAGCTTTATTTAGGCCCCATGTGTTAGGTTTATTTAACGTATTTGACCGGCTGGCGACATACATTCAATGTTCTGTTGTTTTTTTTTTTTTTTTTTTTTTTTTTTCACAAGCAGTGCAGGCACGTCCTGAGAAAGCCTTGTTGCTGTCGGGACTTTAAGCAATGTACAATCAATCAATCAATCATTTAATTCTGCATGTCTGAGGCGCAAGGGAAGATGACAATTTATACGTATGCAGATGTGGTCTTCCAGCTACTGCGAGATATAAAACCACATCTTATTTCATACCTATGATCATTTTTTTGGTTCATGCTGCCTATGCAGGCATCTGATGTACAGATCTATTTCGCGGAAAGTCTCGTCATTTTAACCTGACCGTTGCCTTTCTTTTGATCTCCCCTTCCCCCCCCCCCCCTCTTATTTTACATCTATGACCACTACTTTCTGCCTCTCCATCGCATACATGTGTCTGGGACATCTCTTTCACAGAAAGTCTCACCATTCTCACAATGACCATTCCCTCTTCTTTTGATCAGCCATGAATGGAATTCAGGAAACCCCTATAAAGACGCCTCCAAAAGGTCGCGGTCCGGCAGGTTTCAGGGCAATGTCTAGCCATTGCTTTTTATTCGTATAGAAAGTACGGCCTCGGCCATCGCCTTCTACATCTGCAAGAGGCATAGATTCTCATGAGCCCCTGCAGTCGTAGGGGCTCATGAGAATCTATGCCTCTTGCTTCGACAGAATTTCCTCATTTACATGATTTGTTTTCCTTCCCGAACGAAGGTTTTCAGAAGTCTGAAACTGAATGTCCTACCATTTGGAACAGAAAGCATGATGCTGATCACGTGATTGGAAAATATTGTCCTATTGGGCCACGTGTCCATATCTCGTGCGGATATTTATAGTATCCCTTTCACGCAGTATTACTTCCTTTCACGTTGTATTACTGCACGGATAGAAACGAATGTCCACGCATGCTATGAATTTGAAAGTGAAATGAGCGATTTTGCATTGATAGGAGATGGTTCTGCTTAGGCACTTTTAGGATGGGGGATTTTTATTATTATTATTTTTTTTTAACAGTTTGGGAAAAATATATTATCAAGTGAACTGAAGTAAGTCGGTTGTGCTCTTAATCTTAAAAAAAAGAACCACCTATTTTGTGTTGTCTGTATCTAACAGGTACTTTTTAAGTGTGTGTATGTTGTTGGTGGAATGGGTCAGTGTGGGCATGTGAGCGTGCGTGCGTCGTGTGCATGTGTGTGCGTGCATGCCTGCATGCTCTACGTGCGTATATGAGTGTGTTGCTGTGTGAAGATAAGGGGGGGGGGGGGTGGGGGTGGGTGGGGGAGAGACAGGGTGTGTGTTGGGAGGGGGTGAGGGGGGAGAAGGAGTAGGGGCGGGAAGGAGGAAGGAATTTTGTTCTTTTCGTGACTCTTTAGTTCAGGATAATGGAAAACCGGAGGCTCAACCATCCGCTGGAATGATAAAAATCTCATGATTTACGGCAGCGATGAAAACCTACATGAAAACAGTCTCAAAGAAGTTTCCCACCACGCCACGGGCATAATCTAGGTGACACATCTCTGCGCGGAGCTAGGGACTATGTTTTATGGCGGAAGACCACCGGTACTAAAAGCTAAGTGAGGTGAACTAAGATACATGGGAAGAGAGAGAGGACGGAAATGTGCGATGTCCTGTGATTTTAAACTCACGGCGCGAAGCCGTAAGATCCAAAATCACAGGCCAACGCCTCAGTATTTTTGCGGGAATTTTATGGAAAGTCTTTTTAACCCATTAAGAGCTGACGCTCCTCAACATGATAGGGTCGACCATGATAGTTCAAGGGTGGTGCCAGAATAGTTTGGCGCCTTCAAGCGCCAAGCTATTCTGGCACCACCCTTGAACTATCATGGTCGATCTGTCTTCTGAAGGGCAGCATCATACGAGAGTTATTAAATAGGTTACCTGGTGACCGAAGGCGTGAGGCAGCAAAATATTTCCCCCGGTTTTCTGTGGAAAGATGGATGAATCCGTTTTGTCTGTGAACTTGGCTAATGCAGAAAGCGGATACGGAATTGCTTACATGTGAAAGAAATTAGGAGTCTTGTTGCTGGCTTTATTTGTCGTCCTTATTTGTTTGACGAAAAATAAGTGCCATTGTAGATGGCCTTTAGGAGGCAAAGTTGTCGCATTGGTTGTGGTGGTGGTGGTGGTGGGGCGGGGGGTGGGGAGGGGGGGGGGGTAAGGGGGATAAGGGGTGGGGGGGTAAGGGGTGGGTTGGGGGGTGGGGTGGGGAGAGAGAGTTACAGCTGAATAATAGACTGCTACAACATTGCTAATGTCGTTATTTACTTCAACATAAGGTCGTGGTTTTATTTCTATCACGCAAGCACGCACGCACGCACGCACGCACGCACGCACGCACGCACGCACGCACGCACACACACACACACACACACACACACACACACACACACACACACACACACACACACAAAGTAACATCCCTACACCCACCCTTTACCCGCCCCTCCCCTCCCCCCAAAAATCAACAAATAAATAAAATACAACCAATAAAATAAAATAAATAAATAAATAAAAAATGAATAAATAATACAATAAAACAAAAATTTTTAAAAAAAATCTGTCGTACAAACTAGCGTAAACTTTCTTTCTACAGCGTGCTTACAGCCGACGAAATTTACCAAATCTTAAACTTGACTCCCAGTTGTCGTGATGTCGCACAGACTGATACTAAATTATCGGCAGGAAAACATCATTAAGACACGGTAGAAAGGTTAATGCGTTCAGTGTGTATAATGATAGTGACAGATTGTTTCTTAGTTAATGGAAAGTGTCTTCATTATTCCCTCCTCGTCCGGCACCATCCATTTGCAAGAGACATAGATTCTCATGAGCCCCTGCAGTCGCAGGGGCTCACGAGAGTCTATACCTCTTGCTAACGGAGACTGGATCCAGCTACACCACCAACGTAGGTGTAATTTGGGGTGAATTGCTGTTTGTTGATTAGCTTTAGTATGGGTCGTCGAGGACATAAGAGGAAGAGAGATTGGCCAATAACGATGTAGGGGAGATAATAGATGTGCTCGCTTGTGTGATTGATTGCCGTTGATTGGGTTCGCTGAAAGTCTCTATGTGTGTGTGTGTGTGTGTGTGTGTGTGTGTGTGTGTGTGTGTGTGTGTGTGTGTGTGTGTGTGTGTGTGTACGCGCGCGCGCGCGTACGTGCTTCGTGCCAACCTTCATACG
This sequence comes from Semisulcospira habei, assembly GCA_036245525.1. NCBI lineage: Eukaryota > Metazoa > Mollusca > Gastropoda > Semisulcospiridae > Semisulcospira > Semisulcospira habei. Next base: position 39,360,450 of record BTPG01000003.1, read on the forward strand.
TGTGTGTTATGTGTCTCTGTGTGTGTCCATCTGTCGGTCAGTCAGTCTGTCTGCTTGTCTGGCAGTCTGTCTCAGCGTCAAATATGACTGTGATTGTATTATGTGTTTCATAATTAAATCTTTTTATTTATGAATCTCTTCATTGACTTCTTTTCCATTAACCTTCTCGCTACCAAGGGACACAAACTGTTTCTGAACTCAACGTCAAAAAACTTCGTCCATGAAACATGATACAAAATAGGCTCAGCAAGGGGCGTAGATCCGCATGAGCCCCCGCGACTGCGGGGGCTCATGCGGATCTACGCCTCTTGCAGTTGGTTTGAGTTCACTTTTTCTCGGAAGCGAAAGGGTTCAATTGAACAGTTTTGTGTGTGTGTGTGACTTTGCAGGCCTGGTCCATACATGGTGTTTCGAAATGCACATTGCTTAATTGTCTTTTTCATTTTCTGTTTCACAGGTAACCTACCCAACCCCCGCATCATCGAGCACCCGACTGACGACTATGTGGCCAAAAATGACCCCGCCAAACTCAACTGCAAGGCGGAGGGCGACCCCACCCCCTCTATAACGTGGTACCGCAACGGGGAGAGAGTGGTCACCTCCGCAGAAAATCCGTCATCTCACCGCATGCTTTTGAACAATGGACAGCAGCTATTCTTTCTGCGGATTATACACAACAAGAATTCCAAGCCGGATGTGGGCGTGTATTACTGCAACGCTACTAACATCCACGGGAGTGCCATCAGTAGAAATGCAACGCTACAGCTTGCAGGTAGGCTAAAATATTGGTTCGTTTGTTCGCTTGCTCGCTCGCTCGCTCTATCGTTCGCTCGTTCGTTCGTTCCTTCATTTCTTCCTTTATTCTCCTTCTATCCATCCATACTCACTCTCAATCGCTTGCACCCATCCATCCATCCATCCATCCGTTTGTCCATCCATTTATCCATCCATCTATCCTTCCATCCATCCATCCATCCATCCATCCATCCATCCATCCATCAGCAACACCATCAACATCATCATGATCACCACCACCACCACCGCCTCCACCAGTCCACCACCACCACCCAAGCATTCATCATCATCATCATCTGTGTAAACTTGTGTAGCGTTGACCCACGAATCCATCCATCCATCCATCCGTCCATCCATCCACCCATCCATCCATCCGTCCGTCCGTCCGGCGATCCTTTCGTCCGTCCGTCCATCCATCCATCCATCCAGCAAGAACAACATCAACGTCACCACTCTCCACGCACCATCATCATCAAAATCATCAGCATCATCATATATGTAACCTTGTGTAGCATGAACGATTGTAGAACTTCAGTTTTTATCCAAAATGCTTAAAATCCCGTCTCTCTTCCTTACCTTCTCTTGTATGTTCTTCTGCTTCAAACTCGCATTTATGACCCACACTGGTTGCCTGCCTCGATTCGCTACCGCTGATAAGCGGTAGCGAATCGAGGCAGGCAACCATGTGTACTGTGACCTTTGGCCGTGCCTCAGTTGAACTAGTGCTCATACTCACGTATGTTTTTGACTGCTATTCTCCGCATTCTGGTTACGTTGTCCGCGGGTGTAAGGCATCGACTGGGAACAATACAAACGGCAATTTCCTCACAGGAAATAGGACGAAACTTAAGCGACTTTCTTCGTCGGTGCCTCGAATCGCGACCAGCAAGAGGCTTAGATTCTCATGTGCCCCTGCGGCCGCTTGGGCTCATGAGAATCCATGCCTCTTGCAGATGGAACGACATGGACGCAGGGTCCCACAGGAAATAGAAAGGAACCGAGGATACTTACGCCATCAGTGCCCGAAGCCAGGTTTTCTTGAAACGTGAGCTTGTGTGATGTTACTCTAGGACTTGCTTGTACCGCCCTTAGAGGTCGATCCCCCAAACTCCACAGATAGCTTAACCCTTTTCATCCTGATACACCTAATCCTTGAAATAAATTTGGCGGTGATAGTTCAAGGGTGGTGCCAGAATAGCTTGGCGCCTCAGGCGCCAAGCTATTCTGGCACCACCCTTGAACTAACACAGTTTATCCATCTCCTAACCTGTAATGTAGCCTCCACAGGACAATAAGCAAATCTGACAACATCAGCCTCAGGATGTAATGGGTTAATGGTAGTGTGTTACTGTCAAAAGCTGCGGAAGGTGGACCGACGCTGATAGTGACAGCTTGAAGGGAGTGCGTTGTGTAGTGCTTATATGACCCTCTCTGACGTATCTGCGGAATGTTTCCACTTTCATTATCTGTCAAATGTATCCATCAATTTTGCAAGGATCGACAATGATAGTCAAGTTCAGTTCAGTTCGGTTAAGCGGGCATCTGTGCGCTCGGAAATGTGCACTCCACCCCCATCTATATTAGAAGCCTCATGAGAGTTCCTTTGATATCGTGCAATGATAATGCTAATTCGGTGGTAGTACTTTGCATTGCGCCTATATCGCATAGTGCTTAATAAAAGGTTTTTCAAACGTGAATAATTGCATTCCGGCAAAGAACAGATACGACTGCATTATTAAAAATCTTCATTTCTTTACTTTGCTTTTCTGAATTGACTTATCTGACGAACATAGGAAAAGTCAGTGGAGGAGGGCGGGGGGAGGGCGGGGGGGGGGGGGGGGGGGGGAGGGCGAATTGAAGAGTGGGGGTGTGATCATAAGACATCACCTTCACGGTGTAAAACGGCACCCGTAAAGCCATTTTGCCTTATTGGCTTTCTCGTGTGCACCGGCCCAACCTTCCTTGCACATTTTCTGTAGGGGATGACATTTGTACTTCTGAGTGCTTACCGAGAGATTCAAGAGGATGTTGTCCTCCATCTAATGTCCAGCTGCAAGACACAGATCCTCATGAGCCCTCGCATTCGCGAGGGCTCATGAGGATCTATGTCTCTTGCTGGGTTAGTGTAAGTCTGTGTTTTTTGGTTGTAGGAGGTGGAGGGGTTGTTGATGTAGGGGATGAAGCTGGCATTTACTTTGCGAGGTGGCAAGCACTAGAATGCTGCGCACGACCAAACACACACCTTTAGCTCTAAATAGGTAACATTGGCAATTGACGAAAAGAAAATACGCGCACGCGAGCACACGTACACACAAAACACACACACACACACCACACACACACACACACACACACACACACACACACACACACATCACATAATTATTATAAAAAATAGTGTTAATAATAATGGTAATAATAAAAATAACGATATTTAGCATCAAACAACAACACAACCGCAGCAGCAACAACATCAACATCCTCTACCGCCAGGTCACAAATCGACGTTCATACTCACAATGTAGGCTCGGGAGTGAAAATAACAGAATGAGTGTGTATGCTTGGCTGTGCGTGCATATCGTTTGCCATCACACATTTCTCCACAAGAAAGATATGCTGACACATTCTCGATTCAAGAACTTTATTGTGTATTACAAATATTAACGTCAAAGGAAGAAATCATAATACAAAAGGAACATTTTGTCAACATCTTACACCACGGCAATATACTATCTCGACGTAACTTTTTTTTTCTTTCTGGATTTTCTTTCTTTCTAGTATTATACAAAAAGGTGGATTATCTTCTTGGCTTGACTTCGCGAACGAAGATTTTATAGGAGTTGCCCACGACGTCTGCAGGCTTGTTCGTGGCTGCGGAGGCCAATCCGAGACAGGCAGGTTCGACCGCAGTGGCTGCAGGGGAAGGTCTGGCCAGGGTTCTGAGCTGCGGCATCTCTGTTTTTTCTCCTGAGCCGCTTGTCCTTAAGGCTAGCTCTGCGAGAGTCCTCAAAGGAGACAGCTGCCTTGTAAATGGTGGAGCGCCAGGTGTCACGGTCCGCAGCAAGCGAAGACCACTGGTGGTGGTCGATTTGGCAGGCACTAAGTGACTTCTTGAGACAGTCTTTGTATCTCTTCTTTGGTGCCCCTCTGTCACGGTGTCCAGTAGCAAGCTCGCCGAACAGGGTGATCTTTGGTAGGCGATGATCCTCCATCCTGGAGACATGCCCCGCCCAGCGGAGCTGTGTCCGCAGCAGCAAAGCCTCGATGCTCACAGTTTCAGCCTGTTCAAGGACTTCGACGTTGGTGACATAGTCACTCCAGTGAATGCCCTGAATGTATTATACAAAAAGGTGGATTATACAAATAGATGAGAAGAAAAAAATTGGCGTGACTTCACTCATTCTACCCCAGACACACCACAGCAAGATATGGATCGACCATGATAGTTCAAGGTTGATGCCAGAATAGCTTGGCGCCTATGGGCGCCAAGCTATTCTGGCATCACCCTTGAACTATCATGGTCGATCTGTGTCCTGCACTGCAAAGCAGTCTTCAGAGGACAAGGGCAACATTTGGGGATTTCGGGGTTGGGGTAGAATGAGTTAACCCGTTCAGTGCCGAGAAAATGTAAACACCAGCCAACTCCCAAGAGGTATAGATCGTCATGAGCCCCCGCATTTGCTGACGCCACTTTGAATCCATGTTCCAGGACAGCCAGTGTTTGGTTTTTAGTGTGTGTGTGTGTGTGTGTGCGTGTGTGTGCGTGTGTGTGTGTGTTTAACGAAGACTGCAGAGACACAATCTGCGTCATGACACTGAACGAGTTAAAATGTAACTTTCCAGTTTAAAAAAAAAAAAAAAAAAAACCGCTTCAAAAACGCAGCTCACACGACCAGAGGGTGGGACCCGTGAAGCATGTATCAAATCAAGGCATGTTTTACAAGTGTCCGGAAACAGTCGAACAAGAGGCCCACGCTCTCCTCAATGGATACCACGTGGACAATACAAACTCTACAATGTAGTTTAGGAGACATTGGACTTGGGGTAGCGGGGGGGGGGGGGGGGGGGGGGAGAGAGAGAGAGAGAGAGAGAGAGAGAGACCCCCTCCCCACGTTGCCAAGAGCCCCAGGCAGCACTTTCACAGTCCCAAGGCAGTCTCATCTGCAAGTGACATAGATTCTCATGAGCCCCTGCATCCGCAGGGGCTCATGAGAATCTATGTCTCTTGCTGACATACTATGCCCCGTTGACCTCCTCAGACAGAGGGCGACAGAGCTGGGTTTAAGTCTTCGTCTCTTCAGCACTGCTCAAGAACCCCAAGGTATCGACATGTTTCTTACTTCAGAAACCCAATGAGCGTACTTAATGAAGAAGACTAGGACTAAATTGGGCACCAGCAAGAGGCACATGTCTTCCCCCTTGCAACCTGTGGGGGTCATGAAGGTCTGTGCCTCTCGCAAAATTCCTGGCCAAAAGGGGTAGAACTACAAAGGTGAGGGGTGAGGTTGGAAATCATTTTTTTTTTTTTTAACCGATGCAACAAACCTAAATCGGATTTACAAAGAGGCAAAGATCTTTATGAATCTCCTTGCTGGTTTACATGACTGAGGACCTGTGCCTCTCGCAGCTGCCAGGCGTGTCCGAGGGTGAGAGGTGAGCCTGGGAGTCTGATGTTTGACAAATGTTACAGTCTCGCCATTTTCAGACGTGATCGCTGCCACGTGTGCAAAGTCTGCTGATGGAAAATACATACATCCTCAGCTGTTCTCTGCACTTTTTGTGTTGAGGGCGGTGTTGAGTTGTATCAAACAAGTGCTAGTGTGTAGTGTCTTTGTTTTTATGATCGCGATAGTTGTCCTTTTGACACTGTTGAGCACTTCTGTAGTTAATTTTTGTTATGTCTGCGATAGTGGACTTTATGCGGCCTGGACAGCTTTTGCGTGGGCCCTTTTTTTGCAGACACAGAGAAAAAGTGCAATTATAAGGATGATAGTGCGAGAAGCTAGCTACTAAATACGACGTTAGAAAAATGTGATAGTTGTTCAGCTTTGTATTGTTTTAATTAAATTACAGTTGTCTTACGAAGTTTATGGGAAGGCGACATATGCTCATCTGCCACTACCCTTTGACCTGTCAGGACCGATCCATCTCCCACAGCTGGTACAAGGTTTTTTATAGGCACTGTCTCTCAAATTTGCTAAACCCTGAGTTAGTTGCGAACTAATGAATCGTTTCACTGCCAGTGGACGCAGCTTGTGTCTCTGAAATCTCTGGTAATTCAACGCTAAAGAGACTCGGCCGCTCCAGGAGTGTGCTTACACAGTGGTTTTAACAAGAGACATAGATCCTCCTGAGCCCCCGCGACTGCGGGGGCTCATGAGGATCTATGTCTCTTGCAGGTTATTGTGTGCTTATAGTCTCGTCAGTAATGGGGTTAACACTGATTCATCTGTAAAGTGATTGAGAAACCGAGGATACCTGTAGGCAGAAGAGGCGAGTATGCGTGTCTCGGTATCGTTAGCACAGCAGCAAAGATACATTATGCTGCGTATCTACAGCATCTACCTACAGCATCTTTGACAAAATTCAAGGGATCAAGCCCATCTCTACATGCTGCAGTTTCAGTTTTTTGTCCAAATACATATGCACGCAGCGGTGTCTGGTCTTTTTGACGGCGAAAAGTACCAGTCTCAAATACAACACAACTGACTTTCCACTGAAGTACAGAGGTCAGTTGCATGAGTGAGTTTCGTCCTGCACCAGCCACTAAGCAAGGAAAAAAAGAAATACAAAAAGGGGGGGGGGGGGGAGAGGGGTGGATAAGAAAAGCAGACGAGTAACTACACAAACAATACGTTCCTTTCCCGGCCGATCGAATAGAGCGTTGCTTATTTTCTTAGAACGGATCGAGCGCTTTGGATCGGTTTGCCCTCCGATACCGACCCTAATGTAAGGTCTCTTAGTCAGGTTTTTCATCCCGCAATAGGCACCGATGCTCATGAGCCTCAGCAGATGCAGGAGCTCATGAGAATCAACGTCACTCAGGTGGTGATCGTGCGTTCCATAGTATCATTCGGACAAGTCACAAAGTTTAACTACAGATACCCTAAGGTCTGTTAGTGTTACCCTTGATGTTTGAGGGTACCTGTCTATTGATAGGGAGTACACGTGTTTCTTCCCGACTGTATTCTTTTAGGAGTTTTGTTGACAAAAGATACCTGGGCCTATCCGGGGTGGGGTCTAACTCTTTTAGGAAGCGAAACTGGGAGCCCACCCTCAAAGAGTTGTCTGAATAGCTGTGGAAAATAAACACCGCGGAGCCATCAAGGACACCGCGCCGAAACCATCTGGAGTGGGTGTTCGTAGATTGAAAGCAGTGCAGTATGACTTATGCCAACTGAGAATACAGAAGTAATTTGATTCAAACAAGAGGCATATATCCTCATGAGCCCCCGCTGAAAGCGGGGTCTCATGAGGATCTATGCCTCTTGCAAATGGATCCGATTTTGGTTGCGTAGAGGGTGCCATCTTCTTCCTTCCTTTGTCTTGTCTTGTCCTTCTAGCAGCGCCACCTGTCCACACAAGGGAGAGAATAAATCAAGCGAAGTTTTCAATGGACGACAGGAAAGGTGCTTGTAGCCTGATTGTGGGAGCGCCTTTCCCATTGTGATTGATTTGCTGGTGGGTTACGCTGGACCACCCGGTTCAAGGCCGTGTGTGCTGGTCAGTGATTTTGAACCTTACGGCCTTGGGCTGTAAGGTTTAAAATCACAGACCATCACTGATCCCTTAGTTTCGGACTTTCCCATAGGCGCGCATCACTTGAGTCTGAGCGCGCGTTGGTTTACCTCGTCATAGCTCCCCCCCCCCCCCCCCCCCCCCCCCCCCACTCTCTTTTCTTTTTCGAATGAATCCTCGTGTATTAGTAAGTGGATGGATGGATGGACGGACAGAGTTATAAATGGATGGATGGACGGTCGGATGGATGGATGGATAGATGGATGGATGGATGGATGGATGGACGGACGGACGGGTGGGTCATATCCATAGCCATTTTAAATTTAGCTAATCTATTTCAGTGGCCAATCGCTAGCTTTTGGATATACGTATCACGCTTGTGGTGGCAAATATCTTAAAAATCCGAACGCCCCACCCTGCTGCTCTTTGTCTTACATTGCTGTCAGTTAGCGTGTCTTTTTCTAGAACCGTCTCTTTATTTCGGGGTGGCTGAGTATAAACAGGTGCGAGACCCAAACCACCTGGATCAGAACCCCAAGACAACTTCCTCCCCCTGCACTCGCCTTGCATAAACATGCACGAATACGTGTGTCATGCAACCCGGTATGAAGGTCGATCGATTCGGCAGTAACACAGCCTCCCTTCTGCCTGTGAGGGGCATAAGCTGCCGTTAGCCCGTGGAGACGCATAGGCATTCTTTATTCCTAGGACACCCTGTAGCACTTCGCAAGAGTCATTAGACGCTACAGTTGTCTGCAAGAGGCATGGATCCACATGAGCCTCTGCAGTCGCAGGGGCTCATGAATATATATGCCTCTTGCTGTGAGATCGACTTTATTTTGCCTGGTAGGTTATTCTCTTGATTTTCATAATACAAGGTTCTCGTCGAAGTCTTTAGAAACGTGTGGCCGAGTTCAACCCGTCACTGACGCCCACCCGCATCCACGAAAAGCACAGAGCCAAATCGTCCTCTCTGACAAACCACTAATCTCCCTATTTACATCTGCGTTCCGAGGACTGCGGAGGTTTCTTTTCGCGTGGCACGTGCGCGCTACACTCGATTCTGTTTTCTTAGCTCCGATTCTGACAAGGGCTGCGCCGCAACCCCATGCCGCTCAGATCCGTCTGATATTTTCGTTTGATTTCATCGGGATGGCGAAAGAAAAGACCATGCTTATGGCATGTGATGATAAGTGACGTCGTACGAAAACGTCGGAAAGTAGAAAACGTCAAAAGAAAACGTCATAACTGGGAGACGTCACGCTGGGCCTTAGCTTCCAACAATACTTCAGCTTGCGTTTGATGTTTGTTTTGTGTCTGATGACTTTTCTTTTGCCATGGCTGCAGCGGGGTTTTTTTTCCTGGCCTTATGTTTTGTATCATGTATTTTTATGTTCTGGTCCGTGACTTTGGGCCTTACGGCTGGAAGGCGTGATTTTGGGCCTTACGGCTGAAAGCCGTAAGGCCCAAAATCACAGACCAGAACATTTCTCGGTCGGTCTTTCTTCTTTTTCTTTGAAGCACATTTTTATTATTATTATTATTTTTTTTTCTTTCTTTTTTGTTTGTTGGGTGGGTGGGTAGGGGGTGGGGGGGGGGGGGATAGAATTCAGCTAGCAAAACCACTTTTGAAAAATGTATTTCTATCTTTCAGTTTTTCTCTGACTAATCCATGTTTGCCACGAAAACCATGACGGCGATCTGCAAGAGAAACTGTATCGCCGTGTATCTGCTGTTATCTTTTCAGGCTTGACCACACCATCAACAAGAGACATAGATGCTCATAAGCCACTGCCACAGCAAGGGCTCATGAGAATCTATGCCTCTTGCTGGCAGATTTCAATCATGGGTTGTAGTACCCATCTTGTCAGCACTGTAGAGATCTGTGATAACCACACCGCCCTCAGAGCGCCTACCAGCATAAACTGCGGAAGTGTCAGTTTGTTCAGTGTTGACGTTAATCCTTGTGCAATCCTTCTTCTAAGGATGCAAGGTGTATATGTTAGCTTGTAATTGGTATACTCCACTGCTGCCGGGGCTTCTGAGAATCTATGTTTCTTGTCGTTAAATGGGTTGGTTTTGTGATTTGACATGAATAAGCTATTTGGAGAAAACACGAGATAGGCCTGACAAAAAGAAGAGATTCACTTGCCCTTACTGTCTTTTTACACTTCAGTGTTTCATTTTAATTTATTCTTTTTTATGTATAATAATAACTTGCTTTATACTAGTCTACGTTTATTCAAATACTCTGTGCTTCAGGCGCAGCTAATATGCACTATATTTTTCTGCACAGTCTATTGGCTGAAACGCGTGAAGTCACGTGCTAAGTATGCTTGAAAGCAGTGACCTAGAAAGGTGTACTATTCCAAACGCTGTGTTCGTATGAATGCTGTGCCTTTGGCTAGTTCTTTAACACTTTCGCTGCCAAGATAAAGTGAACACCGCCTAACCGCCGGAGGCGCAGAATATCATCAGCACACTGCACCTTCGTGAGATTCTATACCTCAGTCTTGCTGACTTAAAACATTTTACATCCGTGTTCCGAGGACGGTTGAGATCCTTTGCGTTAACCCATTTAACCCCAAATGTACACATTTTGGAGGTGAAATCGAAAGATTTATTTACCAGTTGCAGGATTTTGATCGACCATGATAATTCAAGGGTAGCGCCAGATGAACTTGGCGCCTTCAGGCGCCAAGCTCATCTGGCGCTATCTTTGAATCACCATGGTCGATCCATCTACTGCAGTAGGGCTTTTGGGGCTAAATGGGTTAAATTGGCTATGACTTCAGAAACAGAACGTGTGCCAGTGGCCACTGACTGTGAAGTGTTTCTGTGATAGGTCTCATCCCAGAACACTGCCGGATCAAAGAAATGACGTGGGGTGGGTGGACCGGAGATGGAAGGGGGGCGGGGGTGGGTGGGGGAGGGGGTAGATTCTCTACATGGGTGGGGAGGAGTAGTGGAGTGTACCGCACGTCAGCGGCAATCAGCAGAAATCAATATTTGCGAGGCTATTTCTGAGAGGATCAGAATCCAAGCCCCTATATTGAGGCCAAGCGTTGACAAGGTCCTGACGTCGTTTGCGCGTACTCGCACCCTTCAGACTTTTTTCCCTCCTGTAAAGTAGTATTGATGTAAATGTATCTACTGCGAGACACAGATTCTCAAGAGCCCCTGCGGATGCAAAGGCTTCTGAGAATCTATGTCTCTTACAGATGGGGGAGAGGGTGGTTCAGCGATTGCAAATCTTGTTGGAACATACTCAGACCCTTCTTTCTTCCTCCTTCAAGAAAACCATTGATGTTGCAAGGGGCATTGATTCTCATGAGCCCCTGCTGATGCAGGGGCACATGAGAATCTGTGCCTCTTGCAGGTGGGGAGAGTTGGTGACCGAGAATGCGAACCTTGTTTGTACGAATTCGCCATGATTGGGATTCGGACGGTATCTTTGGACATAGGTCCACCGTCCGTTAGCACTGACCAGTCACGTACCTCATCCGTCTACTTTTTCTTGGGAAAAATTCTGGTTTCTGGTCAGGGCATATGTTGGTTTTATTTATTTGTTTGTTTGTTGGGTGATTCTTTTTTTTGGTTTTGGTGTTATTATTTGTTGTTGTTGTTTGTGTGTGTGTGTGTGTGTGTGTGTGTGTGTGTGTGTGTGTGTGTGTGTGTGTGTGTGTGTGTGTGTGTGTGTGTGTTTGATTGTTTGTTTGTTCTTTTTTTCTTTCTTTCCTTCTTTGTTTTTGTTTTTGTTTTCTTTTTTTGGGTGGGGGGGGGGGGGGGTGTTGTTAAAGTTGCGTGTCTTGTCATGGCAAGTCCTGTTATGTTTTGTCTTGCCTTGTCTTGTCTTGTCAATTGTCTTGTCCTTTCTTCATCCTTTTTTTTTAGTCAGCTCTAGTTTTTTTATGGTGTTCATCATCACCTTTTCTATGCTATTGCATTTCCGAGAACTGTTCAGTAAATATGGCCGTGTGTCCGAGTTTCTGCGACCAGAAAATGTGTCTAAAAGTAAATCTGTCGGTCATCGCCCTTCATCCTCCTCCCCTCCCCCCCCCCCCCCCCCACACACACACACTTTCCCCCCTTCCTACGCCTTATCGGCCCCACCCACACAAAAATCACGAAGAAATCGTGGGTGATTGCGTTATACTTTATTTTTACCACTTCCAGATAGGTCTGGGTCATGTTTGCAATTCTGAGAACTTCAATAAGCGAACACCCCACATTATCAAGAGGCATATATCTTCATGAGCCCCCGCAATTTGCGGGGGCTCATGAAGATCTATGCCTCTTGCTTTTGTAGTTTACATCAGTGTTCCTGATACTGAGTGGCATCGGGCGTTCAGTGTATGCTTGTAAGTAGATAGTCTTTTCCGCCGGATTTTGGGACTAACAGCGATTGCTTGTCTCGAACACTACACAGACTTTCTCTGTTCTTGCTGAGCTCTATTTATATGCTTACATTAAGGTGTCAGAGGTTTTTGGCTTAGGTGATAACCGTCTTATAGCAGCCACATGCCACTGTACAAACAAAAAAGTTGGTTAACCCATTCAGCCCTGACGCACTGCAGCAGGAGATGGGTCGACGATAGTAATTCAAGGGTAGTGCCAGATTAGCTTGGCGCCTGTCGGCGCCAAGCTAACCTGGCACTGCCCTTGAATTATCATGGTCGATCCATCTCCTACAACAGGTGCATAGACGTTAGATGACGTCTCCAAAATTTGGGAAATACGTGCGTCGGGTTGAATGAGTTAAGAGTTTCATGATCAGGGATATTGATCTCCTTAAAGCGCATTTACTCCTAATTTCGAAATTCTTATAATTTTTTTCTCTCAAGACTACATACAGTGTACTTTTCAGGAGATAAATCTACTATTTGTAATGCACTATAGTATGTTCTTCCACTTTGTTTAATCTCCCCCCCCCCCCCCTACCTGTCCCCGTGTGCCTCATCGCCTACGCACCGTACCAAATCTGTCATGAACTTTGCTATGTTTGGAAAATGACAAAAACGGGTTTTTCATATTTTGTACCCAGACCATTTTTATCACTCCAGTGCCAGTTCTGCTGCAATACCCTCTTTCGCACCATACTGCTTTTCTGTGCTCATATCACGTTTGTAAAACTATGCCAAAACAATCTACACCCAGACAAAGACGACGTTGTGCAGCCGTACTTTTCTCGACAGATATTTTGGGTAGCTCCCCTTTGGCTCCGAAACGTGCCCTCCCTTTTGTTTACGGAGTTAGGTCCCTTGGGGAAACCTAACGAGGCTTCAGAAGCTGAGAACCTCGTGGATACTGTTCGCATCCGTGTGTGGGCGTTGAACAGGTAGCCGAATGGCCTTCTATAGATGGAGACCTACACCCAGATATATATCTAGACTTGGGGCCAGTTGCGTGAGTGGGCTTAGTCCTGCGCCAGCCACTAAGCTTAGTGACTAGCATAGGACTGAACTCACGCATGCAGCTGGCCCCTAGCACTGTACAAGAGAAGATGATCGACCATCATACTGCGAGAGTGATGCCAGAAGAGTTTGGCGTCTGCAGGCGCCAAGCTATTCTCGCACCAGCCTTGATTTATGGCGGTCTATGTGGGGATGTCCAAAACTGTAATCACCATTCGGCAAAGGACATAATCCGCCACTGGGCTGGTCGGACACTGGTTGTCTCTTGATTCGCTCAGCGCAGGTGATCGAGGGAGGCAACTAGTGTGGGCTGGTCGATGACGATGAACATGTTCTGGCTTGCGATTTTAGACAGAGTGATTTGGTCCAAAGTCGATGTTAATTCCCGCACATCATCAAGAGGTCTCATGATAGTCTATATCTCGTACAACTGATAGGGGGGCTGGCCAAGGTGGCATTGGCTTTGATTTTGCGTAACAGATGCTCAGTATAACCCTAATGCAATTTTGGTCTTTGCGATGGAGCGATGAACTGTAGGTCATGTTGAGTGACAAACTGGTTTGATCCTATCTAGAGCTATAGCAGGCGATCACCTCGAACTCAAAGACTTCTTGCCTGTCATGGGTCGATCAAGGGCCGAGCGGTACTGCAAGAGGTACAGATTCTCATGGGCCCATGAGGATCTATGCCTCTTGCCCTCGTGTTTATCACGTCGAGTGACAGTTACCGCTTTGATCTTATCTAGTCTTATTGGGCCAATACCGCCGCAAAGACATCGATTTCTTCGGTTTGGATCTTTCAGGCGAGGAGATCGAGATTGGCCGACGACTGAGTACTGCCATAGGCATAGATTCTCATGGGCCCCTGCCCTGCAGGGGCCCATGAGGATCTATGCCACTTGCAGAAGAACAGCTCTGGCAGATTACGCATCGACCCACCTCGTAGGCGAGGTGCGAACATCTCTTGATCTGCGGAAGATTTTGTCGGCTAAGTGTTAATGACGCAAGGCTGTAGGCTAAAGTAGGTCTGCGGTGTTTGTGTTTGTCTGCGGTGTTAAGAGCTGGCTTGAGTCAGTGAGGTACCCTGTATAGTGGACGTCAGCCTTGAGACACAGATCATCATGACCCTGTGCAGCCTGCTGGTGTTCATGAGAGTCAACGGGTTTCGTTGGTCTCATTTTTTTTACACCAGTGTGTTAGCGTGGAGGGAGTGGTGTCGCAGGTTCAGTAGAACTGCTTTCTGATGCAGCTTTGAAGAATGTGCAGGTGTTTAAGAATTACCATGAACGAAGACTAAAGCGTGTTCCATCATTAACCCCTTGACTGCTACTGGCGATACCGTTCGGCGGAAAAGACGCGTAGTTAAGCAGTTAGGTCATGACGTAGTTACGTAGTTAGGTAGTGACGTAGTTACGTAGTTAGGTAGTGAGGTAGTTACGCGTCTTTTCCGCCGAGCGGTATCGTCAGTAGCAGTCATTGGGTTAAAGCTAATTAATCATCTCTCAGCATGGAACGCCTTCCCCATTCCCTTGCCATCCGCCCTTTTAACCTTTTAACCAAGAGTGCGCATGAAAGCTATGAATATTTGTGTGGAGATATTTATTCTGAATCGATATTACATGCATGCATGCGCGAGCATACACACACGGGCGCACGCACGCAGGCAGACGCACAACACAACACACAATCATGCACGCACGCACGCGCGCGCGCACACACACACACACATGCACACGCTTGCGCCTGCGCGCGCGCGCGCACACACACACACACACACACACACACACACACACTCGCACACACACACACACACACACACACACTCGCACACACACACACACACACACACACACACACACACACACACACACACACACACACACACACACACTCGCACACACACACACACACACACACACACACACACACACACACTCGCACACACACACACACACACACACACACACACACACACACTCGCACGCACACACACACACACACACACACACACACACACACACACACACACACACACACACACACTCGATTGTTGCTATCGTCGGCCGGAGATCGACATTTAAAAAAAAAAATTGGGGGTATTTCTTTTTTTTTTTTTTACACACCCGTTAAGCATCCTTTTCTCTCTCATGGAATTCCCGACCTCCAATTTCCCTAACCCAAAAAAACGATCGCCCTCCGCCCCCTGCCCTCTCACCCCTCCGCCTCAGCCAGCGCTCTCCCTCTCCCCCCCCCCCCCACCCCCCGCCTCCCTCCCCCTTCCCCCCATCACCACCATCCCCGCCGGTTTCATCCACGCGCCCAAAAAAATTGAAGGACGTTCACATAAATAACCTGCCAAAAACTGCGCCTCATTTCGTTACGCCCAAGCTATGATGGATTCCCAAAGCCCGTTTTAGCTGCAGGACTATTGTGATTTGTGGCCCCAGGACTCCCGCCTTAAAATCAATAGTGAACTAAATTGAACATCGGAGACCTGCGGATACAGCCGTTGATCTAACCCGGTCTGTCTGCAAGAGGCATGGGTTCTCATACGCCCTTGTTAGCAGGGGCCTATGACTGACAACCTACCTATGCCTCTTGCTAACTAGTAAACTAAACTCTGTACATCGGGGACCTACAGTTGCTCATCCACCCCGATCCTCCTGCACGTAGTATAGACCCTCATGTACCAAGAAGAGGCACGTAGTTTTCATTAGCACCGCAATGTAAGGAGAATGTGAATCTGTGTACACGTGAGTTGCTAGGGAACACGCCAATAAGATTTGTGGTGGAAGGGAAGCAACTCGTCTATAACTATAATAGCTGTCCCAGACGACAAAATGGCGCTGACTTTCGGTTTCTCGAAATGCCTGGTTGATTTTCAGTCACTGCTGCAGCAGAGATGAGCTATTTACAAAGATATTAAGATCACAATTAATAAGTTACCGTTTAGCGTTGCTTTCAGCAACAATTACAGTTGTATTTTCTTGTGTTTCGCTCATAAACGTTTCATCAGCAACTGTCGACGCGTGTGCAGTTCCCATCAGGATAAACGTTCGGTTTCACAGGAAGTTGCCGGGCTTTCTTCTACAGACGTACAAGTTAACATCTAAATGAATTAACCCGTATCATTTGGAATACACCAGTGTGTGAAGTAAGTTTGAATAAAATAGTTAAGGGTAGTGCCAGAATTGTTTGGCGCTTCTAGGCGTCAAGCTATTCTGGCATCACCCTTGAACTAAAGCCATTGGTCTATATCTTTATCTGTAAGTACTATAATGTAGCTTGCATATGGCAGTGCACAAATTTCAAGCTTTTAGCCTCAGTATGATATGGGTTAAGAACTGTCGGCAATCAATAGTGGTCACTTTGGCAGCAAAATCAGTGAGGCGTGCCCGTTTGCTATGTTTAATACCAGTATTTGCTTAGTATTTAGCATGAAAATCATATTTTGGTGTTTACTCAGTGTGTGCGTGTGTGTACGTATTATTTTAGTCTTAGTAACTGACACCAAGACAAATTCCAATGTTTTTATTGTTTTGTTTTTTTACATGTAAACATATGGCAATAAACTATCTTATCGCAATAGGACGAGCTAGAACTATAGTAGTCAGTGTGTTACGAGTTGAGTCGTAGTCGTAGTATGATATCACACCAGACGCACGCACGTAAGGTTCTCTTAAAAAAAAAAATTCACTCAGCTGCAACCCGTCATACGTGGCTTAAGGATGTAGACTACACTGGAGTACCAGTTCCAACAATATTTTATTTCAGCGATGCGATGTCCATACAATGCATTCCCAAATGCACCAAAACTGATACAATGTCTCCTCTGGAAAATGTCAACACTGGCGACACAATGCGTTTCTCATACAACGTACACCACCGTTACGCTGCGTCTCTCACAATGTACACCCTATACACATCACGTACCTACGATAAACTGTGTGTCCCTACAACTGACAATGTATGGCAATGTACAAACGTGCTTCCCAGCACAATCTTTTATAGTATAAAAACTTTCCAGAATAATCCAACGAATTTACACAACGCAACCAATCAGAACGGAACACGTAACCGAAACTCATAAATATTAATAAAAAAAAAAAGAACTTTCTAGAATAAACTACAATAGTCTATAAAAATTCGACTGCTAATTTCAGCCTCTATGTTGGGAAATCCCGGCGCGTTATGACGTCTCACAAAAGTATGGTAGGCAGTTCACGACCTTTCATAATACACATTGACCGGCTGCCTACTTCACGTGTACAAAAAACAACTATGACTAAAGGCCCCGCTACACGAGCCCGGTTTTGAGGCCGATTCCCGATCAGTTTTCGAATCGGTAGGTGATCGGGCCGGATTAAAAAACGTGTGCAGTGCCACACTGACATTTCTCGACTTGTCAAGTTTAGCCGACCGGTTTGAACTGAAGATCAAAGTCGTACCTGTTCTGCAAAATGGCTGCTAGTTTTGACAGTGATGATGATGTGCTTGCATTATCAGCAGTTTTGGATCATATTCGGGAAGAGGCGTGCGAAACATCAGCGGCAACGGCGGTAGTACTGATCACAACAGGCGTGTTCGGCCATTTGCAAACCGTGTTGAAACGACATGCTTTGCGAGACGCGCTCTGATTGGTTGAAGCTTACGATCGGGACGGATACGGATCGGAAATATAGAGCAGGTTCTAGTCACCCGATTCCCAGCCGATTGGGACCGGATCGGATAATTGACGTCATCCGATCGCAAACGGATCGGAATCGGCTTCAAAATCGGGGCACAACCGGCCCGTGTGGCGGGGCCTTAAGAGTATTAGAGCGGCTTTAATACAGTGTTGCAAAATGTTGCCGACACTTTGAGGTCACACATGCGAGGTCACTAGACAGCGCGATTTTGCTCGAACGTTCTGGTTTATTCTCAGCGAATCTACGCATCACAAAAAACCCGACCGCTCTTCTCCGTGCGACTTTGCTAGAAGCTTCCGGACTAATCTTACTTCTTGGCATATTATAACAAAGCCAATTCCGCTCTACGCGCGAACGATAAAGAATCTTACTGAAAAGGTACGTGATTTGTAATCGTGACAGCTCAAATAAATATCGGATCGTTTCCTACGATCAATACATGCACGCTCTCACGAAACAACACAACCACAATCGTAACACAGTGACATGTGTAGAAAATTCATCTAAGCAGCAGTAAAAATGTTATGTCATTACGTTCAAATTTATGGTCGAGTGCGGAACGAGAAGGAAAATGCAAACGGCAAGAAGTCATGCCAAAGGTCCTAAGGTTCAAATTCATCGTCGAGTACGGAACGAGAAGAAAAATGCAAACGGCAAGAAGTCACGCCAAAGGCCCTAAGGTTCAAAATCACAGACTAGCACACACTACTCGTTTGCACCTTCATGCACCCCGTTGTCGTATTGTCTAACAATGCAGATGTGTTTTCCCATAATAACAATTCCTGAGACAGTTTGTGTAACCTCCACCCCCAGTGATTGTGTCAGAAATGCCCTTACATCCGTCTGTCAGACCGTGTCAATCTCTTGCACTTGTGCAAACAGTCACTATGAGTCAGGCATTTCCTTAATTAAATATTTCCAATCGCAGGCTTAATTTGAGCAACCTCCGCAATACAGTCTTAGAAGAATAGATGTAAGAAAGTGAATCTAATATTTACCTGCCAGCAAATCATTTAGATGCTGATGAACTACTGTAGTTTCAGGTTTAAGCTCAAGATCCTCCATTCTCTAAGAATATGAAGTATAGGTGTGAGTTCATTTCCACGAGAGGCGCAGGTTCTCATGAGCCCCTGCAACTGCAGGGGCTCATGACAATCTGAGCCGCTTGCAGATGGGGCTATAGGAGTGAAGGCAAGCAGATCCACAAATCAATTTTATTATCAGAATTGTTCTCACTTTGTCAAAACATGCCTTGTTTGAGCGAAAAGTTCCAGCCAAAGGCTTGGGTTGTCTAAACTGCCTTATGAATGATGTAGCTGATAATGTAGGTGAATGTGACATTTGATAACAGCGCCACTCCTCTCCTTCCCTCACCCCCACCAATACCCCACCAATAGCCCTTCTGCTAGGACCCACTCTCCTCTATTACCGAAGTTTAACACATTGACCCCTAAGGTACACATTTCCAGAGTTCAAAGATCTCACAAAATTGGCGGGTGCCCACTCATTGCTACATGATTCTACAGTCTGGGAGACAGAATGACTGATAGCGATAGAGTGGTGCCAGTGCCAGGGTGGCGTCTCTAAGAAGGTGCCACAGCTCTGCCCTTTTATGGCAAAAGACAGTAATTTCAGTTTGTGTGAAACGCGATATTTTCACTGTATTACAATGAGATCTCGCTTGTTCACAAAAAAATTGCCTTCACACGGCAGAACAGCTTAGCTGGCGCCAAGCTGTTCCGGTACTGCCATGTAACTAACATCGTCCATCCATCTCCTGCTGGGGGACTTGGTGCATGCTTGTCTTTTCTTTTTTAACTCGTTTCACCGGGTTTACTTCTACCTGCAGCCTGCAGCCAGTACTGTAGAACCTGTTCTGAGCAACCACTTTTTTGCAAGTGAAAAATGGTTTTATAAGACAGGTATCACCCGACCGTTCCTTGGGGATCGTTTTATCCTAATTATCTATGCATGTGACTCATGAACAAATATAGACAGACATAAGAGGAGTTTTACTCGCTTGGCTGCAAAGAGATACACCGGCCGAGGACACAACTGACAATCACAATAACCACTGAACAAGTACACACGAGAAACATGACATGACATCAATCATACCACTCTCGCATGCAAGCGGCATAACAGACATAATCAAAGGCTCTTTTGGATTTACTACATATATATATATATATATATATATATATATATATATATATATATATATATATATATATATATATATATATATATATATATATATATATATATATATATATATATATATATATATATATATATAATGTTACATTGATTAATAAGTGATTTGCTCACCTCTGACGTGCATACAGGATACGACCCCTGGTGGTCACACGGCCCATCCCAGCACCAAAGCTGGTGCCGGGAGGGAGGACAGTCCTAACTTCTCTTCCTTTCTCTCTCCATCTTCCTCTCTTTTTTCCTTCCTCCTTTTCCTTCCTCTTAGAGCATAAACCTCATGGGTTAAATACTATCTAAAAGCTACGGCCATGGCCATCATAGCCAATCACCGTAAGGATTCCTTACGTAGTTTACTATTTTTAGAGAGTGACCACCATGGCGACAAACGTACAATGTTCTACGTCATTTCTAAAACGTGTCCATCTATACACGTGTTTGAACACCTGACATCTACTAACATTTCATTTAAAACGAATTCCCATACTCGGCGGTATCTTTCTGGATCAAGCCTTGGTCACGATTATAACTCCGTTTCGGTCAATATCTCGTACCTGGCCTTTGACCTAACATTTAACTCTAACCAGCATTATTAACACTGACCATCTCGTAACTAAACATAATAGGCACTCTGTGACACAGGTGTTCTCTCGTGAAAAGTCCTGACGGGCAATAAGTGACACCTGTCAGTTTCATTAAAGACCATCATTTAGGCGTCTGTAAGACTTTAACCCATAAAGCTCTGAAGGACTACGACAGGATGTGGATCGACCATAATATTTCAAGGTTGGTGTCAGAATAGCTTGGCGCCTCTAGGCGCCAAGCTATTCTGACACCAACCTTGAAAGATCATGGTCGATCGGTCTCCAGAACTGGGGTATGTAGACCTCAGAGGATATCTACAAAAATTTGATAATTTCGTCCTCAGGGCGTAAGGAGTTAACTAAAGGTGATCTTTCACAAGGGTTTAAACAGGTTCTGCAGTAATTACTTTTCTTTCCCCTCACGAATGTTTTCACTTTGGCAGCAAAAGTCGTGTCAGGCCGATTCGTTTTTCTCGACACCTGCCTTACATTTTGTGCGCCGGGTCTGTGATTTCGGACCTCACGGCTCTCGCGCCGTAAGGTTCACAAACACAGGCCAGCGCCCGTTTTTCATTGCACCTGAAGAACTACTAATGTGCGCAAACCTCCACAAATGTTATGAGAAAAAGGTGGGGCAGATATTATTTGGTGATTGCCCGCCTACCCGCAAGTCCACCCCCTTAATAAAAAAAACAACCGTCTTTGAGGCACCGCTGAGTCCAGTCTCGCTGAGCAAGGGGCATAGATTCACATGAGTCCCTGCAGCTGCAGGGGCTCATGTGAATCTATGCCTCTTGCAGAAGTAGGGGGGGGGGGGAGTTATGGGGTACCATACCAGGATATTCATGAATCCAGAGATAGGCATCTTTCTGGTATACGTTATGTTATTTAAATTGCGTACACCTGTGCCGATCTGGCCCACATGTTGGGATGTTTGTTTAACTGCCTGGGGCCAGTTGCATGAGTGAGCTTAGTCCTGCACCAGCCACTAAGCAAGGTGCTCCACTATAGCTGCGCACTTTGCTTAGCGGCTGGTGCAGGACTAAGTTCGTTCATGCAACTGACACCTGGTGCGCAAGTTGATGCTCGTCGTGGTTTTTGCAAGCTGTAAACTTGTACTCTAGTGTGTGCGTGTTTGGATGCAGGGGAGAGGGGTTTAAAGTTTTCTGTGACTTTTCTTCCTGTGCGTTACGAACTTTGCCTATTATCAACGTCATAATCATCATTATCGTCATCATCATCACTAAATCACGGTCATCATTCAGTCCTCTCTGCGCCTTCTGGTGCTTGAGGCGACAATCACGGTCATCGTTACATCATTATCATCATCATTATCATCAAAATGTGACCATCCTTATCATCATCATCACTAAATCACTGTCATCTTCGCCATCATCTTCACGTATTTTCAGTGCATTTTGTGTGAATTGTCTCCTTCTAGTTACATGCATGTATTTGTACTAGTAGTAGTATAGTAGTACAAATAATTAATCGCTGCAATGCAAGATGTGAACATAAGGAGACAAGAAAGATGCTGTCAAATCCACAATTTTCTGAGCAGACAGAATTTTGACTTCCATAGAAAAATAATGTGGCGGAGCCATGTGAAGAAACGTTATTGTTTCCGCGACTATCGCATTTTGCCGGAAATTACTCTTCAAAGCGAAAAGAGGATGTTGAGCTGTTTTGCTAACCAGCCCATTCACTGATGATGTTTTGGGAACTAAAGCCAGTGGATTTGGTGGTGTTATCCTCTCCTGATCCTTTCCATACTGTTCTCATAACATTGTTAATTATGAGCTTAGAGAATGTCGTTGGAAGCGGACACTTTTTTTTAAACTTTTATTAGTTCAACACCAAAAATCTGAAGCTGTCGAAAGAACATGAATACAAAGTGGTTTCAGCAAGAGGCATAGATCCTCATGAGCCCCGCAACTGCGGGGGCTCATGCGGATCTATGCCTGTTGCAGTTCGGTGGTGTTCTGTTTTTCTCGGCCGTATACTGTACGTAGGCAGGCAACTATAGCGTTTCCCTGGAAAGCTTTTAAAGAAAGGATACAGTTTGTTCAGAAACAGAAATTGGATAGCGTTGTAAAAATGTGATGTCGCAAACGGGAACAAAATGTACAAAGATTTCCTGTGGATAATACGGAAGAGGTCTTGTCAGAGTTTAGCTAAGCTTTGAAACATAGTAAGCAGCTACTTACAAAGTCTTATGATGAAGAAGATGGAAATTCGCAAAGAAGTGGAAAGTTTGATGAGAAATGAAAAGAGTCCTTTTATTTGTTTTGTTTTTTGTTGCGTAGTCAGTCTAGAGTTCAGTCGATGTTCAGTGTAGTACAGTGGAATCTGTTTTGAGCAGCCACATTGCAAGAAAAAGATATTCTAGACGGGTGCCCTGTCAAGAGTCATGATGGGCTACGGCCACCTACATGATGACCTTTAATGACAGGTGATATCTCGTAAGGTTCGCAAAACAGGTTCTGCTGTATAGTAGCATAAGAATGAACACGAGGGCTGCGTGTGGAAGGTGTGTGTATGTGTGTGTGTGTGTGTGTGTGTGTGTGGGGGGGGGGGGTGACTTAAAGAACCTCACCACCCATGAATTGTGTGATGAGCTGTGATTTTCGACTTTGTGGCTTCTACCCACAAGGTCGTAATCACATTAACCCATATCATACTGAGGCTAAAAGCTTCAAATGTGTACACTGCCATATGCAAGCTACATTATAGTACTTAAGGTAAGGATATGGACCAATGGCTTTAGTTTAAGGGTGGTGCCAGAATAGCTTGGCACCTAGAGGCGCCAAGCTATTCTGGCACTACCCTTGAACTATTTGACAAACGTATTTCACGCTGGTCTATTCCGAATGATAAGGGTTAAAGCACACAGTGCGGATAAAACGTGTTTTTTTTTTTTTTTAAATGACTCAATACAAATACTCAAAACGTCCGTTTTCCGGTTTTTTTCCCCCCAGTAATGCGAGATGACTTCCGCGAAAATCCACAACCGGTCACGGTGGCCGCAGGAGAAACCGCCACATTCCACTGCAGACCGCCCCGGGGAGAACCGGAACCCAAGGTCCTATGGCGGAAGAATGGCTCACCGGTTGCAGCCGTGGGCCGGTTCACGGCGACGGAAGAGGGTGACCTGACCATCGCCTCTGTGGAGCAGTCGGATACAGGGGACTACACCTGTCTGGCTCTCAACAAGGGAGGCGAGCGAGAGAGTGCCCCTGCCTCTCTAACTGTGCTAGGTAAGTTGTGGGTGACATTTATTCTACTAATTTCTACAGGGTGTGTTTGTGTAGCGAGGGGGAGTGGGGGAGGGGAGGTGAGCTGAGGTATTTAATATTTAGTTGTTTTTGTTGTTGCTTGTTCGTTGTTTTTTGTTTGTTTGTTTTTCTTTTTCTGTTAACTCATTCTGCCCGCGACACTTCACAGCAAGATATGGCTCGACCATGATAGTTCAAGCTATTCTGCCACCACACTTGAACTATCATGGTCGATCTGTCTCCTGAAATGTAACGCAGTCCTCAGAGGATAACTCCAAAACGTGGGTATTTCGTACCTCGGGCACACTGAGTTAAACAGCCTCTTGCCCTATAGACTGGCTGGCTGGCTGGCTGACTGGTTGGTAAGCTGGTTGACAGCATGAATTAACCCCACACGCATAAAACACAAAACACCACAAATCGAAAATTGAACACAAATGGTGATAGGCTGTGCACGACCTTTGCTTTCGTTCACAACATTTGTGTTGACTTATTCATTTTTATTTCCGATTATCATTTCTTATTTCTCTAGTCTTATTCGCTTTCTCTATTTTACAGAGAAGCCCACGTTTCGTCAGATGCCTGACGACGTGATCGCCAAGGAAGATGAGACAGTGGAGCTAAAGTGTAGCGCGGCCGGCGACCCGCGCCCCACCATACAGTGGCAGAAAGAGGAGGGGCGGGTCCCATTTGGCAGGTAAGTCTGCGTGTGACAGTGCTGGCCTGTGATTTTGGACCTTACGGCTTCGAGCCGTAAGGTCTAAAATTACAGACCAGCTTACATTTATGTCACACAAGCCGTAAGTTTGAATCCCCATTGGCTGGTAAGTCTGCTTATAAATTATGGGTTTTCTGGGCGGTTCGTTTTGGGCGTCACTTCTCGAACTGCTGTCAGAGCTGTCAGGAACAGAATCAGAGATCGGCACACAACTCTTAAACCCTTTCCTGTCATTAGACGCAGATTGTGTATCAGAAATCATTGTTAACTTTATGCGAAAGATCCCCAAGAAACACGGATTTAAAATGGTGTCAGCAAGAGACATAGATCCTCATGAGCCCCCGCGACTGCGGGGGCTCATGAGGATCTGTGTCTCTTGCAGTTGGGTTGCGTTCACTTTTCCTCTCGTCGGTGGAGGGATATAAGTAAAAAGAATAGTTTATTATGTATGGCATGTATAAATAGTACTATTTGATTACTGAATGCATTGTTCTGTTTAAATGCAATAATTTGATTTTTCTGTAAAAACAAAGATGTTAAAGGGTAATAACTTGAGTGTTCTGTAAAAGGCGGTTATGGACAATGATGTAAATGGTTGTTGTGATTATGCCTACAGAGCCAGGCTGCTTGACGATGGGACTCTGTGGATTGAGAAGGTGCAAGTGTCTGACGATGGCGTCTACGTCTGCATAGCCGAGAACGAGGCAGGCACTGTCAAGGCCGTGGGGCGACTCACTGTCCACAGTAAGGAATAGGTTATTGCAGTCTGCTCTCTTTCTAATCGCCGGTGCCCAGTCCCTTATCTAGATCTGTCCCTTGGTCATGCCTTCTTCTAGTCGCAGTTTATTCTCAGTATTTACCTACTTATGCACATGGGTCAAAGTTGGCACATCGAAATTTTGGCTACGCAGCTTTTGGTATAAGTTTGCAAAATGAAACCCTTACGCTAATAACAACAATTATAAAATTTTCATGTGTTGACGGGCAGAGCCAAGGGAAGCCGCAGATATGTTCATATTGAATAATATTCACATGTATAATGTTTTAATTACATATTAATGTTTGTGCAGTACTATGATCACTTGTTCATACTCACAAATTCCAGTCCCCTATCTAGATCTGTCCCTTGGTCATGCCTTCTTCTAGTCGCAGTTAATTCGCAGTATTTATCTACTCATGCACATGGGTCAAAGTTGACACATCAAAATTTCGGCTAAGCAGCTTTTGATATAAGTTTGCAAAATGAAACCCTTACACTAATAACAACAATTATAAATTTTGACGGGCAGAGCCAAGGGAAGCCGCAGATATGTTTATATTGAATAATATTCACATGTATAATGTTTTAATTTACATATTAATGCTTGTGCAGTACTATGATCACTTGTGCATACTCACAAATTATCTTTCATTACTTATTCATACTCACACGTTATCTTTTATTACTTATTCACTTGTATATATTTTTTTTCTTAGCCATGCCCTCCTTCCTGATCAAACCGTCAAATCAGGTGGTGGGGAAGGGCCGCACGGCCACACTGCAGTGCGTCGTCACTGGCAATCCGCCTCCCACCGTCTTCTGGAGCAAAGGACAGGAACAGGTGAGACTTTGACAACTGTATCTCATTCGAGACGTGCCGCATCCGGATACGCGGCTTAAGCCGCGTATCCTGATGCGGCACGTCTCGAATGTGTTAACTGTTGGAACCCAGACCACATTTCAGGATATGGAAAGGCCATGATCATTCAAGGGTGGTGCCAGAATAGTTTGAGAATCCTGCAGAGCGCAGACCTGACCGCAAGAAGCAGCGAGCCTCATGAGCCCGTGCAGAGGCAGGGGCTAATGTGGCTCTATGCCTCTTGATAATTTCATTTCAGTTCCAATGTCTCAGGCAAACTTCATTTGTATTCCAGTACCCCAGGCAAAGGGGGTTTCTGTAGAACCTGTTTCGAGCAAGCACGGGTTTTTTTAATTCTTTTTTTTTTTCAAGAAACAATGTGGTCTTAACCCTTTGCGTGTCAGTAGCGGTTTTTGTCGCGATGATTCCTACAGAAATCATCGCGACAAAAACCGCTATCGACACACAAAGGGTTAAAATACCTGCTGTCTCAAGAGCGGCAGTGTCACCTATTGTTACAGACCATCAGTTAGTGGCTACAGCCAGCTAAATGATGGTCTTTATCTACAGGTGATTTCTCTGAAGGGCGGACACTCAAAACCGGTTCTGCTCTGTCTGGGAGTGAATCTGGTGTGGTATCAGGGACACAGTTTCTGGCCACTTGTAGGGTTGGGCGGTTTACATTTTTGTAACCTCGAGCTCTGACTGCTAATGACGATGAATGGTGGCGCAAAGGACGCGTTTGGTATCGTCAGTAGCAGTCACAGAGTTATAGATATTTTATCCATTTCACAGTATTCATACACTGTGACTTGTTTATTTCAGCACCTGATGTTCCCTAACCACGAGAGCGGGCGGTACTCCGTGTCGGAGGACGGTACACTGCGTATCCGAGACATTCAGTACGACGACGAGGGGCAGTATGTGTGCCAGGGTCTCAACGTGCTGGGCAGCGAGAAAGCCAGCGCCAGTATTGAAGTCCGAGGTGAGCTAATGGCCTGGTGATTTACGTCCGCTGTGTGTGCGTGTCATGAAAAGACTGTGTTTACGTGGTGTCTATGGTATTTATGAAAACCACGTAAACGCCATTTTCTGTCTGTTTAGTGCTTACACGTTAGTGGTACTAGCTTGTACTTGTGAAAGAAAGTGTGTTTAAAAACACTTATAAATCGCAACTCGGCATGTTTGTAGTAAGTACCACAGGTCAAGGGATTAAAAATAAAAAAAGGTTTGAACACAGAAAAACAAACAACAGAAGAATGTGTAGTGGAGCCTTATTCATAGTATTGTTTCACGATATCCAGTCCTGTTGGTTTGTAACTGTTTATATATAATGCTTAAAAAGTACACAACATCCCAAGGAAGAAACACGCTTACAAAAGACAACTACGACACAAATTGTTTTTTGTAACTGTCTTTATCGGCGTGTTTCTGTATTCCTTCTCATTTTGCACGCAGATTTAGTGAAAATCAGAATTATTTTAACCGTTTCATTGCCGAGGAAGAAATGAACACTATCCAACTACAAGACTACTCATGAGCCTCCGCGACTGCGGAGTTCAGTTTGTATCCTTGAATGTTCCTTGGACGGCCGTGGCATTGGGTTGTTGAATTAGTAAGTTATAACATCGTAGTAGTGTTGATAGTAGTTGTAATAAAAAAAATTCTCTCGCGTTAATTGAACGCTTTCATTTCAAAACATGTCTTTTTTTCATCACAGAGGAGGACAGGCGGCCGCCCCCAGTGATCACCATGGGACCCCAAAACCAGACACTGGAGCTGAAAGAAGTAGCGATGATGCCGTGTCAGGCCAGAGGAGACCCGCCCCCTGTCATACGCTGGTACAAAGACGGGCGGCCACTCATCGGCACAGATCCAAGGATCACTATCTTAAACTCAGGGACTTTGCAAATTTCAGGTACCCTGGCATCCTGCATTTTAAGATTGCAACAGAGCCGTGTTTAGCGACCGCCTAAATGATGGTCTTTAATGACAGGTGACACCTTTTGCCCATCAAGACTTCTCTTCTGAGAGCACTTGTCTTTTTTATTTAATACGACTTTTGTGGGTGTTCAAAACAGGTTCTGCTGTAAGTTTAGATGAGTTTTGCAAGTGTACTGTACCCACACCTTGTCTATAACAACCTGTAACAGATGAAGCTTAGCGTCATCGTCGGGATTTTAGCCCAATCTGTCATTAACACATTCCACTTTGCTCTTTGATACAGACGTGCGGACATTAGACACAGCAGTGTACGCGTGTAAAGCCATCAGTGAGACCGGAGAGACGTCATGGAAAGCCATGCTGACTGCTGCAAGTGAGTTTTAGCCAATGTTGGGCACAGTTTTAGTTATTGTAACAACAGATGCAATATTATGATGGTACGAGTCTGAATGTAGCTTTTAAATTTGAGAACCAGCTATCACAGTCAATGCATTTTTCATTCATGTGTCATTCTTCTGAAATTGGTCGCTTTTTTTCATGCCTTGCAGTTCAGATTGTTGTTCTATCATTTCTTGTTTCTGTCAGTTCTTCAATATTTTGTCACTGCTGAAATTTGGTTTTCCCCCTTGTGCTTGCAGGCAGGGTACTGTTTACGGTACTGGTGTCTGAATGCACGAGGGAGTTAACTCTTTCGAGACGTGCCGCATCCGGATTCGCGGCTTTACGCCGCGAATCCGGATGCGGCACGTCTCGAAAGGGTTAACCCGTTCAGACTGTGCTTCTACATTCTTTGTTAATTCAGCACCGAAACGTCCTAGCTTTCCCAAGAACACGGATTCAAAGTGGTGTCAGCAAGAGGCATAGATCCCCATGCGCCCCCTCGCAACTGCGGGGGCTCATGAGGATCTATGCCTCTTGCAGTTGGGTGGTGTTCGCATTTTCTCGCCACTGAACGGGTTAATCAGGACTTACTTTTCCTTCCACAGAGCAAGGCCCGTTCCACCGCATGCCCAAACCTTCCACGTTCCCGGACGCGCCCTCCAAACCTGTGATCACCGGAGTTACGGACACGTCGGTACATATATCATGGCAAGGGGATAGGGACAACGCCAAGTCACCCATCCTCGGCTACATCCTGGAGTACTTCAGCTACGAAACGCCAGATGTGAGTGCTGAAAAAATCTTCCTTGCATGTATCATTGAAATCAATACAATAGAAATTTTGTCCTCAAACCTTAAAGTGCACACCATTATCGTAGTCTTTTGACAGGACTGTTTAACCCATTCAGCCCTGACGCCCTACAGCAGGAGACCTGTCGACCATGATAAGTCAAGGGTAGTGCCAGATTAGCTTGGCGCCTGTCGGCGCCAAGCTAATCTGACACTACCCTTGAATTATCATGGTCGATCCATCGTTAGATGACGCCTCCAAAATTTGGGAAATACGGCCGTAGGGATGAACGCGTTAAGCTGTTGATATACAGCTGGTCAAACACGACTTGAATACATTTGTTCTCATCAATATTTTGTATTTCCAGTTTTGGAAGTTATTTATGTCTTTCCTAGAACTGGTGTCATGTATGAGCTGTTGTGAGCGACCAGCTTTATGAGAGATCACCTGTCTCTAAAGACCATATTTAGATGTCTGTAGCCACCGAAAGGCCATGGTCTCTAACCCTATAGCTGTCGATGGCGGTTTTTTTTTGTGGAGATGATACCTGAAGAAAACGTGACCAAAAACCGCTACCGACAGCCAGAGGGTTAATGGCAGGTGATATTTTTTTTCCCTTTGAAATCTTCTCTTTAAGAGAGAACCTGTCTTTTGGAGACCACTTTTTACTTGCAAGATAGTTGCTTAATTAACTCATTCTACCCCAACACCGAAATCCATAAAAAAAAATTCCGTTGTCCTCTGAAGACTGCATTGCAGTACAGGACACAGATCGAGCATGATAGTTCAAGGGTGATGCCAGGATAGCTTGGCGCCCATAGGCGCCAAGCTATTCTGGCATCACCCTTGAACTATCATGGTCGATCCTTATCTTCCTGTGGTGTGTCTGGGGTAGAATGAGTTAAAATAGGTTTCTTCTCTTTTCAAGATTTGTTGTTGTTGTTTTTTTTTCTTTTCTCTTTTGCGCTGTGTTAACCCTACCATTTATCATTATCTTTCTTTGCAGGGGTGGGTACGAGTGTCCGACTCGGTCCAGCAGGAGACCCACACAGTCCACAACCTCAAGCCGGAGACGAGCTACATCTTCATCGTGCGCGCACAGAACGCATTCGGCATCGGCGAGCCTAGCCTTCCCTCCGACCCCATCAAAATTGAAGGTGACAGACTCTGCATTCAGTTATATATACAGTTGAGATCTGTGGGTAGAATATGACAGATTCCGTACTCAGTTTTTGGAGATAATCTGTTGGTCGGGTATGGCATCTTGACATCTTTGGACTTTTGCTCTCTAGCCCCGACGCACTACTGCAGGTGGATCGACCATGGTCGATCAATCTACTGCAGCTGCTACATTGTTGTTAACTCATTCTACCCCAGACACACCACAGCAAGATATGGATCGACCATGATAGTTCAAGGGTGACGCCAGAATAGCTTGGCGCCTATGGGCGCCAAGCTATTCTGGCATCACCCTTGAACTATCATGGTCGATCTGCGTCCTGCGCTGCAATGCAGTCTTCAGAGGAAAACGGCAACATTTGGGGATTTCGGTCTTGGGCTACAATGAGTTAAGTGAAGCCTCTACACTTGAGAAATGCGGGGTTATCTGGGCTGGGGCTGCATGATACCGTTGCAATGAAGCGTTGAGAAGAACCCAAAGGAGAAAGAAACACGCTTAGAAAAGACAGTTACAACACAGTTGTGTTGTAACTGTCTTTTCTAAGCGTGTTTCTTTCTCCGTTGTGTTCTTCTCTGCATTGTACACGCTTGGCAGTCACCTTTTTGGTCTGAATTAGGTGTTGGTAAAAAGAGTGTTTGCTCTGTGGACGCTTTTTTTTTTTGGTGGAGGGGATGGATGGATGAATAAATGGATGGGTGGGAGGGTGCGCGGATGGATGGATGGATTGATGGATATCATGTCGATCCATTTCCCGTTGTAGTATGTCTTCGCTGAATTTTGGATCTTTTTTGTTTGTTTTGGTCCAGTCACATCCACCCCTCCAGAGAACGTGGTGATCCACAAAGAGGACAAGACGATCCACATCCGGTGGTCACCGCCCAAATCCGGCGAGAGTGGTGACATCACCGGATATGAGGTAAGACTTTCTTTAACACACACCCACACACACAGTACAAACGTGTTTTGACTTGTGAAATGACAACAACAAAAAAAAATGAATCATTCACATAGACAAAAACAAACAGCATGTGTGTTAACATAATTTGCGGGCTTAGCTTGTGATTTAGAACCTTACGCCTTGAAGCTGTAAGGTCCAAAATCACAGACCAGCGCACCAATGTTTTTCTCTCTCTTCACATTTCCAAAACTACAGAGCTGCTCACATTTCTGTTAACCTCTTGACTGCGGCTACTGACGATACCGACCCGCGGCCGAAAAGACGCATAATTACGTAGTTAGGTTGTGACGTAGTTACGCGTCTTTTCCGCCGAGCGGTATCGTCACGGTAGCAGTCAGGGGGTTAATTACACGTCTCCTCCACCGCGCGGTATCGTCAATAACATTGAAGGGGTAGGGGTCAATGACGGGTCTTTCCACTAAAGCGTTATCGCCAGTAGCAGTCAAGGAGTTAATTTTAAACTTTTTTTCTCCTGTGCAGATTTACTGTATTGACGATGACCGCACGCACAACTGCAGCGTCACCACAGACGACACGACAAGCAGCGTGCGCATTCAGAACGTGGATCCTGAAAGGACGTACAGAATT
The DNA here is from genome assembly GCA_036245525.1 of Semisulcospira habei. Classification (NCBI taxonomy): domain Eukaryota; kingdom Metazoa; phylum Mollusca; class Gastropoda; family Semisulcospiridae; genus Semisulcospira; species Semisulcospira habei. The sequence goes on from BTPG01000003.1 coordinate 39,392,335, forward strand.
CGGCTTGCGGCCCGTACAGGGCAGGGGGTCGGGGTGTGGAGCAAAACGTTTGTTGTCGGTAAGTCAGACTGAATATTTTCAAATTCATATAAAAAATGCGACCAGTTCACTAAACCCATTACTTCCTGAGGCTGATTTTAAAAAAAAAATCTTATTGTTCTATGAATTGTTGATTAGGAGATAGATTAACTATTTTAATTGAAGGGTGGTACCAGAATGGCTTGGCGCCGTAGGCGCCAAGCTATTCTGGCACCACCCTTGAACTAACATAGTCAAATTTATTTCGAGCAACAGTGTATCAAGATGTAGAGGGTTAAGAGACAGATCGACAATGCATATTCAAAGGTAGTGCCAGAATAGTTCGTCGCCTAGAAGCGCCAATTCTGGCAACACCTTTGAAGTATCATGCTCAGTCCTTATCCTGTGTGTCGGTGTTTAATGTGTTAAGGTGCGAAGATGTCGTATTTCAAAGTCGACGTATTTCGATGCTGACGAGCACAAGAAACGCGACATTTTCGGAATCATCGAAAACACTTTAGTGTTTACGATGATTCCAAAAATGTCTCATTTCTTTTGCTCGTCAGAAATGCGACATTTTTTAAAATCATCGGAAACATTTTAGTAAAGTGTTTCCAATGATTCCAAAAAAAGTCGCATTTCTTGTGCGCCTTCAGTATACTAGTCAAATTTGCATTCAGTGTTAGCGCTTTCATGCATCCGTCTTTCAGTAGCAAGCAATACAAATGACAGTTTAACGACCAGCACAGCGAGATATATTGTGACGAGAACTTCTGCGAGGCACCAACCAAGAAGGATGCATTTAAAATCTATTCCTTCCGCACCAACAAGTCAGTTCTACTTCTCCCTTCGTCATTGTCGCTCAAGTGTCTTCCACGCTCTCCGTCAAAATTATTTTCCTTTCTAAGCTGCCCGTAAAACGCCTCTGTCCGCGCAAGAATTCGTCATTTCTCCACGACCATTTCTTCGCCCAAATAATTGTTCATCGGTGCTTCACTCAAGCTCTTGGCCCGTCTCCAAGAGGCGTAGATTCACATGAGCCCCTGCATCCGCAGGGACTCATGTGAGTCTATGCCTCTTGCTGAGTAAGATGTGGCTCTGTGTCTTTTGCTGACTGAGGTCGGTACTAGTTGTGTGTCCGATTGATGATTCCCTTCCATCTGAAATTGACGTAGATGCGCATGAGCACTGAGGCCTTTGTGAAGCTACGCCTTTTAGTTTAGGCGAGTCTGGCTTCCTGAGATGTGAATCTATGATTTTTGTTCACCGAGGTCGGGTTTAGCTCGTTCTTCAGTTGAGCATGTTTTGGGGGCTCATTTGAATCAGCGTGCCTCTTTCTGACTGAGAATTTAGGTCAATGCTTCTTTTCTAATCAAAATCGGCTCCAGTTGCGCCTTGAATTGACGGTATTCTTTGGAGCTAACCCCTTTAGTGCCAACGACGCACATTGTGTCTTTTAACCCATCAACACCAAAAAAAAAAAAAACATCGTCCGTCTAACAATGCACACGGATATAAATTGGACCTCAAGAGGCAAAGAACCTCATGAGCCCCCGCAGAGGCGGGGGCTCATGAGGTTCTTTGCCACTTGCAGTAGCGTGGGTCGTGTTCCCTTTCTCCCGGCATTGAAGACGTTAAGCATTGGACTGACTGCCTTTGCAGTCCATCACATTGAAACGTCCGTTGGTGATTCACCCCTCCTTTTTGGCGGTCTCTGGAGGGATGTTTCTCAAATCTCGTTTGTATCTTGATCCGTCAGTCTGTGAGTACGTCCTGTCACGGCTGGATGAGTAAGAGTAAAATTTGTGCCGACCCTTTTCCCTGTAGAACATTTTTTATTCAGGTTTCTTTGTTTCGTCAGAACTAGGTCTAGTCAGAATTGACAGAAGAAATATGACGCTAAAGTCAACCGTTGCAGAATTGACAGCAGAAATTATAACCGTAAAGTCAACGGTTCCGAAGATGGTAACTGCAGGGAATAGTATATGTTGTGATGAGTTTGTCTTGAAGAGTGTAGTTTCTTCAGGTTTCTTTGATGCGTCATATACGTCACTGTTGAGTGTTAATCAGAATGGACACAAATGCGGTAACAAATTGGACCCTGAGGTCAGCCATTCTCCAATGTTTGTGTTTTGGAATTTGGGACACATTTTGGGAGTTGCCCTTCGAAAACAGTGCGCCAGTTCTGAGGATGGATTGACCATGATAGTTCAGCGGTGGTGCCAGAATAGCTTGGCGCCTGAATTCAATTCAAAATTCAAAATTTAAAACAACTTTATTTATCCCTCAAGGGGCAATTACAGTTTTACAATGTGACTGTTGAGTCTGATCAGAGTGGATAGAAACGTGATATCACATTGAACCCTGAGGTCGCCATTCTCATGTGTGTGAGCTGTTGAACTTGGGGCAAATTTTGGGAGTTGCCCATCGAAATCAGTGCACCAGTTCGGAAGATGGATTGACCATGATAGTTCAAGGGTGGTGCCAGAATAGCTTGGCGCCGGGAGGCGCCAAGCTTTTCTGGCACCACCCTTGAAACATCATGGTCAATCGATCTGCTGTTGTAGGATATCAGGGTAAAATCTGGGGTCTGAAAAACTTTCAGGGCTTAACGTCTTTTGTTCACCACGATAGTGATTTGTGACCCCAGCTGGGTTCGAACCCGCAACCTTTTGGACGAGGGTCGAACTGCAAATTCCTGTGATTCTGGGTAGCATTTCTTTTTTTATTCTCGTGATCCGTGAAAAGTGTCGTCGTGAAACGTGAAAGGTGGTCAGATGTTAGACTGCGCGCATTGTATCCCTTTCACAAATATGATGTATTCACTGATACAGTGGATGCTTTTTACACAGCAATTGTTCGTGATGAGGTATCGTTTAGCAACAGTTTATTGAGTTTGTCTTCCATTTATTTTTTTTTCCCTTTTGTTTGAAGTTTCCCTTGATGAGTCTCATCCAATTAAGAACGCCTTTGAAATTTCACTTTAAACATTATTTCAACCAAGAGTGTCCCGTTCGAGAACGATCACCGAATGAATTAAAGCGAGCGATGGAGGTGGTCCTTACGGGTTTCTAAAATATCACCGTTGACCCCGCAAGTGTCTTGAGGTGGGGCCCTTTTCCCCGAGGGACTTGGCCCCGCCCGTCTGAGTTAGCGCTTTCTCCTTATTGAAGGAGCCAGAAAATGTGATTCTCGCTCGGCCGTTTTCATTCTGCAAGAGGTATGCGTTCTCGTCAGCCTCTGCGGCTGCAGAGACTCATCACAGCGAGAATTCATGCCTCTTGTGGAAGGTTAGTGCTGTTGACTCGCCATTTATGTCTGTGAGTTTGGGATGGAGGACTTTTTTTTCGGCTTGGAGATTGGAAAAGGGTATTTGTTTTCTAGTTTAATTTCATTGGCATGCTAATCCGCTACTCTCCTTTCTTTCTTTTCCTTATGAGATTTGCAAGGTTTTTTTTCTGGCCACCGTCCGCGTGAAAAGGACAGGACAGTCCAGTCTACAACTTTGACTATCGCCGACTCATTCTGAAGATAAACACAGATGTTAATTGAAAAGCAAGATGCATAGATGCGCATGAGTCCCCGCAATGCGGGGACTCATGCGAATCTATGCATATTGCAGAATGAGCGGTCACACTTTTTTTTTTTTTTTTTTTTTTTTTTTTTCCGTTCACGCTGTGCAAAGATGGCTTTGAAGACGAAGGGCAGGGAAGGGAATGATAATGAGCGTGATGAAGTTACGGAGAATTATCGCCCATTGCTGCCAAGGGACAGTGAATTACGATAATTTTATTGCAGGAGCCCATTTGAGCTTCGCGGGCTGATTTGATTGGGTGGGTGGTCTCTGTTTTCCATACTGTCAATTTGGGGAGAAAAAGGGACGCTGGTCACTTTGTCAGTACGGCCAGTAGGGAAGTGTCCATCTGGTGACAAGACTGATGTTGGTAAGAGATGGGTCGGCTGGGTCCACACGCACGTGATGATCGTTGATAACTCATCACTTCCAGTGGTAGTAACTAACATCGTATAGGCCTACGTGATTAAAAGTGGCCAACTACGCATCATCGTATGCCTGTAGTTGGGTCATTTTGTCATTAATATTGCAAAGTGACCATCCCCTGACATGTTTATGTTACGAAAAGAAGGGGCGCTGGTCATTTTGTCAACGTATACACATAGAAGTGTCCATTTGGTGACAGACTTTTGCTATGACTCCTCCCCCCCCCCCCCCCCCCCCCCCCCCCCGGCTTGTCCAATGTCGCATCATTGGACCACGGCTTCTGTGACCTTTCGGCGCTCTGTCATGGATGTGGTTATGTATGGCCGTACCTCATGATTTCCAACAAAATATTTTGTGCTTATGTATCCGTAGGCCAGTCGTACACCTTAGACAATATTAATGGAATATGCCTTGACTTGTACAGGTGGTGGACCAAAAACGAGCAGTCAGCCGACTGTCCACAATTTCCCTGAGTTAATTGTGAAGGCTTGCCCATTGTAATACCCAAAATAGATTTCTTCTTTCTGAAACAGAAATTGAAAAACGTTTGCAGATGTTTGCTCCAGGAATAGGGCTCGGGAAGTTCCCTGCGTCGCCTAGCAGCGTCGGTGCATCAACCGCCATCTCAAGTTATGAGGATACCATAGTCATGAGATAGTAGCGAAATAGTGTTTCAACACATTTTTCTTCATGTTTCTTCCTCTTTGGAAACAAACAAACAAAGACAGATTCTGGTGAGCGGTTTCCTACAATGATGGCAAGACTTGCTGTTATTGCTTATAGCACAACAGGACTTTCCTGACATTACAAAAACAGCGATTCCCCTATGAGCGCTTAGTCCCGTATCCTCACAGAGATGGCCGCCACGACTGGCGTGATGACGTCAGCTTCCCAAGCCCTATAGTTTTCGGCCGAAGCCGAAAACTATTCCTGGAGCAAACAAGCTGCTTAAATGTCTGTTTCAGAAATAAGAAATCTATGATGGGGTCATTACAATGAGCAAGCGAACATAAGTGAACTTTGAATAACAAAATACTGCTCTTTGGCGCCAAGCGCTATCAGGCGCTAACCAAGAGTTTATATTTGATGCACATCTTGTTGGCTCTTTTCTTTCAATTAAGCACAGTCATTAAGCTTAATGGTCACCGGCCCTGGCTGTATTCAGTTCAGTTTGTTCCAGATGGGCTCTCAGCGCTCGGAAAGGTGGCGCCACAATGTCAACTCTCTCTCTCTCTCTCTCTCTCTCTCTCTCTCTCTTGCAATGGAGACAGAGCAGGATTGCGTGACTCACCACTCAGCTCGGGTCGCGGCTCTTGTGACAGATTTGTTCACGATGAATGGGAGTGAGGGCCGCTGTTTCCACTCCCCGGGTCAACCTCTGGACCTCTCAGTCTTCAGTCGACCTCCAGAAGCCTAGACCTTCATCGGCTTCTCATTTGCTTGCATCGTCTGACCGCGTCTTACACACATCTGTGTTCCTCAAGTAGGAATGGAATCGGCAGGCGGTGGAACTACAATGCAGTTCCGGACTGAACGAATCGTCCGAAAAAAAGACGGGATTTCTTTCGAAGCAAAAAATCGTAGGCCGACGACGGTGGGCTTTTGCTGGCCCGCGCACGGCCCAAAGACCTTTCGCTTATCGTCTGCCTATCGTCATGAGCGTATCGTTGCATGGGCATGTAGTCTGCTAAGTTAGAACTGGCGCTGTTTGTTGACGTTGAACCAGCGCTATTTGTCAGGTTTGGTATCAGGAACCCGTATTTGGACGAGACGTCAACAGTCCCGCTCGCTGCGTGGTACACCATTTCCGGCTGAACTGAACTCGTCACAGCTTCAGAAACTGATAGAGAACAGTTATCATGTTATCGTGCATGTGTAGTTTTGCATAGAATCCAGCGCTGTTTGTCAAATTTTGTATCGGGAGCCCGTGTTTCCTACATAGTAGAACATTCGGCTCTGGAGCGCTTCACAAACTCAAAAAGGAGAAGAATCAGGAGCAGGAGCATTTTTTGTCTGCCATGGACCAGCGCTGTTTGTTAATTTCTAGTTGTACCATGAGCCCAATTATGGTTTAGCTTCACGGTATACGATCAATGGGATACATGGCCCGTGACGCAGTTATGCATTCAACATAATTATTGCACAATGTGTGAAAAGTGCTGAATTTCGAAATGTGGAGTTTTCATAGGCCTAATATCGGCAGTGGTGAGGGTAGGGAAAAAAGGGTTTAGAAAGAGGGTTGGGGGGGAGGGGCAGGTGTTGGCGAATTCAAATATGCTGAGACAGAGAAAGAGCAAACAAAACGGCTGACATTAAATTTTAAGCCCCAACAGTTTCAGATGGCGCGCGCCCATTTGCATATCATTTCCAAACTCATTAGCGGTAATCAGAGCTGATGCTTCAATTGAACTATTGCATGGACGGCCTCTCGCCGAACCCCCTTCAGTTACAAGAGGCATAGAGTCTCAGGAGTCCCAGCAACCGCAGGGGGTCATGAGAATCTATGTCTCTTGCTGAACATGTAAATGTTCTTCAAATTAAAAGTTGTATTTTTGTGTGGAATAGTTGCTTAGAGGAAGACAGGAAATGACTTGAAGTCTTCAAGAGACATAGATTCTTATGAGCCCCTGCATTCGCAGGGGCTTATGCGAATCTATGTCTCTTGTTGTAGATGGGCGCCAGCTGTTCTCCTCAGATTGAGGCGTTAGTTTGGGTTGAGTAGTAGCGCAGAGAAAGACAGGAGATGAGCTGCCTTGCCTAATTAAAGAAAGACTATCCATCACAGGGGGCCCTGTCAGGGTTACAAAAGACACAGATTACGCTTTCAGGTCACAATATGTCTGGCGCGGCCATTGTTTGATAGCCCGCTCATGTGCCACGGCCAACTGCTAAAAATGGCTCGACCCACACAATGGTTGTCTCCCTCCATTCGGTACGTCTGATCAGCGGCAGCGAGTCAAGGCAGACAACCGTTGTGGTCTCGACCGTGATTGTTCAATGGTAGTCTTAGCTCCTAGGAGTCAATCAGAGAAAATCTTTGTTGTTGATCAACCGTCTTCGACCTATTAATTGTGATATGTGGACATGCATTGAGCCAGTCTCACGCAGTCTGTACTGAGTGTGCAGTAAATCTGGGATATCTGAGCAAAGCGCCAGGGGACATAATGTTGTTGTTTATAAAGCAAAGTAAATACGTAGAAAAGTGTGATAGGAGCGTCTGAAGAAGAAGAAAAAAAAAGCGTCGTTATATATCCGACTGTAATTATGAATATATATATATATATATATATCCTAATTTCGTTACATTTATGCGACCTTGTTTTGATTTGAAGTCAGCTTATCTAGCACGGGCTTGGGTCGAAAAAAATTTCCAAGTCGTGATTAACCCATTTAGCCCAGGGACCCTGCAGCAGGAGATGGATTGATCATGATACTCAAGGGTAGTGCTAGATGAGCTTGGCGCCTTCAGGCGCCAAGCTCATCTAGCACTACCCTTGAATTATCATGATCAATCTATCTCCTACATTTGGTGCATAGTCGTTGGACCATGCCTCCAAAAGTTTGGAAATGCGGCCGTGGGGTTTAGAGGGTTATTATCAGCGTAACTGTCAGTTTGTATACTGGCGTGAAAGCTAGTCGTATAGAGCGGCCAGAAGATGACAAGAAAGTACTCTAATAGCACATCGTGGAAAAAAAAAAAATGTGCTTACGTAGCGATTCTAATGTTTATACCCCCCCCCCTCCACCCCCCTCTCTTTTTTTTTTTTTTTTTTTTTTTTTTTTTTTTTTGCCCGAGAAGTAAGGACAACTAAGTGCGGCTTTGGGCGTGCGAGGTTCATCTTCAATTGCAATTTTCCGCCGTTAATTAACTTGAGTCGTTTTCACGGTTGAGACACCCCCTGTCGATCTGTTTAGGTAGCGGGCAGGGGCCAATAATGGAAAGTTTTTGATAATGCTGATGAGTTGAGCCACCCTGTCGCAGCGGGCTTTTTTTCCGCCTGCGAGAGCCATAGATTCTCATGAGCTCAGCAGAATGCAGGGGCTCGTGAGAATCTGTACCTCTATGATTTAGCCATGGGGTTCTGTGTCATTTAAAACGGGAAGTCGTGGGACATTATAATTAAAACTTGCGAGTGTTCATCTTTTTCGTTCCGTCGCAGCGATTTCAGACCATCTTCCTAAGACATAGAGTTTCATGCACCCCTACAGTTGGCAGGGGCGTATAAGATCTATACCTCGTGCTAGCATAGGTCTCTTCATGTGTTACTCTATGCGTCTCGGACATTGAAAAGACAAGGGACTTTAAATTAAATGGGTATTCAGCTTTGCTCTCAGGGAGGTTCGGTTGCTATCAGAACGAATCTCGGCAGCCAGACACTCGCTCTTATTGCTGGAGAAATGGATGAGAGTTTTAGATGCGTTGTTAATGAAGATTGCGTCGCAGTAATTTTGAAAATTCTGGGCCGCGCAGACCAGAGACAGACGATTTTTCGGTTTTAATCCCAACAGCAGCCTGCAATCTTGTCTTTGTTTGCCCGTGTCTCGCTGAGGCAGCTACTTTGTCTGCGGCTCAATTTTAAACACCAGGCTATTTCATCGCTTTGTCTGCTGGTCTGAAAACTTGACCCCGCGTGACCACCTTAGTTTGAGGATGTGGACAGTTTACTGAACTGCCCACAAGAGGCATGGATTCTCATGAGAATCTATGCCTCTTGCACCGAGACTGAATAACAGTGCAATAGAGCCAGTTTGTTATTATGGCTGAAGGTGCAGATGAAACTATATGCCACGTTTTAATTACAACTGAATAAAACTGCAGGTGTTCTTGATCATCTGTTCCATTTTACAGGTTCGGCGAAACTTGCAATAGACTGTTTCGTTTCGGAATCATTTCCTGTCCAAAATTTCAAGAGGCTGGCCTCACGCGATCTCTCGGCTTGTGGTTTTGAGCCGAGGTTGGACGTTTCTCATTTATTTTTTTGAAGAGCAAATTGAACGGGTCCTTTGTTTGCCTTTGGAAAGGATGACGGTTGGATTCTGTGACGTGTAAATTTACTCGCTCGAGTGAATCGGCTGAGAGCCGGACGCACGCTGATCGCGCAGGGAGATACAGTTCAAACCCCGGAGAGACGAGCAGAGGGCCCGCTGTGCTGGAAAGCCGTAAGGTCCAAAATCGCAGACCAGCGAACATTTAATTTTTTTTGTGGCCGTGTCAAATGGATGGATGATGGAAGGGAGTTTGATTTGTCTGACACTCGCCATTTCTTGCACATTTATAACTGTCATTCTTGTCTCGACTAATGTCCCATCTCCGACCACCCCCCCCCCACCCACCCCTACACACACACACACACACACACACACACACACACACACACACACACACACACACACACACACACACACACACACACACACACACACACACACACACACACACACACTACCCCTCTGTCTTTTTCAGAGAAAGCGCGAAGAAAAAATGATCCAGAGCCGGGCCATTTCTTAAATGATTTGTGCATAAAGATAGGTTGCAGTGCTGTTTGTTTCCAATTTGTACTTTCCACGAAAACACCAAATGTTTATATCGAAATGCAGTTCCATCTGAAGATCTGAACAAAAGTGTTTGCATGTAGTCGTATTCGTGGGCACATGTATTTGGCACTTACCATTGAACTGTCACAGCCGACCCATCTTTTTGCAACTGTTACACAGTCTTTGCAGGAACCTCCGAAAGTTGTAAACACCATTGCAGAACCTGTTTTGGGCGACCGTCGGTCTTTGCGAGAGAAGAGTGGTCTTAAACGACAGATGCTGTCTCTAAGAAGTCTTGAATGGCAAGACGTCTCACGTGTAATAAAGACCCGTCATTTAGGCTTTCTCTCGTAACTGCGACTATGTACCAGTGGCAGGAGATGGATCGACCATGATAATTCAAGGGTAGCGCCAGATTAGCTTGGCGCCGTCAGGCGCCAAGCTAATCTGGCGCTACCCTTGAATTATCATTGTCGATGCACCTCCTGGTGTAGTGCGCCGGTGCTAAATGGGGGAAACAGATATTCGCCATTGTTGTGAGCGAGGGCGACTGTACTTGTATTCTGAATGATCCCATTTTCGTGTGTGTGTTTGCAGGTCCGGAGCAGACGAACATCATGAAGGAGCCGTGGTTCCTGGGCATGCTCATCAGTACCATCGGAGGCACGGTGTGGCTGGCTCTCTGCATCTTCAGCATCTGGCTCTGTCGCAAACGCAAGCACAAGAAGAAGATGGCTCAGAACGGAATGTACAGTGGTGAGTAATATAACTGCTTCTAATACGGACAGGCCACAAATCGAATTTCGCTTTTTACTGTCATGTTAGAGACACTAAATCGATATTTTATTGTACTGCGATGGTGGTATTTACAGTAATGTACATTAGAAAATGAGTTGAATAGCCACCTTGTTTGAAACAAAAAGCTAGGGAAAAAGGGAAGGGTGGGGTGGGGTGGGGGGGGGGGTCTAAACGACAGGTGCTCTATCAAGAGAAATCTTGAATGGCCAAAGGTTGTAGCCACCTAAATGATGGTCATAATGACAGGTGATCTTTTCTCATACAGTTCTGCTGTATTTCGTTTTTGGGGGATAAGAAAATGAAAAGTCTAGAGCATAGGCTCTATACTCTTTTAAAAAAATAGTGACGAAAAATGCGATTGCGTTAGGCAGGGCAGACATTCATATTTTTTTCGACTCTTGCATATTATATTTTCAGTGCCTTTTTGCAGTTAATGGATGCACATGAATTGTTAGCATTGTTTCATCTTCATTGTTGAGCATGGATTTATTTTACATATGTTGGTTCATGTTGTTACAGCTGTTCCAGTACACAAGTCTGATGAGTCTCGGTCAGGAGTGATTCTGTCTAGAGAGGACGCACTGTACTCCCAGAAAGATCCTCATGGACTCTCAGGTAAACATCTCATCTTGCAGGAATTCTGTGTAGTTTGAACACTTGTTGTCTCCATTGATTCGATTCGCTACGGCTGTCAGCGGTAGCAAACCGAGGGAGACAACCAGTGTTGTGCATCAAGCGCATTATTTCATAGTCTGCGGCAGAGTAATGCAAGGGAAGCAACCTTACCCTGCAGTGTGCCCCGTGCTGACGATGCTTATTAGAGGAGTTGCTTCCCTTGAATTATTGTGTGGCAGTTAGTAATCTATTTTACACTTGGTTATTTATTATGTATTTATTTAAAGTTGTAAGGTTTACTTTTAATATAGTTTTGGAGTATGGTTTGTGTAAATGTTTAAATGCAATTTGATTGTATACTCTAGTGTTGTTGAGCAGTTATGCTTTGAGTTTGAACTCGTTGAGATGTATGTGTTACTTACGGATTCACGGATGGTTGCCACGTATCCATACGCAGCATGTCTCGAATGAGATAATTTATGAACACATATTTGTGCTTGTCTGTGATTTTGAAAGTAACAGCACCAGGCAATACAGTCCAGATTTACAAATCAGCACACACTTTGGTCACAAATAAGGCATTTCACTGTGTCCCCTCCACTGCGCCATTTTATGTCATTGTCCACATGGTCATCATCCACACAGTCATTTCATCCTCCTCATCATCATTCGTTTTTCATCATTATTTTCATTATCATCATCATCACTTTGATCATCACTTTTGTCATCGTCATCACCATCATCTAGCTTATCGGAACCCCCTTGTGCCTGCAGCCACTGGTACTGCCAATGGCTGCAATTACAATGGGGTTAACTCATTCAAGATATGCTACATAAAGCCGTGTATACGAAAGCAGCATGTCTCACATGTGTTAACTCTTTCGAGACGTGCCACATCCGGATTTGCAGCGTAACACCGTGAATCCGGATGCGGCACGTCTCGAAAGAGTTAACCATTTGACTGTCGGGAGCACTTTGTGCTTTGAAAAGAAAGTGCCATGACAGCTAAAGGGTAAAACATCCCGAAGATACCCATTTACTGCTGACTGACCCGGGCCACCTTTCCTCCACTCATTCAATTCATGGCCCCTCCGCGTTCACTCTGTCCCAACCACCAGCGTACAATTCCGATCTAACGAGCCTCTTGGACCTAGGGACGATCAAAGACATGGACGGGCAAGGGATGTACAGTGTGGCCAACAACCCCGGGACCCTCATGCCGCAGATGAAGACGTTCTACCAGAAGCCTTCGTCGACCCCCATGTCTGTGGCGCCTTACGCGACAACCACGCTCATCAACACTTGCAGCAGTATGGGAGGGAACAGCAATATGGGACGACCTTTGCCCACGAGTGTGAGTTTCACTTCTGTCACTTTCAACATTTTTCTGCATGATTGTATGTGTGTGGGTGTGTGTTTGTAACTAGATTTATCATTATTTGAATACAGTTCGTTTTTTTTGTGTGCTGTTATTTCAATGAAGAAACTCGACACATGCACGTGAAGAAATACATAAGCTCAAAAAGAACAAAAACAACCTGCTTTATTACATATTTAAAAAAATAAAAATCATTTACAATAAACAAACAGCTGTTACAACAGAATGTGTTTTCAATGACCACCCATCTGACAGCCTCACCTGTCATTAAAGACCATCATTTAGGTGGCTGTAGCCACCTAAATGATGGTCTTTAAGGACAGGTGACACATTGTGCTCTTAAAGACTTCTCTTGATGGAACACCTGTCCTTTATGACCACTAAAAAAAAAAATATATAGAAAAAAATTAACAGGCTTTAGTGTATTAACCCATTTAGCCCCGAGTCCCGACAGCAGGAGATGGATTGACCATGATAATTCAAGGGTAGTGCCAGATTAGCTTGGCGCCAAGCTAATATGGCACTACCCTTGAATTATCATGGTCAATCCATCTCCTGCAACTGGTACATAGTCATTATGCAACACCTCCATAATTTGAGAAATGGGACCTTCGGGCTTCAAGGGTTAATAAAGCTGACTACTATTTACTCGTGCGTGTGTGAAAGTTGTACAATCTTTGACTGTTTTCGCAGTGTATGGACGCAACGTTTCGCCCGATCAACCATGCCTACGTGCACAGCAGCGCCAGCGGCTCCGGTGACAGCTGCCCGAAACCTGACATGCGCTCTAGCGATTCCAACACGGACAACAGCAGGCCCAATACAGGTCACTACGCTTACGGTAATCTCAGCCTGCGCTTAGCATGGCTTTGCTCTTTCTAACACGCTGTGCTACCCGGCAGCCTCTTGGCTCGCTTGCGTGCCGAGCTGTGATAGTACACGTGCGAAAAGTACAGGCCGCCTCGCATTGTAACTCATTCGAAATGTGCCACACACAGATATGCAGTGGATGAAGCGAGCACTCAAGACATGGCGCATACAGATAGTCTGCAAATTAACTCACATCATACTGAGGCTAAAATTTGTACACTGCCATACGCAAGTTACATTAGAATACTTACAGATAAGGATATAGACCAATGGCTTTAGTTAAGGGTGGTGCCAGAATAGCTTGACACCTAGAGGCCCCAAACTATTCTGGCACTACCCTTGAACTATTTTAATCAAACTTATTTCACGCACTGGTGTATTCCGAATGATACGGGTTAAGTTAGTACTAGAGATCTGATACAAACAGATACATGGCAAATTAAATTAACATTTGAGACATGCCGCGTGAACGCGACATGTCTGTCAAGTGCTAACTTAATTTGCGCTGCATCCTTGTGTGGCATGTTGCAAATGAGCTCACGGCTTAACCCTTATCATTCGGAATACAACAGTCTGTGAAATAAGAGTGACTAAAATAGTTCTCTAGGTGCCTAGCTATTCTGGCACCACCCTTGAACTAAAGCCATTGATCTATATCCTTATCTGTAAGTACTATAATGTAGCTTGCATATAATAGTGTACAAATATAAAGCTTTTAGCCTCAGTATGATATGGGTTAACCAAACATTGGGTTCAGCAAAGCAATGAGGACTCTTGACTGAATACGATTAGAACTTTAGTGTCTGGTGCTGCATTTAGCATGGCTTAACTGCTTCATTGCCAGTGAGTGTTCCTGAAAAAAAGCTGCCGATTGTTTAGCACAGCTTAACTGCTTTATTGCTGGTGGCCAAAAGTTTGGGTTTGAAATGACTGTAATGTCGTATATGGATAAGCTGCTTTTTTGCTGTGGATCAGAAGTGGCATGTGACATAATTAATTAACTCATTTGAAATGTGCCACCTCTGGATACGCGGCTTAAGCCGCGTATCCGAAGGCGTCACATCTCGAATGAGTTAATGTGCATGTGTGAACACCAGATGGAAGGTAATTTTTTGATCGCTTTTATGTCGCCCCTATGAGTGAATAAGATCTGCAATCAGTGTCACAATTGCATAATAATTAGGTCCACACTAATGCATTTAACCGTTTGGCTGTTGGCAGCAGTTTTTATCAAAATGATTCCTTGCAGGAATCATCACAACAAAAAACCACTACTGACAGCCAAAGGGTTAACATATATATATGTTTTATTCCCCAATGACCACCGCGAGATGGCTTGAGTTGTCTGCACAGCTTTCAGCCCAAAGAACTAACTCTCCCCAGTGAATTGCATATTGCATGTGGTGTGTTTTCTGTCATGGATGGATGGGTTAGGGTCATTGAAAATCTGTTAACCCATTACATCCTGAGCCTGACTTTTAAGATTTGCTTACTGTCCTATGAAGGCTGCATTACAGATTAGGAGAAAGATCAACTGTTTTAGTTCAAGGGTGGTGCCAGAATAGCTTGGCGCCTCAGGTTCCAAGCTATTCTGGCACCACCCTTGAACTATCAGTCAAATTTATTTCAAGCAGGGGGTGTATCAAGATGAACAGGGTTAATGTGTTGGCTCATTTGAGACACGTCTCATCCGGATACACATCACATATAGCCATGTATCCGAAGGCAGCTTGTCACAAATGAGTTAAACACCCCCCCCCTTCCCCCTCGCCCCCCCCCCCTCCCCCTCCCTCCCCCTCCCCATTGATCCCAACATTATAGTCGACCATGATAGTGGAAGGGCAATGTTATGATAGTTTCCCAGTATGATAAAAGGCTATCGGTCCTAAGTTGGCCGCAGTGAGCTAATTTAGTCCCGATGGCCATTGCGTATTGGTTTGGCACCTCCTGGTGCTAATCTACCACAGCTCTTAAACTGTCATGGTCAAGTCTTGTAATGTCAGGGTTCAATGAGTTGAAAAATATGTTTTATTCAAAATGCTTATTGACAATGCTGACGTACTGCAGGTTGTCAACATGAACACATGGACGGCTTGGTCAGCCCAGGAAGTGACAGCGGAAGCCTTACCACTGATGAAAACGGAATGCCCATCCGCCGCCTACATAAGGGGGGCAAGCAAGTCTGCCCCATGCCCGGCAAGCAGCCCTTGGTGAACTGGGCAGAGTTGCTTCCCCCTCCCCCAGAACACCCGCCGCCAAGCGAAATGGGATCGCCGTCCGACTCCCCGATGAATTCGCTCCAACGTCACAATCGCCCAGACACCCGTCGTGCAGAAAACCGAAGCCCGATTTCTCCTGTGTCAAAAATTTCTGCATGCTCATGCCCAGTGCCGCACGAGCCTATGGTTCAGAATCTGCGAGGAATGCCATGCTACTCAGACACTGAATTCGCCCCTCACGGGCAGAGATATCCGGACTACCGCCCTTACTCCCCCAAACAACTCAGCATGCGAACTCAGTCCCCCATGGGGGTCATGCCTGCGGGTGGGGGGGTGAGGATGGGGGGTGGAGGTCCTCCCCCCGGGGTGCGTGTGTGTCACATGTGCCCTCCTCCTGCATATCTACAGGGAGGGGACGGGGGTGCATGCCCGCACCACCACTCCTACTACAGTGACTTGGACTATCAACGAGGGGGGATGCGGTATCCGTGCAGCGAGGCTCCTGCCTCGCTGCACGGATACCGCATGCCCCCTCTGGATGGAGGGATGGGGGGCGGTGACCCGCGGCTACACGCCAGCGACACGGAGGGGCATCAGCGACACATGCACATGTACGGTGGGGCCCCGATGGGGATGCCAAGCGAGGGGCCACTGATGGACCGGGCGTGTCAGTCCTCCCTGCCCAGCCTGGCCAACGAGTGTATGCACTCACCTGGATATCGAAGCAGCAGGTTAGTGGATTGAAGATTGACCCCTTGAGCATGCAGCCACCAGTACTGTTAACAGTACCAGTTGCTCTATGAGCAGTGGGTTAAAATTATTTACAGTTGTACTTTTTTCTGTGCACTTTTTTTTAAAATCGTGGGTCTTGCGTTTTTCTTCTTCTTTTTATTTTTTATTTTTTTTGCAACTGTATACAGTCAAACCTGTTTTGAGCAAACACCTTTTTATGCAATAAAAAGCAGTCTTAACCCATTACATCCTGAGGCTGATTTTAAAAAAATCTGTTTATTGTCATATGAATGCTACATTACAGATTAGGAGATAGATCAATCATTTTAGTTCAAGGGTTGTGCCAGATAAGCTTGGCGCCTTAGGCGCCAAGCTATTCTGGCACCACCCTTGAACTATCATAATCAAATTAATTTCAAGCAGCAGTGTATCACTATCAGGATGATAAGGGTTAAGAGACAGAAAATACTCTCTCAAGAGAAGTCTTGAAAGGCAAAAAGTGTCGCCATCATTAAGACCCATCATTTAGGTGGCTACAACCCCCTGAATGATGGGCTTTAATGACAGGTGATCTCTCATAAGGGTGGTCATGCAAAACAGGTTCTACTGTGGTACGGGTAATTACAGTCAAATGCCTGATTGTATGAATGATGGTATTTTTAGGAATGGTGACTCTCCGGTATCTGAAGGATTACCGGACTATGCTGGAGAGTCCGACTTGGATGCTGCGCGGACTACGGACTGTCCTACGCCGGAGTCTAGCGTCAACGGCGAGGGAGACGGAAGCATTTCTGGTAGGTTATGGTAGCTGTTGATATTATCAGTTTATTAATTATGATTGATTAATTGTAGCAAGTTTTATGAGTTTACCATTACTCTTTTAAAATTTGTCGGTGTTTCAGCTGCAGGAGAATTTCTTGTGAATTTAAATTTGGGTATGGTTTAAAGTTCATTCAACAAAATATGTGCAGAAAAATTGCAAAATGTTGTAAATCTTGATTTTTAAGATTTAAGAATTATTGTACGAGTCATCGTAATAATGATTTTTCATGAAAAGTACTTGAAGTGTCAATTCGATTTTTTTTATATGTGTGTGTGGAAATTTATATACAATGCAAATGGTGCTTAGAGTAAAGCTTGTATTTACTTTTAATTTGTATAAAGCTTTTATTCATTCAGACAGCATGTTGTGATGTTATCAAGTGGTTGCTGTGACTGACATTTTGCTGTCTGACTTGCTGTGAACGCTTACTTGATGTTAACCCCTTCACTGCCAGTGCCACAGCGATCAGAGGCACACATACAGGCCAGCAAGAGGCATAGATCCTCATGAGCCCCCGCATCTGTGGGGGCTCATGAGGATCTATGCCTCTTGCGTTGCTTGAGTGGTGTTTGGTGTGCCCTGTCAGTGAAGGATTAACTCATTCAGCCCGACGCACGTATTTCCCAAATTCTGGAGGTGTCATCTAACGTCTAATCACCTGTTGCAGGAGATAGATGGACCATGATAATTCAAGGGTAGTGCAAGATTGGCTTGGTGCTGACAGTCGCCAAGCTAATCTGGCACTACCCTTGAATTATCATGGTCGACCCATCTCCTTCTGTAGTGCGTCAGGGCTGAATGGGTTAAACTTGTGTGCTGTGTGTTGCTGCGGCCGAGTGGTATGGATACATATATATTTGTGAAGAATTTGGTTGAAATTGTACCTGTGCTGAAATTGTACCTGTGCTGCTGTTGGCTGGACATAGTTCGTGTATGGTTTTGGCACATAAAGCTTTTCTTCTACAGCTTGAGTCATTAACATCATTGAGGCGTAAAAATATGGGCTGGTCTTAGATTTTGGACCTTACGGCTTCAGGCCGCAAGGCCTAATCTTGCAGACCAGCATTCACATTGGTAATTTATCTAAGAACGAACGACCATATGTGCCAGCATGGACCTTGCTTTTCTTTTTCCTCCATTTCCTCCACTCCCCAAAAACCTCCCGTTCTTTAAAATTATGTCCCAACACTTTTTCATGCAATTTCTCGTTCTTTTAAGTCCTTACGCCCCAAGGACAATATTATCAAATTCTTGTTGATATCCTCTGAGGTCTATATTACAGTTCTGAAGACAGATCGACCATGATATTTCAAGGTTGGTGTCAGAATAGCTTGGCGCCTGTAGGCGCCAATCTATTCTGACACCAACCTTGAAATATGGTCGATCCACGTCCTGTTGTCGTCTTTCAGGGCTTTATGGGTTAAGCACATTTTTTGCTGAACAGTTTTTGCTGAATATGTGAAACCAGAAAGACTGCCAATTGTTATGCTGCCTCTTAGTTTATTGACACTCATTTCTTATTTGGCTGTGCCCTGTAGAACACAAAGCTCCTTATGCCAGAGCCACCAGATGTTCACAGTTGCTCAAAGTAGTAAACTAGTGTGAGTTGCGCATCGCATAAAACTATGCCCAATGCGTTACATGTGATCAGTGTGACGTACATCGGCAGATAATCGGTTGCACACTAGGGGTATGATCCGTATCTGGCTCCCACTCCCGCTCCTAGTGAGCTAAATGCCCTCTGGATAACATCCGCCGTGGTTGGCCTGTGCACAGCCAGACGATCGTTTATCTACCTTTGGTATTTATTGAACTGCGCACCTATTCTGGCTCTGTAACTCATTACGCCCTGAGGGTGAAATTATCAAATTTTGGAGATGCTGTCTGAGGTATATAGTCATCACCGTTCTGGGGAATGATCGACCATGATAGTTCAATGGTGGTGTCGGAATTGTTTGGTGCCTAGAGGCGCCAAACAATTCCGACACCACCCTTGAACTGTCATGGTCGATCCACATCCTGGCATAGCGTGTCGGGCCTTTATGGGTTAACATGATTGCACAAATGTACTTTATTGACAATAGCCAAGCATGAGATTAGTCATATAAACTGCAGTCACGCTCTTGGTCACATTGTATCCTGTAATTGTGCCCCCATGCACATGCATGCAAGTATACATCACATAGGAAGTATGTCAGTTCCATCAGAATTTTATTTCAGAACAGCTGCTGTCATGATCATTCATTCACACTTTATGGCATGTGACTTTCACAACTTAACCCTTTAACTTAACCCTTTGGCTGGCAGTAGCACTTTTTGGTTGCGACAATTTCTGCAGTAATCATCACGACAAAAATTGCTACCGACAGCCAAGGGGTTAAAGCCCAACAGCCTACAGCGGCGGCCAAAGTCAGCCCCCGTAGCCTGTTGCACACTTGGCTCTTGTTAGCTTTTCCTTTATGTGCATGAAGTCATCATCACAAGTAGACTCACAAGTAGACTACATTGGTACTGTAGAACGTAGTTGCACAGCATACGCATCATTTGAAGCCAGGGAGAACCAAATGCACTTGTCCATATGGCCAAAGACATTTTTCTGTGAGCTGCAATTGCGAATGAAAATTTTACAGCAGAAGTTTGAAGGAAGGGCTGCTGGGACGATATGTGGGCTCCCAGAGAAACATCCCTTGGATGGTAGTGCGAAGGGCTGCTGAGGTCGTAGAACATGAAGTAGTTTTGGTCCTCCCAGTGTTGCTCGTTATACCTCTCGGAGGCATGAAAACTTTCACCTTGAACCCGTTCAGAGCCAGTAGACGCAAACTGTATTTCTACAATCTTTGTTATTTCAAACCCAAAAAGCCTAAATGTCCTAGGTACATGGATTCAAACTGGTGTCAGCAAGAGGCATAGATCCTCATGAGCCCCCGCAACTGCGGGGGGCTCATGAGGATCTATGCCTCTTCCTGACACCAGTTTGAATCCATGTACCTGTGGGGGCTCATGAGAATCTATGCCTCTTGCAGCTGGGTGGTTTCAAAGTTTCTCAGGGCTGAAGGTGTTAAAACCACTGTGGAATGGCCCCTCAAGACCATTACAGCGCCCCACCCGGGTCTGCCCAGGGGGACTTGGGTGGGGTTAACTACATTTTAGTTACCAGGGAGGGTTTTCCCCTCTATTCTGGGGCATGTGTTTCTGTCTACCCTTGCTCCATTCACCCAAATCTCCCTACTGTCTGTGCTGTCTGTAGCTCTTGATATTGTATGTGTGTTGCTAAATGGTCTTAGGTTTATTTAGCGTATTAGACCGGCTGGCTACATACATTCAACAATCTGTTTAGTTTTTTTTTTTTTTTCACAAGCAGTGCAGGCATGTCCTGAGTAAGTCATGTTGCTGTCGGGACGTTAAGCGATGTACAACCTACCTACCATTACAGCATGCTTGTTGTTGACTAACACATCACCACTTCTGTACTTTAGGTCCACTGTTCATGTATTCAGTCCCATTTCGTTACAGAATGTTCAGCATGCCCTTCACTCACTATACTAACCATTTATAATTCAACATCACAGTCAGATCCATTTCAGCGCATTTTCACCATTCATTTTCTCTCTCCCCTTCCACCACCTCCCCGTCCTCCCTCCTGTCCCCCCTGTCTAGGCTCCATGCTGGCAGATTGGTCAGGACTGGGTAGTAGTGGCGACTCGGCCGCTGTAGACACCAGTAGCGTTCACTCGAGCGACAACGGCAACAACGAAGACTCTAGTGATAGCTCCTCTCTGATCACAGACGCCGACTTTGCCAGTGCCGTGGCCCGTGCTGCGGAACTGTCTGGGATGACGGTGGTTGGAACGACCGTTACGGACCCCAAGGCTGGCGGTAAGAGCGTGGAGATTTTTTAATTTTTTCTTTTTAATTTTATTATTTATTTTTATTTATTTTTTTTTTAATTTATTTATTTATTTATTTTTTATTTTTATTATTTATTTATTTATTTATTTATTTTTTTTTTTTTGGGGGGGGGGGGGAGGGGAGGGAGGCGGAGGAGAAGAGAGAGAGAGAGCAATTTTTTTTTCATAACGGAGTAAGATACAAACAATCAAAATTTAATGATTAGATGATAAGAAGATGAATTGTAAATTACTTGCTAACAGATTAACAGATGAATCTCTCTCTCTCTCTCTCTCTCTCTCTCTCTCTCTCTCTCTCTCTCTCTCACACACATCTTTTTCTTGAGTGGGAAACTGTATGGAGCTGTAAGGTCCAAAATCACAGACAAGCAAATATTAACCCTTTGGTGTCGGTAGCGATTTTTGTCGCGATGATTCATGTAGGAATCATCGCAACAAAAAAAGCACTTCCAACAGCCAGAGTGTTGAGAGTGTTAATGTGTAGTAAAGGTCACTTGTGTTCCTGTCGTTTGTGTACTGTTCTGTGAATTTTTGTTTAATTCTAAAATCGGAGATATTTTTGTCCTCAACTTGCGTTGTGCAGTGTGCTTCTGGATACTCTGCTTTGTTGAATGTTTCGCTGTGTCAGTTGTTCTCTGACTTGGTCTAATTCTGTTGTGTTTATTTTTTTTGTATGTCGTGTTGACACTGAGCTGACTAATGCTGTTGTTATGTTTACTTATCTACTCTTATTCAAAACCCAACCTGACCTCTCCTCACCCCAACATTTCATGGTGATGAAACTACAATCTGTGTTGTTTATTTTGAGAATTACTCTGCTGCCAGTCCCACACACACATCCACCCACCTGCCTAGACACCCACGTTAAAGCCTTTTTTTTTTTAGTATTGTGTAAAAACTTGAGTCTTCACAGGAAAAAAAAATCCAGTATACACATTTACAGAAAAAAATTCAGAAGGTTTGGTCATGCAACAAAGCATAATCTTCTTACTGTTCCCCCTCACTCTTTCCCTCCCATTCACCCCATCCGAGTGGCTTAACTAACTTAATCTGCTTATAATCAAGACTCCAGACTGCATGCAAGTGGAATCTTCCTACAAATGCTCAAAACAGCACGTAAAAGTAAGTCCTGCGTTTGTCCTGACAGTGGGGAAAAAGTACCGGAAGACGCGGTCGACAGCGCCGGCCGTACGACCCACCAGCCCCTACAGTACCGACAGTAACTTCAGTGCTGTCGTGCACCGGCCCTACCCCAAGTCCGATCGCAAAAAGCAGCTGCAGGAGCAAGGTGAATTGATTAGCAGGCACCGCAGGAATCCATTCTTAGCCAGGATTCATTCTTCGAACCATTTTTAGTTAGGTTTCATCCTTAGGAACCATTCTTATTTAGTATTCATCCATAAAATCAGATGTTTTGATGCTTTTTTTCCTTCAGCTTCGGTGAACAGTCTCGCTACACCTGAAAAGGAGGACAATCGACCATGATAGTTCAAGGGTGGTCGCAGAATAGCTTGTAGGCGCCACAGCTATTCTGCAACCACCCTTGAACTTCATGGTCGGTGTATCACTTGAACTTTGTGCAGCCTTTAGAGGACAACTGGCATACATTTGAGCATGTTTTGAGAGACCACCTGTCATTAAAGACCATCATTTAGGTAGCTGTTGCCACTTAAAAAATGGTCTAAAATAACAGGTGAAACTTTTTACCCGCTGAGTTTTCTCTTGAGAGAGGGCCTGTCTTTAAAGACCACTTTTTTCTTGGAAAGAAAAGTGGTTGCTCGAAACAGGTTTTACTGTTACTGGGAAATGTTTTACTTAAAGGCTCAGTGTGTCAAATTATAATCCATTTTGCTTCATCATCTAGTCTCTTTCATATTGTTTTCTTTGTTTTCTTTGTTTGACGTTTCTCATTTTCAAATTCTCTCATTTTCTCATGTTCGATCAGTTTTTACTTGTGTCTCTTTCAATCATTGTTGTGCCTAAGTCTATCAATGGCCATTCATTATTGTGTGTTGGTCAGTGATTTTGAACCTTGCAGCAAACAGGCGGCAAGGGCCAAAATCATTGACCAGTGTGGCGGATGTGGAAAAAATGTGTTTGCTTCCATTCTTTCACACAGATATATATGGTTAACCAATTTAACTCCAAGGACACATTTTGGAGGCGTCACCTACTGACTTTGTACCAGGTGCAGGAGAGGGATTGACCATGATGATTCAAGGGTAGTGCCAGATTAGCTTGGCGCCTGCTGCCACCAAGCTAATCTGGCACTAACCTTGAATCATCATGATCGATCTATCTCCTGCTGTAATGCGTGTGGGCTAACTGTTGTCCCAAAAAACTTATCGTGCGACAATTTATTTTCAACCTGAAAGTATGGGTACATGCTAAGTGCACTCTGCCCTGAAAGGCAAAAGAAAGAAAGTCTTTTTTGTGAAATGTGAGATTTTCATTGTAATGTGGTGATTCACACAAATGGATTCATTGTCTATTGCATTGGCACAACAGTTCTCCAGTTTCCCTTGTAAATAATTTTTAACCTATATCATACTGAGGCTAAAAGCTTCAAATTTGTACACTGCCATATATAATATGCAAGCTACGTTATAGTACTTACAGATAAGGATATAGACCAGTGGCTTTAGTTCAAGGGTGGTGCCAGAATAGCTTGGCGCCTAAGAGGCGCCAAGCTGTTCTGGCACTACCCTTGAACTATTTTAGTCACACTTATTTCACACACTGGTGTATTCCGAATGATAAGGGTTAACCTTTTTGGCTGTCAGTAGCATTTTTGTCGTGGTGATACATGCAGGAAACCGTGACAAAAAAGGGCAGCTGACAGCCACAGGGATAAAAGATATTATGTTATGTTAATATATATCAGATTCCCATAATTCATGAGACATTTCATTGTGAATTTTGTTTTAAAATGTTACTTTGATCGTCGTGTGCTGGTCTGTAAGTCGTAAGGTCTGAAATCACAGACTAGCGCACATTTAAAAAAAAAAATTGTTTGCTGATTGTTGTTTACTGGCTTACAGCTCGCAGGTACGGAGGGCGACTCGGCAACGAACAACTCGAGGGGGATTTCGATAACGGTCAGTATTGACTTAACATCCTGGATGCACAAAACATGTATGCCTTTTGCACCTGTTGAATACAGTCATTTGTGATAGATTAGGTAGATCAGAAAAGATCCCCATAGATTGGATATTTGGCTCGTGGTTTTTGCATAGTAGAACCTGTTTAAAGTGACCACCTGTATGAGAGCTCACCTGTCGTTAGCTCTTTGCCTGCGGATGGCGACTTTAGCTGCCACAAGATTACTTCCCCTAGAACACTTCCGGCGGTGAGACCCGCCCAATCAAGGTTACCTTGCAATGTTTGTGCTTGGCTATTTTTAGTGTTGAATGTGTCCCTACAAGCCGTTACTTGGCATGCACATTATATCCAGAAATCAACTTTTTAACCCATTACATCCTGAAGCTGATTAAAACAAACAAAAAAAAACTAGCTTATTGTCCTGTGAAGGCTGCGTTACAGATTAGGAGACAGATCAACCATTTTAGTTCAAGGGTGGTGCCAGAATAGCTTGGCGCCTGAGGCGCCAAGCTATTCTGGCACTACCCTTGAACTATCATAGATTAATTTCTAGTAATGGGTGTATCAGGATGAAAAGGGTTAACCAAATTACTTCTTGGCAGAGTACGTAATACAGAAAAGTTACTTTGTAAGCAAAGAGTTAAAGACATCATTTTTAAGTGACACATTTTTGCCCATCAGTACTGCCTGTATCGACAGATCTTAGTAGTCCAAACCTGCCATAGAACATATCTCGTTAACCCTTTTGGATGTTGGTAGCGATTAGTGGAGGTGATTCCTGCAGGAATCGCCTCGACCAAAATCGTTGCTGTCACCCAAAGGCTGACAGGTGACCTTTCGTAAGTGTGGTCACTGAAAACAGGTTCCAGTGTATACCTATTAAATGGTTGTGACTGAAATAAACCTGATGATTTAGGTTGATGATGTTAAGTTCATATGTTCTCAAATCCTAGGGCATTGCCTGCACCCATGTTATCGTGCCATTTGCATGGACGTAGCTCATAGTCATAAGCTATTCTTAGATGCACAGTTCACTCTATTTGTTGCTCATTTCTAAACGATCATGCAAATGCTAACATGCAATTCTGATACTTATTTATTACATTAAAATTTTATTAAAAAACTAAACACTATTCAGCGGTGTGCATTGTAGTCAGTATCCTATATTGGCGCTTGGTAATTTTTTGGGTGTACAAGCTTTATGAATATGATTCCACGCTTTATGTGAGCTGAGCCTAACACAAAAAAAGTATGCTTTATTTACCTGCTTTGTCTGCTGCTCTGTGATTTTGGACTTTATAGCTCTGCACCGTAAGGTGCACAGTCACAGACCAGCACCCACCTGTAATTTGCACCTGTGCATTCTCCTGTTTTGGCCATACCAGTGTGCTGCTCTGTGATTTTGGTCGCTGTAAGGTGCTGGTTTGTGATTTTCGACACTAGACACTCTTCAGAACCCTAGGGGGCCAGGGGCCTGTCGCATGAGTGAGCTTATTCCTGCGCCAGCCACTAAGCAAGGTGCTCCGCTATAGCGGAGCACCTTGCTTAGTGGCTGGCACAGGACTTGAATTAGGTCCTGCACCAGCCACTACCTAATCAAGATGCTTCGCTATAGCAGAGAACCTTGCTTAGCAGCTGACACAGGACTTGAATTAGGTCCTGCACCAGCCACTACCTAATCAAGATGCTTCGCTATAGCAGAGAACCTTGCTTAGCAGCTGACGCAGGACTTGAATTAGGTCCTGCATCAGCCACTACCTAATCAAGATGCTTCGCTATAGCAGAGAACCTTGCTTAGCAGCTGACGCAGGACTTGAATTAGGTCCTGCACCAGCCACTACCTAAGCAAGATGCTTTGCTATAGCATAGAACCTTGCTTAGCAGCTGGCGCAGGACTAAGCTCACTCATGCAACTGAACCCAAAATCACAGGCCAGCAAGCACCAAAAGGTCCAAAATCACAGACCCACTCACACCTGTAATTTGCATCTGTGTAACACATGCGCTTTGTGCTTCTCTCTCTCTCTCTCACCCACGCTGCTTTGCTTCACCTTTCACCGCTGACTGCTGTTCCCTCACCGCCCCTTTGCTGCCGCACTGTGTCACCGCATATTCCTCACCACTGCTTTTGCTGTCACCACCGTGATGTACCCAACCTTCATCGCACTGCCTCGGCCTTTGGTGACGCCTATATCCACATCACCTTGGATGTTGTGGCGTTGACAACCTGTGTGCTGCGTTCAATTGCCCTGGCTAATCATGATTTGACCTGAATTTTTTACAATGCCTGTGGAATATGTAAACTAAATTTCCCATTATTGTTACTGTACATCAAAACTAACTAAATTGGATGCATCTTTTTATGTTTCCATTAAACAAAAAATGTTTTTGGTGAAACAAAAATAAATGTTATTGGCAACATTGAAATTGAAATAATAAAAAATTGCTTCTGATTAATTTATCATAAAACCCTAAATCAAAATGTCTTTTGAAAAATTTGAACAATTCCCCCCCCCCCCCCCCCCCACCCCCCCAAAAAAAAAAAAAAAAAAATAAATAAATAAAAATAAAAAAAATAAAAATGAACATGTAAATAAATAAAATGAATCGTCACTCGCTATCTCACTTCTTAATTTTCAATTTAATTTTGTTTAAATTTTAATAAATAAATTACAGTGATGAACGTTCCCGCCTATTACCGCCCCCACTTCCCCTCCCCCAGCGGCATCTACAGTCCCCCTGGGTCATCACACTATGGGAGCTGTGGTTACGCGCAGGCAGGCTACGGCCTTGCTCCAATTAGGCAAGGCTTGGCTGCTAGCGGTTCCGGCTCGGGGGAAGATGTTGGGGGCATGTACCCAGGCATTGTAAGCCCTCACGGTCAGGTCATGGTAGCTGAGACGAAGCCCGGGTGTGCTCAGAGCTCGTTTATACATGGCGATGTAAGTAACAACAACACTACTAATAATAATATTGAGCCCTTTTGCTGCCAATGGACGTAGACTGTATTTATGAAATCTTTTTAAATTCTACGCTGAAAAGCCACATCCGTCAAAGAAACATGGGAATACAAAGTGGTACCAGCAAGTGACATAGATCCTCATGAGCCCCTGCAGATGCAGGGGCTCATGAGGATCTGTGTCTCTTGCAGCTGGATTGTGTTGACTGTTTCTCAGCAGTAAAGGGGTTAAGCCCCTTGCGCATGTTCACAGTACCGGCAGCTGCAAGCACAGAGCATGATATACTGCACTGCTGGTTTGAATAGACGTAAATAAACAACAGGGAGGGAAGAAATGTTTCAGAATAATGACAAACCTCATGGGCATAAAGAAATCCTCACTCTGACAAGAGTTGCACTCGGCCCACACACGGCCATGTGGGGGCTAACAGTTGCTGATGTTGGCCCTGTGAAACTTTTTTTTTTTTTTTTTTTTGGGTGGGGGGGGGGGGGGGGGGGGGGCGGGGGAGGCTGGGGGGAAGGGGGGATTGTAAGTACAACAGTGAGAGGAGAGCAAGCAGTTATTTGTGACAGGTAGATGCTTTTTTCAGTCAGTCAGTGTACATGTATTTGTTGTGACCCATTTTCGCGATTGGTTCTGTCACAAGTTTTTTAAATGCACAGCTAAGTGGTATAATGATAGTCACAAACAGCTTTGGTGCACATTTACAGTGAGTAAAGCTGATGTTCTACCTTGCTGGTGATATTCTTTTGTTTTTTTGTTCTGTTTGAACAGATCCCAATAGTGTAGACCATTGAGGACACCCCTCGGCAAATCAACAACCTGAACAAGGATGCAGCACAATGTGGGGATTCCTCTGGGCATCCCTTCGGAATGCAGACATCTAAGGTCCCAGACCCCAAGACTACACACTCACGGAATTAAGTTCAAGGGTCAAGGGTGACAAGTCAAAATTCAGCTGTGATGATGGAAGACCGACGACAATTCCGGGGAAAGTGATGGTTCATCGTGAAATGTGTGCAGATCTGTGATTTTGGACCTTACTGCACTAGGCCGTAAGGTCCAAAATCACAGATAAGCACACAGGCTTTGGACTGAAAGGATTCATTGTTCTCTCAGCGAAATGTGCGAGATGCAAAGCCTTAAAATAAAACTACATGTGTGGGATGATGACAGGCATGAGGCAAATTCAGCTGCCAGCTCTGCGCGCAACATCGACTCAATTTCTGCCCTGTAAAGGCCACGGCATCATGAGGATCATTATAGGTGGAAATGGAGTGAGCAAGCTGCCAGGATTCTCATCAGCCCCCGCAGTTTGCAGGGGCTCATGCGAATCCTTGCATTTGCAAATGAAAGGGGTTCCAGCTGGCTTTCCCCAGATACCTATCTTGGAAACGTATGCTGTGAAGTCAGTGGATGTTCATACATGCCTCTTCTCCCAAGGTTATCCTTTGACCTTCAGCAACTCGGACACCAATAGGTGAAGGCCAGATTGCTTGGTCAAGGTGATGCTTTTGACGGTGGGAGATGAATCAGTTGAGAGAGGATGTGATGTCGTTACGAGCTGAACACCAGCAAACAGAATCATGTGTTAGATAGACACACACCTTCTGTGCAATCTGAAGTATGAACTTGGGTAATAATTTCATTCACAACTGCCATGCAAGTTTTCCTGTGTTTTCATCTCCGCAGATGTAGAGCCCACTCAAAACAAAAACAAAAAAAGATCACAAGAAGAAAAATATATCGACTTTGTGAAAAGCCTGTATTATAGACACTCAGAGTGAGCAGAGAGTATCACAAGACGATTTAAAACTTGAAGACTTGAAAAAGCATCCCTGACAGTGTTTTGGATTTTTCAAGATTTTGTGACAGTTAATTATTTCAAATGGTCGACTAATTGATGTATCTCTGCATAATGTCTCTTGCCAAGATTTCTTGTACAGAGTGACGTCTTGTTTTTAGAACGTTTTTTTCCTTCCCATGTTCTCATGTGCGCTTTTAAATGGAGACACTTGACTTGAATGCCACAAATCCTAACTGGATGTGAACTATACTAATGGTCAAAACTTAAGGGCCACTTTTTATCGCAGACGCACCGACAACACCGCACAAATAATGTAACAATACTTGGAGTCAGTACTTTGCTAATTTATTCAGTAACAATTTCATTTAAGTTTTGAGTAAATCAAGCAATTGTAACAACAGCAGCAGTACGTTAGAATGTTCACCCACCCCTCATTTGAAAAGTCACATGACTGGTACAGTCAGTAGCGAGTATACCCACCATTTGCAGCCAAGTATTCAATGCAGCGTTGATGCATGGAGTTTACCAGGGTTCGGAGAACATGTGGGACCGCTTCCCACTCTTGATGCAGGAACTGAGTCAGCTGGGGGACGCCTTGAGGTGGGGGGTGGTTGCTGCCTACACGTTGCCCCAGCACTTCCCAGAGGTGCTCGACGGGAGCCAGATCAGGTGAACGAGCTGGCCACTCCATCCTCATGATGCCCCATTGTTCAAGATACTCATCCACCACACGGGTGCGATGAGGTCGAGTTGCCGTCCTGCAGAACAGCATTGTCGCCTATGGCTTGGAGAGCTGGCTGGATGAGGGGCTTGCACAATCTCGTCCCGATCGCGCAGGCCAGTCAGGGTGCCTCGGATGACATGGAGGGGGTCCTGCCTTCCCTGCTGAAGCCTGCCCAGACCATGACTCGGCCTCCTCCGTAGTGATCCACCTCTTGGATGCATCCACCCGTGAATCGCTTGCCCTGGTGTCTCCAGACCCTCACCCTGCCGTCGTTGAAGGACACAGTGAACCCTGACTCATAAGTAAACAGAACCTGAGTCCACTGGAGTCTGTTCCACCTCACATGTTGATGACACCAGGCAACCCGGACTCTGTTATGAGCTGGAGTGAGAGGTATTCTCACTACTGCTCTGCATGAAGCAAGGCCAATTTCGCACAGAAGTTGGCAGACTGTGCTTCTGCTGACGTGTTAACGTTTGCAGCTTACATCAGTTGACGTCGCAGAGTGGTTGACGTGACAGTTCGGTCACGCAGAGCCGCCACACAGAGGTATCTGTCCTCCCTTCTGCTGGTGCAGCAGGGGCGTCCTGAGCAGGGTCGTCGTTCTGCCCTTGCAGTTTCTTGGAATCGTGCCAGCAGCCTCTGGATCACTGAATGGGACACCCCAAGACGTCTCCCAACTGCTCGTCCGGAAATTCCATCCAGCAGTCATGCTAGTGCCCGGCCATGATTTACTGGCGATAGGCTTTGTCGTGGTGGCATGGTTAGGAAAGTGACAATTATGCCCCTACTGTACCGGTATTTGTAGCGAAACAGAAGTGCTCAGTGTTCACGACAGATCCCTTTAGCACATGCATCATGACTTTACCGAGTTTTTCCACCTACCTGCCTTTGGTACGCTTGCCAATATCGCACAGCTTTTCACAAAAACTGATGATGTTTCATGTGCATTTGACACGTTCGTGGGTATTTTATTTGACACAAAAAAGTGGGGTGGCCCTTAAGTTTTGACCATTAGAGATGCTGATAATTATGATGTTAAATACATTTTTGCACAGTAGGTCCCATGGTATGGAATGTAGATGCTTATTTACTGCTTGTATTTCAAGAGGCCTGTGTTTCATCTGTGCTTACTTGGTTGTAAAGATCACCCCAAGAGGATGTAGATTGGGATATTTGCCAGCAGGAGGCTTAGATTCTCATGAGCCCCTGCTGCTGCAAGGGCTCATGAGAATCTATGCCTCTACTGATTAAAGGTGGAACAGCGCAGATGATTGACCCACCGAAGCATTCATTTTTGTATAAATCGTACACAATATTGCACCCAAAACTGACGTGGATTTTTTAAAGCATATTAGATTGACCACAGCAGTCCATGACTGTGGTGTCAGATATCTTAGCAGTGCAGTTAAAGAAGTCCTTAATTTTTTCCTCAGATAAATCTTGTTATGGCGTTTTTTTAATGTTTTTGTTGGTGCCATTTGACCACAGAAAGCGTCATACGCGATCAAGATGAACATGACTGTTTGCAATAATTCAAACTTTTTATGTGCTCAGTGACTGAATATTAACGGTGTTAACTCTTTATGTGCTTGAGTACCCGACCATGTGAGAATTATGATCATGGAACTCGCCAGCTAGAGTATCCTACCATATGGAACGAGAGTGATAAATTTGGAACTGCTTTAAAGAAAGACTGCAAGAGAGAGCAGCATCAGTACAATGTAACGACTGGCAAAAAGTGCTCAGTTATTGCGTTAAAGCTGTCACATGGCACATTGCAATATGCTGATGCAACTGATTTTACACAGTACAGCCCCACATGTTTACAGACAAGAGATGAATACAGAATAGCGATTTATGCTGTCATTTTGGACCACATGCTGTCAAACTTTAATACAACTTACTGTTTTCGTCGGAAGAATAATTACCGCGACTATTTATCGTGAAACAGAAGAGTACAACTCGCTGTCTGAAATGAAGTTACTCCTTTCGCTGTTGGATCAAAGTGAACAGCACCCAACTGCAAGAGGCCTAGATCCTCATGAGCCCCCGCATCTGCAGGGGCTCATGAGAATCTATGCCTCTTGCTCACTTCATTCATATCTGTGTGCTTCAGCAAGACACGGTTTGTTGGAGAATCCGCGATGGTTTGAAAGATACAATTTCTAGCAGTGGCAGTGAGGATGTTAATTTTGCTGGGATGACTTTGTGCTGTTACGTTGTATTCAAGGGAGAGCGCAGCGTTCTACTTTTGTTTCAAAGTGTGGAGATGACTTGTCCGGGAGGGAATTCACACACTGTGGAGCCTCAACACGGAGGCATTTGCTTTGATATGCGTGCATTCAGAATTTCAGTATCAAATTTAAAGACTACTTGACGGTACTGATTTCTCTCATGATGTTTGGCCTGCAAACCACTGAACGTAATTTTGTTTAACCGTCTTAACCCCACGGCCACATTTGCAAACTTTTGGAGGCGTTGTCTGATGGCCATGTACCAGTTTTAGGAGATGGATTGATCATGATAGTTCAAGGGTAGTGTCAGATGAGCTTGGCACTTGACGGCACCAAACTCATCAGGCACTACCCTTGAATTATCATGATCAATCCATCTCCTATTGCAGGGTCCCAGGGCTAAAAGGGTTAATGATCTGTATCATAGTGTGGATGTATCACATATATTCTCAGATTGGTTGCGACCATCGTTTGTCCCAGTGAAGAGAGGCAAGATTTCATTTGTAGCTCATTTATAGGAGTGCTTGCCTGTAGTATTGGCCCTTATGACTTCAAGCCATAAGATCTAAAATGACAGACCCACACACATTTGTACCACTAGAAAGTTTTTTTTATTGTTTGTTTATGTATGATATGATTTTTTTACACACAGTTAATTTCCAAATATTTTATGGACTTTTCAAATTTAACGAATTTCTTGTGTTTATTGCTATTATATATAAGTCATTTGCTGCTTGTTGTTTGCAGTGCCGAAAAGGTAGCCAACAAAGTGACCACCTTCTTGCGAATTAAAAAATTGTATGGGATACTTTTGAAATAGGAAGATGAATAGTTTTTGTTTATGATAGGACTAGCGGCTGTTATTAGTGCTTCTTCTAATAATCCTGCAGGAATCACCTCAAGAAAAAGCACTGCCGACAGCTAAGACGTTAAACATGAACTGTTTTGAAAAATGAGGTCACATGAAAACATTTATGTTGTTTTTGCTATCTGCCGGAAGAAAAGTTGAATTGGTCAGTGTACAGAAATTTGTCGGGTGAAGTTTTGTAGTTCCATGATGTTCTGATTTCCATGTTAACCCACATCATACTGAGGCTAAACACTTCAAATGTGCACACTGCCATATGCAAGCTGCATTATGGTGCTTGCAGATAAGGATATAGACCAATGGCTTTAGTTCAAGGGTGGTGCCAGAATAGCTTGGCGCCTAGAGGCGCCAAGCTATTCTGGCACCACCCTTGAACTATTTTAGTCAAACTTATGAAATATTTTCACACACTGGTGTATTCTGAATGATAAGGGTTAGCGATTTGTCAAGAGTGTAACAAGCCATTTACTCGTCTGCCCGCATTTTTTACTATCATTGAAGAAAACCACTCTGTCGTTTGCACGCTGGTTTTCTGAGGACAAGTGCGCTGGTCTGTGAATTTGTTACTTCATGGCATAGAAGCACAAGGTCCCAAATCACAGACCAGCACACAGATTGTGGTAATTTCGACCCTTATGTTCCACAGTTTTCCCAACTGACATTTTTTGTTAAGGAAATGGAGCCGCGTGTCACGCTTGTTTTGCTGTTTGCCGTAGAGCAAAGTCTTGCTTGATCAGTTGTGTGTACTGGTCTGCGTTTCGACCTTATGGCTCATAGTTGTCAGGTTTAAAATGACAGACATGCTCAGATATATCCTGATTGGTTTGTGAATACTGTCTGTATGTATTCGTACAGCTGTGGACATTCGAAATACTCATGTTTTCTGGTGTTTTGAAGAATCTTGCTGATTTTTAACAGAATTATTTCTTTTTTTTTTCTTTTTGTGTTTCAATGATTGATTTTAGAAGAAATTATTTTGATCATTTTATAACACCTGCGTGAGCAGAATTTGTTTTCATCATTGTAATTTTATTCACTTAAAAATGTTCATCTTGTACAGCAGAACCTGTTGTGAGTGACCACCCTCTAGAGAGATCACCTGTCATTAAAGACCATCATTTAATGACAGGTGACACTGTTGGCCCTTTAAGACATCTCTAGAGAGACCACCTGTCTTCTAAGACCACTTTTTCTTGCAGAAAAGGTGGACGCTCCAAGCAAGCTCTACTGTCATTAATTCTGTGATATTGCTTTTAAGCAGTCATAATTTTTATGTGCAGTTGATGGATGTCATTTTGAAGAGGTTCATGCAACTCGGCAAGACATACATTTTTTTTTTTTCATTTTCACATGAACAGTACACAGCTTAATAATAATAAGAATAAGAGTACATTATTATCTCGAAAAGAGAAATTTGTCTCGCCACCTCAAGTGCAACTCGCAGTCACACACACGCACACAACAGTTTACAAACAAATGGACAATAACATAGCTACAAAATGGACAATGACTCGGGACGGGTGAAGCCTGTCACCAAGGCATCTAAAGGCTGGTGCCAGTGGCCTCATCCCAACCCGAACCTCCCTGATGAAAACAGAATACTAAGACAACCCTATGTCTCCTGAACACACTATTATATATATGTTCTTTCGTAAAGTTCCTACTTGACTAAAGCTAGTCTTTGTAAGGAGTCTTAATGAAGTATTTCAGTTTGAACCATTTTGTGCATGCA
This sequence comes from Semisulcospira habei, assembly GCA_036245525.1. Lineage (NCBI taxonomy): Eukaryota > Metazoa > Mollusca > Gastropoda > Semisulcospiridae > Semisulcospira > Semisulcospira habei. The sequence goes on from BTPG01000003.1 coordinate 39,426,660, forward strand.
GTGTAGCACATAGCTCTTGTTTGTAGAGTGGATTCTGGATTCTCTGACATGTCTTATGATTGTTTTCTTGGGCAGGCCAGCTTGGGGCATAATTCAGTGTTGATTTCCTTTATTTTTTGCAGTACATGTGCATGTGATTCAGTCATTGTTGCTGTCAAAAGCGAAGTACACACAATCGTTACGAAAAATAGGGACCCATTTATTAAGTTTCATGAACGTTTGAAAGATTTATTTGAACGTATGTGTGTCTTTCCACGTGTAATTGCATCCATGCTTATTTGAATGTTGAATTGTGTGCTGGGCTGTGATTCTGGGCCTTATGGCCCCAGGCCGTAAGGTCCAGAATTGTAGACCAGCAGATGACCACTACTCTTGGTTTACCACTTATTTTGGTGCTTGAAATCCATGCTATTCTTGAATATATGGTATGTCCACTTCGAGTGATAATGTGTGTGTGTCATATTTAACTGGTGTAGCAAGCGACATGCATCGACAGGAGAAAGCAGGAGAGTGCATCATGTTAACTTTGGTGTACATTTTGTAAATTACCGCGTAATATGTATGATGAGAAATGACTGATCTACGAGAGATGATATGCCGTTTCCAGCTTAAAGATCAAAATTTCTCAAAAAAAGGATGTCAATCAGCATCGCAATTTGGTGTATACTAATAACTTGTGCGTATCTGTGGGCTGGTCTGTGATTTTGGACCTTTTGGCTTCAAGCCGGAAGGTAAAAAATTGTGGACCTGCACACATCGTATATTTCTTACTTAACTGTGTGCTGGACTGTGATTTTGGACCTTTTGGCTTCTAGCCAAAAGTCCTAAATCACAGGCCAGAAAATGTTTATATTTCCATTTTTTAAAACTTTGTCCCACATGAGGTCGACACACATTTGACTGAACATGTTGAGAAGGGAACTCATCATCTGTATTCCTTCCAAGTCTGGGGTCAGTCCATCATTCTTGCCATTTTGTCCCTTTGAACATTTTCTTCGTCTCTGATGCTGTGCATTGTAAAGTTTGTATTTCAATGAGACTGCATTCTGTACAGAATTTGAACGTAGAATTACACGTGTGCTAATCTGTGGTTTTGGAACTTATGGCTTACAGCGGTAGAGCCCCAAATCACTGACTACATACAATGATGTCAATGTTTTTCTTTGGCTGCTTGGTGGTTTGATGTTAAATGAATGGAAATATTTGCTTTTGTTACATTGCACCAAACAATTTGTCTGGTTTAGAAACTTCAATATTACTAGTAAATAAAAAAAATCAAACAAAGTTTGTTTGTTTTGGAAGACAGAAATTTATACTAGTGGCCGATGATGAATCATTTAGTCAGTGTAACAGGAGAATCTTGTATCGGACACATAAATGTGTGTCAGATGCAAGGTTTTACAGTGACACGGACGATTTATTTTCATTGATGTCCATGTAGAGATGTCAGAATTAAAGTTTAATTGTTTGCTGGTTTGATAATTTGGAGTGTAGGTTCCAGCCCATAAGGTCCCCAAATCCATCCAGCATAAATTATCAGAATGTCACAATTATGGACTGGATTATGTCTTATTATCAGAATTAATCATTATGGATTGGATTATGTCTTTGCTTGTATCCTTTGGATGATAAAACAAAATGTGTTTGCTTGAATGTTGTTGGTCAGGTTATCTTTATTATTGAAGATGATAAGTATCACATAGTATTAACATTTGTGTGCTGGTCTTTGATTCTGGTCCTTATGGCCAAAGGCTGTAAGGTCCAGAATCAAAGACCAGCACAATTCTACGTAAGCAGTTATTGAAACCAGTACATGTGCAAAACAGAAGAGGCCATCATCAGTGGTGTTTCTTGTGTGTGTGCGATCAGATCTGCCATTATATATGTCAAAAGCCAGCATGTTCATTTTTTTTTTAAATTTATTTTTTTTAGAAAAGTGAGATTTTCATTGTTGCGCAGTGAAAACCTCGCTTTTCTCAAATATGGGCACACTAGCTTTTAGCCATATAAAGGCAGAGATAGACTTGAATTGACAAATGCTGTAAATATGTGTATAGTTTGTATCTGTACAGAAAGTTCTGGCCGTCTTTGGTTTTGTATTATTTATGTACCAGTGTCATGTACAGTAAATAGGTATTTATTATTATTTCCTTTTGTGTTAATATTGTGTGAGTGGGTCTGTGATTCTGGACCCTAGGGCTCCAGGCCATAGGGTCCAAAATCACCATCCAGCACACATTGTTTTGTGACTGATAAAAAATACTGAGATGTGCTTTTTGTATTATTTTTAACCCTTAAAATTGTAAGAGTTTTCTGCCGGCATTGTCACAAATTGTTGAAGCTTGGCGTATTTTGCTATCAATAGCTTACTTATTACATCATCTGCTTAAAAATGGGCACAGCGTAAAATTTTTCATAATAAAGCTCTGAAATCTGTATCGCATAGGTGGCAGAGAACTCGCCTTTTCCAGTTGCAGTTATGGTTTTTTTCCCTTTCTGTTGTTATTGTTGAAATTATTTGCTGAACATTCATACGAGCGATTTTCACTCTTGTTTTTATCCCGCTTCCAATAACATTGCTGATAAGGCGATTCATCAAGTGAGCGGTGTAAACCTGAGAACTCAAATCTGGTGTGACATATTTTGCCTCAAAATAATTAGTTTGCTTAATATATATAGTTTAATTGTTTTGTTTAGTGTATAGTAATTTTTATGCAGCATAGAATGCAACTGTGCATGTCTGTCACAAACTTTTTTTTGCAGTCAGCTCATTTACATGGTATTGCATACTCACACTGATCCGTTTTTACCTGCTTGTGCATGCAACTGCCAGCACTGTTTACGGTACCGTTGGATGCATGTATAATGTGGTTAAGCTACTGTTGTCGTAGGCATAATATTTTTAGGTTTCCTTTTTAATCTGATGGCTGTCAGCAGCTGTTCTAGTTGCTCAGATTCCTGCTGGGATCATCGCAACTAAAACCGCTACCGATAAGTCAACCTAGTGCGCAAAAGCCATCGGTCCGACGTCTGCTGAGGTTGGCCCGTGCACGGGCCAACGGCAGTAGATATCAGCCCGATGACCTTTTGCGCATTCAGAAGAGGTTAAATATTATTCTCAGGCCAACCTTTTAGCACAAGTGTAATGAGACTACAGATGAGGTAGCTTAATTTTTCTAAAGTCTGTCAGGTACACGATGACAGGCTCAGTTTTAAATTTGTGATACCAGTTTCATTTGGTTGGAAAAATGACAGTACATGTACTTATGTGTTTCTTCATCATTGCTTGATAGTGGATGACAAACTTTGTTAAGTCAACTTGACTTTTAACGAGGTTGTAAGCAACAAAAGTCAGATGTGAAGAAGAAGTCCTGGAGCCATTTGCATGAGCGAGCTTAGTCCTGCGTCAGCCACTAAGTAAGGTGCGCCGCTATAGCGGCGCACCTTGCTTAGTGGCTGGCGCAGGACTAAGCTCGCTCATGCAACTGACCCCTGGTCATATATTAACTGACTTTGCTTATAGCAAAATTTAAATACAACATTTTTTCACCCGATCCTTTGTTATCAGAAGCTCACTGTAATAATTGTGTGGCATTGGCATATCTTATACAAACTGAGCTGTGCGGATAATTTTCCATGTGTGGCATAACAATACTTTGATGTTTGCACCTTAAGTTGCAGGAAGTGTTTATTTGTGGGATTCTTTAACCCATATCATACTGAGACTAAAAGCTTCAAATTGGTTTATGCAAGCTACATTGTAGTACTTACAGATAAGGATATAGACCAGTGGCTTTAGTTCAAGGGTGGTGCCAGAGTAGCTTGGCGTCTAGAGGCGCCAAGCTATTCTGGCACTACCCTTGAACTATTTTAGTCAAACTTATTTCACACACTTGGTGTATTCTGAATGATAAGGGTTAAGGATACCTTTAACTCATTCTACCCCAGACACACGACGGCAAGATATTGATCGACCATGATAGTTCAAGGGTGATGTCATAATAGCTTGGCGCCTATGGGCGCCAAGCTATTCTGGCATCACCCTTGAACTATCATGGTCAATCTGTGCCCAGCACTGCAATGCAGTCTTCAGATGACAACGGCAAAATTTGGCGATTTCGGTCTTGGGGTACAATGAGTTACCTGTGAATCATAATTCACATGTCATAATGCTAACACATCAAGAGCCAATTGCATGAGTGAGCTTACTGCTGTGCTAACCACCAGGCAAGGCGCTCTGCTACAGTGCAGCACCTTGCTTTGTGGCTGGCTCAAGAACAAAGCTTGCTTGTGCAACTGGCCCCAGGCATTGTGTGCTGGGCTGTAATTTAGGCCTGCAGCACTTGGCTTTAACTATTGTAAGGTCAAAAGTCACATACCAGTGCACAATTTATTTTCCATAGAAAGTGATGTACTCTGCAGGCTGTCTGCATGTTCAGATATATATTATGTACAAGTCACAATTGAGTACATGTACTTTTTCTTTGCTTTTTTCTTTTTAAATTTTGTGTTAGTTTATATACTTGGCATGCTTTTTGCATTTAGATGTGATCTGTTCAGCAGCCTGATTTTTATTATATAAAAAAAAAATCCACATAATTTTATTCCACTGGCCGACAAAGTTACTATTTCATATTCTTTTTAATGTTATTCCGCTGACCGATAAAGCTACTATTTATTATTTTTTAACCCTTTTCCTCCTGATACACCCATTGCTTGAAATAAATTTGGCTGGTAGTTCAAGGGTGGTGCTAAAATAGCTTGGCGCCTAAGGCGCCAAGCTATTCTGGCACCACCCTTGAACGGAAACAGTTGATCTATCTCCTAATCTGTAATGTAACCTTCATAGGACAATAAGCAGATTTTACAAAATCAGCCTCAGATTGTAATGGGTTAGAAAAAAAACACTTCATTTTGTTGGCTTTTCTGAACTCGGGCATAGTGAGCAGCTTTTGCTACATATTATTTTTGTCACACATCAGTTGCACTATCTAACGTTGACATTTGATTCCCAATGGTTTGTTTCGTGTCTTTGGTATGCAATATGTTGTTCAATGAAGAATTTTTTAATCTGTACTTTGTGCATCCCCAAATGTGTGCTGGGCTGTGATTTTGGTCTTTAACCCCCTTGTGCATGCAGCAACCAGTACTGTAAACAGTCCTGGGGGCTGTTTACACCAGAGGGTTAAGGTCTGTGGGAGGGGCACGAGGCCCTAAATCACTAACCCTTTAGCTTGTTGGTAATGGTTTTTGTCGCGATGATTCCTGGCAAAAAACTGCTACTGACAGCCAAAGGGTTAAACAGCGCACGCATTTGTTTTATGTGTTTATGCAGAGGACTAGACTAGGATGCAACTTGTACAGCGAGATGGTTATGATAATGATGTCCGTATGTGTATGTATGTAACGTATGTACCCCGTGCAGGTCTTATTGCAATATTAATGAGAAGAGAAGCACATGTTATAATTCTGAATGTTTTATGTGACTCTAGGAAAAGTAAAACCTCAAAAAATATTTCGGCTTCTTGTGTTGTGACTTTTGGAGGTGAGAGAGAAACGGATGCTTTTTTTTTAATCAGCAGTTCTTGTTTTTGTGTAGCTGGCAAACATTTTTGTGAACATGCTCTTGATCTTAACCATTATCATTCTGATGCACCCACTGCTTGCAATAAATTTGACTGATAGTTCAAGGGTGGTGCCAGAATAGCTTGGCGCCTGAACTTAACCCTTATCATTCTTATACACACTATTGCTTGCAATAAATTTGACTGATAGTTCAAGGGTGGTGCCAGAATAGCTTGGCGCCTGAGGTGCCAAGCTATTCTGGCACCACCCTTGAACTAAGACAATTGATCTATTTCCTAATCTGTAATGTAGCCTTCATCGGGTGATAAGCAAATTTTACAGAATCAGCCTCAGCATGTAATGGGTTAAACACTGAAGTGTAGAGGTGTTCACAAACATGTTTGCACATCAGTGTCTAAAGTTGTGAACAGTGTTCACTGGAGATGTGTGCTTGTTTATTATTCATATACTGACTAAAACCAAACAAACAACAAGTAAATACAGAAGCAATTTCAATGATTCAATATCCATTGCATGTAAACGCATCGCACTTGGGGGGTGGATAAAATGAAAACAGAGTCCACATGACCTATTCACCTACTTGTGTAGTTCACTGATCCATTTTTATATCCCACTGACCCACTTTTGTGTCCCATTGATATACTGACCTATTTTTGGGCACATTTTCATGTCTCATTGGTCTAGTGACCTACTTCCATGTCCCACGACAGTTCTTTGACCCATTGACCTAGTGATCTGCTTCTTTAGATTTTCAACACATTTTTGTTTAAAATCACTGGAATCTGACATACTGAACTGTCCCACTTGTGTGTCCCATTAACCTAATGACCTACCTTTACCTCCATCTGACCCGCTTCCTGGTCCCACTGATCTAGTGATCTACTTTTTAAAATTGTCAATACATTTACCTTTAATATCAGTGAAATACTCAACTGACCCACTTATGTGACCCAGTGCCCTACTTTCATGTCACACTGACCACTACCTCATCCCACTAACCCAGTGGCCTACTTTTAGTGAACTTTAAAATCATTCACTTTTTTAAGTACAGTCTCTTAAAGTTCTTATACTGAACTGTCCTGCTGACCCATTTACATGTTCCATTGACTTGGTGCCCTACTTTTGTCCCACTGACCCACTTTCATGTACCACTGACAGCGATCTACTTTTTAAAAAAAAGGTCTATACATTTATGTCCAAATCACTTAGATATGACATTTTTAACTGTCCCACTAACCTACTTGTATGTCCCATTGACCGTGTATGTCCCACTGACCTAGTGACCTACTTCTACAGATTTTGAATACATTTACAGATAAAATCACTTAAATGATATTCTCAACTGTCCCACTTTCGTGTCCTATTGACCCAGTGCCCTACTTTCATGTCCCACTTCCTTGTTCCACCAACATATTGACCTACTCTAGTGTACATCATTATAAAAGTATAGTTTTGTTTAGAAAGTCTCTGAAATCTGGTATATTTAACCGTCCCACTGACCCTCGTGTCTATCCCAGTGACGTACTTGTATGTCCCACTAACCTAGTACTTTACTCTTAATGCATTTGTTTGAAATCACTTAAACCTGACACTCGACTGTCCCACTAACCCACGTGTTTCATCGACATACTAACCTGCCACAATGACCCACTTGTATGTCGCATTGACCTTATGATCAATTTGTATGTCGCACTGACCCAATGGCTTGTTCACTGACCTAGTGATCATTCATTTCCCTTAGACCCAAGACAGTATCAAAGGGACCTGTAGTGATCTACATAAATTTCATTTTACGTAAGCGTAAATTTGTTACAATCAAGTGTTTTTGAGTATGCCAGTAAGACATCAAAGTAGGTAGCGAGACACAAAGAATCAGTAGTCAACGGTACACTATGAATGGTCTTTTAAGTATTGTTACTGTTAAAAAAGCACGATTTATACAGGAAGTGGGGCAGTAGGTCAGTGGGACAGTAATGTAGGTCAATGGGACATAAAACTAGGTCAGTGTGACATAAGAGTAGGTCAGTGTGACATAAGAGTAGGTCAGTGAGATAGGAAAGTGGGGCAGACAGGTGGGTCAGTGGAACTTAACAGTAGGTTAGTGCGACAGTGGAATGAGAAAGTGGGACAGTGTGGCATGAGAGGAGGTCACGGGCATGTTTTGTTGCATTGTAATCCTGTTGTGGACATCCACAACCTGAATGGACATGTTGCTTGTAAGCACGTCTTCTGAATTTGTTTCCCATGGATGTCTGTTCACATTGTCACGGTGTTATTTCACTTGTGCAACTGTGCTGGACGGTGATTTTTGACCTTACGGCTCTTGAGCTGTAAGGTCCAGAATCACAGACCAGCAGACGTCTGAAACACAATTCTTTAAAACGCAACACACACATTCTATACCCAATTTTATTTTCTTCGTATGCAGTGATTAGTAACTAAGACAAGGCAGACTCACAACACGAAGGCGGACACACTTTTGCCTCTCTTAACCCTTATCCGTCAGAATACACCAGTGTGTGAAATAAGTTTGACTAAAATAGTTCAAGGGTAGTGCCAAAATAGCTTGGCGCCTTTAGGCACCAAGCTATTCTGGCACCACCCTTGAACTAAAGCCATTGGTCTGTATCCTTATCTGAAAGTACTATAATGTAGCTTGCATATGCATGGGTGGGACTTTTCGGGCTACAGCCCGATTTCCGAGTTCAAAACAATTTTTTTTTTTCACTTAAAAAGTGCCCCAAGACCCTCGCTTCAGGATTCAACTTTTTTTTTTTGTGGTCCCACCCGTGCATATGGCAGTGTACAAATTTGAAGCTGTTAGTCTCAGTATGATATGGGTTAAAGTAGCACACGTCGTAAGATGGTCGCCTGCTCGGTGTTAAACCCAAATAACTAACTTAAAGTAGCACACTACTGAAAAACATAACCTGCTAGCTTTTCAGGCACATGCATCTTTTCCACACTGTCTGCATCAGCAACCCTGCTAGTCAGAAGGTGATACATGACACAAAATTCCATAGTCTAACAATGCGTGCCAGTTCAGCAAAAGCTCAGTCATGCATGCAACTATTCACTGCACCCTGTGAGGAGAATTCATCTGTCCTCTTCAAATATTTGACTGCAATACCTGGCTGGTCGTGGAATGCACTGCAAGTGTGTTGGTCTGTGCTTCACAGACCAACACACATCTGACCTAGCAATGGCGAAACCCAATTCTCTGCCCGTTTTGACACCCATCTACCTTCAAGGCCCATAACCACAGAACAGCACTCATGCATTCCCCCCAAAATTTGACATAACATACAAAATCATCAACGTGTACATTGCATTGCTGATGGATGGGGAAGGTCGTGGGATGGGAGTTCGGGGAAGGGGGGGGGGGGGGGGGGGGGAGATACTAATTTGACAGTCATTGTCTCTACTACATTAATTTTGTCAGTGTTTGATGTCAATACAAGGATACTGTGTATTTTGGGTACAAATTTCTGCACCAGTAAGTAAATATTCTTTGTCACCAATATATATATATTAGTGCCGATAAGCAGCAGGACATTTTGACTGAGGTCTCGTACTCACATCTGCCGGTTATCGGCACTTTATCAAGCAAAATGTGGCTCAATATAATTTATGTACAATACAAAACTTTACCTCGTATCCTGCAGTTTGCCGCTGATTGTAATGTTCAGACAAAATATGTGATTGGCAGACGACTGCTTTTTTAACTATGGACGGAGCGCGCAGATTTCGTCTGACTATGAACAAAATCAGTTCTTTTCATTTGTAATTAGATCATGGATAATGACAGAAAATAACAGCAGGTTTGTTTAATTTGCCTTTTTCTCGGATTGTCGCTTATGCTATTGCTAGTAGGTGTCTTGTCAATTTCACTCGTGCAGCAATTCATTTCGCACATTTACAGGCGTCTGCTCTCCATTTATGCGTGTGTATGGGAAAGAAATTTTGAGCGTATTTTCACAAAGAAGTATTTCATCACTACTGTATGTAAAGAACTCGTTTATGTTGCAGTATGAGCATATTTCATGTTTCGTTTTGATAAATGCAAGTATCAAGATTGAATATTTTGGCCCTGCAAAGGATTCTGGGAAGGAAAGTATATCAAATTCATGATTATTAATTTGCTTGCTGTACAATATATCAGTATATGTGTCAAAGAAGGGAAAACTGTACGAAGTGGGTACATACTGCAATCATCGCTCATCTTAGGAGTTAATCTGATTTCTTTTACATAACAATAATCATTCATTCTGCAATTTAACCTATAGTTAGTGGTGGCAGCCCAACTCATGTTTCAAGTGTTATGTGTAGTGTATCATTATTTCATCAAACTGACCTCAACATGGACATTTTGCAAAACTCATTTGGTATTACGCCAAGTTACGCCAAATTTCCATCTCGATGCCAAACTGTGCATTTCATCAATAAACAATAAATTTTAAAAGGCAGAATAATGCAGTACTGATAAAGGCAGGCTCATTATTTAGTCACTGGTGTATAGCGCCAATACATCAATACAGTGGGGATGGAGGGAGAGGACAACTTTAAAAAGTGTGAATACGACTTCTAGTTATGACACAAATTTAACCCATTACATTCTCAGGTTGATTTTTTTTTTTTAATTGACTTTTTGTCCTATGAAGGTTACACTACAGATCAGGAGACAGATCAACCATTTTAGTTCAAGGATGGTGCCAGAATAGTTTGGCGCCTCAGGTGCCAAGCTATTCTGGCACCACCCTTGAACTATCATTCAAATTTATATTTCAAGTATCAGGATGAAAAGGGTTAAACAATAAGTGAATTGAAAATGTATGTTATACATGAAGGCAGATCAAATAACCGAATCTTACATCATTATTAACACATTCAAGACCTGTCACATTATGATAAACGGCTTCATTCTGTGTATCAGGATGCGGTGCATCTTGAATGAGTTAATTCATTTAGCCCCAACACCCTACAGCAGGAGGAGGAATGACCATGATAATTCAAGGGTAGTGCCAGATTAGCTTAGCGCCAAAAGGCGCCAAGCTAATCTGGCACTACCCTTGAATTATCATGGTCAACCCATCCCCCGCAACAGTCGTTAGATGACACCTCCAAAATCTGGAAATGAGGCAGCGGGGATAATTGGACTAAAAAACTTAAAATAATAATAATAATAATAATAAAGAGGATTTATAAGGCACCTATACATCGTAAGATGCTCTATAGAGTATAATAATAATAAATAATAATTACAGTATTTGTAATGCGCTTATCTTATAATAATTATAACTCTAAGCACGCACTCACAACTCGCGCACGCATGCGCACGCTTTAGACAATGACTCATGTACCGCGCCGTACCTACAAACAAGAAAAATATTACACAAAAGGTGACAAAAACAAAACCGCAAGTACAATTACACAAAAGAACAGAAAATGACTACATACAAACACTGATAATCAAGATGGGGAAAAGCTGAGTTCTAAGACTGTGTTTAAAACTTCTATCATAAGAAAAAGAACAATGCATTGTGTGCATCCCCTGTTGCAAAGGTGAATTAACATTAAGCAAAGCTTGCATTAATTTGCATTTACAAAGCAGAAGCAGAAGAGCATGCACTCTTATGAGAGGCCACCTGTCATTAAAGACCATCATTTAGTGCAGCCACCAAGACATCTTGAGCAAAAGCACCTGTCTTTTAGGACCACTTTTTCCGAGCGAAAATGTGGTTGCTCCAAACAGGTTCTACTGTATGGTGTACACACTATGTCAAAATAGTGTATTCTTATGTGTTACCCCTGGAAAATATGAAAGAACACAAACATCAGTAAAATATGCATGTTGATAAACACACGGTTTTTAAAAAAAACCTGTTTAATTATTATAGGTCCAACTCTAGAAATAACACAAACACCAGTAAAATATGCATGGTGATAAACACAGGTTTAAACAAGAAAGGCAAAGCCCTTATGGCTAAGGTGTATGACCAATCCACACATGTGTAACAATAAGTAATGGAATGACTTCTGCACCAACAAAATCGATGTTTTCTCAAATCTAATCAGTTTTCACACAATCCCTGTGACCCTTGACCTTTGCAATGATTCAACTATATTAGTATACATAGAAAGGTCTTATCATCAGCTAACATTGTGTCAAATTGGATTGAAAAGTTTGCAAAAATATTGATAATAACTACAATTCTACCAAATATTGGCATTTTATACACATTTGTTGACCTCGTGTGACCCATGACCTTTTCTGAGGAGTCATCCAAATTAGTATGCATAGATAGCTCCTACCATCAGGTATCTCTGTACCAAGTTTGGGTTTGAAGTTGTGACTAGTATTTGAGAAAAAAAAACTTCTTTTGTCAAAATATGGCCATTTTGGACCTATTGCCTGAGCTCATGACCTTGACCTTTCCAAGGGGTCATCCAAATTAGTATGTATAGATAGGTCTTACCATCAGGTATCGCTGTAACAAGTTTGGGTTTGAAGTTATGAATAGTATTTGAGAAAAAAACATCTATTGTTGAAGTATGGCTATTTTGGACCTATTTCCTGAGCTCGTGACCCTTGACCTTCCCAAGGGATCAACCAAATTAGTATGCATAGAAAGGTCTTACCATCAGGTATATTTGTACCAAGTTTGGGTTTGAAGTTGTGAATAGTATTTGAAAACAAATTATGTCAAAATATAGCTATTTTTAATATATTTCCTGCTCCCCTGTGACCTTGACCTTTGTGAGAGGTCACTGAAATTGGTATGTTTAGGAAGGTCTTGCCACCAAGTATCCTTGGGCCAAGTTTGAAGACTGCAGCTTGAATAGTCTCCGAGAAAATGCCAACGTTAAAGTTTACGCCGGCCGGACGACCACTGGCCCAGAACATACTCACTTTTGCTTCGCATGTGAGCCCCCAAAATTGTTTTAAAATTATTATAGGTCCAACTCTTCAGATAACTTTGGGTGGTGTCATATGTAATCACTACACACCAGTTGAAGTAGGTGAATAAACCATATGGGTTGGTTAAACCCTCCCCATGTAGTTTTTACCAAACAGCGGTGAAGGTTAAACCTTGGAACGCTCTTTCGTAAAAAACTACTCGGCGACAACATCATGGGTTTAATGCACTCATACCTTTTATCTAATGAAACTCCTGTCTCGTACAGCATGAGTGTCAGCACACCCATAATTATTTTTGATGTAGGACCATAACATACAGCTAGCGCACTGTGGTTGTGAGTGGATCCATACTGAAGTCTTTCTTTCAAAACTGGAGATATGAATACAAAAACACCACTGTGGGTGTGTACACAGCCACAATGAACAGTGAAGGTTAACCCATTAAGCCCCATGGCTGCATTTCACAAATATTGGAAATGTTACTTAACGACTATGTACAAGTTGCAGGAGGTGGATTGACCATGATAATTCAAGGGTAGTGCCCGATTAGCTTGGCGCCTTCAGGCGCCAAGCTAATCTGGCACTACACTTGAATTATCATGGTCGATCCATCTCCTTCTGCAAGATGTCTGGGCTAAATGGGTTTAAAAAAATCCTGTATCACACATCTTGGCAAGTACATTATAAAACAAGAAAGCACAAAAAATGTGAAATAATCTTAAGGCTCAGCATAACGCTGGACTTGGTCGCCATAATAACAGATCACAGGTGCCAAATCAGGCACAACCTTCTGCCTGTGTTCATAGATCCATCCACTGCTCTAACCTTTCAGTGCTTAATGAGCTACAGTCACACTATGCAAGAAGACCACCCACGTGACAATCAAAACGTGCTTGCTTTAGGCAAAATGACCTCCTAACGCAAGTTTATCCGCAAAAAGGCCATGAAACCAAACACAACATCAGGATGCCTTACACAAATGGTTAAAACGTTAAAGTGTAGGGCTTAATGCCTTTTGTCCACTGTGGAGGTGATTTCAGAGACAGGGAACACGGTCCAAACAGATTTTGAATCCCAGGTGGATTCAAACCCGTGACCTTTCAGATGAGAGTCGAACGCTATACCACCAAGCCACCCAGCTCCCCATTTACACAAATGGTCGGCTTTGTAGATTCGATTGTAGTAATTATAATAGATGATATGTGATATCATTTTGAAGGCTGGAATGACACTTTAAAACTACAATAACAGCAATAGTGTAGCAACATAAGGAACTGTGCATTTGATTGCCCACTCAACGGCAAGAGACATAGATTCTCATGAGCCCCTGCAGGGGCTCATGAGAATCTATTCTCTTGCTGACAGAGATCAACTATGGCTGCACCTCGCTCTGGATCAAGCATGCACATGAAACAAGCACCAATGTGCCATTTGAATAAATTACATACATCAAGATTTGTTTATTTCAACCTAAAAAAAAATCCATACAAAGAAAAAATACCCAGAAAAATAGTGGTCTTAAAAACACACAAACACAACAAAACATCACCAATAGATCTGAAACAACAAACAGCATTTCTTGTACATAAACAAAGTCTTCACAATGCAAAATATTTTTAGCATGTCCAAAACATAATAGCAAAACATCAGCAGAGAAAAATGCTCGTTGTATAAATATACATTGACACAGGAAAACATCCATACATCTTTAACAAGAAAAAAATGTGTGTATACATAAACAAAAATCTTAGCGATGGAAATTTTGTTTTAGTGTGGTAAAAAACAACAGCAAAGCATCAGTAGCAACACACATCACCATACATTTAACTCTCAAACTCCCAGAACTGAATGACTTCCATTCTACAGAAGGGAAGTCATTTAGTTTTGGGAGTTTTATGAGTTGAACGACGAGATGAAGACAAGCCCTGACGTCAAAGCCTAATACAAGTACAGCAACATGTTTAAAAAGTGATTTACTGCATGGCGGGCTTGGATCTATATTCCATGGGGGGCGTTAACCCATTCAGCCCTGACGCACTAAGCAAGAGATGGGTCAACCATGATAATTCAAGGGCAGTGCCAGATTAGCTTGGCGCCTGTCGGCGCCAAGCTAATCTGGCACTACCCTTGAATTATCATGGTCGATACATCTCCTGCAACTGGTGCATAGTCATTAGATGACGCCTCCAAAATTTGGCAATTACGGCCGTCGGGCTGAATGAGTTAATCAACTACATGGTGTGTTTTTATTGCTAAAATTTGAAAAACAAATGCTCTCAGTGTTGTCTTGCCTTAACCCATCCAGCCCTGACACGCTACAGCAGTAGGTGGATCGACCATGATAATTCAAGGGTAGTGCCAGATTAGTTTGGCGCCTATCGGCGCCAAGCTAATCTGGCACTACCCTTGAATTATCATGGTCGATCCACCTCCTGCAACTGGTACATAATTGTAGGCTGTCAGTTGTGATGCACAACTTCTTTTCACATTCCGTACGATTAGGCACAGAGGTTTTCTGTTGCATCTAATGCATTGGGGGGCACTCTCCTTTGTAGCAAAAGAGAAAACGAGCAGGAGAGTCTTTCATTTTTACAACATTCAAACCTCGGAAGCTGAGTTCTTTTGTGCAGCATTATTGTAAGATATGCTGAAGACATTTTAGAAGGAAATATTGCAAACTATTAACCCTTCACCATCTGCAGCAGGTGGCCTTACAGCTTGAAAGTACAAAAATACACAACACAAAAACATCTTTCAAAAGCAATGCAAGTGTACGCATCTAAAAAAAAAAAAGAAGAAAAAAAGAAGAGATATACAGCTCAGTTCAGTTTGATCTCGATGTTCTGAAAGGTTCATGCATGTTCTACCAACCAGTCAGAAGTCCTCCTCCCCAGACATTTCAATATCATGCCAATACTAGGGTTCTATTCTGAAAATGTACACACATGGATCATTGGCCCGCAGAGTACAAATCCAATGGGTCGTTTCTTAAATGGGATGGGACCAACATGTGAGAGCACCTTTCCACCAACTGCAAAGGGGGGGGGGGGGGGGGGGTGATGGAAAGGATGGGGGGGGGGGGGGGGGTGGTAGTGTGTGAACACCTTGTCACCAACTACTGAAATAACAAAATGTTGGAGGGGGGGGGGGGGGGCAGGGGGGAGGGTGTGAGCGGGCACCTTCTCGCCAGCTGCAGATATATCGATAATAAGCTAGAGCTTGGGAGGTGGGAGGGGGAAAAATGATGGATGGGCCTTTAGGAACACATGAAAAAAGGCCCCGTTGCCTACAAAAACCTATGGGTCATTGACCCCTCACCTCAAAATGTTATGAGTCATTTTGGGAAATTATGCACCAATGAACCCTGCAACACTGGTCTGATTTCCTGCAGATCTAATAAAGTGATACCACATAAATGAACAGAAGTGAAACAAGACAGGCTTAATGTACATATGTAAAACTCAGGATGTTGGGTACTTCTTTGCATATATACAGTGTGGAACTCAAGGCACATAAGTAAGTCTACATGATATGTGTGCTGGTCTGTGATTTTGGATTTAAAGCCGTAAGATCCAAAATCACTGACCAGCACATGCATGCTTCTAAATTAGTGTTAATAATTACTCACAAGTCATTTCTACTCTAATTTAACAATACTTTTAAACAGTAGAATATTCATATGCAAGAGAATAATCTCACTTCAATTTTCATTTGGGGATTGTCTCTGAATTGCTAAGCATGAGCGGTGACAGAATCACCATAAAGCGCAAGGGTAGAAAAAGATGAATTTGTTGCCTGTCCTTGACCACAACAGCTCAGGAGTAGTTAGGCACCTGTCAAGCTAACAATTCATTACAATTCTTTCACAACACTTCATTAGGAACATAACAAAAAACAAGGATTATATTTGTAAAAAGCACATCACCTGTTTCACTAAAGACAGACACAGTTTTCACGCATGCAAGCTGTAAAATGCATGTACTTCATGCAAGCAGTACTCGCATTCACGCTATCACAACACTATCACATGACTTTTGTTTGCATCTATACAGACTTTCGTAAGTATTTCAGGAGGTAGATCAGATCATGACAGTTCAAGGGTAGTGCCAGAAGGTGCCAAGCTAATCTGGCACTACACTTGAACTATCACAGCAGATTAATTCATCTCCATTTGCGGTATAACATCCAACACTGATCCGTCTTCCTCTGTGCTGTGTTAAGACTGTGCGGACAAGCGAAAGACGAACTCAGTTCCAGTGCAGGGTCATTTGTGTCAATTTTAGCCATCAGCCTGAAAGCACAGCACTGCCTGCGTTGCATTTGTGAACGACAGTGAAATGTTGGTCACTAAGCATTTATCCCTGCCACCTGTACTCATGGCTGCATGCACACGGCGGTCAAAAGAGAACACTCTAAGCATGTGTTCTGTTCTCTTAACCCATTTAACCCCAACGCCCTACACCAGGCAACGGATTGACCATGATAATTCAAGGGTGGTGCCAGATTAGCTTGGCGCCTTCAGGCGCCAAGCTAATCTGGCACCACCCTTGAATTATCATGGTCGATCCATCTCCTGCAAATGGTATACAGCGGTTAGATGACACCTCCAAAATTTAGGACATGTGGCTGTAGGGTTAAATGGGTTAAACCCCACCTCATACAATAGGCGATCATAGCACCACCATACAAACAACATCACCACCTGTTACATTGTGTACAGCCGACTTTAACTACAATATTGTGAAATCAATGTGGAAGGCCTCGGACTCGCTCCAAAGCTTGCGTGGCGATCTCAAATGCAGTCTTCGCATCGTTTATACTGTAAACGTCGTCTGGGATGTGCGGGTATGAAAACATGCCAGGATACCGCATCCTCTTGGTGCTTCCCACGCAAGCCTCCAGCCGTTTTGCGAGGTCAGTGAGCGCGGGATCGTCGACTTTTCCTGCCAGCTGCATGATGGATGACTGGGAAGCAGGCACAAGGTTGGCATCTCGGTGGTACAGCACTGCTGTCAATGCTTTTTGTACTGCCTGAAACAGTAATACAAAATACTGTCAACTTTGCTCATGAGAATACAGTGACCTCTCTCAAAGGTCAAGGTCACAGGGGGTCCAGAAATAGGTCCAAAATATTTTTTCTCAAGGCCAAATATAGCGTAAGTCAACTGCCTTATGCTATATCCGACCTTAAGAAAAATATTTGTGACCTTTTTCTGGACCGCCTGCGACCTTGGCCTTTGGGAGAGGTCACTGAAATTGGTATGTTTATAAAGGTCCCATCATCATGTATCCTTGGGCCAAGTTTGAAGTCTGTGTACTGAATAGTCTCCAAGAAAATGCCAATGCTAAAGTTAACCATGGGATGACAGATGCCGGACATTGACAGACGACCGATGGCCCAATACATAGTGTCACTTTTGCTATCACAAGTGAGCCAAAAAGCCCTACCGACAGCTGCAGGGTTAAACTATCTATCCTTAAGCCCATTGTTCATGCAGCCATCAGTACCGTTTACAGCATATGCGGCTGTCACGCTGCAGTAGGAGACATACCAGCCAGAAATAGTTCAAGGGTAGTGCCAGATCAGCTTGGCGCCTTAGGCACCAAGCTTATCTTGCACTACCCTTGACCTGTCACAGTTTATCGACCCACCCACCCCATCCCCACCCACCCCCTCTCCATTGCAGGTACAGAATGTATGTATTTTGCTTGCAAAAGAATAGACCCCAGACCTGCGTACCCATCCAACTTGCCATGAGCAGTTATCAGGGTCAAAAGTAGTTTTACTGCCAAATGAGTAGTTTTCTCATGCAGGGCTTCAGGGTGGAAAACCAAACCTGATCATCATACTAACTGCACATCATGCAAGCATGCTTGTAGAATAACACCTGGCTCTATTAACCTTTTGAAAACTGCGGGTGCTTTCTGGTACATAAGTTTTCATAGAAAACCAGAAAGTGCTCTCAGTTATTTAAGAGTTAACAGTAACAGGTGTTCCATTTAGCATTTCAGTCTTCTTAAACAAATAGAAAATATCCATGAAACACGTATTTTTCTTTAAAATAATTTTTTTTGAAAAATACTTACCGATGGTATTACAACTAGGAAATGTTTCTTAGCTAGTCTAATTTTAGCCCAAAAATTGTTGTGTACGATAATGGCCATGATGGCAGGAGAGGGGCGCCATAGGTTAGGCGGAAACCCAGTAGCCTCCCTTCCGGTTCAACCACGCATGTGCTCAGTGCTCAAACAACCAGTCAGTTTCTTAGCGGAGCAGCGGCGAGCGGGGCAGGTGGGAGGGACCTTCGAGTATACCATCGGTAAGTATTTTTCAAAAAAACTTATTTTAAAGAAAAATACGTTTGTTTTCTCAAAACACATTACCGATGGTATTACAACTAGGAAGAATCCCGAAAAGGAGGTGGGTGCCGCTAACCGCCCCTACCCCTGCCATCGAAGCTACTAGAAAAGTCCACCCCAAGCAACCTCCCTCTAATTTTAGTGAAGATACTTACGGCGCCTAGGGCGCCGGGAGGGAGTGTTGCGCCGCCACGATGTCTCCCACCAGCGCTAGGTTCTGCCGCTGGCCGGAGAGGTCCCTCAGGTAGAAGCGAGCGAAGGTGTTCTCTGTTCGCCAGCCCACAGCCGCCACGATGTCCTTGACCGCACAGTTGCGTTCGAATGCAAGGCTCGTGGCCATGGCTCTGATCTCGTGCGCCCTGATCCTCATGCGCTTTGCTGCATCAGGGGCGAGTTCCTGGTAGGCGGATCGTATCACCCATCGAAGCCAGGAGGATATAGTCTGGGCTGAGATGTCCTGTCTACCTGGGGACAGAGGAAGAAAAAGGCGGGTGCGTCCCCTGCGGAGGGGCTTGGTCCGGCGCAGGTACACACGTAACGCTCGAACTGGGTCCTGCTGTCTGGACTCTCGATTGGAGCATGGTTCTCTGAGTGGTAGTATGGTGACCAATTGTGGTGCCAAGAGTGGAGATCTGGTCTTGGCTAGGAAGGTTGGGTCGGGAAGCAGCTGCACCGAACCGTCCGTCCGGAATTGTAAACAGGTGGGGCGAGTAGAGAGGGCGTGCAGCTCCCTGACTCTGGAGGCTGAGGCGAGGGCGAGCAAAAAGCAGGTCTTCCTCGTCACGTCCGGTAGTCTCACCAGCTGTAAAGGCTCAAAGCGGGCCGAGTTGAGCCAAGTAAGGACCCAAGGTAGGTCCCAACGTGGTAACAGTGTACGTAGAGCGGGACGATGCAGACCGAAATGGCCGATCAGATCGGCGAGGTCCTTGCAGGCGCCCGGGTCGGGACGTCCCAGATGCCTGTAAGTATCAGCGATCATGGCCAGGTAACCTCGAATGGTGATGGGAGCTAAACGTTGGTCGTGAAAAAGCCAGAGGAAGAAATCTGCCAGCTGAGGGACTGTCAACTCGGTGGGGGAGAGGCGTCTGTCGTCACACCAGGTGCTGAGAACTCTCCACTTGCCCTCGTAAACTCGTCTGGTCGAGGCTCTGCGGGCTGTAGTGATCGCGTCCACTCCCGCACCTGAGAAGCCTCTAGCGGTGAGGGCTTGCCGGACAACCTCCAGGCGTGGAGGAGGAGACGTTCTGGACAAGGATGGTACAGAGACTGCCGAGGTTGCTTGAGCATCGTTCGTGGAGTGGGTAGCTGTAGTGGGGGGGCTGTAGCCAGATTCAGGAGGTCGGTCGTCCATGACCTGGTCCAACAAAACGGGGCCACCAGAAACAGGATAGTGTTGCTGCCTCTCAGCTTGAGAAGAACCTTGGGGATGAGGACCGTGGGAGGGTAGGCGTAGGCGACCAGTCCATCCCAGGGCGTCCACTGCCCAGGCCAAGGGGTCTGGAATCGGCGAGACAAACAGAGGGAGCTGGCGATTCCATCTCGTGGCAAAAAGGTCGATCATGGGTGACTCCCAGGTAGCGCCGATCATCCGAAAGATGTCTGGACGCAGAGACCACTCGGTGTGTAGTAGTTGACCGCGACGGGAGAGGGAGTCGGCCAGCACATTCAGGTGACCTGGGATGTGACGCGCGCGGAGAGAAATGTCCCGATCCTCGCACCACCGGAGCACTTGGTAAAGGAGGATGCAGAGAGATGGGGAGCGGGTCCCGCCCTGCTTCTGGATGTAGGCGACGACCATAGAGTTGTCCAACAACACCAGTAGCTCCCGGTGAAGCAGGCGAGATTCCCACACACGAAGGGCTTGCCAGATGGCTTCCAATTCCAACCAGTTGATGTGTCGGTCCCGGAGATCCAGGTCCCACCGGCCGGAGGCCGTCTCGAAGGAGGGTAGAAGGTGTGCTCCCCAACCGGAGAGGCTCGCGTCTACGCAGATGGAGAGGGAGGGCGGTGGCGAGAACAGCGGCACTCCTGTCGCGAGCCAGAGGGGGTCCGCCCAGCGTAGCAGGTGAGGACGGAGCAACGAAGGAATCGGAACCGGAGACTCTAGGTCGGAGGTCGACGGACGCCAGTGTAGCAGAAGGTGCAACTGTAGCGGCCGGGAGTAGAGACGCCCTAACGGAATAAGGTCTGCTGCAGCGCTCATCAGCCCCAGCAACTGAAGCCACTGCCTGGCGGGGATCGAAGACTTCTGGGATACCTGCCGAGCTAGATCCGCCAGCTTCTGAATGCGGGGTTCGGGCAGCCGGACGATATTGCGGTCGGTGTAGAACTCCATGCCTAGGTGAACGAAATGGCGCAACGGAACGAGGTCGGACTTGCCGAAGTTGACTATGAAGCCCAGCGTCTTGAGGAGCTGAAGCAAGGCATCCCGGTCCACCTCCAAGGTGGCAGGGGTCTGATTCTTCAGGAGCAGGTCGTCCAGGTAGTTGGACGTGGGGCTCATGGAAGACCGTCGTGCCTTGGCCACCACGGCGTCCATGATGCGTGTGAAGACCCAAGGGCTGAGGTTGAGACCGAAGGGAAGTGCGCAGAACTGGTATACCACACCCTCGAAGGCGAAGCGTAGATAACGTCTGGACGCTGGGTGCATGGGCACGTGAAGGTACGCATCCGCGAGGTCCAGGCTGATTGCAAAGTCAAAGGGTTGCACCGAGGCACGCAGGGCCCGCGCTGTCTCCATGCGAAAACGTGGAGCTACTATAAACTTGTTGAGCGCCGAGAGGTCGATCACAGGACGCCACTTGCCACCTGGCTTGGGAACTACAAACAGCCGGCTGTAGAAGGCTAGGGAGTCGAGTCGTGTCACCACCTCTGTCGTTGCTTTTCGAAGTAAGGCGGCCACCTCGTTGCGCAGAGCGTCTGCCTTGAGCTGGTCTGTCGGAACCAAGGTCCACGCCGGAGTACGTCGCAGCGGGGGCGGGGAGCGAAACGAGATCCGCAGACCGAGGGAGATGGTTGAAAGAATCCAGGGGTCGTCCGGAAACAGCGCCCTCCAGGCGGTGCTGTGCCGTGCGAGCCTCCCGCCGACCGGAGGTCCCAGCGCGGTCGACGGGGCCCGAAGGTGGAGAACGTCAGTAAGCCCTGCCCCGCCCGGGGCGTCGGGCAGGCTTGGGCCAGGTCCTGGAAGCGGGAACCGAAGAGGATCCTGCAGTAGGACGGGTACGGGGGAAGGCAGGGGGCCTGGGGGGAAGACGTCCACCTCTGGTGTAAGGCCGGGAAACGGGTCTAGTCGCCCGCAGGGGGCGACCCTGGGTCCTGCGGGTATGCTGAAAGGGAGTAGGAACTGTACGACCTGGCCAGGTGTCCTTATTTGCCTCCTTAACCGCCAACCACATGGGGCCGAAGAGAAGCTCTCCGCCAAGGGGCGCCTGACGAAGTTGAAGCTTCAGGTCATTGGGGAGAGGGCAGGAGCGGAGGAGGAAATCCCGACGCAAAAGGTCACAGTTGGCCGCCGCAGCCATAGCGTTGACACAGGTGTGGTAGGATGCACGGTTACCAGAGACGGCTAGAGCGAGCAGATCTCCCAGCAGCGGCGTAAGGGACAGATGCCAAGCCTCCTCTACGCTACGAACCATGGCTTGAGTCAGAAGGTCAAGAAATCCCGCGGAGGCTAAGGCGTTGCGTATGAGATTACCTGTCTGAACGATTCCTGGAAGCAGAGGGGTCCGTGCCGGAATAGCCGCCAGGGCCCAAGCAGCTGGGTCCGGTTTGGGTAGTGCGCAGGTAAAGCTCTGAGAATGTCCCGCGTACCAAGATTGCCTAAAAAACATGTGTAGGTCCGCCGGCCACTTAGAGTCATTGAAGAATCCAGCGGCGCCCAAGTGTCCCTGAGCGAGTCGAGCCGAGAACGCGCCCCGTAGGCTGCTGAAACCCGGAGGTTGAGGAAGCGTCTTAAAAGGTCTTGGTATGGAGTTCCGCATCTACATAGGCTGCGGCCTTCTTCTTCGCAGGCAGAGAAGGAGGACAGTCTTCTGGCGGTAGGCACGCCGAGATGATGCGAGCTGCCTCGTCCAGGGCATGCAGAGTCTCCAACCTGTGTCCCACTGCCGACGGATGTTGTTCTTGCTCATCTTGATCCACGTCAGGGGCGCCGGGATAGAGTGCGCGGGGCTGTCATCCCGAAGTAAAGCCAAAACTGAGTCCTCGGGAGCAAGGCTGAGCACGTCATCCTCTAATTGCATAGGGAGGTGGGTGGGGCCGGTTCGAGCTACGAGTGAGGGCCCAGCCTCTGCGACGAGCCGGGATGAGACCGAGGCCTTGGCCGGCGAAAATCTCTCGGAGCGGTGACGCCACGAACAGACCGGGGAGGTTACTTGAGACCGAGACCGAGAACGGTGAGCGTAGCGTCGAGGCAATCTCCTATGCCGCGGGGAGGGCTCACGGCGAGAGCGGAGACTCCTAGAACGGGAGTGGCGGCGGCAACGTCGACTGACTCTTGACGACGACGGCCTAGAGGGTGGTGTAGATGATTGACGCGTTCTCCGAGTAGAATGTCTCATAACTGGGGAATGCGGTCTGGACCGATGAACCACTTGCGGAGATCCGACCCCGGACACCGTCCGCGATGGCCGACTGGTACGGGAAGATCTGGAGGCACGCCTATGCCACGGTGACCTGTCCCTAGACTGTGAACGTTGGCGAGAAGAGCGGGAGACCGTCCGGTGCTTCTGCTCTCTGGAACGAGGTGAGATACGGTCCGTACCTGAACGCCGAACTCTGTCGACGCGTGGAGGCGGAGAATCGTTCTGCTGGGAAGCGGGCCTCTCCTGAGTCGAGACCGCGACCGGAACTGAAGCCTGTAACTGTACTCTCTCTCGCGCCGATAGAATCGGCGGAACCGGACAGCGTGCACTAGTCGGGTCTGTGCCTGCTGCCGGTGTAGTAGAACGAGCTAGCGACTGAAGTCGCGATGGAGAACGTTCTAACGTCTGATAAGCACCACTAGTCGGGTCTGTGGTGATTACCGGCGTGTCTTTATTGTTCAAAGAAGCGGGCCTGACTGAAACTTCAGTTCTAGTCTCTGCTACCGGACAGCGCGCACTAGTCGGGTCTGTGTTCGCTGCCGGCCCAGGAGGACGGGCTCGCGGCGGAAGGCGCGGCGTAGACTGTCCTCTCACCAGGTAATACCCACTAGTCGGGTCTGTGGTTCTTACCGGTGTATGGCCCTGTATACGTGCTGGTGTCGGCAGTTCACGACGGTAGAAACCCCATAGCTGAGTCCATTGTTCTTCCCACCAGGGGGCGCAGACCAGGCACGGTTGGGAAGAGGTACAGGATGAACAGGGCAGGCACACCTCATGTCCATCACTCGGCCACTGGAATTGTCCACATCTGATACAGGTGCGGACTTGCCAACTGCAACACAAAGCAGAACCATCTATTTGAAAGTAATCGAACCTGCCGCAGCCGGCAGGCAACGAAACGCGCGAAACGAACGAAGGAGATACGGCGTATGCTGGCGTGCGGCGCTCAAACCCTCCCTGAGCGCCGTACGGAAGCAGTGACCGAGATTTTACCTCGCCATGTTGGGAAAATCCTGTGGTGAAAGCCGGAAGTCTTCGGAAGCCACAGGACCGAGCCGCCTCTCTCTATCCAGGGATACAACCATGGGCACATGGAACGTCAAGACCATGTACCAGAGCGGCAAAGCCGCCCAGATAGCAGCGGAAATGCAAAAGTACAACCTTTCCCTGCTAGGCATCAGTGAAGCCAGATGGACGCAGTCTGGCCAGAAAAGGCTGTTAAGTGGGGAGATGATTCTGTATTCAGGTCATGAAGAGGAGAATGCCCCCCATACAGAAGGAGTAGCACTCATGCTGTCACCAGTGGCACAGAGAGCACTGATGGGCTGGGAACCTCTTGGGCCAAGAATTATAACAGCAGCCTTTAGAACCAAGAAAACGCTCAAGCTGAACGTCATCCAGTGTTATGCGCCCACCAATGACAGTGACGAGGAAGAGAAACAAGAGTTCTACGACCGACTCCAGAGTGCCGTGGACAAATGTGCGGAGCGAGACATCACCATCGTCATGGGCGATTTTAATGCCAAAATAGGGGAGGACAACACCGGATACGAAGAGGTGATGGGGAGACAGGGACTAGGCTCGGAGATGAGTGAGAACGGGGAGAGGTTTGTAGACTTTTGTGCTCTAAACCGACTTGTCATTGGAGGCAGCATCTTCCCACACAGAAGAATACACAAAGCAACTTGGGTCTCACCTGACCATACAACAGAGAACCAAATAGACCATATCTGCATTAGCAAGAAATTTAGAAGATCCCTTCAAGATGTTCGAGTGAGGAGGGGAGCAGATGTCGCCTCAGACCACCATCTGCTTACCTTAAGAATGAAGCTCAAGCTAAAGAAAAGCCGCACAGAGACAACAAGAAGACAGCGCTATAATGTAGGCCTCCTGAGAGAAACTGGAGTTAGAGAAGAGTTCAAACTGGTGCTGTCCAACCGGTTTCAAGCACTACAGGAGCTAGTAAATGAAGAGGAGACCACAGAGCAGCAGTGGAAGGCAGTTAGAGAGGCGCTGAACTCAACCTGCAAAGACACTGTAGGGTTCAGGAAACACCACCACAAGGACTGGCTGTCGGCACAGACCTTGAAGAAGATAGAAGCGAGGAAGCAGAAAAAAGCAGCGGTCAACAACAGTCGCACGAGAGCAGCCAAAGTAAGGGCACAGGGGGAATACTCGGAAGCCAACCGCGAGGTGAAGAGGAGTATCAGGGCAGACAAGAGGGCCTACACAGACAGCCTGGCAGCAGAGGCAGAAAAGGCAGCAGGCAGCGGCAACATGAAACAGCTCTACGACATTACCAGAAGATTGTCGGGTAAGTATGGCCATACAGAAAGACCAGTAAAAGACAAAGAAGGCAAGCCTATTGCAGACAGAGCAGACCAACTCGACAGATGGGCCAAGTATTTTGAAGAGTTACTGAACAGACCTAGCCCACCCGACCCCCCCGACATCCAGCCGGCAGAGACCGACCTACCCATCAGCTGTGACAGACCCAGCCGGGAAGAGATCAGAAAAGCAGTGGCATTTTTGAAGAATGGCAAAGCAGCAGGGCCAGATGGCATCCCAGCGGAGTCTCTGAAAGCAGACCTAGAGACAACAGTTGAGATGTTGTACCCACTGTTTGGAAAGATCTGGGAAGAGGAGGTGATGCCAGCTGACTGGAAGGAGGGGTACCTAATCAAGCTTCCCAAGAAAGGCGACCTCAGCAAGTGTTCCAACTACAGAGGAATCACCTTGCTGTCAGTACCAGGAAAGGTCTTCAACAGGATCATCCTAGAGAGAATGAAGAGCTCCGTTGACCCCCAGCTGAGAGACCAGCAAGCAGGATTCAGGAAGAACCGATCATGTACAGACCAGATCGCCACTCTCCGCATCATCGTGGAACAGTCTCTGGAGTGGAGCTCCCCGCTGTACGTCAACTTTGTGGATTATGAGAAAGCATTTGACAGCGTGGACCGAGAGACTCTGTGGAAACTCCTACGACACTACGGTGTACCCACAAAGCTCGTCCGCCTGATCAAGAGCAGCTATGATGGCATGACATGTCGCGTGATCCACGAAGGGCAGTTCACCAGAGAGCTCCAGGTCAGAACTGGTGTCAGGCAGGCGTGTCTGCTGTCTCCGTTCCTCTTCCTACTGGCCATAGACTGGGTCATGAAGATGACCACAGAGCACAGACGAAGTGGAATACAGTGGACACTGTGGACACAGCTTGACGACCTCGATTTTGCAGACGACTTGGCATTACTGTCCCACACTCATCAACAAATGCAGGACAAGACCACGAGGCTTGCTGACATCTCGTCCCAAGTGGGCCTCACCATTCACAAACAGAAAACAAAGACAATGAGGCTGAACGCAACCAGGGAAGAACCAGTCTTGCTTGCTGGCACCCCGTTGGAGGAGGTGGAGTCCTTCACCTATCTCGGGAGCATCATAGACAAAAAAGGCGGCACTGATGCAGATGTCAGAGCACGAATCGGTAAAGCCAGAGCAGCCTTTCTCCAGTTGAAAAAAGTGTGGAGTTCCAGAGAGCTGTCACAACACACCAAAGTCCGGATTTTCAACTCCAATGTAAAAGCAGTTCTCCTATATGGAGCAGAGACATGGAGATTGACAAAAACCACAGTCAACAGAGTACAGACCTTCATGAACAGTTGCCTTAGAAGAATTTTGAAAATCCACTGGCCAGAGAAGATCAGCAACGTCAGACTCTGGGAGAGAACAGAGCAGATAACAGCAGAGAATGAAATTGGGCGAAGAAGATGAGGATGGATCGGTCACAGTCTGAGAAAGCCAGCTTCCAGTATCACTAGGCAGGCATTGTCATGGAACCCCCAGGGAAAGAGGAAAAGAGGTAGGCCGAGAAACTCCTGGCGTCGAGACCTCCAAGCAGACATCAAGAGATTGGGAACCACCTGGAGTAGAATCGAAGGAGAAGCACAGGACAGGAGTTGCTGGAGGTCTCTCGTCGACGGCCTATACTCGGGTAGGGGTGACAGGCGTAAGTAAGTAAGTAATGTTGGGAAAAGGAGAGGAACGAAGAGCAGTGTCAGCGGTGAAGCCCGAAGCCGTCCTACCAAGGCGCCAAACGACTCCGACAGGCCGCGACGGGACCGGTGCCAGGTGCAGAGACGACAGTCACCCGAGTCGACCAGGAAAGCGCCGCCGCCACAGAACAAGGCCTTCCCACGCGGTAGGCCAAGGACGAACCCCAAGAGCAGCAGAAGCTGAAGGCGACCGGCCGACAGTGAGCACAGCTCACCAGCGTCGTTAGGAAGTCCTCTCGAAACAACGCACACACGAAAGCGTCCCAGCCAAAGGCCACAATCCGTCTCTCACAGTAGAAAGTCGAAGCCAGTGAACGAAAGCCAACGAACGAAGGAGTCCACAGCGTACACAACCTCACGCGACTAGCGAAGAAACTGACTGGTTGTTTGAGCACTGAGCACATGCGTGGTTGAACCGGAAGGGAGGCTACCGGGTTTCCGCCTAACCTATGGCGCCCCTCTCCTGCCATCATGGCCATTATCATACACAACAATTTTTGGGCTAAAATTAGACTAGCTAAGAAACATTTCCTAGTTGTAATACCATCGGTAATGTGTTTTGAGAAAACAATGACAGAAAAGACACTGACTCCTGAGAAAAAGATTTGGAGGGTATTCCACTCCCTGTATGAAGATATCAACTCACATAACAGACTTACTTCACGGAGAAATCGACCTTACACAACATGCAGTGGGCATGGTGCTAACTCTTCCTCGAAGCTATGAAGTAAGGGTACTTCTCCTGATAGCGCGCTATAAACATCTGTGAATTCGTCTTCACTTTCTTCTTTCTCCCTTGAGCTTCGGAACTCTTGGGCAAAGAACTGTTTTCCAAATTTCCCTCATCATCAGTTTCGTGGTTGCGGTTCTCTACCATTGCCATGTGACTGAACTGAATGCAGTTGGAAAAGTGTGTTCATTATCAAACACGCTCACTTACATGCTTCTTTAACACGTGAGAGAGTACAATGCGTAACACAAGCGGGCGCATGTTCTTGAACGCAGCGCACCAAAATTGTGGATCGGCAGGATGAAAAACATGGATCGGATTTCATCACTGGCCTTCAGGGAAACTGAACTGTGTAATACGTAGAAATAATGAAACAATGTTACATAGTTAGCTGAAAAATGTGTAGTGACGTAGTTTGCCTAAAAAATACGTACTTTTCTATGGTCAATATGTAGTGTAGGCAGGTTTGAGACCCGCTTCACATTCAGAATTTATGTAAGGTGTGAACAAAAGACCAGCAAACAGGGAGACAAGCAGACGCACACACAGATGCTGATCTGTGATTCTGGACCTTACAGCTTACAGCTGTAAGGTCCCAAACCACAGACCAGCACAAAAGTGAAAAATCTTTACCTGGAAACACAGGTAACAGACCCAGTTATAACCCTTCGTGCCCCCTGCGCTGAGAGTCTGGGCCGTTGTCATGTCAGCCTCTGACTGTCGGAACCATCGCTGCGCCTCGCCAGGCTGAGGATTGGCTGCAGATCTCCAATCGGAGCTGCTTCCAAAACCTCCTGTGTACCTCCAGCCCGAGTCCCCCGAGTCCCTGTGGTACGATCGGCCTCGCCGAAACATGTTCTCATAGAATGAGGAGAAGAAGTCATCAGAATAGCTGCTAGCACCACTTCTTGGTCTGGAACCAGTGGACCCCGTTCTAGAGCTGCTGGAACCAGAGCCAGAACCAAAAGGAGAACCTCTGGCTCCACCACTGGACGATCCTTTGTCACGCTTGCTGGAATAGCTGTTCTTGTCTTCGCTCCTCTGGTTTCCAGACCTGTTTTTCTTGTCATCTTCATCACTGAGGCGCTGACCTTTCTTGAGTTTTGCCACATACTGCTGAATCAGCTGTGTAACTGTTGTACAGAATTTTGAATTTCCAGGGTTCTTATCTGGGTGCCATTTCAGCAGCAGTCGTTTCCAAACTCGCAAGCGATCTTTCTCGTCAGGCATTTTCCAGGCCTCTGTTAACATTTGGCGTATCTCTTTCAGCACTGTCTCCATGTCCAGAGGTTTGGAACTTTCCTCTTCTTCAGGAGCTGTACTTTGGCTGCCCGGTTTCTGTTTCTGACCGGTGCTGGGTTTGCCGCCTGATGCACCACTGGCAGCACCAGCACCAGATCCAACACCAGCCGACGGTCTATCTGAAGACGTCCCAGTTGACTGGGATGACATGAGCCTTTTTGCACCATTTATGATGTCCTCCATGTTAGCAGAAGATGGCTTACCGGATGAAGACTTCCTGATAAACTTGTACAGCTGTGTGGCCTGTACCTCCACTTTCCCCCTCTCTGGGCCCAGATCCACCAGGTAACGCCGGAACATGAGCGATGCCCTGCCCTGTGCATCCTGGCGAACCTCCCTCAGGACTCGGGCATAGATGTACACTGCATCGCCCTCTTCATCTCCTTCAGCATCCACAAGAGGGTCATACACCTCAAACCCAACATGCTCCCCACTGTAGAACTCGCAGATGTTGTTGTCCAGGTAGCAGTGCAGATTGACGGGGATGAAGGTACCTGGTGGTGGGAAGATGCTGTCATCTTCCAATTTTCCCACATTAAAGCGTTCGATGTTGTGTGCATCCAGGTGAGCTGCAGCCTGTGAGGGGTTCTCAAAAATCACCTGCAGGTGGACGGCATAGGCTGAGTCAAAGTTGAGTACAAACTGTACGGCCAGTGCCAGGCTGCTGGTGAATGAATGTCCGGTCAGGCGGCTCTCTGCGGAGTCCAGAAACAGAGTGCAAGATCGTGCACCCTCCTCTGATGTCTCCATGAAAGATGGCCGCTTGAACTCACTCCCCGGTACCTGTCGGCCATTCCACTCGAGGACAGTCATCAGACCAGAAATGTTTTTCACAGAAATGTAAGTCAGTCGCTGCATGATCTGCTCAGCTGTGTCCTCTGTGAAGGGTGTCGTCTTGGGTTTGTCGGAGTGCTTGTGCTGATGGTAGGCCAAGCGGACGACTGCAGCAGAACACTCAGGACGTACAAGGTTCTCAGCAAGATCCCTAGCCTCTGTCCCCTCTACTGCTTTAGCTTTGATCGTTTGAGGAACAACTTCTCTGACAATCTTGGAGAGCCAGACCATCTGATGGGGTTCAGGGAGAAGACGTATCTCATCCTGAGGTCTGGTGACTCGTATCTCCAGCTTCTTAAAGCCCAAAAAGAAGTTTGCATCCGTCTGCAGCTTCTTGAACCTCTCCCCCAGGCTTTCATCATCTTTGAAAACCAGTTTGGCGGACTCTATCAACCGCAGATCTTCTGAGGGTAAAAAGAGGACTGCACCTGTCAAGGTTTTCTGCTTTGTGTCCTCAGACTTGATACATCGGAACAAGCCTTCCACAGCTATCTTGACAATCTTCATCTCCTCCACATGCAGACTCACCCCTTTAGCATTGGTGCTCAGCTGTGCAAGTACTCTAGTGTAGTGGTCGGCCGTCACACGCTGAGACACACCAAGCTTTACAAAAAGATTGAAGAATTTGCCAAGCTCATTGGGGGCTTTGTGGACATAGCCTTCGATGGCTTCTTCTTCACGAAGATCTACAACAACATCTTGCAGATTCAGCATCTGTTGTCGCCCGATGTCGCAAATTAACGGCAGCTGTTTCAGCTGAGCCAGCCCTTCACTGTCAAGATACTCTTGCAGGTACTCATACAGCTTGGAAACCACCATCAACAACAGATTCAGTCTGTTGGCATCAGTCCCCAGCCCTCTGAACCTCTCTTCCCCCTCCTTTCCTGTCAGAGCCTTGCAGACGTTGTGCAGATGCTGGAGGACTTTATCTCTCGGTGCACACTTCTGCCAGCCAATCTGATTCAAGACTTCCTTCATCCAGCGACTGTCATCCTTTTTCGCCGCAATCTTAGTTGGGTCTGCAGCTGGATTGACTACACAGCTTGAGCTCCAGACCAAAATCACATGTCGCTCACTACAGCTCTCAGCGAAAGAGACGAGGCGCCCAGGATTGAAAGGGTTAGCAATCTGGGTCAGAAACTGTCCGTCCGGTGTGCTCATCCACTCTGACGGGCAGAGGAAGCGAATGTCCCTCACCTGCAAAAAAGAAAGTGTCTTCTGTTAACCCTATGTGTGTGGGTAGTGCTTTCATTTCGATGATCCCTACAGGAATCATCTCAAACAAAACTGCTTACAACATGCAAAAGGTCAAAATACACTGTGACCATTTTTGCCTCAATGTAAGAGCGACTCAACTGTGGCACGGCACTACTTCGAAGACTAAAAAAAAAAAAAAGTTGATTCAGAGGTTTAAACCCTTTCAAAGAATCACTGTATAGATAAACTGAATTATGCTTTACCTCCTGTTGCATCAAATAAATAACTCATGCTCAGTTCGAATAGCACACAAGAACCCAAACACACACACAGTCTATATACCATAGTCAGTGAGCGAAAAGATCCTCAGGCTGACATTAGCTACAGTTGGCCCGCGCGCAGGTGCGCGTGGGCCAACTGTAGCTGATGTCAGTCCGAGGACATTTTTGGGGTCCATTTGGTACCTTCTGCAGCAGGCTGCTGGTGGTCAGGTTCTCTCTCTGCAGAAGATGGTGGGCCAGCACATGTGATTTGGCGACAACAGCTGGCGTGATGTCCTTGTCCGCATCACTTTGCACTTTCTGGGCGAACCTGACAAACATCTCATCTGTCACTTCAATCACAAGGCCTGCGCTCTTCAAGAATGTATGCCAGTCCTCTGTAGTGAAGGGAGCAGGTGGAAAAAAGTCCGGGCACATATGCTGGAACACCGGCTCTAGAGGTGAGTAGAAACTCTGTGCTTTATACAGCTGTCCATCCACATTAAGAAATGCTGTGGCTTTCAGCTGTGTGTAGACAGACTCCTTCTCCTGTGGAGGTAGGCTGTGAAGATGACTGCGAAGAAAATTCATGTGTGGGAGAACATCCGCTTTGGGCAGAGTTGCAATGCCTGGCAACAGATATTTACAGTAAAACTGGACAGCAGATGGAGTCTTGAAGCCCAGGAAATCAGAGAGGTTATCTGGAATGGTGCTACAAGGCAGAAGCACCAGTGGTACCTGTTTTGTCATGGCCCATTGAGCCAGCCCTTCATGTGGAAAATTGTGGGCCAAGCAGAGAGTGTGGGCTTGTGGAGGTACAGAAACAATACAGCCATCGACAGTGGTGAAAAACGGCAGCTTCCTCAGCTTGGTACACAGGTCTTTCTTGTTTGGAATTAACTCCTCAAGCACAGGCAGACAGGAGGTGAAATACATTAGGACAGCAAGAGCATGTGGTGGTGACGTGGTCAGACCCTCCCCACAAAAAGTAAGAGCATGCAGCAGTGCAGCTGGGTGTGAAGTGGAGGCGACTATTTTTGTGGCTGCACTGGAGCGAGGAAGTTCTGACAAATTAAGCAAAGGCAGACGGTGCAGACTTTTCAGAACTTCAAACAGCTTCAGAAACATTCTGTCTGGCTTGTCAGGCAAGTAAACCACGCAGTGCATGTCCTTGACTGGGTACAGCAAGAGCTGTTCTGCCTCTTTCACTGCCACTACCTGACCCACACCCCCTGTTCTCATCTTGACAGGTATCAAGCTCCATTCTGACAGACACTGCATCTCCGCTTCGATCGTCTGCCGATTTTCGATGCCTTCTTCCCCTTTGAGAGTCTGCAACTGGGTCTCTAGGAACTTCCAAATTCCCCTCAGCCATTTGAGTCCTGGGGTGCACAAGCATGGCTGTCCCGTTCTGAACTGTTCTGGAGGGATGAGGCTGGGCAGCATCTGTGCCAGCATGGGGATGCTCAGCTCCTGCATCAAGTGCTGTGTTTTCTCCGTCACCGGCTGGAAGATCTTGATGATCTTCTCATGCAGGAACATCTCGGCCGAGCCCGGTAAAGCGCTGACAAAGCTGGACACGATGGGCTTCTCAGCGTCAGCGGTCTTCTGGAAGTAGTAGAGAGTGCCAGTCTGACGCAAACACAGGGGGAGTCCTTCAAGTTTGTCTGAGAAATCATCGTCAATGTCCAGGAACAGAAGACAGGTCTGGACACTGACAGATGTCTGGAAGGGTGTGTTCTCCACAGGGCAGGGCAGGTTACCAATGTTGCATCCGTCACCATGTCCAGACTTTGCTGTCTTCAGGAAATTTATTACAGCCGCAGGTGAGACTTCACCAACACTGTCTACTCCACTCTGCTTAAAATTCTCCATTACCTCGAATGGAGTGCTGTCCAGAACCTTCATGTTCAAACTTTTAAGTACAGCCTGAAACTCTGTGGCCATTGTTCTGGTTTGTGGTGTATTGCCTGCCACCTCTTTCAGGAACCTGAACGTGTCGCAAAACAGACCCTGTTGTCCTTTCTTTCTGACAGCAGGCACCCACTGGACGGTGTTGAGGTCGGTGCGGATGACGGGGAACAATGCCAGTTCCTGCGCTGCCAGCTGCCGGTAGATCTCCTCTGCTGCACTCCTCCACACCTGCAAAAGCACTGACCCGTTCAAACCCGACACAACCATGACAGTTAACCCCTTCACTGCCGAGAAAAAGCAAACATGATCCAACTGCAAGACATAGATCTGCATGGACCCCTACAGTTGCGGGGGTCATTTAGATCTATGCCTCTTGTTGAAAACACTATATCCATGTTCCTTTAACAGCTAACGATCTTTGACCCTGACTTAACCCATTCAGCCCTGATGCATTACAGCAGGAGATGGGTCGACCATGATAATTCAAGGGCAGTGCCAGATTAGCTTGGCGCCTGTTGGCGCCAAGCTAATCTGGCACTACCCTTGAATTATCATAGTCGATCCATCTCCTGCAACAGGTGCATAGTCGTTAGATGACGCCTCCAAAATTTGGGAAATACGTGTGCCGGGCTGAATGAGTCAACAAAGATTTTGAAAACACAATCTGCGTCCATTGGCAGTAATGGGATTAACTGGGTGACAGTGCAAAAAATTGAAATGACTGGAAACGATGCAAGGGCTACCCATGTCCCACAATAGGACAGGGCCAATCAGTCTTTCCTTATATGTCAGGGCTGCTGGATTCAAATGGTCCGAACTGGCTGCCATAGTGCAGTTACGGCCCTATGTTCCACAGGAAATGAACAAGATTACATAAAAAAAAGTCATATACACGCAAGTTCTCTATTAACCCACATCATACTGAGTTAAAAGCTTCAAATCTGTACACTGCCATATGCAAGCTACGCTATAGTACTTACAGATAAGGATATAGACCAATGGCTATATAGTTGAAGGGTGGTGCCAGAATAGCTTGGCGCCTAGAGGCGCCAAGCTATTCTGGCACTACCCTTGAACTATTTTAGTCAAACTTATTTCACACACTGGTGTATTCCGAATGATAAGGATTAAGCTGTAGAGCTAAGCTTGGACACTGCAGTCTGCGGATGTAACTGCAGCTGAACCACACTTGCAAGAGGCATAGATACTCATGAGCCCCTGCACATGCAGGGGCTCATGTGAATTTATGCCTCTTGCAGATGGAACGGGCTGGCTGAATCAGCGAATGGCTGATCTGTCTGATCCCAAAAAGCCAAAGTGAATCATTCATCGTGCCTGATGACCGTCACACATGTAGCTGTGGCCGTGCCAGAATAGACTGGCACCGACAGTGTCATGCGTCTCCCTCAGCTTGTATACATGTACAGAGTGCGTGGCACACATTCCAAGGATGTATCAATTCAACTTTAAAATTAAAATCTTTGTCTACAATTTCTTCACCACAATGTCCTTTAACCCATATCATACTGAGGCTAAAAGCTTCAAATGTGTACACGGCCATATTCAAGCTACATTATAGTACTTACAGATAAGGATATAGACCAATGGCTTTAGTTCAAGGGTGGTGCCAGAATAGCTTAGCGCCTTGAGGCGCCAAGCTATTCTGGCACTACCCTTTAACTTTTTTAGTCAAACTTATTTAACACACTGGTGTATTCTGAATGATAAGGGTTAAGACAAACACGGAGACTGGATCAACCATGATAATGCAAGGGTAGTGCCAGATTAGCTTGGTGCCTGAGGCACCAAGCTAATCTGGCACTAGTCTGAATTATCATGGTCGATTCATCTCCTGCAGCTGGTACATATAGAGGTGCTGGATGACACTTTAAAAATTTTGGAAATATAGCCGTGGGGCTAAACAGGCTAACAGAGCTGAGTAAGAATTGCGGATACACCAAAATACCTGTGGGACGGTCCCTGCCAAAGATGGGAAAAGCTTGTGGAATAGTTCAAGTTGATGAGAGGTTCCACTGTTGTTACTTCTGTCAGGAAACAACAGGTCTCTGGCATACTGTACAGCTGTCAAATATGCTGGGACCACCACCTGTGCAGAAAAAGCAAGAGATTGTTGTTCATTACTGCAGCAAAAAAAATGTTTCTTTCCTCTTTTCTATTTCCTTTTTTTCTTTTCAGGGGGGTGGGGGGATGGGGGGTGGGGGGCTCATTTATTTTTTCTTTCTGTTGTTCATTGGTTGGTGTTTTTTCTCTTGTTTTCTCTTCTTTTTTTATTTTTATTTTTTAATTTTTTTTAAATTTTTATTTATTTATTTATTCTATTTTTTATTTATTTATTTATTTATTTTATTTTATTTATTTTTTTTTTTTTGGGGGGAATGAGATGCTGCTATGGGAATAAGTATGGGGCGTGTGACATTGAAGGGGGGTCAACTTTGCTAACTTAAATCTGCCCAGCATGAACTCACCCAAGAAAAGACAGCTTTGTGCTGGAGATATTTCACTCAAGATTTCTCTGTTGGATTCAAGCTTTAGTGGATTCACATTTGAAAAATTGGTGCTGAGTAGGTTTGTACCTAAAATAGCAACAGCTGCCATCAACAGCTGCAAAAGTGTTGTATAGCATTGCCAGCGGCAACGCTATAAGACACTTCTTCTCCATCTTTTGATGCGGAGTGCCTTGAATGAGTTAATCACGTCTAAATACAGTAAAGTTGACAACCTCAGCCTTACTGGCCTATAGAATTGTAAGATCCAAAGACAAAGCCCAGTGCATAATACTGGGTCTGTTCAAAGCATGTGCACTGTTCTGATATTTTTTGACCATATGACATCACTTGTTTCCCTGGTATCTGTGTGCAGGTATGTGAATCTGGACTATACGTTTCAGCCGTACGGTCCAAATTCACATAACGCACACAAAATACCAATTCTAGTTCAGCTTACCTGTAGAGCCAATGTCCTGTTCCACTCAGTTCGGGCATCTTCTTTGTTGTCCCATAGACTGCGGCGAGTCTCGTGGTCCAGTGCAAAGTGACCATTGACATGTGCAGGAAGACCGGTTCTCACAGGGAGAGGCAACATGCAGAAAGCATGACGATCATCTACACTGTAAGGTAGCGGCTTTCCCTCCGTGTATCTTGACAACTGAACTGCAACCCCTCCCCGCGGCATCAGTCTGAAATTCTCCTCCTTCCATTCCGTTTGCAATTTTGTTGGCAGTGATGTGCGTGTGGCAAAGCCGATTTTGTTAACGATTAGCCAGTCCTCAATATTACCCATGCTGTTTCCAAGCTTCAAATGCAAGATGGTTTCTGATTCTGGGATATTTGCGACCTCAATGTCTCCTTCTTCTACCTGGACATTCACCTGCTGAAGACAGTTCTTGTACTTTGTTCGCTTCTGCAAACTCTGCTCGTCAAAAATCCTCTGAGCTGCATATTCCAGCAACAACTCTCCCGTGTCGCTGGCTGTGTAGATCCCAATGCAGTCAATGTTGTTGAGGAACAAAAGGCACATTCCCATCTCTTCTTTGAAATTCTCCAGGAGATGCGAGATGTTATCCACAGTGACAGCTTCATTCTTGATTTCTGACGTCATGGCCATTTCTTCTGTTCGCAGTGGGAATCTGAAAAGTGTACCAGGCTGCCTCATGTCCACCCCTGACTTGATGTATGCAGCAAACAAATCAGGGTATGCCAGCTTCAGCCCTTCCACATCCTCAAACTTGACACCAGGCTCGCAAGGGTTAACTGGGAGGTACTGACAACTGGGGTCAAACACACAGATGACCTCATTCACATCATCTTCAACGGTCCAGAAGGAGGGCGTGTCTGTGATGTGGTACACAGCGTTGAAGCCCACGCCGTACTGCCCCGTCTTGAGGAGGTCTGTGCCCTTACTGCCGCGGCCCAGGTTGTGAATGCCCTCCATGTCTCGACTGGTGAAGGATCGGTTGTTGTACACACACAATGCTGGGCCCTGCAACCGCTCCCACCCATCAGGGATCCTCTCCATCCCAAAGTGTCTGAAATTCTTGATGAATCTGATTTCTGTGGCTCCAGCATCGTCTGCATTCTGCACCAACTCCTTGAAGAGGGATGAGTCAATGGTGTAGCCTTTCAACAGTCCCTTGATTCTGTCTGTCAGTTTCTCTTTCTGTCCAAACGGGATGGCCCTGACAAGTTCATCATACACTTTTCTCTTTTTGGTCCTCACACCCAGGGTGCTGGCCATGTCAACGGAGATGCTCCCATGGACAATCTTGACCTTTTCCAACTCATTCAGCCCCGGAAAATCATCCCCAAAGCATAGCCGGTCGGCACGCTGCATGATGGACTGATTGTCAGGCAGGAAGACTTGTGCAGCTATCACTGATCCACCCTCTGATCTGACCGCCTCACAAAGCAGGTGCGCAGCACGGTTAACCAGATTTATCATATCAGGTGGCAAAGGACGACCACAGCTCTGTTCATGTATTTGCTGCAGAACCCAAACAATACGCTCAGTGCCAAATGTCTCTTTCACACCGATAGCTTGGAACAGGGTTTTGTACTGGTGCAGGCCAGCTTCTAACTGGAACAGGTATGGACGGCAGTCGTAGTTGCTGCGAAAAGCCACCCTGTATGGAGGGATGAAGCCAGCATATGTCCAAACCACATCTGTGTCAGCCAAGCATTCAGAGAGTCTCTTGGAAATTTCACCCGAATTTGACTTTGCCAGACACTCTGTCAAGTACTGATAGATGGACCTACAAACACTCAGTATGATCTGTAGATTTTCACCTTGCTGCTGAGCAGGAGCAGACAACTGCTGCTTGGACACCTGGATCATGCTGCTCAAATGTTGCAGGACCGTGTCAAGTTTCAATCCACTGCCAATTTTCAGACTGTCTGCCACACGATTGGATAGGCCATGTCGAGCGACAGGCATGACTGAGCCAACAAGACAGAGACTGGAGTAGTCGCACATTTCTCCAGGCCGTACCAGCATGGGACACGAAGCCAGAGGCAGAGATCCAGGGTACTCTGGTGGCATCTCGTGATTCTGCAGTCGTGGCATACACTGTATAGTGGCAAGCTGAGGAAAAAGCGAGGCATCAAGTTTTAGAAGAGCCTCTCCACTGCTGACAAGAAGCTTCCACAGACCATCAGCTTTCTTCTCCGCTGTTGCGCTGTCCCCTGTTTTCTGCAGTTGCTCCATGACCTGTGCTGCTTCTATCAAGTCTGCAGATTTCACTGTGGTTTCATCTCTCAATCCAAGTATCTTCAGCTTATTCAGCAGAGTCGACTTGCAGACATCTTCACGTGGAAACTTGTCCTCTGCTTTGAACAAGTCCAGCAGAAAGTCAGTGGGGTAGTACAGTTCACTTGCTGCTTTGACCTTGCCTGATGACGTTGGTACAAATTTAACCTGTTTTGCTCGCAAAAGCAAAGACGGATCATCAACCAAAGTCCTGCTGTCTAGAAAATATGTCATAAATGTGGCAACATCACTGTGAGAGTAACCATTGTGGGCTGAGCAGATGATTTCCAGCAGCTTGGAGACCACTTCCTCAAGAGATACCTCCTTCGCTCCCAACTTGATGGCAGCCGAGCGTGAGAGAGAGTCGCAAGTCAGAAGCGGCATAGGTGGCGCCACTGGTGGTGTCGACTCTGGACCAATCAGATTGACTTCTTTAATAGACACAGCCTGATCGCTCCCAACTTGGCTGAACAGTTTCAACTGTCGCAGGAGTCCTGCTGCCTTGTCATTCTTGTAGCTGGGGTCAGCAACCAAACTGAGAAGGATCTGCCTTTCCTCCTGCGTCATGCTGGAGTTGAAGGTGTTTACAGCTGTGCAGCTCAGCGAGTTATCTTCACACACCTTTCCCAGGGCCGACAGCAAGCCATCCATGTAAGGGTACAGCACAAGGCCTCCCAGCACCTGAAACGATACATGCACACTTCTAAACCCTTCACTGCCAAGGAAAACAGAACACCGCTCGACTGCAAGAGGTATAGATCCTCAAGAGCCCCGCAGTTGCAGGCACTCATGAGGATCTATGCCTCTTGGTGAAACCACTTTGTATCCATGTTCCTTTGATAGCTGGGGATCTTTAAAGTTAAATTTTCTTTTTCTTCCTTGCGGTTGCCTTTATATCCGCAGACCAGTAGCTGAGATGAATAATGATAAATTTAAACACAATCTGCACCCACTGGCAGGCAGGGGGTTAACTCATTCAGTCTAGACACACAACAGCCAGATATGGCTCAACCATGATAGTTCAAGGGTGGTGCCAGAATAGCTTGGCGCCTGTAGGCGCCAAGCTATTCTGGAACCACCCTTGAACTATCATGGTCGATCTGTCTCATGAATTGTAATGCAGTCCTCAGAGGACAACTCCACAATGTGGGGATTTGGTGCCTGGGACACAATGAGTTAAACTTCGGTCTTAGCATTTTTCAACATTTCATTTTGTATAAGGTGGTCTGTGATTTTGAACCTCATGGCTTACACAGCCTTTCACTGTGTGCTCGCCTGTCATATTGCAAAACTGTAAGGTCCAAAATCACAGACCAGTATGCACTGACAGACCTCACATTTAGTGGCGGCTGCAGAAGAGCAATCAAGAAGTCCAAACTGTCATGCTGCTGGGTGGCTACATGATCGTCTTCAACCCTTTGGCTCTCGGTAGCTGGTTTTGTCATGACAGAAACTGCTGCCGACAGCCAAAAGGTTAATGGCAGGTGACACATTTTTGTCCCTTAACCCTATGGCTGTTGGTAGTGGATTTCACCGCAATGATACCTGCATGAATGAAAATGCTTGATGGCCAAAGGGTCAAGACTTTTCTTTTGAGAGCAAGTACTATCTTTTAAGACTATTTTTACTTGGCAAAGCAGATGGTTGCTCAAAACGGG
The DNA here is from genome assembly GCA_036245525.1 of Semisulcospira habei. Classification (NCBI taxonomy): domain Eukaryota; kingdom Metazoa; phylum Mollusca; class Gastropoda; family Semisulcospiridae; genus Semisulcospira; species Semisulcospira habei. The sequence goes on from BTPG01000003.1 coordinate 39,467,317, forward strand.
TTCTACTGTACTTGGCAACAAATGGGTTAATTTGATCAAAACTAAATAGATCAAACCGACCAACAGGACTAAACAGCCCCCAATTCTACAACAAAAACACTGTAACTGAAGAGTCACCACTTGTTTGCATAAATCATGCATTTTTGCGAGGCCTCATGCATTTTAACCCTTTAAGACCCAAGGTCCCATTTCTCAAATTTTGGATGTGTTGCCTAATGACTATGTCATGTACCAGTTGCAGGAGATTGATTGACCATGATAATTCAAGGGCTAATCTGGCACTACCCTTGAATTATCATGGTCAATCAATCTCCTGCTGTAGGGACTCGGGGCTAAATAGGTTAAACCAATATTTATGTTTGAGGCCAGTGATAGGTCAGCTACACACCGATTAGTCACTATGGTGACAGTCTGAGATTGTTCTAGGATTTGATAACAGACCAGAAGTGAGTCAAAAGCTGTGGTGACGATGACACTGGACTGGCAAGATTTCTTAGCTCAAGGAAGAAAAGAGTCTCTTCAGAGACTCTTTTCTTCCTTGAGCTAATAAATCTTGCCAGCCCGGTTTCATTGTCACCACAAAAAAATGTGTTGATGTCTAGAAAGTGCCACACATACTTTTGTTATCATGCGTATTCCTACTGACCCTGTGCGTACATGGACGCTAAACTGCCCGAACCCCGACATAAATCCTATCCTTGCAGACCCGTCACTAGCCATGGTCAAAGAGAAACAACTCCTTACAATTCTAAGTCTATCCAGGCAAGGACAATAGTACCGATTGCTTCCCTTTAGCCCAATACATCTACAATGTGGTATAGATTGTTTCTTCAAAAACATTACCGATGACATGACTGAATGGGGAAGTGTCTACTACTTACTCATTCTAGCCTAAGAGCCAGTTGTGTTAAAACACAACCCGGGAGGCACTCGGGGAACCCCGAGGGGACCAAGAGTTGTCTCCCTATACCCACCACCCGGAAGCCGGGTACCCATAATCCCTCAGTCTAGTCTACTTAGGCGCACGATTCGGTCGTCTTGCGCTCGGCTCTAGCCTACGGACTTTGGTTTTTCGACCGGTTCTTGGGTTTCGGACTTGCTGTTGGAATGAAGAGCAGGAGATAGGATCGTTTCGTCGGCCCTGCCTGTGCTGCTGCGTGGCTTTCTCGTCCCCACTGCTTAGCGCCTACGCTTCGACCTCTGGTGAGCTGTCCGGTGAGCTTCGCCGGTCGTGCCAGGCGGGTTTTGGACGTCTCCCCCCCCGTTCCCCTTCGGCGGAGAGGTAAGGTAGCGGGGTTGACCCTCGGCCGGTTCCCGGGCTGGGCACTGGTTTGTGCAGGTACGAAGTTTTTCGTCTTCTTCTCACTGTAATTGCGCGCCCACTCACCTTCGGTGAATCGTAGCGAAGTTTCCTACGCATTTGTACCTTGGGTGTGGAGAATTCTTTTACTCCATGGCCTGATTAGCTGGGTGGCACGGCTTGGGTCACGCCTTGTCATCGCGTAGTTTGTTCGGCACCAGCGCCTGTTCTGGCCCCTTTTCTGTTTTCGCTAGCGGGTGATGAATTTAAGCGCACACTCGCTTACGCAGGCATACGCTGTGGACAAGTGCTCACGTACCTTAGAGAGTGGATATACGTTCCGGCGGGCAGGTTGGGGGTTTACGCTCCTTGGCTGGGCGGGCCCCGCGTGACTTGTCCACATAAAGTGGTGATTTACTGCCCCAGATGTTTTCTTGTCTTGGTTGTCATTGCGTATTGAGTTGTACAGCATGCGGCCGGTGTTGTTTTTTTTTTTCCACACGCGGTCACCCTTAGTTATGTTTGGGGCCTGTCTCCTTTTATGACAGGGGTTGGTACATGTGTTGTTGCTCACCTTAGCGCTTGACGGCGGTGAATCTACCTCGTTACTGCACTGCTAGATTGCAGACGTGCAGTTTGGTACCTCGCTTCCGTCATGACGTATTCGTCTTTTGTGTACATATGTTGTTCCCTCGCCTTAGCGCTTGGCGGCAGTGGGCCTACTTGCTTACTGCACGGCTATTTGTAGGCGTGCAGTTTGGTACCTCGCTTCTGTCATGACATGTTTGACTTTTGCTACATATGTTGGTTGCTCACCTTAGTGCTTGATGGCAGTGAGTCGACCTTGCTGCACTGCTGGCATGCAGGCTTGACAGTCTATTACCCCGCTTTGGTGCTTGTGTGTCTTGTTGTTACGAAGGCTACCTTTCGTGGCTTAGTCCCACAGGACTCGCCCGCAGGCCTTCGGGTGTGTTATCTGTTGCAGGGATGTGCTACCCATTCACACAGATGACAGTGGCTAGTTCAGCCCCCAGGGGTCTTTCGCCACTGCACCGGATGCCCCGCTGACCATGCTTTTGCGTTGCAAGCGATCGGCACCGGGTTAGGCGCCTTCCGGACACCGCGGATTTTCCGCACGACAACGGACTGACCTGGGGGAGAAGCCACACCGGATGTCACGACTAGTGCGCGAGCGTGGATCGAGGCCGCTGCCAGGGGGAGCACACGTGAACAGCCTCTGGCAAGGCCCGCTCGGTAAGACAATTACGCACACGTCCGACTTCTTAGGACGTTGCAGTACACTACCACCTTGAGAGGACAAGCAGCTTCTCGGCTGTAAGCACCAGCCCGGCTGCTACTGGTAGGTGTGTTCTTCATGTCCAGGCAGCGCCCATTTGGGACTAGGCCTGTCTTCCGACACGGGAGGTGCCTCCTACCACATTGGGATGATTGTGTCACCTGGCCTCAGCAGCGCGGATGGCAGCTTTGAAGCGTCTGCAGGCGGGAGTGACCTATGCTGTTGGTGCTTGAACGATCCCGTTCTGCCCCGATGAAGAGGGGCATGCTGACGTCCTTCACGCAAGGCAGATGTGCCGGTGGCCGTCGGACAACCACTAGGTCGGGTCTCCTATGCGCAGGATGTGGATACGCCATCCAACGTATCCTTGGCACCGGTCGCTTGAGACCAGGACGTCCCTGTGGGAAGCCCCACACCGGATTCAGTGGACTAGTGCACGAAGTGGGCCTGGATCGATGAGGCCGCTTCCAGGAGGGAGCGCGCCCGGACTAAGCCTTCCAAGAAGCCATGTCCACTATTGGTCCCACTTGTCTCCAAGAAAGCCCGCGGGATCCCGCTGGGCGTCCCCCTTACCAGCAAGAAAGCCCGCCTCCCTCGGAGCCCGGCTCAGAGACATTCACGTGCACGTCCAGGTACTCTAGTAAGGATGCTCGTCTCCAAGGAAGCGGAGACTACTATCGACACAGTTCCAGGCCACCTCATGTTTGGTGTGTTGCATTGGCCTACTGGTGACCTGCAAACGATGCGGAGGCTTCCAGTGGCCGTCGGATATCCATACAGTCTGTCTCCTGTGCGCTGGGTGTGCTTCCGACCACACTTGTGACGTCTGTGCTACCTGGTCGGAGCTGCGATGGTCTAATCTCTGGAACTTATAGGAGGGAGCCTCCTACCCTCTCGGGTACTTGAAGATTGCCGAGACGCCTTCCGCGGTGCCCCCGGCACCGGACGTGCGAGACCAACTGGATCCGACACAGAAAACGCCACTGAGTAATCGAGGGATTAGTGCACAGAGTGGGAGTTCGACCGTCAAGACCGCCTCCGTTAGAGAGCGCGCCCGGACACAGCTGGTGGAAATAACCCGCCTCTCCCAAGAGCCTGGTTTGGTGGGACGCTCGTAGCGTCCCTCCTCCACCGTCGTTCCCCACTCGTCTCTGAGGAAGCCGCCGGGATTCCGCTGGAGGTCCCCTGGCCGGCAAGAAATCCGCCTCTCCCAAGAGCCTGGTTCACAGAGACATACACGCACTCGTCCGGAGCCTCCTGGTTGTGAAGAGCGTAGACACAGGGATTCTACTCGACGTTATCACTCTCCCTCGCAAGATCATAGGAGGACCTTCCCGCTCGGGTGCTGGGAGTTTACCGAGACGCCTTCCGCTGTGCCCCCGGCACGGGACGTGCGAGGCCAACTTGATCCGACACAGAAGACACACTGAGTATTCAACGGTTTAGTGCTCAGAAACCCGCCTCTCCCAAGAGTCTGGTTCATTCCCCACTCGTCTCTGGCCGCAGGGGTCCCCTTGCCGGCAAGCAACCCGCCTCTCCCAAGAGCCTGGTTCACAGAGACTTACACGCACTCGTTGGCGAAGATCGTAGGCGCCGGGATTCTACTCACCGTTACCGCTCTGCTTCGCAAGATCATAGGAGGACCTTCTCCACTCATCGTTCGACGGATCAGGACTCCCTCGACTCAGACGGGTTTCGCCTTCTTCGCGTTCCCCATCTCGTTCGGACTCCCGTTCGTCCCGTTCCTCTTCCCATCGACCGGCCACTTCCCCTTCCCTCGTCCTCTCCGTTCCGTTCCTCCTCGTCGCAGCCGTTCTCCTCATCGGGACCCGCCTTCGGCTCTCAGGAGACCCTCGCCGCGTCGCTCCGTCTTTCGCTCTCCCCTTCGGAGGGAGTCTTCGACCTCTGCGGTTCGCCGTCAGCGGGTTTCCTTCCCTCGGAGCCCTCGTCGCCCTCCTCGGTCGCCGGTTCCAGACAGCGGGACTTCGACACCCTGAGTTTGACGGCTGACGACCCCTCGGACTGGTTGCTCGGACGTCTCAGCCATTCTACTCTCCCTCTTCTTCGGCTTCCAGTGCTGCGGTTCCGTCAGTCCATTTCTTCTGCGCGGATGGACACTCGGCCGGCGCTGGATGGGACATCCAAGCTCATCGCCGCCGCCCTGCTGCGGAAGTTGCCCGGCATCGCCACCTGACTCACTGGGGGTTCTCATCCATCGTGGACACTGGGGAACCAAGGCGCAGCCCCTTCTCATTGACGTCTAACCATCTCGACAACTCTCGTTGGGCACCCAGGGGGTGCCGGACTTCGGACAGGTGGTACCGCTTGGCTGTGCTCGTGGCGGAGGACCTAGCCACTACACGGAGTCGGATCTACGCACATTGGTCGTCTCTAAGCCCGGCTGCTCAAGCTACGCTTCCTAGTTCCGTGATTCTTCTCGAGGTCCCACCCTCCGACCTTCGGACTTCGCGGACAAGAGCGTGCTTAGCTTGGATCCGACGTGGACTTCTAGGCCTTCTTCTGCTCGTGGGAGGAAGGATAGGTCACAGGAGCTTCTCCTCTCCGACAACGCGACAGCGGAGGTGTACTTCCAGGATCAGGGCAGCTGGCGATCCTCTGACCAGTGCGTACCCCTACCCTGGTGCTTGGGGAAAGAACTTCAACTCCCTCCGTGCGTGACGCAACCTGGACCGACGGTAGATCTGGGCCAGTCTTCCCCGGTGGGACCAGTGGCTACACACGGAATGCACCAGGACACCTTCGGAGGATCGGCGCATGAGACCAGGATGATCCTGTGGGGGGTCTCCACAACGATTTCAGTGGACTAGGGCACAGGGTGGGGGTTTTGACCGACAAGGCCGCTACCCGGACGGAGCGAGCCCGGACACAGCTTTGAGAAGCAGAGAACTCGCCTCACAGAGCCCAGTTCAGAGAGTCGCGCTTGGCGACATCCCACGTCCAATCTCGGTACCCACTCGTCTCCAAGTAAGCCGCCGGGATCCTGCTGAGGGTCCACTTGCCGGCAGATAACCCGCCTCTCCTCAGAGCCCGGTTCGGAGAGACTTACACGCGCTCGTCTGGAGCCTCCTGTCGACTCCCCTCGTGAGGAGTCATCGCATGCTACTTCTTGCCCTTGCAGCCATACGGCGCCTGAGGGATGTTACCATGGTGGATTGGTTAACGAGCTTCAGGAGCTACGACTTGCCCGGTCTGCCTACAGTTCGAGGGAACAATTCTGTACAGCTCCTCTCGGACCATACCTTACCTGGACCGCCGCGCCTTGGTCCACGGGTTCACCTTGCGCCCGCTTACGGGGCGCTATTCCACCAGGAGACCACGTAGCAAATCCCTGTACAAGCCTCGCGTGTGCCTACGACATAGCCGTTCGCTACGGACGTGCTCGCCTCTTTGCCGGTGCCGGCACCACTGACGCTACATGCCGGACGTTCTTCCTGGCTACGCTCAGTCATACGTTCTGAATTACAGGACCCCTCCCTCAGGGAGGTTAGAGGCTACAGTTACGTTATCAAGGCACTTGCATGGCCACGAACGTCACATTCGTCAGGGACTGTACTGTCTTACACTTCGTGGCTACTGGAGGCTGGCGGGCAGGATGACTTCGCCCGCCTCGATCGCAGAGTTCTGCCAGGCCAGCGAGACTCCTCGCTCTGGTGGGGGCCTTTTTGCGGGGGGCACAACTCCCTCCTGGCGCCTCAGCACCGTAGGTATTCACCTACCTAGGGTCGTCGGGAGTTTGCATTAGGGAGGACGGCCCTTGGGCCCTTAGGTGTGCTGGAACGCGGCACCCACCTCCTATTCGCAATTCTCCCATTCAGTCATGTCATCGGTAATGTTTTTGAAGAAACAAATTCATTTTTCTTTAAAAGGTATTTTTTCGAAAAATACTTACCGATGACATGACTCAAACGACCCTCCCACCTGCCCCGCTTGCCGCTGGTGCCCTAAGTATCCTGAGGGATTATGGGTACCCGGCTTCCGGGTGGTGGGTATAGGGAGTCAACTCTTGGTCACCTCGGGGTTCCCCGAGTGCCTCCCGGGTTGTGTTTTAACACAACTGGCTCTTAGGCTAGAATGAGTAAGTAGTAGACACTTCCTCATTCAGTCATGTCATCGGTAAGTATTTTTCGAAAAAATACCTTTTAAAGAAAAATGAATTTCTCACGAGCCCATGCGACTTGCAGAGGCTCATGAGTTGTTATTATTATTATTTAACATCATCACCATTATTATTATTATCATAAGTTATAATTATTATTATTTTATTATTACTACTATTATGTATATTAAATTATTATCATCAAAAATTATTATGATTATTTATATGAATTATTATTATCAATATCACAAATTATCATTATTATAATTATGAAAGACATCTTCCAGAACCTGTGGTTGAGCTGACACAAGCTTCCGCTTATCTCGGAGCCTTTCTAGCTCAACTACAGATTCTGTAGGGTTCTTTCTTCCATTCATTTATGCTTCTGTTATCATCATCATTATTATTATTATTATTATTATTATGCATACATATGCTGGCCTGTTATTTTGGAGCTTACAGAACTAGGCCCATAAGGTCCAAAATCACGGAGCAGCACCCATATCAACATTAAACACTACCTCTCTGTGCTGGGTGACCCAAAACGGCAACTGCGGCAGAACAGACACCCCTAGCTTTCGCAGACTTGACACCAGCACTGGAGGCAGCGGTGCCATGCCTTGCACGGATGAACACACATAAATCCCCTTCAGCGGCAGAAGTCTTAGGCGATCCCCCTCCACACAGGGCAACAGTGGAATCTTCCAGAAGCTGGACAAGTCTGAAGACCAAGGATTTGTCGTGCACAGAAACTGCCAGACATGTTGGATCCAGGGGTCATCGAGAGGGACTGAAGGTGACTGGTTGCTGAATCTGGTAAGAAGGCTTTTTTGAATAAGGTCTGGCACTGCCAGGTCACTGGCTTGGAGAGTGGCGAGAGACAGGGAACCTGCACAAACACATCCATGCACAACATTATCAGCAACAGTTAACTCATTCGCGGTCAGCCAAAGGCTGCAAATGAGTTTATCAACCATATTTTACCAGACTTTTCGTTCATAGATAATTTTCCATATCCGATGGACAAATATGACAAAGATCAAAAAAATGGAACAGGACAGAAAAACAGTGCTTCCCAAAATGCACATGTGTGCGTCAGAGACGCACAAAAACTGAAAAAGGACGCATGAAAAAAAAATGGTGCGTCACAAGGGACGCAACGTTTTTTTTTTACTGCCGTTATGTATCCTGGCACCTCTGAGCTATCGTGCGCCCGACGAGCCGAGTAAGCGCGGTGATCTCCCCTACCCACTGACCGCGCTGACATGCATGCGCAGCCTTTTTGTTTGCTTCCGAAAAGCTGAAACATGTCGCTCGACACATGGCTACGGAAAATGATAACCCGCAGAAATGCGGAAGACGATGCAATCGTTGAACTTGAAAGCCAAACTCCGACATCATCGGCCCCGAAGGCGGATGGGAAGAAAGACAAACAAACCCGACCGAGAGACACGGAACCGGAGCAAGAGGAATCGACCAAAGCTGACTCAACCGGCACTGGTGAATCAGCTGCGAAGAAACGTCGCATTAACGACTCGTGGCTGCATGACTTCCCGTGGTTAAACTTTGAAGATGGAAAAATGTTCTGCAAGGTTTGCACCGAGGCGGCAGAGGGCCGCAAGCAGTCCAAGTCGGGAAACAAATTTGTTGAAGGTGCTTCGAATTTTCAAAGGTGAGTTTTTCAATTTTCGAAGAAGAAGAAGAGTGCAGTCCAAGTGTCAGTGATTGTGATTTTGTACTGTCTTGATGTTTAGTCCTTTTAGTTTTAGTTACACATTGACAAACAAGTTCATTTGAGTGGAAGCTTTTTAGTATCTACTCCCCCCCCCACCCCCCCTCCCGTCTCTCTCTAAACTCTCTCTCTCAACTCTCTCTCTCTCCCTCCCTCCCTCTCTCTGTCTAATGTAAAGTGTTGGGGTTTTATTCTTCAGAACTGCTCTCACTCGCCACTTGGGTAGTGATTGCCACAAAGCATCATGTACCGTGATCCAGCAGCGGAAGGCAATGGCATGCTATCAAGAGAAGCAACTTCAACAAGAAATGTCTACGATGAGCAGCGACTCTATGACTGCGCAGATGTCCACTGCAGTGATGATGGCACTAGAAGACATTCCTGACAGAAAGTTTCCTGCTCTCCTGAAACTTCAGGTGATTTTCCATTTGCATAAAATTAAGTTTGTATTTGTTTTGTTAAAATACTTGGCAAAGAAACTAGCAATGTTAGTAATAATGCATCTGTTCTCTCACATTCTGAATGTGGTGTAAAACTAAAAGTTATTTGCTTTCATTCATTTTATTTTTTATCAATACAGTGAATTTACGTGTTCTGTTATGTCTGCAGAAAAAGAATGGGGCAGAATTTGCTTTACTATTTATTTTATTTTTACCCATGCAGTGAATTTTGTATTCTGTTATGTGTTGCAGAAAAAGAATGGGGTGGAATCTCTTCAAGATGAAAAGAAGTGGTACAGAAGGAATGAATCCTGTAAGGAATTGCAAGCGTCAGCTGCTGCAGTGTGTGAAGACAAAATGCGCCAGCGTTTGATGGATTCACCTTTCTTGGGCATAATGCTAGACGAGAGCCTGGACATCTCCGTACAGAAGAAGCTTGTCATTTACTTTAAACTGCTCATTCATGGGAAGCCGCATGTCATGTTTGGCACAAACTGTGAAGTTCTAGATGGCAAGGCTGTCACTATTGTTACAGCTGTTCGTCAGTATCTGGCTGACATGCAGATCCCCTTGGACAAAGTGGTTGGCATTGGCACCGATGGTGCAAACGTCATGATTGGTTGTAACAATGGGGTGACGACAGTGCTGAAGCGGTTGCAGCCAAGCATGGTGAGTGTGTGGTGTTGTGCACACAGACTGTCGTTGATGTCACACTGAGCAGCATCTCAAGTGGCTGCTTTGAAGAAAGTGCAGGATACGCTTGTGGTCATCTTTAATTACTTCAAATACTCCGCTGTACGCTACAACAAGCTTAAGACATTATTGAAGCAGATCATGGATGAGAAAGTCAAGCGCTTCAAGAAGCCAACATCAGTCAGGTGGCTCTCTCTTCAGGATGCAGTGATCGCTGCAGAGGATTCCTGGGGTTGCCTGGTTCTCACTCTGAAGAATGCTGCCACAGAAAAAGATGTCACTGCACGGTCTCTTCTGAAGGAAGTGAAGACGTACAAGTTCATTTCACTGCTGTGCATCTTGAGGGACATTCTTGATCCCCTCATGAAATGCAGCCTGTCCTTCCAGAGGGACAACATTGATGTGGAGGAGGCTATGAACAGCTTGGGGTCAACCCTGGAGCACATCTCCTCCCTTCCTGACTTCCCTGGGCCCAACCTTACCCGTCTACACACCAGCCTGGACCAGCAAGGACAGTATCAAAACATTGTGTTTCAGGCTGGGGAGGGGCAGAGGCAGACAACACAGAACACATGCAAGACCTTTTCACAAAAGATCAAAGTTGAAGCCAAAAGAAGATTTACGGAGGGAGACATGGGTATCCTCAAAACACTTGACAAAGTTCTCAACCCAAACATCTCCCCCTTCAGATGGCCGAGATGGTCCAGTACGGAAATGACTGCCTAGAAGAACTCTGTGAGGCATTTCCGCAAGTGGATGCCCAGCGCTGCAAGGACGACTATCGGCAGTTCAAGACCCTTCTGAACAACAACAGGGGGGAATCCTTGGAGACCATGTCTATCAAGGTCTTGGGGAAATCGGACCAGTTTCCTGACTTTGCGACTCTTGCCAGCATTTCACTTGTTGTCCCCATCACTTCAGTGCCCTGTGAGAGGGCCTTCTCGCTGCAGAATGCTATTATGAACCCAAACAGGAACAGGCTGAGTATCAAGCATGTGAAAAACAAGATGCTCATAACAAATGAGAGGAGGCTGCTGTGCACGGTGCATGCTCAAGCCTTGAAGGCAACAGGGAGCAAGAAGCAGGACATTGAGCAGAGGAATTCACTGAAGCTTCTGTGGCACACTACAGGAGCACTGCTCAGTGCAAGAAATGAACTTCATTTACTTTTGGTCACTACAGAAAGTGTGCATGATGTTGAATCATCATTTTCAGTTCTCCCTAGACTAGGCAATGATGATCTTGTCTGTAATACGCAGTTGAACAGATTTTTTTGTCTCTTTTTTTTTCTTCTGGTCATCGACTCAGTCCCCTCTAACACTAACTGCTTTTACAGAGACAATTTGTCAGTACATGCAGGTGATGTGTGTAAATTGTTGTATGACCATTTCATGTTTGTTCTATGGTCATTTTATGTGATTTTAAGGTTCCTCTAGTCAATGATGGATTCCTTTGTAACATTTATCAGAACAGTATTCCTTTTGTTGTGTTGCTTGTTTTATGGCTATTCATAATTTTCAATAAAGTTGCATAGAAAACTAAGTTTTGTTTGACTTTGAGGCATATTTGTGTGTCCGTGATGTTGGTAATCAAAATCAATGTAAATGTAGGAATTGTAAGGGTACTCTCAAATTTTGTAAGGGGACTCTTGAAATTTTGCACCAGAGAGTCCCAAGGACTCCCTGAAAAAAAAGCTGTGGGAAACACTGGAAAAATCAAGAGAACAAAAAGAAGACATCTGGTAATCTTAGGAACACAGAGGACAATTGTGCCTACAGCACCAGATGCCCTCGTGCTGGGACCATATGGCGTTGAGGCGCGTCCCCTGGGTGGTGGATAGGGGGTCCCTCGTGAGAGGGGTGCACCGAATGAAATAAGGTGCCGTGAACCAACATGGTCTAAGGGAAGGTGACCCCGACAGAAAACCCCTGGTCCTCCTAGTAAGGGGGTTGGGCGTGGGGGTAGCTTCCCCACCCTGCAAAAAAGGAAATAGCTACAAAAACGCCGACGAAAAGACTAACAGTAATTCCTTTCCTGGAGGAGGAAGGTTCTTCTACCAGAAGACTTATGACGTCCTGTGGTGAAAGCCGGAAGTCTTCGGAAACCACAGGACCGAGCCGCCTCTCTCTCTCCAGGGATACAAGCAACCCCCAGGGAAAGAGGAAAAGAGGTAGGCCGAGAAACTCCTGGCGTCGAGACCTCCAAGAAGACATCAAGAGACTGGGAACCACCTGGAGTAGAATCGAAGGAGAAGCACAGGACAGGAGTTGCTGGAGATCTCTCGTCGACGGCCTATACCCGGGTAAGGGTGACAGGCATAAGTAAGTAAGTAAGTAAGCACCAGATGCACATGTGAATGTTTTCACTGTTGCAATTTTCAGGAGGTTACATGATGACATAAACCTCATCCCACCCCACCCCACCCCCTTGTACTCTTGTTGGTGTACATGTGCAGTGCGATCAATACTGATGTTCATATGCGGGCTGTGTTTACAGTATGTGAAGGACTGTACAGTGCCTAAGAAGATGCTTTTTATGGGTTACACTGTCTGTCCTGATGACATACAATTTGCCTACTCTGCCTACACAATTCAGCCCTTACACACTGCAACGGTAGATGATACATCCACAGTGATACTAGTAGGTTAGTGGCAGAAGCCCTAAGAGCTTGGTGCCTCAAGGCACCAAGCTACTCTGGCACCAACACTTAACACATTCTGCTCCAGAACCGAAATCCCCCATATTTTGAAGTTGCCCTCTGAAGACTGTATTACACTTCTGGAAACAAATCGAGGGTGCCTATGGGCGCCAAGCTATTCTGGCACAACCCTTGAACTATCACGCTCGAACCATGTCTTGCCATGGCGTGTCGGAGTTGAATGAGTTAAATATAAATCCACTCTGACAGTTCAAGGCTGATATTTCATGCCTAAATTGCAGGACAAGCCAGAGCAATGCTTTGAAACTGAAACAAAAAATGTTTTCAGCACCCCATCGGTACACGGGAGGCTGGGTAAGTTCACAATTGCCAACTTTCACACATGCACTGGTCGTTCTCAAACTCAATCCAATCTCACCTTTTTCTGCCACAATGCGGAGCTGTTCCCTCAGTGACTGGGGCAATTTTGCGCAGCAAAACAACCCTTCAAGGCCAGGAAAAAGTGGCATCAGCTTGTCCTCGCACCAGTAGGTTGACGGAGACCCACGTCCCCGACCAGCGAACACTCCAAACGTCCCATTCTCAAGGGGAAGCAGTTGCTGGTCCTTGAGGTCAGATGTACTTCCCTGGGTGCACAAGTACTCCAGAATGTGCAGTTTATCGATGCTCGTCAGCCGGTCGAGACACTCCCGCACCAACTGGCTCGCTTTCTGAGCATTCACGGTTGAGGCGCAAGTCAGCAGTTTCTGTTTCTCAAGCCCTTTCTGAACGTGTTCCGGCAGCTGAATGAGGTTCTGATCACTTAGTGAATAGACCTTCACCACCGCTTCCCCCATTTCCTTCCCCACTTCTTTGGGGAAGTAGACGAGAACGGCTTTGGTGAGTTCAATCCACTGACCCCCGTTTGCAGAGGTAAAGAAAGCAGGTTTAGCAACCATGTCTTTGTACAGCTGTTCTGCCAGCGGCTGCCAACGATCGGCCACAATGGAGATGTCTGGCCATGCTGTGTAGACCACCAAAGGATTCTGTGGGCAGTACTGGGTGAGACTGAAAAAAGCAAACAAAATCATATGTTGAGCCTATCTAAGAGATATGAAGACTGAATACTCTTCAGTACAAAATACCCAAGTGTTGGAGGACTGCATTACAATTCAGGAGACAGATGAACCATGATAGTTCAAGGCTGGTGGCAGAATAGCTTGGCCCCAAGCTATTCTGCCACCGCCCTTGAACTATCATGGTCGAGTCATATCCTGCTTTAGTGTGTTGCGGACAAAAGGAGTTAAAGTCAATATGCATGCTGGTGGTCTGTCATCAGCCATCCTATAGTAAATGTTCTTGATATGCATTTGGTACCCATCAATGCCAGTATTTTATTCAGAATTTAAGTTCAAAGCTTTGAGCATGTTTTTTTTTTTTTTAATTGCACAGGTCCAGACCTGTCAAACTCGATTAAAATTGACTCGTTAGATTTTTATAACTTTTGGCCATGTACCATAAAAAATATCTATGTCTTTGTCGTGTTTTGATGTTGCCAGTTCCGAAGGAGCAATGTCGGGGAAAACAATGGTGATAAAATGGCTGTCTGCATATCTAGGAGGCGCTGGTACCATGAAATTGGTTGTGAACGTTTGATCCCTTATTTACACCTTAATTGATGACTAATTCATTCAGGTCTACTCATGCTGGCTCTGGTGCCCTAAAGTACCTTATTGAGCATCTAATATTTATAAACTCCTAAATATTTGACCAGGGCTAAAAATTCAGAGTTTTTGCTTGTTAAAATGTGGCAAAATATTTAGAGTAATTACAGTACTTTTCACAACTTCAATTCTTTTTTAGCACATGTAACTGTTTAATAATTTATAATAAAAGAAAGCAGCAATGCAAGTGTCACCTCTAGATGGACCTTGGACCAACGTTAGCTGTTAGCAAACAACAACTGACGGACTGAGATCTGTTGCTCACTGGACTCCACAGTACACTACATAACCTTACCACTTCAAGAGCTGGGCATACGCTCGCGGCAGCAGCACAGTCACCAGAAGGAGATTCCACTGTAAAGACGGCTCCAACTGTGCTCGGTGCCGCAGCTGATCCGGCCATTTCAGATGGCGCCGGTTCTGGCTCAGAGCAAAGAAGCCATTGACATGAACTGGTAAACCAGTGATAGATTTTGTATCAAGTGGGAGAGGCAGCGTGCAGAAAACACGACTCTGAAAATTCTGATGTCCGCTAGCGGGGATGGCCACACCAACGAAGGGACGGTAACTCAGCTCAGGGTCAGTGCAAAGAGCAGCCTGGTCCGTGGTAAGCTCCCTTATTCCTGGGTAATAGTTCACCACCATCCAGTTCTCCTGTTGTGACTGATTCACAGTACCGGTGACTGCATGCCCAAGGGGGTTAACATGGTCTTTCATCTCAATGGTCAGGACTGTCTCACTGTGAACAGCATTTTCTGGGAGAACACTTCCATCTGAAGGTATACCGCTGCGGAATGATTTACGACTGGCTCGTGCCTTTGGTAGGCACGAATCTTCCACAGCTACAGTGAACAGTTTCTTGATCCCCACAGCCTGGTCATTGGAGTACAGCTCAATACGCTCCACGTTGTTGAGAAACAGAAGCATGGGACTGGCACCAGCCTGGAACATTTTTAGAAGATCCAAGCAACACTCGTCCGTGTACAGAGTGGTGGAGAGCTCATTAGGGGACTGGCGAAGTGGAAACCAGAACAGCGTGCCAGGAAAGCGGCCAACGTTCGCTTCAAATGTGCTTTGGGTAACACCGAACAAAGATCCACTGAAGCAGTACAGTAGTGACTCGAGCTCCTTTCCCTTGCGTCCGGCAATTTGCTTTCTGGTGCAGTAGCGAGTCTCGTTCTTAAACGGATCCATGTAAAGGATGTAGTCCCCACTCATGATCACAACACGATCTGGAGCATGCAAAATAAGACTGAATTAGTGAAGTAATCAGATACCACAACTTGATCTAGCACACACACACACACAAATGAATCAGTCATCATAAACCAGCTGTAAACATGAAGAACAAAAATGAATCCACAAATAAAACAGGAAAGAAGAGAACAGAGACAAACTCACATAACTCTATTATGATAGTGGGTTTGCGGCTTTACAAAATGACTACAATTTAATTGATCCTCTGTAAAACGTAAAGGCCCTTCAACACGATCACCCCTGGCAAATCAACAGGAGACAAAATGACCATCATAATTCAAGGGTGGTGCAAAAACGCTTGGCACCTCAAAGCACTAAGCTTTATTTTTTTTTCATCATCCTTGAATCATGATGGTCATTTTGTCTGATCTATCTGCTAAACCATTACATAATTAATCAGACTTCAGCGATTAACAAATCTAGACAACAAATCATGGGCTATATGTGCTCAGAGAAAATGTAAAAATGTGGGCAATGATAATTGTTAAATAATCTAATTCATTTACACTAAATGAACAACACAGGTTGTACGCACCAGTCAGATGGAAGACAGATTTGAACCCCAGACCAAAGCGGCCGACCTTGAGCGGGTCTTTCTCCTTTATACTGAGGTGCAACATGCGGATTCCTTTCCAGTCATTGTCTGAGAACACTTCGTCATTGTATACACATAGTGCTGGCCCCTGACACAAAACACAACAAGCAAAACTCAAACTCCGGACCAAACGAGTGACTGCCAAACATGTAAACTGGAAGTAATGAACCAACAGTGAAAGAAGTTGAACCAAGAGTGAGCCAGCAGTGAAAAGCACACTTCAGACAAAACAAGGGAAAAACAGTTTACTATGATTTTAACCCTTCTCATACACTACTGTTTGAAATAAATTTGACTGTGATAGTTCAAGGGTGGTGAGAGAATAGCTTGGCGCCAGAGGCGCCAAGCTATTCTGGCACCACCCTTGAACTAAAATGGTTGATCTACCTCCTAATCTGTAATGTAGCCTTCATGGGACAATAAGCAAATTTAAAAAAAAAATCAGCTTCAGGATGTTATGGGTTAAGTGAGCTAAGTATCCTTTTGTGGCCACGGTGGCAATATTACCACTGTGACCACAAAAAGATAAGTCACTCAAAGTCATCTTTGTTGTGTTTCTTCCTTCAAACAAGAGTACTTAGGGGTATTTTGTAAGCAAGGATCATGCAGCCATCATGTTTTTGTCATCACACAAGCAGACAGGGAGGAGGGGATGGTGGACAGACCTGTCTTCTAATATTGTTTATCAACTAGTTTACTGCTATCCAGCAGGGGCAGCGGGGCTATAACAATTAGCAGTAATAAAATAATAAGCCCTTCTAATTTCCGGCCACGCTGCGGCAACAGACACAAATAGTAGATTAAAAAAACGGACAATATGTGATGTCACATGGTCTTGAACTACAGATTTCTGAACAGCCATTTATAAACCACCAACATATCTTTGCTAGCCATCTAAGTCCTGGACAAATCTCCCCTCTTCTTCTTCCACTGCGACTGCAGAATGTGGGTGTCAACCCAGTGCAGTCTACTTTATACATGTACCACCTTATTTTGAGGTATGCTGACCTTCAAATATTTCAGGTGTGGATGGTTGTGCAAAGTCTGTTGGTCAAACTGCTGATGGAAGTGCCGGGTATCGGCCAGGATCTTCACCGTACTTGCCCCGGCATCTTCTGCATTCTGGATCATCTCCTGTTGGGAAAAGGAAATAACCCCATAAGCAAAAGTTCCTTGGCAGTGGTGACGTTAACTGGTAATCTAAGAAATTAGCATACTAGTGCAATATCAGTATCGAAACCGATTCTATTTCAGTAGAATTGATTCCAACAGTGAGTGCTACTCTGGCCCGGTACTAATGAAAGAAAATACCAACTGTTGAAAACCATAGTGTGAACATGATGTCAGCCACATACATACTGCACATGGAATGCAATGAAGAAAAGTGTCCTCGTGCCATTGCGTGCAGGCCAGTGAAGTTTGACATTCGCATGAGGACACTTTTCTTACAACTGTGCCCAAGTCATATACAGCTGATGTTGGAGCAAGGATTTCTTGCTCACTGGCTGGCTGGATGCCAAAAAACTGTCTCTTTACCTGAAGAATCTGTCCATCATCGGGGTACTCAGACAGCACATTCTTGAGTTCCCTGATAAGACTGGGACGAATCACGCCCTGCTCCTCCCCCTCGGAGTCACGATCATTCCACGCATCACTTCTCGTGTCTATAGTGCAACAAACATTTGCGTTACCTCTCAGGGTTTCACCAGTTAATTTTTTATTTTAAAAGTACTGGAAAGAAATATAACAGCAGGCGGGAGATACAGGTTGCAAATGACTGAACGATACTGATGTTGTTGATGCTGAGATACTGGAAATTATGAGAAATAAAATCAAAACTTGCAGTTACCATTCATTTTTGTTCAAGCTAAAGGTCAGAAAATGTTTCAGGCTACATACATGTACTTAAATTAAGCAGCCAGGTTGGCACCTGCATTTATTATATTATACTGAGCAACATTTTTCTTGATATAGTGCCGATAACAAGCAGAAATGATTACGAGACCCTAATCAAAATGTCAGAGTCGTAAGACGAGGACATTTTGATTTGAGTCAAGTAATTACATCTGTCTGTTTATCCGCACTATATCAAACAAAACTGTTGCTCAATATAATTTATATACCCAGTGCAAAACAAAACTATGCCTTGCGTCATTTATTTTGTGGCTGAATGCGGTGTTCAGACAAAACATATAAATGGCAGACGATTGCATATAGCTGTCAACTTCGTGCACAGATTTCGTCTAACTATGAAGACATCAGTGCATTGTATTGTGTGTTACTGAGTAAATTCTATGTGTAAATAGATCACATATAATTGCAGAAAATGCCAGCAGGTTTGTTTACATAGTTTTTTCTCAGGTTGTTGATATTACCAGCAGATATCTTGTTAATTTCACTTGTCAGTCCAGCAACTCACATGTTTCCTGGCATCTTTTCTCCGTTCGTGTGTGTGCATAGGATATAAATTTTGAGCATTCATACGCACCAAGAAGTATTTCATTACTACACATAAGGAGCTTGTTAATGTTGTAGTGTGAGCATATTTCACGTTTCCATTTTAAAAATGCAAGTATTAAGATCGAGTCTTCTTGGCGCGCAAGGGATTTTGGGAAGGAAAGTATGTCAAGCAAATTCATGAATATTAATTTGCTTGTTATACAATATATCAATACATTTGTCAAAGAAGAGAAAACTTTATGGAATGGGTACATAGAACTATATGGTTGACTATGCATATTTGAAATATATCCCTTTTCACAGCAAAAAAACTGTGTAGTATACTGTATTCATTTATATGGCACATCATGAAAGTGATTCCAAGCACACAGTACAGTTAAATTAATACAAGTCCCCCATCTCAAGTATTTATTTAAGTCTACAATGCCAGTGGAGATGTATTCACCATGACAATTCAATGGTAGTGCCTGATTACCTTAGGCAATACCCTTGACCTATATATATATCTATGTGCACCAAGTTAATGAGGCACTACCCTTGAGCTATAAAAATCAACCCACTCTAATGCAGAATACATGTAAATTGGTACTGAAAGCATGAGTGAGCTGACCAGCCATTCTGCAGTTTGTATACAGCTGGAGATCTAGCACATGCTCGAAGTCTCTGCCAGGCAGGCAAAGCTGGCAGGTCAGGTGCACAGGTCTAATTCTGCTGGACAAAGGAACCCCTGTGAACAGCAAAAGAGTGTCAGAATTAACCCATTTAGCCCCAAAGCCTGACAGCAGGAGACTGACTGACCATGATAATTCAAGGGCAGTGCCAGATTAGCTTGGCACCTAAAGGTGCCAAGCTAACCTGGCACTGCCCTTGAATTATCATGGTCAGTCAATCTCCTGCAACTGGCACATAGTCGTCAAGTAACACTTACAAAATGTTGGTAAATGCACCCGTGGGGCTAAATGTGTTAAGAGCTGCAATGGAAAATATATATGAGACAATACTGCATCATGGAATGAATCAATCTCAGCAACATCTATGAATTTTTCTCTCAAATAATTCACATGGGTGACAGTGTGAAAACTTTAAAAGACTGAAAATGGTCCATGGCAGGGCCAGCAAGAGATACAAATTCCCATGAGCCCCTGCGGAGGGGTTCATGAGATTTTATGCCTCTTGCAGGCAGAACAGGCCGGCTGAAGGGATGTTCTGCCTAAAACAAAAAGCAAAAATTTAGCCTTCTTGCATTCTGAAAACAGTTGACTCAGGCCCCAGGACCGAAGACTGTCACCCATCCATTCCTGTCTTGTTTGAAAACAAATGGGGAGGGAGGAGGGGCGGGAACTCAATGGAGTGCACGAGGTCGATGTCCATCCACAACACTAGGCAAATGATTAAAAGCTAATGAGACAGTGTCTAGGTTATCCCACTTGCTGCCAGAGGAAACATATGCTGCACTTTTTTTTCGAAGGTGTTTTGATTTTTCAGGACTTTTTGGCTGAAACGTGCACACACATAGTGTGTCATGAGAGATCTGTTCCTGTTGTTCACGGTTGGTAGCTGTTTGAAAACTTTGACAACTTCAAGTCATTAATTTTACTGACCATTAAAGCTTTTGATGCTCTGTTGTGTTTACTTATGAACCACATAATTATGTTTGTAAAAGGCCTGCAAAAGTTACTGTTCTGGACACTTAGCAGTCATGATGTTCATTACAGAATGTACAGGAATCCACCTCAAAACACCATGACGCTTTCACTTCTCTGTCAAGGGCATCTCTAGCGCAATTTAGGAGCTGTACACTAAAGATGCATAATAAGTTTTTTTTTTTTTTTAAATTTAATTGAATTGCATTGAATTAATCATAGGTTAAATTATGCAAATCTGTGGTGAAGACTTTTTCAGCAGAATGTACTGTATGCACACTTAGAATGCACAAAGAACTGAAGCAGATGACTTGCTGATGTCATGGAAGACTGTACTCGCAGCTTAACTCATTCAACTCCGACACGCCATGGCAAGACATGGATCGAGCGTGATAGTTTGTGCCAGAATAGCTTGGGGCCCATAGGTGCCAAGCTATTCTGGCACAACCATTGAACTATCATGCTCGATCTGTTTTCAGAAGTGTAATACAGTCTTCAGGGGGCAACTTCAAAATTTACGGATTTCGGTCCTGGGGCAAAATGTGTTAATAAGAATAACAATAATTTCCTCTCAGAAAAGCCTAACAATCTTGGGCACTTTGCTAAATTATTATATTCTAACTTCTAAGATTTATGCATTCATAAAACTCTGTGAAAAATTACCTGCATCAGATCACCACATCTGTGCATCTCAGATGCACAACTCTACATTTTCAGGAACAATGAGAAGTGGAAAACCAAAGAAAATGAAAGTTGAGCATGGTTATTTTATGACGAGCAGTCGGACAGTATGCACTGCACCTACTGCCATGATCACAAACCATAGAACTAGAAGACAGGCGAACAGTTTGTAGAGGGCTGTAAATCATTTAATCCTTGGCATGTCAATCGCAGTTTCTGTTGCAATGATTCCATCAAGAAACCTAAAAGTTCACAGAACCACAAAAGGTGAGATGCAATTAAAGTCACGAAAATGGCACCGCATGCCACCACAGGTTCAAAACTGCAGAGATTACTAATGGAGGCACAGATGTTAATGATAACAACCATGTTCAAATCTCATGAAATGCATGAAGTCTCTGAAAATAATGATGATCGTATTAAAATAAATTGCATGTTGCCTGCATGTTTCACTGCTGACCCCCCCCCCCCACCCCCCCCCCCCTCCCCTTCTGTGAAAAACATTCCTGGCTGATCAATTTACTGTAACATTCCAGAAAATTGATGAGACCAGAAAACTGTGAACAAGTTTGATCTTGCAGCTGAGTACCCTGTGGCACACGTCATTCAGCAAACATTTGTACCTCTAGGCTCCAAGCTATTCTGGCACCACCCTTGAACTAAAGCCACTGGTCTATATCCTTATCTGTAAGTACTGTAATGTAGCTTGCATGTGACAGTGTACAAATTTGAAGCTTTTATCCTCAGTATGATATGGGTTAACACATGACAGTGTACCTCGGATACAGTTTAACATTGGACAGTGTACAACTACAAGGGGTACAGTATCCTAAAAAGTATATTATAGTGACCACTTACTGCCCTATTAAGCGCACACACACCCCACTGTTGAATATTTCTCAATCTTCGGATTACCACATTTCTATGATGATGATGATGGGATGGTTGCCCAAATAGCTATCACTGTCCAAAACGTTACTAAAAAAGTAATACCTTGTCTAGCGCTATACAAGAGTCGGCTCCCCTGAAATGTTTCATACCGGCAAAGTCGGAGAAATGTACACGAACCACTCAAGTGTCAAATATCTCCATTTCCTATTCGAAGGGCATACCAACTACACGCTAATTAAATCTAATTATAAGTTCATCTACGATTCTTTGCATTCGATCTCCAAAAATGAAACAGCAGCTGCCATTTTGGAAAAGCTGATGGCGTCCATCGCCAAAACAAATATGAGTGATATGTACTGCCGGACGCTTTAACACTTACACATAAAATCTACTGCAAAAAGCTTCCAGACAAACTAAAAAATAAACTTTGTTCGCTGTAAACGATAAAATAAACGTTACTCACACTTACAATAAAAGAAATAACGAATGATGCTCAAGAGACGACTGAACCACCGCCGGCACACACAGAACGCCGAGCAGACGACAAAATCATTGAAACACCGGAATTATTATGATGAGATCAAACGATAAGGATACATTCATATACCTTATGCATTTGAAGTCACAGAATTCAACTTGTCGACTTGCTCAGTCGTGAAGAATTTCGACATTTGCCTAGGAACTCAACCCGGAGGACCTGTTCCTGGTACGACAAAAACGAAAGTACAAAATTCTTGTTATAAACCGCAATGTACCGAAATAAGAGTACCGTCCCAGTACTCTGCCACGGTACCCGTCCGGCGTAACTGTACAGTTAGTCTCCAGACTCGAGTTTGCACTCCCGTGAACCTATAGGGAGCATGAGCATCGCGCTATTCTACGCCGCAGAGCGGCCGGGGCGGTCGTCGAATCGCGCGTCAGTGTTGACAGCGCCCGTGCCTCTGGTTTTGGGTCAGTCAGTGCCGGGTTGGTTGGTTAGTTCGGGTATAACGTCCACAGCACCGAGGTGATCATGGACGGCCCTGACGGGCGGGTTATGGGGGACAGGGAAATCTATTGCCTATGGAGTACGACCTGAACACTGATCAACTCAGGCGCACTCCAACTGTGCCAAAATTTACCAGGACCTTTCAACGGACATGCTATTGAACAAATCCGTTTTTTCCCCCTGGATTGTGAGTCCAGCCACCGGGGCCGGGACGGGATTCGAACCCACGACCCGGCGATTCCCTTCGCTCTCCTAGTGCTCCGACGTCTAACCGCCTGAGCTATTTCGGACTCACGCTGGTTTTGGGCTCGGTGGTCGCGATTTTATCATCCCGGCAGCGTAAACATAGCAGCATAGAGGCAACACTAGCCAGCAAGATATATACAGATTCTTATGACCGCGCCTACTCCTAGACGCGTATGAAAATATGTGACTCTTGCAGCTGTCGACGTTTTGCCTGTGTTATTTTCATCACCACAAACCGATTAAACTACGGCCGGTAAATATAGCAGCATAAAGGTAATTCAACTCAGAACTACATTTAGCTTCTCACAAGCCCCCGCACTCTGCGCGGAACTCATGAAGATCTATGCCTCTTGGGGAGTTTTGTCTATTGTTGTAGGCGGCAAACATTGCTAAACAATCCTCGCGTTGGAACCATATGGCGTTGAGGCGCGTCCCCTGGGTCAGTGGTGGATAGGGGGTCCCTCGCGCCGGAGAGGGGTGCACCGAATGAAATAAGGTGCCGTGAACCAACATGGTCTAAGGGAAGGTGACCCCGACAGAAAACCCCTGGTCCTCCTAGTAAGGGGGTTGGGCGTGGGGGTAGCTTCCCCACCCTGCAAATAAGGAAATAGCTACAAAAACGCCGACGAAAAGACAAACAGCAATTCCTTTCCTGGAGGAGGAAGGTTCTTCTACCAGAAGATTTATGACGTCCTGTAGTGAAAGCCGGAAGTCTTCGGAAGCCACAGGACCGAGCCGCCTCTCTCTATCCTGGGACACAACCATGGGCACATGGAATGTCAAGACTATGTACCAGAGCGGCAAGGCCGCCCAGATAGCAGCGGAAATGCAAAAGTACAACCTTTCCATGCTAGGTATCAGTGAAGCCAGATGGACGCAGTCTGGCCAGAAAAGGCTGTTAAGTGGGGAGATGATTCTGTATTCAGGTCATGAAGAGGAGAATGCCCCCCATACAGAAGGAGTAGCGTTCATGCTGTCACCAGTGGCACAGAGAGCGCTGATGGGCTGGGAACCTCTTGGGCCAAGAATTATCACAGCAGCCTTTAGAACTAAGAAAAAGATCAAGCTGAATGTCATCCAGTGTTATGCGCCAACTAATGACAGTGACAAGGAAGAGCCGAAACAAGAGTTCTACGACCTACTCCAGAGTGCTGTGGACAAATGTGCGGAGCGAGACATCACCATCGTCATGGGCGATTTTAATGCCAAAATAGGGGAGGACAACACCGGATACGAAGAGGTGATGGGGAGACAGGGACTAGGGGAGATGAGTGAGAACGGGGAGAGGTTTGTAAACTTTTGTGCTCTAAACAGACTTGTCATTGGAGGCAGCATCTTCCCACACAGAAGAATACACAAAGCAACTTGGGTCTCACCTGACCATACTACAGAGAACCAAATAGACCATATCTGCATAAGCAAGAAATTTAAAAGATCCCTTCAAGATGTTCGAGTGAGGAGGGGAGCAGATGTCGCCTCAGACCACCATCTGCTTACCTTAAGAATAAAGCTCAAATTAAAGAAAAGCCGCACAGAGACAACAAGAAGACAGCGCTATAATGTAGGCCTCCTGAGAGAGACTGGAGTGAGAGAAGAGTTCAAACTGGTGCTGTCCAACCGGTTTCAAGCGCTACAGGAGCTAGTAAATGAAGAGGAGGCGGTCACCACAGAGCAGCAGTGGAAGGCAGTTAGAGAGGCGCTGAACTCAACCTGCAAAGACACTGTAGGGTTCAGGAAACACCATCACAAGGACTGGCTGTCGGCACAGACCTTGAAGAAGATAGAAGTGAGGAAGCAGAAGAAAGCAGTTGTCAACAACAGTCGCACGAGAGCAGCCAAAGCAAGGGCACAGGAGGAATACTCGGAAGCCAACCGCGAGGTGAAGAGGAGTATCAGGGCAGACAAGAGGGCCTACACAGACAGCCTGGCATCAGAGGCAGAAAAGGCAGCAGGCAGCGGCAACATGAAACAGCTCTACGACATTACCAGAAGATTGTCGGGCAAGTATGGCCATACAGAAAGGCCAGTAAAAGACAAAGAAGGCAAGCCTATTGCAGACAGAGCAGACCAACTCGACAGATGGGCCGAGTACTTTGAAGAGTTACTGAACAGACCCAGCCCACCCAACCCCCCAGACATCCAGCCAGCAGAGACCGACCTATCCATCAGCTGTGACAGACCCAGCCGGGAAGGGATCAGAAGAGCAGTGGCATTTTTGAAGAACGGCAAAGCAGCAGGGCCGGATGGCATCCCAGCGGAGTCTCTGAAAGCAGACCTAGAGACAACAGTAGAGATGCTGTACACACTGTTTGGAAAGATCTAGGAAGAGGAGGTGATGCCGGCTGACTGGAAGGAGGGGTACCTAATCAAGCTTCCCAAGAAAGGCGACCTCAGCAAGTGTTCCAACTACAGAGGAATCACCTTGCTGTCAGTACCAGGAAAGGTCTTCAACAGGATCATCCTGGAGAGAATGAAGAGCTCCGTTGACCCCCAGCTGAGAAACCAGCAAGCAGGATTCAGGAAAAACCGATCATGTACAGACCAGATCGCCACTCTCCGCATCATCGTGGAACAGTCTCTGGAGTGGAGCTCCCCACTGTACGTCAACTTTGTGGATTACGAAAAAGCATTTGACAGCGTGGACCGAGAGACTCTATGGAAACTCCTACGACACTACGGTGTACCCACAAAGCTCGTCCGCCTGATCAAGAGCATCTATGATGGCATGACATGTCGCGTGATCCACGAAGGGCAGTTCACCAAGGAGCTCCAGGTCAGAACCGGTGTCAGGCAGGGGTGTTTGCTGTCTCCGTTCCTCTTCCTACTGTCCATAGACTGGGTCATGAAGAGGACCACAGAGCACAGACGTAGTGGAATACAGTGGACACTGTGGACACAGCTTGACGACCTCGATTTTGCAGACGACTTGGCTTTACTGTCCCACACTCATCAACAAATGCAGGACAAGACCACGAGGCTTGCTGACATCTCGTCCCAAGTGGGCCTCACCATCCACAAACAGAGAACAAAGACAATGAGGCTGAACGCAACCAGGGAAGAACCAGTCTTGCTTGCTGCCACCCCGTTGGAGGAGGTGGAGTCCTTCACCTATCTCGGGAGCATCATAGACAAAAAAGGCGGCACTGATGCAGATGTCAGAGCACGAATCGGTAAAGCCAGAGCAGCCTTTCTCCAGTTGAAAAAAGTGTGGAGTTCCAGAGAGCTGTCACAACACACCAAAGTCCGGATTTTCAACTCCAACGTAAAAGCAGTTCTCCTATATGGAGCAGAGACTTGGAGATTGACAAAAAAAAAAACCCACAGTCAACAGAGTACAGATCTTCATGAACAGTTGCCTTAGAATCACAGCGCTGGACAGACAACAGTTAGATCCCTTGCCCCCGCCTATCAGGCACCCAATCGCCAGCCCACAGAGAAATACGCAGGTATAGAATAAGACAATCATTTCCATCCTCAAAAGAATGGATCAGGTCTCTTATATAACCCATGTCTTTCTCCGGAACTTAGGAAGTAGGCAGGAGAAACATACATACACAAACATGAAGGTGCGCTACTATATGTGGTCGGGTAAATACCCTGATTTCCCACAGTAGATGCACAGAACATTACACAACAATGTAACGATACAAATTTTGCCTCGAGTTATACATGATACTCACAAACCAGATAGGTGAGGCTAGCGCTGGCAGAATTGTCAGTACTCAAACCAAGGGGAATCACAGCGCTGGACAGACAACAGTTAGATCCCCTGCCCCCGCCTATCAGGCACCCAATCGCCAGCCCACAGAGAAATACGCAGGTATAGAATAAGACAATCATTTCCATCCTCAAAAGAATGGATCAGGTCTCTTATATAACCCATGTCTTTCTCCGGAACTTAGGAAGTAGGCAGGAGAAACATACATACACAAACATGAAGGTGCGCTACTATATGTGGTCGGGTAAATACGCTGATTTCCCACAGTAGATGCACAGAACATTACACAACAATGTAACGATACAAATTTTGCCTCGAGTTATACATGATACTCACAAACCAGATAGGTGAGGCTAGCGCTGGCAGAATTGTCAGTACTCAAACCAAGGGGAATCACAGCGCTGGACAGACAACAGTTAGATCCCCTGCCCCCGCCTATCAGGCACCCAATCGCCAGCCCACAGAGAAATACGCAGGTATAGAATAAGACAATCATTGCCATCCTCAAAAGAATGGATCAGGTCTCTTATATAACCCATGTCTTTCTCCGGAACTTAGGAAGTAGGCAGGAGAAACATGCATACACAAACATGAAGGTGCGCTACTATATGTGGTCGGGTAAATACCCTGATTTCCCACAGTAGATGCACAGAACATTACACAACAATGTAACGATACAAATTTTGCCTCGAGTTATACATGATACTCACAAACCAGATAGGTGAGGCTAGCGCTGGCAGAATTGTCAGTACTCAAACCAAGGGGAATCACAGCGCTGGACAGACAACAGTTAGATCCCCTGCCCCCGCCTATCAGGCACCCAATCGCCAGCCCACAGAGAAATACGCAGGTATAGAATAAGACAATCATTTCCATCCTCAAAAGAATGGATCAGGTCTCTTACAGGTCCCTTGGTTTGAGTACTGACAATTCTGCCAGCGCTAGCCTCACCTATCTGGTTTGTGAGTATCATGTATAACTCGAGGCAAAATTTGTATCGTTACATTGTTGTGTAATGTTCTGTGCATCTACTGTGGGAAATCAGGGTATTTACCCGACCACATATAGTAGCGCACCTTCATGTTTGTGTATGTATGTTTCTCCTGCCTACTTCCTAAGTTCCGGAGAAAGACATGGGTTATATAAGAGACCTGATCCATTCTTTTGAGGATGGAAATGATTGTCTTATTCTATACCTGCGTATTTCTCTGTGGGCTGGCGATTGGGTGCCTGATAGGCGGGGGCAGGGGATCTAACTGTTGTCTGTCCAGCGCTGTGATTCCCCTTGGTTTGAGTACTGACAATTCTGCCAGCGCTAGCCTCATCTATCTGGTTTGTGAGTATCATGTATAACTCGAGGCAAAATTTGTATCGTTACATTGTTGTGTAATGTTCTGTGCATCTACTGTGGGAAATCAGGGTATTTACCCGACCACATATAGTAGCGCACCTTCATGTTTGTGTATGTATGTTTCTCCTGCCTACTTCCTAAGTTCCGGAGAAAGACATGGGTTATATAAGAGACCTGATCCATTCTTTTGAGGATGGAAATGATTGTCTTATTCTATACCTGCGTATTTCTCTGTGGGCTGGCGATTGGGTGCCTGATAGGCGGGGGCAGGGGATCGAACTGTTGTCTGTGCAGCGGTGTGATTCCCCTTGGTTTGAGTACTGACAATTCTGCCAGCGCTAGCCTCACCTATCTGGTTTGTGAGTTGCCTTAGAAGAATTTTGAAAATCCACTGGCCAGAGAAGATCAGCAACGTCAGACTCTGGGAGAGAACAAAGCAGATAACAGCAGAGAATGAAATTGGGCGAAGAAGATGGGGATGGATTGGTCACTGTCTAAGAAAGCCAGCTTCCAGTATCACTAGGCAGGCATTGTCATGGAACCCCCAGGGAAAGAGAAAAAGAGGCAGGCCGAGAAACACCTGGCGTCGAGACCTCCAAGCAGACATCAAGAGACTGGGAACCACCTGGAGTAAAATCGAAGGAGAAGCACAGGACAGAAGTCGCCGGAGGTCTCTCGTCGACGGCCTATACCCGGGGAGGGGTGATAGGCATAAGTAAGTAATTGCTAAACAATGAAAGCCATCCCTCTGATGTAAAAACAAGAATATATTTACCCTCGTGAAAGTATGCGGTAACGGTGGAATGAATGTTTCTTGATAGGTTCATTTGTCTCTGTGCATATCAGACAGAACAGATAACCTTCTGCCGTACCATCAATTCCGCTGAAAGCGGCCTTCAAGGCTGGCTCTAGCCTTGTACTGCGGCCCCCAGCCCTTAACCAAATAACAGCCCTGTCCAAGTCCATGTCAGTATATATTTTAGTTGTAACTGAGTTTTCAGAAGAATATGTGCCTCAGCAGATTCAAGTATATTCCGTAGTGAACCCGACTCTGTCTTTACCAGAACAAAAGGGGGGGGGGGGGGGGGGGGGAGTGTTTTCATTTATATGGTCATTGATGTACGGTTACTGAAAAACAAAAGACTGAAACGGCTGAAACTCACTGCAAAGCACAATAGCGCATTCCCTCCCCCTCAGCCTGGAAATTAAAATTGTGTGAACTGAAAAAGCAAAACTTAGGCACAGATTCTCATGGGTCACGGTCCTAGCTGTAACTTGCATGGCGGACCCCTGAGGATCTATGCCTTTTCCCATTTGTAGAAAGGACTGTCCGATATACACTCAATGATAAACACATCCTGTCTGGAATAAACATAGTTCCTTATGGCGCCCGCAGCCGATGCGAAAGCTAATGAGAATCCTGGCTCGGGCCTGTCTCTATCATTATATCTTACATAGAAGAAGCTGCGCGAACTGATTCAGTGACTGCCTTCCATGGTGTATTAGACGCGATGACAGCAATTATAAACTGACAAACCGGCTCTCTGCTGGAAAAAGGGGACAAAACCGAGAATAGCGCGCGCTCACATTCCATCGAATCAAAATGATTAGGCTTTTCTGAGTCTGAGTTAGAACTGTGTACAGCCAGAGATGGCGTGGCCATTGCAACCCTGTTTCGTTTCCTCCAACAACCACGGCTCACCACACGGTGTATCTAAGGAATTAAGAAACAACCAGGGTAGGCCGCCGTGTAAGTCGGCCGCCGGACTGACACATTAACTAAGTCAGCCGTTACCCGGCTCTCGGCGGTCGGACCGGGCGGCGTCGGGTACGTGCGGACTCTCCCGCCCCGATGCGATCAGACTCACAAACCAGATAGGTGAGGCTAGCGCTGGCAGACTCAGTATTCAGCCTATGGGCCCGGCGCAGGACTGACATGGAGCAGGATCTGCGCACTGATCAATTCAGGCTCACTCATTAGTTGCACCTGACAGACTGTTCTACTTTGATTCGGCCTTCAGTTAAACGGATTGGTTAGTTCGGGGTTAACGTGCACGACACCGACCGAAATAGTAGACGGCGCACGGGCGGGTTACGGGCTTAGAGCGTATGTATACAAAGCCGGGAGTGGCGATTCCAGCCTCGCAGAGTGCGGCGTCGCACGCCGTCAGCGGTCGCCATCTTGAGAGTCAGTTTCGGCGCCTCAGCGTTTCTGGCACTAGCGGCAGAGACACTGAGTTCACGCCGTTTACTGCCAAATATCCGCAATGACAGTGGATCGGACAGGCTCTTTTAATTGACTTACGCAAGTAGCAAACGCCCGTGGAAAAAGTTGTTCTGTCTTTGAAATGGAGAACTGAAAGGATGACTTCTGCCTTTTCAAGTTCGTACACTATACTATAGACAGCTCGTTTAGCTCTAATTTTATCTCTGTCTAAACTGAAGATTCTGGCCAAGTTAAGTCTGATATACGTGGATGGACCGGTATGACTAGCTTGTACAAATCAGTAGTACATTGTTTTGTACTTTGGCCCAGTAGTGGCAAAAGGCTATAAGAATACATGGTGGATTCTTATATTGTATTGTTTTGTTTTGTATTGTTTAGTCGGCTAAAAATAGGATAATCAGTTTCATGGTATAAATTGAAAATGTTCGCGTGTCATACCGTTCTGTCTGTTTATAAAGATACGCATGAATGTGTAAATCCTACGGATAAGAGTAAGAGTCAGTCACGGAAACACTGAAAGTAAATGTCAGATTCTTTAGTTTTACATGATTTGTTAATTAGATTTGGGCACGAAATAAAAAGCGTCTGCATAATCAAATAATCAGCTCCATTTTCAGAGTTCATGCTCGTCGGTTTGTCCGTCAGTACTCTGCCTCTTCTGTCTGTCTGTCTGTCCGTCAATCAGTCAGTGTCTCTGCCTTTTCTGTCTGACTGTCTGTTTCTGCCTCTTGTCTGTCTGTCAGTTTCTGTTTCTTCTGTCTCTCTTTTTCTCTCTGTGGCGGCGTGTGTGTGTGTGTGTGTGTGTGTGTGTGTGTGTGTGTGTGTGTGTGTGTGTGTGTGTGTCAGTCGGAGTGCTGTGCAGTCGGTGTGCGTGTAGGAAGAAGGAAGTCCTAAGAACTTATGTTTTTGATTTCATCCAGTCATATGCACATGGGGCAAGGGACTGAGATGGATCAATCACCTAGGGACACAGAGGTGTAAAATCAGGGGAAAATGTACGTGATTTCCATAAGCGACTGGCATTCACTCGGCCGAGTCAAATGGATCGACCAAGGATAGATCAGTAGATAGCAGAGCAATACTTTCGCGATTCCTTAGAAATAAGGCACAAAGATAACTCATTCAAAAACTTCTTTATCTTCCGTAAGCATGACACAGTCATAGTCCTGTCTAACGTACAGATAACATTCATGTGGTTGAGCCGTAAGGAAAAACAAACGCATTTAGACCAATTGTTTATTTTATAATGTCATTATGTTGGAAATGCACAAGTACAAGTCCATACAGTTCACACACCTAGCATTCCATTTCGTTATCTCTGCCAGGCGTTAAAAGGCAGCAGTATATAGAGGCTATAGCATAAACACAGTGCGGCGGTAGCGATTAGTGGCACCCGCAAAATGGCGGGCGGTCCGTCCACGCTGATAAGCGCCGGATACCCTCTCCCTATGTATACGCTCTATGGTTACGGAGGGACAGGGAAATGTATTGCCTATGGAGTACGACCTGAACACTGATCAATTCAGGCGCACTGCAAATTGTGCCACTTTGATTCAGTACCAGGACCTTTCAACGGACATGCAATGCTATTGAATAAGCCCGTCTTTTTTTTTTTTTTTTTAACCTGGATCAGTTGCGAGTCCAGCTATCGGAGCCGGGACGGGGACTCGAACCCACGACCCGGCGATTCCCTTCGCTCTCTTTCGCTCCGACGCTTAACCGGCGGCAGTCAAAAGCCATATTTCAGGCCGGGCTCTACTCTGGCAGCTGGTCGCCTGATCGATTGTTAACCCTTATCATTCGGAATACACCAGTGTGTGAAATAAGTTTGACTAAAATAGTTGAAGGGTAGTGCCAAAATAGCTTGGCGCCTCTAGGCGCCAAGCTATACTGGCACCATCCTTGAACTAAAGCCATTGGTCTATATCCTTATTTGTAAGTACCATAATGTAGCTTGCATATGGCAGTGTACAGTTGAAGCTTTTAGCCTCAGAATGATATAGGTTAATAGAAGACTTGTAATAAAGTCGTTGACTGACGCTAGAAGTGACATCCGCCAGCCTGCATTGACGGCGGCTTTAACTCTTTTCGTTCTGATACGCTAGCGCGCTATTGCTGGAAATTAATCTGACTATGATAGTTCAAGGGTGGTGCCAGAATAGCTTGGCGCCTCAGGCGCCAAGCCGCTATTCTGGCACCATGTTTGAACTAAAATGGTTGTATTTCATATCTCAAGTCATTCAATCTATCTCATAATCTGTAACTTCAGTTTGTGTAGTCTTCATAGAGGAGTACGTACATTAAAATTCAACGTCAGGATGTAATGGGTTAAGTTGTATCGATAGCGAACAAAGCTTTAGTGGACTGGATCGCTTAAAGGTCGACCATATACCGCCGGAACTGTTCAAAGATATACTTCTAGTGTAACGAAACGCTACACACAGGTCTAGCCATGGTTCATTTAGACAAGACAATCCAGTTAGGCACGTGTAGTCTTTATATTAAGTAACCTGACAATGACTCCACTCCGTTCTAGAAATACAACGCTACGGCGAGAAACAGCTAATGAATAGACAGACACGAAAACGACATAAGTACGATTACGCGTGTGGTTTTGCTGCGTGTCCAAACTGCTGTTAAAGTTCATTAGGTGCAGTGTGTCGACAAGGCATAACAAACACAAATGGTGCCGAAATCTGTCTTCAGATTTATGCGCAATGGTACTTTAACCGTCACCTAACCCACATGCTTTGTCATCGCGACAAAAACCGCCACCGACAGCCAAAGACACTGAACCGAAAACATTGATAGTATTGGTAGTAGTAGTAGTAGTAGTACTTTGTATGAGTAGTAGTGCTTGTAGCAGTAGTGTATATAGGCCGGGGTTGGCAAACTTGCCTTGAAGCCATAAATACCTTCTACGCCCCGTCTCAGTAACCGCGTGTTTGGTGCATGCGCGTTAATACTTCGACTAAGCTGTAAAAACATTCACCGACTGTGTGTCTCAGTCTGAATCACGCATTCACACTGAATGACCTGCCCTCTCGCTGGTTGCTAAGGACAGAAATATATCACTCAGTCTGTGTTTTCTGACAACGCCAACTCAGTGCTCAATACCCGGCAAAACTAATGCCATGCGGCCCGGGAAGAAAAGCTGTTTTGCTGCACCGCCGACACCAACACAGACACTACTCGACGGCGTCGGAATCGCAATCAGAAGTTTAGCAGTCATACACAGCACGATTGAAGAGACGCGGTTTCGGACATACACATACGAGTACCCAAGTGTCTTGAGGCGAGATGTAAAACAAAAAAACAAACAAACAAAAAACAACACAACTTTGTTTACAGGCCAACCATAATAGCCTACTTTCGTTTTCATCGTCATACAAACTATCCAGCGTAATATGAATACCTACTGCGACCCTAGCCTAACCTCCCTTGCTACAGGACAGGGTGACTATACAGCCAAACCTGTCAAGACTGAGTTGACGACGACCTGTTTACCCCATTTAGCCCCACGGGTGCCTTTCACAAATTTTGGACTATGTACCTGTTGCAGGAGATTGCTTGACCATGTTAATTTAAGGGTAGTGCCAGATTAGCTTGGCACTTGAAGACGCCAAGCTAATCTGGCACTACCCTTGAATTATCATGGATAATCCATCTCCTGCTGTACGGCGTTGGGTTAAATGGGTTAAGGCGACCACTTGTCTAAGACCATCCACTTTTGGTCGCACGGTCTTCTTTCTGTTGCTAGATGAAGCTGTATTAGGTGGCCGCCTGTCTAAGGCCACCACTTTTTGATAGCCCTTTGGGTGGTCGCAGTAGACTGGTTGGAGTGTACACGTTTGTGTGTCATGGCAACGCTGACTGCGCAATACCAACTCGATGCCTCACATTGAGCCCCGAGGCCAACATTTCCCAAGTCCGGATTTCTCCTCGCAGCACTGCATTCCCAAAGTTCTGATGTCAGGTAGACCTTGATAATAATAATAATAATAATTACGTTATTTATAATGCGCTTATCTTATAATAATTATAACTCTAAGTGCGCACTTACAACTCGCACACGCATGCGCACGCTTTAGACAATGACGTACAACAATTACTTACGACAATCAGCTTAGGGTGGGGGGATGATGAGTGTGGTGGCGTTATAGTGCTAGAACTGTTGAAAGAGGTGAGTTTGAGGTCGGTGCCAGAACAGCTTGGTAGCTGGAAACGCCAAACTTGGCGTTTCCAACTGCCAAGCTATTCTGACACCAACCTGGTACTATCATTGTCGATTCATCTTATATTAACGCTGGAGGAGCCGACCTGTTCCGACACCACTCTTAAACTATCATAGCACTGGCGCAGGAAAATAATTTTCTAGTGGGGGGGGGGGGGGGGGGGGGGCGGGGGGCAGCGTGCTTCACGTTACTTTCAAGCTTTCGAGACATCAGAAAATCAAACAAGGTGTGTGTGTGTGTGTGGGGGGGGGGGGAGGGGGGAGGGGGGGGGGGGAGGAAGGCGGCGGGGGATGTTAAAAAGGAGGTCGACAGAGCAAATAAATAAAACAACTTGAGTGTGTGTGTGTGTGTGTGTGCGTGTGTGTGTGTGTGTGTGTGTGTGTGTGTGTGTGTGTGTGTGTGTGTGTGTGTGTGCAGGGGAGTGGGGGAGGGGTGGTGGTCAGAGTAGTAGGTAGTGACTAGATGAGGCCATATAGTCGTCAAGCCTTGCAATGATCCGCATAAAGATAAACATCTTCTGAAATTTTCCTTCTAAAACATAACAAAGAAGGGGGGGGGGGGGGAACTAAGTGATGGCCATCCGCTGTGACGTCGCTCTCGTTTGTTGTTGGGAGTCGTTGGTTGCAAACGCAACTTCACTATTACGCAACACGTTCACGTAGAGTTCCGATGGATTAACCTGTACAGTGCCGAGAAAAAAACTGAACACTGCCCAACGGCAAGAGGTATAGATCCTCATGAGCCCCCGCAGTCGCGGGGGCTCATGAGGATCTATGCCTCTTGCTGACACAACGTTGAATTCATTTTCCCGGGACAGCTAGAGTCTCTTGGTGTTGAACTAACGGAGATTGCTGAATCACAGTCTGTGTCAGCTGGCGCTGAACGGGATATGGCTGTTACGTGCATTATCGATCAGCAAAGGAGTTATAGCGACAGTTCGTGCATGTTGGCACCACTTCGTACCCAAACTAGGCGACATGCACAGTGGGCCGTTCACATTCGGTAAGCTTGGCAGGTAAATTTAATTTTGTATTGATAATAACCTTTCTTATCGGAGAGTTCAGCAAAGAGGACGATCATTTTATTTGAGGGGCAGATGAAAAAGGAAACAAACATTGTGAATGTAGTAAAACTGTTGCCGCAAGTGTTTCAGGTGAAAGGGACACGGAAAATAGGGATTGAAACCCCTTTAAGTTAGAAATCTGAAACACGACGTTTCGGATCAACTCAAAGATCCGTCTTCACGGTGATCTATATCATCGAGAAAAAGGATCTTTGATCCGAAACGTCGTGTTTCAGGTTTCTAACTTAAAGGGTTTTCAACACCTATTTTTTGTTTTCCTTTTAAATAATATAAAGGAAGAAAATGTACGGTATGCACGGCATGTTTGTTTCGTTGCGTTAGGTTTTGTTTTGTTTTGTTTAAAAATCGGATTTGAAAGTGAACAGCATGTAGGAACGATTCAATTTCCTTTGTTCATCTATCGGTAAACAGCACTTTTATTCTTAAAAGGTGCGAGACGCTGAACACCTAACGCGGGTGGCAAACATATTTTATTTCAAAGCAAGTGTACACAATCGACTCTCGATTTTTTTTAAAAATCTATAAACGACAACCTGCTGTCTTTGATCTGATTCTGGAAAGACTGCAATTGCTTTTGTACATAATCATACTTGAGCTGACTTTTTCTTCTTTCATTTCTCTCCAAAACTGTGACGCCGAGTCCATCTGGCGTAGTTGTCATTCTGACGTGCTACACCGGCACTGGAAAATTATCAGCAACTTGCGTACACATAGGTATTCTGAACGAGGCAGGTTCATTTTCGCGGCGTCAGCGCGATGGCATGGCTGTCAGATTTGATATTTTCAAACACGGTCACTGAATTTCTTGTGCACGCGATCAGTAAGAAGTTGTTTTGACACGCTGTATAAAACTCATTCAGCCCCGACACACCACAGCGAGACATGGTTCGAGCATGATAGTTCAAGGGTGGTGCCAGAATAGACGGCTTGGCGCCCATAGGCGCCAAGCTATTCTGGCACCATCCTTGAACTATCATACTCGATCTGACTCTAGAACTGTAATACAGTCCTTCAGAGGGCAACTTTAAAATTTGGGGATATTTGGGCAGAATGGTTTAAAATGTGCGTGCTTCTACCAGTCTAAGGACATTGTTGTCATAACCAACGAAGCCATAGGCCGCGATGCTCGAGTTAAGCTACGTTTCCATAAGCACGAATACGATACGAAAACATTCAGAACCCGGTACGGCATTACAAGGTTCGTTCAAGATTCGTACAGCGCGTGTTTCCTTATTAAACGTGCGACATCAGAATTCCACACCTGTGGGAACCAATGATATGACGCAAAAGATCAAAATGACTCGAGAACTTTTGACGTATGACAAAATTTAGGTCATACTTTCGATCTGGACATCCGAAAATATCCAACCTTCCCCTCCCCCCCCCCCCCCCCCACCCTCCCCCCGCACCCTCCCCCCCCCCCCCCCTCAAAAAAAAAAATGGGGCGAACAAAAAGTGTTCGTTTCGCAAACGGAGGAGAAATTCGGTACCGCATCGGAAAATGAACACACACAGTCATAACACGGACCTGCTCGAACTGTTCTGTCTCGGACCCTCTTCGGATTCGGCTCGTGTTCGTATCGGATTCGCGCTGATTAAAACGTAGCGTAAACATATGGTGCTATTTTGTTGCGATGAGTTAGTTTCATTGTATTATTAATTATCAAAATAACTAATGTTTGTTATAGTATTACGATTTTCAAATTTTGCTGTATTGATCTGACTATCGACAATTACCTTGATAGGCATCGCCACACATTTCAATAGTCATAGTATAGCTGATATCTGATTTTGGATCTTACGGCCTAAAGCAGTAAGATCCAAAATCATAGACCAGCACACAGACAGTACACCAAATACGTCAGTTAACCCTTATCATTCGGAATACAAAAATGTGTAAAATAAGTTTGACTAAAATGGTTCAAGGGTAGTGCCAGAATAGCTATTCTGGCACCACCCTTGAACTAAAACCATTGGTCTATATCCTTATCAGTAAGTACTATAATGTAGCGTGCATATGGCAGTGTAAGAATTTGAAGCTTTTAACCTCAGAATGATATGGGTTAAACGTAACTTGATAATAAACACGTGAAGCTTAATGCACAGCACATTACAATTTGTTTTTATTTTTTTAATTCTTATTATTTTTTTTATGTCAAGATTAGTCTAACAGAGATAACATCGTACGGACTTTGCGCCCAGCTCGCTCATACTTACCGTGACCATATGAGACGACTGAGAAGGAATCCGACCTCAGCCCTTCAGTGATCTTGCCGGGTGTGCAAGCAAAGGGAGTATCACAATGGCGAGCAGTCAAGGTAAGTCGGAATTAACCCATTTAACCCCAAAGCCGCATTTTCCAAATGTTTCAGGTGTAACCTTTAGACTATGTAGGCCTACCAGTTGCAGGAAGTAGATTGGCCGTGATAATTCAAGGGTACTGCCAGATGAGCTTGGCGCCTTTAGGCGCCAAGCTCATCTGGCATTACCCTTAAATTATCATGGTCAATCCATCTCCTGCTTTAGAGAGTTGGGGCTAAATGAGTTAACTAAGCGCTTCACATTCAAAACCGGTGACACTGTACACATGAGACTCAGTCTTTTTGTTCCGTCCCACGCGTGTTTTAAAATGCCCAGCTAGGGCCCTGAGCTCACAACTGAACTGAGTTTGCGGAGTTTCGGAACTCCGTCAGCCGGGGGCCTTGATAAGGCACGTATCAGCTGTGGAGTCCAGTTAGTGCACCCCGTGGAGACAGCATGAGATACACAGAAGATACACTACCTTTAGGCGTACACAGGAACATATCCTGTAGCAGACATTACTGACAAATAACCAGTCGGAACATTTGAGTCACACTGCCTGCATCTGTATTCCATAACAGCAATTGTCACAGCCCTATTCCACAGGTGCACGTGGAGAGTGTCTGTCAAATGAATCATCCAGTTATTTGTCAGTATAATCTGCTACAGGATAAGTTCGTGTGGTAGACCGTGATGTCAGAGAAACTTGTCCCACCTGAACACCATTCAATCTGCCATCAGTGCAACCCTTAGACAATAGCTAAGTCAAACCCAAAGTGACACCCTTGAAAGTTGCTGCATCTTTATGTTATGGCCCATTATGTGAAGTGCCTTGATGTGGCGTTTACAATGCTGTTGATGTGTTGGATCATGCATATCTGATGCCATGAAAAACAGCCTAGATATGGTCAGAATGCCTCCAAAATTGGAATGTACATCAAGTAATATATCTGATCTTCAGAAATGTTGCATTTGAGACACAGGCACATGAAAGTGTTTTTTTTTTTTCATATTTTTCCATTGCCTACCCCCCTACTTTTTCTGTTTTTCCAAGTTTACACACGCATGCAATACAGTCAAACTGCCTTCTGGTGGGCTGGACAACTTTAAAAAGTTACCATGACACTGACACTGATGAAAAATGAGCTTTCAGACCCAAGGCCATTTCCTTGTGTATCTTAGGGCAGCCCAAAAGACAACACCCAGGCATCCTCATTGACCCTGTTGTCTGGTGACAACAAGCTGGAATATGCCTGTAACCAGCTGCCATGCCCTATATGCTGCTGGCAATCTTTCCCTAGGCAAAAGGGGTCATGAAACAGCTCTGCAATTTAAACATTAAGTCTATTGAGCTATCCCACAGGAAAAAGACTACACAAAACAACCAAAACTATGCTACGCGGGACACGCTGCATACGCTAACATGTGTCTGGAGTGCTGATTTAGGAGGTAGCATAGAAAAATGGTTATGTACAGTTCATTTTTATATAAAACACACTTGTCAGAGTCTCAAAACACCTCAGCTCATCTTGCAGATGCAGTAGGCATGTGTGTGCCAAACTTGTGAACACTCCTGTAAAACCCTCTACTGGTGCCTGCAACTGCTGGTCCCATAACAATGCACTCAAATGAGCTTTACTCAGTGTACAAGTGCTTGTGTTTGGTTTAGAATAGACACCAGAGACATCCCTCATGACAATTACAGCAGAATGACACCTCAGATGCAACCAGTGTAGCAGTACCATGCAAATTCACACTTCTGCATGTCACATTATTTTGGCCGCTTATTTCACTCTGAGGTCAGCTGTCTGATGAAATGCACATGCTAACACTGTTTCATTGTAGCTTTTATCTTAACCTTTGACCTTAAGCCCCCAACCCCCCCCCCCACCCCCCCCCAACCCCCGTCTTCCTCCCCCCCCCCCACCTCCAACCCAAACCCCTACCCATCCCACCCTACACCAACCCCACACAACTTCAATAACTGAAAGAGTGAATTTTTTTTAAAACGCATTTATCAAACTGAACACCCCAAACCCCACCCCTTTCAAGGTCAAGGTCAAAGGTCACAGCTCATGGTCGAAGGAAAGACTCATGACTACCTGTAAGACAAAAAATAAATGAGCAAACACACTAAACCTAGCTCACAGTGCAGGTAAACAGGGTGTTGCCACGCAAAACATGCCAAAACGCCTATAAAACTGCATGCACAGCGATTTTTTGGCAAAATTTCAAATTTTTCATGATTTTCTTTCTTTTCCAACTGCAACCATCCAAACTCAATGATCTTTCATTTCCAACTGCAACCATCCAAACTCAATGATCTGGTTACACTAAACCAGTTTCCTGTCTATGTCACATATGGCATGTAGTGCACCTGACAGGCCACGGACCACAGTGCTGTTTCCGTAGTTTGTACAGTCTCTTAGCCTTAGTCAGTCCCAGTCATCCCCTAATTGTTCAATTCCCTAAAAAACACTACCGCCCACCAGCTGCACATTTGCCATGCACATTATACCAACAAAAACAACACATGACCCGTCTCATTTCTTGGCTATGAAACTGGTTCCTTACCAACCCCACACCCAAGCACAGCTGAAAATTTAATCAGCTTGCCCCTCAAATCACTACGTCAAAGGCAACTCAACATAGGCCCACAAATGTCCACTGGATAAGCTCAGGATGGTATGAATCAAAGCACCAAACATGTCTCCTCTCAGCTAACCACAAATTTCCAGCAAATTCCCACATTCAGTCCAACTACAAATTTTCAAACAAGGCAAAAATTATTTTTAAAAACACGGGGCCTCTTACTGCCTGAACTTCCCAATTTAAATGTATACCGTGACCATAAAAACCACTGTAGCGAAAAATGGCGGACGTTTTATAGCCCTCTCAATGACGCGTTACGACCTCGTTTTCGAGTCTTGATAGCAACTCGGTTCGACAAAATAGCAGAAAAAAACGCACTAAAGTAGTCCTATTTGACGTAATACACACCATCTGCCTTATATTTTACAACGTGAGGAGCCAACTAAACAATATTTCACCACTAATTACACAGCGCAAACAGCAAAAGCCTTCGCCAAATCCATCTCATCGCCATGCACCGAGACATTTTCAAAGTTCGGGAAACCACGGAACAAAAATAGCTTCCGAGTTTTTTTTTTTTTTTTTAACCAATCAGAGACAGCAATCCTTGCAAACCGGCAACACACTGTCGTCTGCTCAGCCACCAACAGGCAACATGCCACAATTTCACCAAAGCACAGAGCAACAAATTCAAGAACTAAAACGAAAATACACACCCAGCAACACTATACACAAAGCACGCTATTGCCAAAGTTCTCTCTTCACGTCACTCAATGCGGGACTATCTGAAGAAAAACATCTCACGAATTTTCGAAGACTATCTGACATCATGTCAACGCTGTAATATAAAATCTTACCTTAAAATCCATCTCAGCACTAGTCCTGCTGTTAACAACAAGCGTTTTTTTTTCCTTTTTTGGGGTATTCCTTTTTCCAGATATCCCAACACACATGACACTTTAGGATATAACAACGACAATCTGCTGCACACTCGAAGCATCCCCTTCTGTCATCTTGAATCTAAAAGCACGCGGCACCATGCTAACTTGCACAAGCTGTCACATCAGTGGTCAAATGCCGATCGCTTCATCAAAAAGTTCTTAATTTTTCTGAATCACACAGCAGTCAAGAAGCACTGTCACTGTCATACTTTAACGACCTTTTGTAGACATTGCAGCTTGAATCATTCTGTACACAAGCCAGGATTAGCTTTTTACTCGCGAAAACAAGACTTGCGCTTCGCACCGAATCATGCTACGTCACATTCTGTCGCGTAAAGACTGGGAATCCCCGGCAGAACATGTATATTCAATGGTGTCACCTATCCGCCACAGAAGCGGCCGTCTTCATAAACCGGATTTTTTTCTAAACAATAAACGGAGGAAGGAAAACAAATACGTTATTGGTCGGAGGGGTTCGCTGCACGGACCTTTGTAGGCCTGAGGGAGTCGGCCTTCGGGGTACGATTCCTTTGACCTCCCTCAGGCCTACAAAGGTCTGTGTAGCGAACCCCTCCGACCATTAACTTATAATATATGCAGATCCAACATACGCAGATATGTCTAATTGAACTATTGCTAAATCTGAACGGTGAGATTAATCATGTCTAAAAATTCGACGCACAAGTTGCGCACGTTTTATGTGAGGGGATGCACACACAAAGACATAAAGGCATTCCGCACACATTAATTACTGAATGCAATGCATGACCTTCTTATTCTGGCCGTAAGAGAAACCGTTCCCTTCATCCCCTCTCACATAATAGCTAGGAAATCTCTCACTCTCCCATTTATCCATTGCATGGAGTGAGTGAGCTGTAAACTTCACCCGTTCTCTCAAAGTCGTTTTCACCTGTATTCTGGAAGTTGCGTCTGGTTCACACACCATCTTCACTTCGTTAATTCATGAACGTTCAGTTTTCAGATCATCGGCTATAATAACATTATGTGTATGTGGCCGTTGTGGGGTACATGGTGACGTCAATTGGATCAAATGAACATTAGCACACGGCAGAGAAACTCCTAAGTTGGGAGTTGTTTTCTGAACGCAATGTGATCGACAGTGACAGTGCAAGGTTGGTGCCGGAAAAGCTTGGCGCCTTTGTTTCGGGCACAAGCCTTGAACTGTCATATTCGATCCATATCGTGTTGTGCAGTACGCAGTGCGTCGGGTGTAAAATAACTGGCGTGTAATTACTTGCATGCGCTAAGGTTTCTTCTGGGACCCTGGCGAGAGGGACGTAGCGGGGCGGGAAGAAGAAGCCATCCGACCCACACTACTTGAGGACATCCAGAAGGTGCTGACACAGTACCCAGATGATGGACAGATACTCAAAGTGAGTAACGTATGACAAACTCGTTATAAACTGTTTTATTTACTGATTATAGACTTCAGTTAGTGGTTTGAAAATTAAAGCGACCAGCTATAGGGCGGAATTTGATTATAGCATTCGCCAATGCATCGGGTTTCAACGTTGTCTTGCCTCAACTAAGACTGTTTTGCTCCCCCCCCCCCCCCCCCATCCGCCCGCTCCCCCCCCCCCCAAAAAAAAAAAAAAAAAAAAAAAGAGAAAGAAAATATTTAAATAAATAAATATATTAAAAATTAATAAATCAATAAATCTTTTTTTAAAAAATCCATTTAAAGGCCTACTACCGCCGCAGCTGTTCAAAGATATACATATGTAACAGATGGTTTCGAAAAGCTAAACACTAGTCTACCTATGGTTCATTTAGACACAGGAGAATCCAGTTCAGCACACATCGTCTTAATAACTCAGCACGGTTCTATAAATACAACGATATCAGTACAAGAAACAGCTAAATATGGATTGACACTCTAACGGCTGCGCAGCATAAATACGTGCGATTACGCGTGTGCTTTTGCTGCATGTTCAAACTGCCATAGAAACTCATTAGGTGTGTCGACAAGGCATAACAAACACAAATAGTGCTGAAATTTGTCTTCACTTTTTGTCTGAACGTCTTTTATTTAACGACGATCACACTTCAATATTAACCCAAAGTTTAATCGTTTCTTTCGTGCAACATTATTTTTAAAAGTTCAAAAATATTTGTAAAAAAGCATAGTGTAAACTATTAACCCTTTATCATCGAGAGCAAGTCATCCTCAGTTCAAGTAGCATTTACCTCTACTTTCTATCTAACAGGAGATGGTTCAGAACGCGGAAGATGCTGCTGCGTCCACAGTGACCATACTGGCAGACACACGACAGTTCCATCAGGATATCAGTCCGGATGTACTGCAGGCTTGCCCTCACTTGCACTACTTGAAGGTAAGTTTGCGACAGAAAGGGATGCACACACACACACACACACACACACACACACACACACACGTGTATATAATTATATATATATATATATATATATATATATATATATATATATATATATATATATATATATATATATGTATATATATACACACACATACGTGTGTGTGTGTGTGTGTGTGTGTGTGTGTGTGTGTGTGTGTGTGTGTGTGTGTCTGTGTGTGTGTGTTCGCCGGCAGATCATGAAAACTAACGAGTTGTGTCCCGACCCACAGATTCAAATGGCATGCCATACCTTCACAAAACTCTATTCAGCATACGCCTTCAATATATATAACCAATGCAGCAAATTAAAAAGAACGAGGTGTAGGAAATGAAAAACACTACACTCGGGCCTGATTAAAAAACAATGACAACAGTCTGAGTATTTGGCATGTGATGTATACAGATCTAGATACAAAAGCTGTTATCACTATAAAACAGTTTACTATAAATATCATTAGTTCTAAAGAAACCTTTTGACAAATACATTCATTCATTCATTCATTCATTTATTTATCCATCCCTCATTCATTCATTCATTCATTCATTCATTCATTCATTCATTCATTCATTCATTATTCATTCATTCATTCATTCATTCATTGTCTGTCATTCATTAAAAAGCGTGCCCCGGCTTCAAATGCGTAATGCCATAACATCGAGGTAACACTTTCGAGACGTGCCCCATTCGGATACGCAGCTTGTTGCCGCGTATCCGGATGAGGCACGTCTCGAATGAGTTAAACACAACAGGAACATAGTTTTGTCACGTTAATATTATTCTCCTGGTTTCTCTAACAGTGCATACTAACAAATGGATGTGCGTATGACTGTACGTTGCTGAATCCATCGTCTTGTATTTAACCCAGTTTGCTCCGACGCCAAACAGCAGGAGATTGACTGACCATGATAATTCAAGGGTAGTGCCAGATTAGCTTGGCGCTTGAAGGCGCCAAGCTAATCTGGCACTACCCTTGAATTATCATGGTCAATGCATCTCCTTCAACTGGTGCATGGTCGTTGGGTGACTCCGCCAACATTTGGAAAATGCGGCCTTGGGGTTTATCTGGACACTTTTTGCGTTTCCTTGCAGGGCCCAGCTCTGTGTGTCTACAATAACGGATTATTCAAACCTGACGACTGGAAAAGCA
Organism: Semisulcospira habei; assembly: GCA_036245525.1. NCBI lineage: Eukaryota > Metazoa > Mollusca > Gastropoda > Semisulcospiridae > Semisulcospira > Semisulcospira habei. The sequence goes on from BTPG01000003.1 coordinate 39,512,015, forward strand.
TCCGCATGATACACAAGAGTATTAAGGAGAAGGATCCAATGAAAGTCGGCCGCTTTGGTCTAGGGTTCAAATCTGTATTTCATTTGACAGGTAGACGAGATTTTATTATTATTTGACTTTTGAGTCTTCTACGCCAGTATCAATTATGTACAATGTTGCACTGATTTCTCTGTCCCGTCGGGTATTTTCTGTCGACTGCATGTGTTTCTTGTCGACGGTAATTCTTAACTGCCACGGTCCACAGCGTAGGAAACTTTACTGCCAGGGCAAGGCGTGCGATACAAAGCTGCAAGAGACATGAGGATTTATGTCTCTTAACGGTCCTGTGTTTATGCCTTTTATTGTACCATTTACACCTGTTTTCTTTACGCGAATGTCAGTCCGTTAGCAATCGTTTCAGACTCGAAATTCGTGTTCACAGGCAGCGAACGGGCTAACTACAATAGAGTTGGCATTACTGAAAAAAAAAAAAAAAACACCTTCTCGAATCTGAAAGTTAACTTACGCTACAGACATATAATGTACATATTTGCTTATCCCATTCAGCCTTGACGCACTACAGCAGAAGATGGGTCGACAATAATAATTCAAGGGTAGTGCCGGATTAGCTTGGCGCCTGTCGGCGCCAAGCTAATCTGGCACTGCCCTTGAATTATCATGGTCGATCCATCTCCTGCAACAGGTGCATAGTCGTTAGATGACGCCTCCGAAATTTGAGAAATACGTGCGCTGGGCTGAATGAGTTAACACTGCCTATTATTATCTTCGTGCTCATTTTAGACAAAGAAAGACCGATGTATGCACTTTTTTTCGGTTCTCTATAGACCGGGTGGCTATTGTCAGCGGGAAAATCATCATGTACATGGATCCTTCAGAAGACGAGAGACGATACTGCACCACCAAACTCCTGTTTGACATTCAAGGACGGGAACTGATGTCCATTCTGCATTGCCTGGAGGGCACTTTGTTCGGAATATCTCAAGCAACAATGAAAACAGGTCATTTTCCTGGCACCGTTTTCTGGTTTCCTTTGCGACAAAAAGTGAATGATCTGTCAACTTCCAAAACCATTTACACAAAAGACAATCTGTTTGACGTACTGAATAACTTCAAAGAGGAAGGTGGCTCCATGCTTCTTTTCCTCAACAACATCGAACGCATTCATGGCTACCTAAGGAAGACTGATGCAGACCAGAAACAAATGTTTTATGTGACTCTTTCTTCTTCCTGTCTGGAGAAAGTGCGGTCTGCAAGAGAAGCCTTTTCTCAGCGCCTAATGGCAGCAAGAGGCGGTCTTCCCGGGGACGGCGTATACAGTGATCTCATCAGACTGACGACGGAAACAATCGATTGTAAAGTACAGTCAAAGCAAGAGAGACACTGGATGATTGTCAACTACTTTCCAGGAATTGGAGAACTTGATTTCGAGCAAGCTGATTTGTGTACGAACCAACAGCTCAACTACAGACCTTGTGTTGGTGTCGCCATGTCTACAGATCAGGCCTTTCAAAGTCAGGTGAGAGAGAGAGAGAGAGAGAGAGAGAGAGAGAGAGAGAGAGAGAGAGAGAGAGAGAGAGAGAGAGAGAGAGAGAGAGAGAGAGAGAGAGAGAGAGAGAGAGAGAGAGAATTTGTTAGATGACAAAAGACGATACACATGTCACGGGCCATCACTGAGCGCTGGACAAACAAGTATTTAGATACCGTGACTTCTTCCTGATGGCACTCTGATGGGTGTCATCACTGAGAAAGGGGTCAGGGGATCTAACTATGCGTCCAGCGGAGAGTGAGAGAGAGAGAGAGAGAGAGAGAGAGAGAGAGAGAGAGAGAGAGAGAGAGAGAGAGAGAGAGAGAGAGAGAGAGAGAGAGAGAGACTTTTCTTGCATATCTATTCTTCTTCGGCGCCGCACCTTGTTAATATGAGGGTCGAGTTGCACGTAAGTTTCGATAGTCAGTGCCCGCCCGCCGTAGACCTAACTGATTTTGTTTCCAGCTATTTTTTAGTCACACTCCAGAAAACGTAGTTGGCGGTGAGTGGTTGGGAAAGGTTTCCTGCATCTGATTTCCTCGCAGCTGGTGCTTATGAAACTAGTCTTCTTATGGACCCTTCAGGACAACCCCAAATCTTTGTTGACACGAACCTTTTAAGAGCACTTTTACACAGGAAACACCCCCATACCATATGTCCTAGTCGTATGCTCTAAGCTATCTGGGATATCATGGTGAACCTGTGGCCAGTTCGGCGCAACCGAGTGTGTGATTGTTCGCCCCAAAACACACATTCCACATTTGAATGGCTAAAACTTACTTCATACACGTAGAAAGACCACGCAGAATCCGAAAATATACTCATTTTTCTATTATGTTTTTTTTGAAATAAGAAGTTTAGATCCCACAGAGGACGTAAGAATGCGAGAAATACCACAAGAATCCACGAATGTTAATAACAAGGAAAGCAACTTCACATTTGCATTGTAATAAAATCTATTTCAGTTAATAGATACTAAGTTCAAAATAGTTTCGTAGTACACTTATTGTTTCATATGTTGCAAGTTAAATTGCATCGTAATTTTTTTGTTGTGCAAAAATGCACATTTGTTACAAATTGTATTTATTGATTCAACTGTTGAGTTATTGTGTACTATTTACGAAAATAAATGCGTCGATCCTGCTTAAATGATGGCTTCGACATACATCGCTGTTCTGCGGCTGTGAACGATTCTATAAAACATAGAAGTGGAGTATTCGTATACTATCATTTCGAGACAGACCTCGCGGTTGACACTTCTGCAACTGTTTAATCCATAGTCACGGAGCGCGGAACGCATTATGTGACTATGGATCAAACAGTTGCAGAAGTGCCAGCCGCGAGGTCTAGAACTGATAGTATACGAACAGTCCACTTTTATGCTATAATATGCTTTACCGGTGCGCGCATTTTCAGTCATTCAGAAAATAGAACAAATCTGCCGCAACCGAATGTGCTGGTCGCGCCGGCCATGCTGGTTCCGCAAGCTTTCATGCAGCAACGCCCCTGTTAACTGTTCCTGTTGTTAAAACAGGATACATACAACCATGCCCTGTACTCATTTGACGTGATCTATTAACCCCTTCACTGCGGAGAAAGAAATTGAACACGATCCAACTGCAAGAGACATAGATCATCACGAGCCCCCGCGACCGCAGGTGGCTTATGAGGATCTAGATTTTACTGAGACCTGTCTGTAGCCATGTTTCTCGGGCGGTGTTGTCTTTTGTTTGTTGAATGAACCAAGATTTCAGAGACAGAAATATACGTACAGTGGCAGGGGAGGGGTTACACGGCACCCCTAAAGAGGGACTACAGCTGGCTGCGAAAGAAACCTGCGGCCTCTAGCGACATGTTACTAAGGGGCATACTGTCCAGGGGCGGATCTGTGGGGGAGGGGGAATCCCCAGCCAGACCACAATTTAAAAAAAAGTTCCCCTCCTCGTTGTTTGATATTTTGGTAAATGGTGAGAGTCTTAAACAAGCACGCACCTCTCTCTCTACCCCTCTTCCCCGCCCCCCCTTCCCCTCGAGTTAACTGATCCGCCCATGCTGACTGTAGTAAAGATAGCAATCCCCTTGCGCAGCACTGCAGTAGTACTGGTGGCTGCATGAAGCGTGTGCTTTTGCTGCAGCAGCTTGACTAACCAATGATAATTCAAGGGTATTGCCAGATTAGCTTGGCGCCTTCAGACGCGAAGCTAATCAGACACTACCCTTGAATTATCATGGTCAATGCACCTCCTGATGCATGGTCGCTGGGTGACACTTGAAATGCGGCCGTGGGGATAACTGGACACTTCTTGCGTGTGCTTGCAGGGCCTAGCTCTGTGTCTTCTAATTCGTATTGAGGATCCATTATACTTCGTTTATCGCAGGTGTTCTGCACGCTGCCTCTGCCGCTGGACACTCGCTCCATGACCGGTCTGCCCGTGCACGTCAATGGGGGATTCGCCGTCAGCCAGAACCGCCGCAATCTGGAGTGGCCGGACCTACGCCGCAGTCGCAAGAACTACGAGAGCTCAGTCAAGTGGAACCTGTTTCTTATCGAGGTCCTTCTGCCGAGGGCCTACACGAGACTGTTGGAATGGTACGCTATTTGTTTTAGTCACGTAGAAAGTTTTAATGAAATGCAGCAATCATTAATGTTACTCAGTCTCGATCATACAGGATGTAATGCCCATGAGCTCAGTATAGACTGGACATACCTTTCGCACGCCCCTCCCCTCACCCTCATTTTATGTCTTGTGAAGATGGACTTTGCCTCTCCCTGAAAATCTTCTCACGCCACTGGATCACAGTATTTATATCATCTTTGCCACTGTGACTGATGTGCGAGGAATGCGTTTTGTACGCTGTGTATCATTTTATTGCATGAACCTTTGTTTTGTTTTTTTGTTTAGTTTCTTTCTTAGAGCTGTTCTTAATTGGACGAACTTTTGATCGGCAAACCTAGATCGGAGAAGATCGGCGATCTTTTGGTTTGTTTCTTAATTGAGGTTGAACGAACCTAGGCGAACTTCAGCAAACCAGGTTTGCCATGGTTCTCTTTCTTAACTGAAGTGCTTGATTCGGGGTACTTACTGTCTGCGAAGGTGTTCAAAATGGCTGCCGCTATGCTGCTTCGCGATTTGAACGATGTTTGTTTTTGTACTCCTTGCAGTAGCGACCCCACAAACAGCGTTGGGCCTCCCACAAATCAATAATAATAAAAAAAATAGGTCTTGTTCTTCGCACGAGTGAAATATCGCCGTCCGCCATATTTGTTTGTATCGGTGACTGTCTTCTTATCTCCAACGCAGAAGAGGGTAAAAGTTTTGATCAATCAGAGAAAAGGTTCGCCTTTGTTTGCTCAACACGTTGAGCGAACCTTTTCCGACAGCGAACTATGGTTTGCCGAGGTTCGTGAACTACTTCGAACTTGGTTCGCCGTATCTTTAGATCGTCCAATTAAGAACCAACCTGGTTCGTCCGAGATCGTGAACTGTAGTTCGTCAGAGTTCGTGAACTAAAGTTCGTTTAATTAAGAACATGCTTTAATCGAGAAAACGCGTTTTTTAACACTGGCACGTGATTCTGCATACAAGAAAAACGTAACCCCCTTGTGCATGCAGTCACTGGTACTGTTCACAGTACCGGTGCCTGCATGAGCAAGGGGGTTAACGAGCCGTCTTTATTGCAGCATCGCCCGGCATCAACTTTTGGGTGCCGAGGATTTCTACGGTATATTGCCAGACATGTCAGATGTCGAGGATCGCTGGAAGCCACTGGCAGAACAAGTGTACCGTTACCTCGCCACAAGACGCGTTTTCTTCACACAAGCCTCAGGAGGCCCGTGGATCACTCTTAACCAAGCCGTGTTGAGCGACGTGCCTGATGTGCAGCACAACGTTGCGGAGGCTGTGAGAAAAGTGTACAGAAACACTGATCAGAATCTGGTTGAGCTGCCGTACCATGTAGCGCAGGGACTTAACCAGCAAGGTATGATTCACACTGAGTTTGCTTAACCCGTTCAGTGCCGAGAAAGCGTGAACAGCTGCCAGAGGTATAGATCCTCATGAGCCCCCCGCATTGCGGGGGCTCATGAGGATCTATGCCTCTTGCTTACACCACTTCTACACCACTCTTGCTAACACCACTTTGACGCCATGTTCCTCTCGGAGAGCTAGGGTGTTTTGGTCTTGAATTAACCGTTTTAGCGTTACGGGCGCATTTCCCGAATTTTGGAAGTGTTACTTAACGACTACGTACCACTTGCAGGAGATGGATTGACCATGACAGTTCAAGGGTAGTGCCAGATTAGCTTGGCACCTGAAGGCACCAAGCTATTCTGGCACTACCCTTGAATTATCATGGTCGAACAATCTCCTGCTTGAGGGTGCTGGCGCTAAAAGGTTTCACGAATTTTGCAGAATCAGTTGGCACTGGACGGCTTATTTTCTAACTAGTGTTCTTTCTCTGGCTCTCTCGGTCTGTCTGTCTGTCTGTCTGTCTGTCTGTCTCTCTCTCTCTCTGTTGCTACGTTGTGGACACGGCGCAAAACTGTATACTGTACTTTGAGTATAACCTGCTTATCACTCGAATGGTATTTTTAGTAGTATGATATATACTGTGAATAAAATGAGGAGATAATAAGATTTCAAATTGAATGTTTGAGAACTTTTAGATCGGCGAAGTGATAGGTTATCTATCACTGATTAGCCACGCTACTGGCCTACGTGCGGGTCACATTGTCAGATTGGGAGCCATGATTATGGTGTTAGGGTCCTATGTTCAAAGTCACATGCAGGTTATTTCTGTGAAAGACGTTTCAATTTAGTTTTGTTTTGACTTGTGATAATCATGGTCATGTGCACCTTTTTTTAATCTGGTTGTCTTGTGATAGATGGTTAGGTCACAGTTTTCAGGCAACGGATCATTACTATTGACTTACGTGCTGCACACCGGATGTGCGCATGAAAATGAAATCAAACTGGCCTCAGGATTTAAATCAGTCGTCGGCATGGATCAGCTGGTCGGCATGACCGGTTCCTGTTAAATGCTGCCTATTTATCCGACACGAGACTTTCAGTTTTAACCCATTCAGCCCTGACGCCCTACAGCAGGAGATGGGTCGACCATGATAATTCAAGGGTAGTGCCAGATTAGCTTGGCGCCTGTCGGCGCCAAACTAATCTGGCACTACCCTTGAATTATCTTGATCGATCCATCTCCTGAAATAGGTGCATAGTCATTACATGACGCCTCCAAAATTTGGGAAATACGTGCGTCGGGGTAAATGAGTTAATAACGATACGTATGACCATGATTATCATAAGACAAACGACAACAAAACTGAAACGATTCTCACAGCAATACCCTGAACATGACTTTTACCACATTTCTCCAATGCTATATTTATGGCTCCCAATGCGACCCCGTGACCCGCAAAACAAAATCAACTGCTCGAAAATGTAAGCCAGTGGCGTAGTTAATCTTTGACATAACTCATTGTCTTCTTTCAGACTATATACACTTGTTCTCACTGGCCTTTCTCGATACGCTTTTCCCCCCCTGGTCGCCGGTTCTCAAGGAAACGCGAGTCTCTTTCTCACATGTTACCAAAGTAACAATTGATAAGTAGACTAAAGCTTATCACATATGCTTCGATGACAACGTACTCGCTGAGCAAAACGTTTTTGACCAATTCACATTTCACAAAAATCTCTTAATTCAGACAAACCTCTAACCACACAAATGCTGATGCTGAACAATTTAGGGGGTTACACAACAAAATGAACTGTGTGCAGGTGTCATGTGATACCGTTGGTACCAAGTTCAAACGAAACATACCTAAAAGACTGGATACGTTAGATAAGATCGGCGGATAAAAATTCCAAGCGTAGACCCTTCTGACCATAGTCGAAACGGTCAGATTAATAATAATTAAAAAAAAAACAAAAAACTGAGGGGGTTACGCAGAAGCAACAACAACAAAGTTATACGCACGCCGTATGTACTACTTAGGGTTCATATTTTATACCCCACCCCCCAACCCCCCCCCCCCAAAAAAAAAAAAAAAAAAAAAAAATCCACAAACAAACAAAAAACCCAACAACAAACAAACAAACCAACAAACCCACCCCCCCCCCCCCCCAAAAAAAAAAAAAAAAAAAAAAAAAAATTAAAAACAAACTCGAAATGTGATAGTTGGACAATACCTTCGACCGAAATGCCCACTCGAAGCGAAAGCCACGTTCCACCGAAAATAGAAGTAATTCACTGACACTGAGGGTTGCGTGCCCTAAGTACTGAATGTACTTAGCAGGTGTTCTTTCGAGGGGACCTTTCGTGCATTGATATTTGTGCAGCTGAAGACAAAATCGTTGTATTACGAGTTAGGCTTTGCCAGTAGTTCTTGTCGCCTCACGGGTCCGATCAGGGAGTTTATTTCGGAGATCAAAAGTCTCGGGCTAAAACCCCTCGAATTTCATCACCGAAGAACACCCCTCCCTGTTCAGACCCTCGAGGCGACAAGAACCACTGACAAAGCCTATCGTGCAATGCAACTAATATTATTTTGCCAATTTTGAAAATTCTCCACAATTCAAGGTAACATTTCAATATCCCCCACGTCTTTTTTCTGTGTGCACAATATACACGCATTATACAAGAATAGAATTCATTGACAAGGATCTTGACGCATTGTGTCCCAGGTACGAAATACCCCCATTTTGGAGTTGTCCCCTGAGGACTACATTACGATTTAGGAGACAGATCGACCATGATAGTTCAAGGGGGTGCCAGAATAGCTTGGCGCCTATAGGCGCCAAGCTATTCTGGCACCACCCTTGAACTATCATGGTCGAGCCGTATCTTGCTGTGGTGTGTCGGGACTGAATGAGTTAAGCCAGACTGAATCATCCGGAGGAAGCCGCCGGCGAGGTCGTCAGAGAAAGAGTTGGGTCGCAAACATAAAAGAATGGACCGAACTCGAGATGCCAGACTTGCTGGCCACCGCCCAAAAATAGAACTCAGTGGAGAGCACTGTCTGGTGCTGCTGCCTTTCAGTCCCCCCAACGCCCAGATCGGGCAAGGGACTGATGATGATGATGATGATGATGAATCAGCCGGAAAATGGCATTACAGTACATGTATTTTGATCTGACTCCTGCAAAAATTGTCTTCTTTCGTGAGGTTTCAGTGACGTGCTTTTGTCGTGTTTTTAGCTGGTCGTTATTCTTCGTGTTTGTTTTAGAGCAAAAATGGAATTCATGCACTAGAATCTTAACTCCAAAAGAATTAATTGAAGTTGCTTTGAATTTACGTTTTCTTGACCTTGATTCTGTTTTCTTTATATATATATATATATATATATATATATATTATATATATATATATATATATATATATATATATATATATATATATATATATATATATAAAGGTGTTATATATATATATATATATATATATATATATAAAGGTGTTATATATATATATATATATATATATATATATATATATATATATATATATATATATATATATATATATATATATCGTAGGTTTCCTGGACAAAGTTGCGAGAGTGAGATCAAGTGAGGTCAGCCGCCTGGCTCGCATCTGCTTGTCCAGCCTTACAAGGTCGGACAAAGTCAGCGTGCTTGAGTACCTGTGCTCCCAGGGCAGCACAAGTGATCTGTTGAATCTGCAGCTTTTGCCTCTGGCAGACGGAAAATTCGGCACGTTTACCGTTAAAGAAAGTTATGAAGCAAGGACAGTTTATTGGTGTGGGAAAGATCTCCAAGCTCTCTTCCCGGGAATACTACACAACTTCTGTGCGGCAGAGGTTGCGACTTCCTTGTGGCAACATCTTCATCGGATCGCTGAGTCAGGTAAGAAATACACAGAGTACGGTCACCCTTTAAAGCGACGTACACCAGGCAATAACCAGTTATTGATTTTCAAAGTCACCTAAATTAACGTTCCTAATATGTCGTACAATAAGATGGACTTAATCCCTTTAAACCAATGGCAGCATTTAGCAAATTTCTGAGCTGCCGTCAAACGACTATGTTCATTTACAGGAGATGGATCGACCAAGGTAATTCAAAGGTAGTGCCAGATTAGCTTAGCGCCGTCAGGCGCCAAGCTAATCTGGCACTACCATTAAATTATCACAGTCGAGCTATGGGGTGGTTTAAAATAGTACATGCACGTGTGTGCGCCTGAGTGTATGCTCTTGTGCACTGCGTTTTGCTTTAGTGCAGTGTGTCCGACGTTTGTGAAGACCAGCAATTTAGAAGAACTGTGTGTTATTATGATTATTGTTATTATTGTAATAATAATATTATTATTATTATTGTCGTTGTATTTGCTGTTTAGACCAACATAGCTTTGCTTATAAGATAGAGCTGCAGCTGTGCTCACGATTTTGTTGGCTGCTCATAGACACATAGCATTGTTTCTGTGACTTGGGTGGTAACGCAAAGCGTAAATAACCGACTGCCAACGGACGTACAAGCTGTTTCTGAAATCTGCCTTCTCCGGCTGAACGACCAAAAGCTACAACAGCGCAAAGTTGTTTCAGCAAGAGGCATAGATCCTCATGAGCCCCCGCAGTCGCGGGGGCTCATGAGGATCTGTGCCTCATGCAGTTGGATCGCGTTCCCTTTTTTTCTTGGCAGCGAAGAGGTTAATAACATTTAGATTTAAGTGTCGGATATCACAAGGCATAAATGGCTGATAAAGGCGTGGAGGCTTTTATCAACCACTGAGGCATGTTTATAACTCGCGTTGTCTTCTTTCAGTCTCTTTACACTTTCTCTCATTGGCCTAGTTCTATTTGCTTTTTTCCCCTGGTCGTCCGTTCTCAGGGCAACTTAAGTCTCCTTATTATATGTCACCAAGGTAACATTTGATAAGTGGACTCCCTTATTACATGTTATGACAAAGTTACTCGCTGAGCAAAGCCTTTTCCCCCAAATAAATCTTTGGCCAATCACATTCCTCGGTACAGTCACACCCTAATCTTCATTCAGTCAAACCTCTTAACAAAAATGTGCCAATAAATAAATAATGTAGGGGGTACGCACAAAAGAACTATATGTAGGTGTTCTGTGATACCGCTGGTAAGAGTTTCATACAAAACATGACTGAATAACTGGATAAGTTAGATAATATCAACGACAAGAAAGCTGAGCTGAAGCAAAGGCCCTATCACGTACTGACGGCATTCAAAACGGCGAAGAAACAAAAGTTGAATAAATAAAAATTTAGGGGGTTACGCAACAAAATAACTGTATGCACGCGTTGTTTTTGGGCAATACTACCAACTGCATACAAAAGAATGACTGAAAATGTGTTAAATTCAAAAATACCTGAAAGAGAAATTCCAGGCGAATGTTGTTCGCGAGAGGTTGTTGACTGATAGTCGGAAGTGTGGAAAGTTGAATTACCTCCCCTGAATCTCTACGTCATACATAAAGTGTGAGATCTTGAACTTTTCAAGGATACACTTCACGCTTATAATTTTTAAAGTTGATGACAAAATCGCTGTATTACGAGTTAGGCTTTGCTAGTGGTTTTTGTCGACTCTCGGGTCCTCGACTCTTACCTCCGACATTGACTCCCATGACCCGACCCTTGAGGCGACAACAACCACTGGCAAAGCCTAACTCGTAACAGAACTAATAATTTAGAACTCCCAAACCTCAATAACGTATTGACGCTATCATAAAGCAAAGAAGCTTGAGCATGCGTAAGTCACCAAACTTCGTCATCATTTATAGGCCCTCCGCGTGAAAAGCTAGAACAGCCACTCGGACCGACTTTTCTGCATTAATTTTTTTCTCAGTGCGCTAGATAGTCAGATTTTATCTGAAATAAAACTGTTTCAGTTTTACTATTTTCGCTCTTGAAAAATCAGCTCAGCTTTTGCTTTGAAGAGGGAGGCCAAGGGTGTGTGTGTGTGTGTGTGTGTGTGTGTGTGTGGGGGGGGGGGGTCTTTAATCAGTACTGATGACACTTCTCACAAATGAGCAATATTATAAAATAATCGCACAACTTATTTTCTCTGTTCATCACTATGCAGTATTCGATAATAAGCTTTTGACTATTCAGAATGACTAACCACATTTCAGCATTTTAACACCTTGACCGCCAGTGATGAATATTGCGTTTCTAGTGCAGTCTTCGTTGATTCAGCATCAGAGAACCCAAGCCATTCCAGTAACATGAATTCAAAGCGATGTCAGCATGAGGCACAGATCCTCATGAGCTCCACAATTGCGGGGGCTCATGAGGATCTGTGCCTCTTGATGATATCGCCTTGAATTCATATTATGACTGTGGGGGCTAATAAGGATGTATGTCTCTTGCGGTTAGGTCGATGTCACGTTTTCGCGGCAATCATGGGGTTAATACAACATTGTATACCGTCTTGAGGAAACAGATAGTATAAGTGCACAGTTGTCAGTTCATTTACAAGGAATGCTTTTATGTACCATTTGTCTTTTTCCGTATAAAAGAAGAAAAGAAATATATCGTATTTTCTTTTAGGTGCCTTCACCTTCATAAAACTGAATGCCGACTCCCAACATATCCCACGGCTAATTCAGGAAAGCCTAAAGGCAAGATTTGGTCAGGGCACTCCAGTCCTTGACTCCGGTGACCAGTGGATAGAAAAGTTATGGCGGTTTCTTTCATCGACAACGCCCTGGGATCAGAACCTCGGAAACTTCATGGCTCTAGTTATATTGCCATTTCCCCATGGACCTCATCTGAAACTTCTGCCTTTGGGCGGAACCTATATTTTGTCGTCTGGGACTTGGTTCTTCAGTAGAGGTCTTTCACAAGTTATGTCGTCAAGCCTGACTAAACTTAAGGTAACGGTCCTTTCTGAGGTGCCGAAATACGTGAAACAGCACGGGGAGGTTCTAGGTCGGATCATCCTTAATTATGATACTGAGGGTATTTTGGTGGCGTTGGACCGGATTGCGGATAACCCCAAGTTGTGCAGTGAGGCAGTGCACACGTTCAATACACAAGCAACGGAATCGGAAAGAAGAGAATTTCTCTCCACCTTGAGCCAAGCCAGGAATATCACAATAAAAACAAGGGCCTTTCTGCGACAGTTGGAGATATTCAAATCGACAGGAAGACACACCTTTGTCTGTTTGAATGTGGTGAACTGTTTTGGCCCGGGAATTCTGCCACCTGTGATCCCACCACGACCGTTACTCCTTGATAGTGATGCCTGCGACATGGCGATCAGGGAACTGGGGGCACAAAGGATCTCACTAGAGACACTCGTTGGTGAGATACTGGAGCTGATGCAGGGGCATGCAACTCGCACTTTTACTTCCAACGACGTTTCCCTCTTTATGACGTATTTCACCGGCAACAAAGACTTAATGGCGGACGAGCCCCTGCTGACGCTCGCAAAGCAAGTGCCGTTCGTAACAACAGAACAAGGACAGAAAAGAACCGCCCCCGAGTTATACGATCCACATTCACCGGTTCTTGTCGAGTTGTTCCGATCCATCGATCGCTTGCCAAGCAAAGAGTTCTCAAAACCTGACACGTTGAAAAAACTTAGAGAGCTTGGACTAAGAACAGAGAAAAATGTCGATGCTGAACATGTGATCCTAGCAGCTGAAAGCATAGAGAGTGAATTTTCACAAGGAATGGTGTCCTCGGCGCTGAAGAAATCAGAGGCGCTGTGGACCTTTCTGACCATGCACGGGAACACCTTGCACCAAGCCACCCTGCACAGTTTATCGGATATTCAGTGCATGCCATGCCTCCAGAATGAAGACAGACCAGAAGGGTATCCAAAGTCACTACCGTTGAAATCTACTCCGGTGATTGTGAAAGCTAAGGAGCTCCACGCACTCACTAACATCCGAGTCACTGGTTCGGTTGTTCCAATCATGAGACCAGGGCTCTCTGAGGATGTCTCTGCAAGCTTGCAGACACAAATGTTCACCACAGAAATCATACTAGAACATTTAAGCAACATCGTGAAACACTACACGGTGGACGAATGCGCGCAGTACAGAGTAATTCTGACCGAGATTTATTCTTGTTTGCAGCAACACTGCAGCAAAACAGTGGTAGAGGCCTTGCGACAAGAACGATGTGTTTTGATTGAGTCTGGGGAGGCCTTTGTGCGGCCATGCTACATCTGGGTGCAAAGAGAAGCCGATGACATTGATCTCAAACCATACCGATTTCCCCTGTCTGTGGACTTGCGAAGCGCGATGGGCTTGTTGTTGAAGTGCGGAAGTTATGAGCGTCAGGATGAAGCCATGCTTAGGGAAGTTATTACAGAAATTCAACAAAAGCACAAACAGACGAGAGAGCATCACCCAAACTACCACTGCGATCTGAAGCTTATTAAAGCGATTCTAAGCAAACTGAAGGAGGGCTCATCTGCCCTTGATGGATCTGTACCGATCCCAGTTGTCTGTCAGAACCCGAATGTTCTGAGGTTCAGGCCAGCAAAAGAATGCACGCTGATGCCAGATTCCGGAGATCCCTTAAACTCTGGTGAATCCGACACCCTATTCATCGTACATCCAGTCATTCCTCGTGACACTGCCCTTGGCCTCGGCGCGCTGGAGATGCGGGCCCGGTCTCTGACGGGTCTGGAACACATTGACTTTTCTTTTCAACAGCGTGAAGACATCCGGGACCGCATACGAGATCTGCTAGAACACTCATACAGGGACGGACTGTCAGTGCCCAAAGAGCTCATCCAGAATGCTGACGACGCCGGCGCCAGTGAAGTGTGCTTTCTTCTTGACGAGCGAGACAACCTTGACTCCAGGTCCGACACCATCTATCCGGAAATGGCCTCGCAACAAGGGCCGGCGATCTGGGCTTACAACAACGCTGTTTTCTCCGACGAGGATTTTGCCAATATCACGAGACTCGGAGCGAGAACAAAGGGAGACGACGCGTCGAAGGTTGGGAAGTTCGGACTTGGATTCAATGCTGTCTACAACCTGACAGACACCCCATGTGTCCTTAGCAGCCACCGGATGGGCATGTTCGACCCAGAAGGCAAATATCTGGGTGGAAATCCAGGAATGAACATTGACTTCAGAAATCCAGAAAATCTAAAACTTTTGGGCCGCATGCCACAGCAATTCAAGCCATTTCAGGGCATCTTTGGATGCAATTTAAATGACCGGAATACTGTTGATTTCCGCGGGACTCTTTTCCGATTTCCACTGAGAACGCAACAACAAGAAGAAGAGAGCAGCTTGAAAGCTAAGAGTTATGGCAAGTCCAAAAGGCGTGAGCTGATCAAACTGATTATTGGCACGTCTGGCAATCTGCTCATGTTCACGCAGCACGTACACACAATAAAGGTGTTTCATATTCCAGACGACAGTGCAGACCCAGCATCACCGCCATGTTTACTGAATGCGAGTAAAGTGTCTGAACGCGTCATCTTAAACGACCACCAATCTCTCACTGACCTGACGGTGATGGAATTCTGCAAGAACCAATGGGAGAAAATGCGAGATATCCGAATCCTAGAAGAACTTGAAATCAACACGGAAGTGACGAGCGATGCGGAGGCTGTGAGTGGTTTGGCTTCAGATCACAGCGTGACACACTGGCGTTTGGCGTGGGCAACTGGCACTGCGGAGTCCGCACAGATCGCGCGTGCTCCTGGCAACCAGCGTAAAAGCTTACTGCCATTGGCCACAGTCGCAGTTCCCTTGATGAAAGGGCACATGATAAGACTAATAGATCTCCCAGCAAACTTCTATAAGCTCGGACACCTTTTCTGCTTCCTTCCGCTCCCAGAAGACATTGGGCGCGTGCCATTTCCTGTACACGTGAACAGTACATTTTATCTAGCTTCAAGCCGTCGCAGTTTGCTGGAACAAATTGAGGGAGAATTTGAGAGCATGATTACGGACTGGAACCGAGCGTTGTTCGTGGATCCTATCTGTCGGGCGTACACACTGCTGCTGGAGAACTTGCAAAGAGAAGCGGCTCAACAGGACAACTTTGCTGCCTTCTTTGATCTGTGGCCTCGAGATGAGAACGCCGACTTGAAGAAATCCTTTTACAACTCGATCGACAAGGGGAGCAGGCTGTTCCCAGTCCCTCACACTGGCCAGTGGGTGTCATTCCATGAAGCAGTGTTCCTTGAGCCTGGTTTCCGAGACTCCGAGTGTGGGGATATTGCCTGGCGAGCTTTGCAGATGTTTTGGAAGGAATCAGAAAGCGTTGTTGATGTGCCAGGAGATATTTGCCGAACTATCCAGGAGACTGGTGGAGAGAGATTCAAAGACAAATTTGTGACAATGGTTGCTTTCTACAAAAATGTCTTCCTGCCGAATATTCTCAGCGATAAATGGTCAGCCGAGGAAAGAGACCAACTCGTGTATTTCGCACTAATGCAGGACCACCCGGACGTACAGCAATTTGTTTGCTCGACCGCATGCATTCCTTGTGAAGGTGTATCGCAACTGAGACTCCCAAGAGAACTTGTTCATCCTGAGAAAGAAGCTGCAAAGCTGTACCTTCAGTCTGACGGTGTCTTTCCAAAGTGCAGACCAGGTCAGAAAGCCAATTTCTGCTCACAAGAGAGTCTAGTTCGTCTAGCAGACCATGGAATGGTGACAGACGATCTGTTAGGTGACCAAGTGCTAGAAAGGATAAACACTGTTGTCAGCCTGTATGCGGAAAACAGACAAATTGCTCTTTGCAGAGTTCATCATTTGATCAGCTACTTGTCCTCTTTTAGCGCTGAAAACTCCAAGTTTCGCATCGATCTTCTTTCAAGTGACGAAAAACTGCTGATATCTAGAACAGCATTTCTTCCAGTGATGAAGAAACCCGTTGACTGGCCATTTCCGTGGGAAGGGGATGCCACCGCAGCCAACCTGTCTGCCCCCGGGGATCTGTACATCGTGAGCTTAAAGCATCTGGTAGCCTGCAAGGCAAAGCTATTTGACTCCAAATCGATCAGCTTTGATGAATGTCATATTTCTGGAAAGACGAAAGACGTGCTCAGAGCGTTTGGTGTTAAAGTCAGTGAAGATCACGCTAGCAAGGACTTCTCTATGTTGGCAATAGGTCAGCTGGAAACAGTCAGAGGCAAATACAACGAAGACAAGAAAATCAACAAGAAGAGCGTGTGCGATGTGGTTGGGGCAGTATACACTTTCCTAATGAAGCTGAGAAATTCCAAACAAGATTTTGTCGGCACCATATTTGAGCATTTGGCTTCCACGAAATGTGTTTGGGTGGAGACTGATTTCGTCCATCCACAACATGTAGCCTTTCAAAGCAAATTTGACTGTCGCCCATACTTATACAAGCTTGACAGCAACCTTCACCAATACAAACATCTTTTGATACGCCTCGGCGTAAAAGAAGAGTTCGGAGTAAAAGAGTGTCTCAAAGTGCTTGAACATGTTAAAAATGAATACTGCGACCAAACGCTTCCTCAAGACACGATCAACCTGGTGTCGCGCGTTGCACAACTGCTTTGCGGAGCTCTACAACAGGCCGAGGAATCCTTAGACGGATCAACCGTCTACTTGCCTGATAGTGAGGGACACATGCAACGTGCTGATCTTCTCGCTCTAGACGACACAGAGTGGCTCCAGTCTTCGAGTGCCTTGAAGTTTGTGAGCAGTAGTATTGCATCTGACGTAGCAAGGCTGTTAGGGGTCAAAGGGAAAAGGATGCAAGATCGTCGGAGACTCTGCAAAGCGATCCCATGGGGACAGAAAGAAGAAATGACTGTAAGGATCAAGGGACTTCTTGAGGGCTATACATGCGACTCGTCTATTCTGAAGGAGCTCATTCAGAATGCTGATGATGCCGGGGCGTCAGAGATCAAGTTCATCAAAGACTTTCGACATCTTGGCACTGAGAAAGTTCTCGAAGGGTGGGAAAAGCTGCAGGGCCCAGCACTATGTGTGTACAACAACACGTTCTTTACAGATGAAGACCTAGAGGGCATAACAAAAGTGGGAGAAGGTAGCAAAGCTGGGGATCCTCTGAAAACCGGTCAGTACGGGGTTGGATTCAACGCTGTGTATCACCTCACTGACACTCCTTCATTCTGGACTCGAGAGAGCGACAACAGGCAGGCAATCGTCGTATTTCACCCAAACGTCAACGGCTCGCCAGGTACACGTATAGACGAAGTCGGTTGGATTAAGAACAACTACCCTGACACATTCCAAGGTTATTTGGAGAGCAACTTAAATATGACAATATCAGGAACAGTTTTCAGATTTCCTCTCCGCACAGAACCGTCCAGAATCAAAGATGAACCAATGCAAGAAAGCGAACTGACAGAAATACTCGACTCTTTCAAAGAAGGAATGGGCGGTTGCCTCCTGTTCTTGACAAACGTTCGATGCATTGGTGTGTACACGATCGACCCACAGGGTCACGTTGTGCGAGAGTGTGAGGTAAAGAAGGAAATGGACGAATTAAGCAGTAGCGATATGGCAAGATTTCAAGTTCATCTTCGGGACGCTGTGAACAGAATCCAAGAAGGTGCGCATCCACAGGACATTTCGGAATGCCACTCTGTGTTGTCCATGAATGTGTCAGATTCCAGCAACAGTACCGTAGAATGGCTAGTGGTGAAAAGACTTGGATTTGATGCCAGCACATGCACGAACAGAATACAGACTGAGGGCCATGGGAAACACTCCGTGCTTTTGCCCCATGGCGGTGTGGCAGTGCGAGTGTTTGAACGTTTGGCACAAGGTCAGCGCTCTGTTCCTGAATTTGAGAATGGCGTTGCGTTCTGCATTCTGCCTTTGCCCTTAGAAACCGGCCTTCCCGTGCACGTCAACGGCCACTTTGCGCTGGATCACGAAACTCGCCGCAGTCTGTGGGACAACAAGGAGGACGCCAGGACGGAGTGGAACAAGGCACTGGCGCTGCGGGTCGTTGTCCCAGCATACATCACGGCCATTGAACAAGTGAAGAACCTGTGGTTTTCAAAGAAGCAAGAATCAGATGCCAGTACATTAGCTTTCCTCAAGCACTACCACACTTTGTTCCCCAGCTTGGACAAAGCCACAACGCCTTTCTGGAAGCTTGTGATGGAAGAGCTGTACAGACAGATCGGGCGCCGGGAGCTGCCTCTGTTTCCTGTCGTGAATGAAGCGTATTCCATCACAGCCTGGGTTCCCGTCGTGAAGTCTGATGGGTTTCCAGGGTATTTCAGTGACGCTGTTTGCTTTTTTAGGAGTGGGACACATACATTACTTGAAGCAAATCTCTCCGCCAGAGAAAAAATCGCCCTTGCCATGAAGGACAGATTTCACAAGCTGCTGAAGGAACTCAACATGAGCGTGCTTGATACCCCTTACCACGTCATGAAGAACTTCCTTGAGAGTGGGGAGGATCGTGTACAAGAAATTTCTCCTGCATCTGTGATAACATTTCTGAAATCGGGGGGCCGTCAGCAAACAGATGGGTGCAACATTGGCAACCTTCCACAGCCAGTCAGTAGTACACCATTTCAGGAAGCTCCAAACGTCCAGTTATTTCTAAAATTTCTCACTAAAGCCGAAGGTTTCTTTGATCAGCTGGAAGGTCTGCCTCTTTGTCTTCGCCAGTCTGGACATCTGCACTTTTTTCACACAGCTGAAGACAACAGCATCCCCGTAGCTTCCGAGTTCTATCACTTGCTGCCAGGATCTTCAGACGTTTTTCTCCACGAGAGGATTTTCAAGTATTTTGTTCCTGTCAAAGAGGAAACACGAAGATTGATCCGGGTACTGGACATACTCTTGCTGTCGAAAATGTTGCCAGACACTATATCCGAGTCAGGGTACAAAACAAGGAAACCTTGCTCGTTTATGCCTGAAAATCTGCCCAGTGAGAGATGGTTGAAAAACACCTGGAAGTTCATCCAAACAGAATTACAATTGTCCGGGGTAAGAGAAGAAGAACGCTGGCGGACAGCAGTTGAGAGGCTTACTTGTCTTCAGGACTGGTGCTTGATCCCTGTTAGGAAAGGGATAGGAACCACACAGCAGCTGTTTCTATTCCCCGTGAAAGACGCGTACAGCGTGCTCCATTTATCAGCGGTACGGGACGTAGCGAACCCTCAGCTTTGGGAGACACTGAGATCGTTGCCTCTGCCATTCTTGGAGACAAGTCATCTTCCACCTCTGTGCATCGCTGAAAGCATTGTGGCCTCAATCAGCAATCCTAGCGCCTTGCTTCAAGCCCTTACTGCGTCTGGCGACAGACTGACTTCCAACCAAGATCAAGCCGGCAGTGTCTTGGCGTACTTTGACACCAGCCTTCCAACGCTGCTAGAACTGTACAACGATCAATCTAAACTGCGAGAAATGCTAAAGTCGTTGCCATTCTATACTGACATCAGCGGAAACATTGGTCCGATTCCCAAACGTACCCCAGCCCTGTGCATTGCAAGTGGCGTGCCAGCCGATGGTCTGATTCCCTGGTGTCAAAACAGGCGCGAACGCGTGGTCCTGCTGCGCCAGGCGGATGTCCCCAGAAAACTCCATGACTTTATTGGCTTCACAGACACATCTGATGTACAGTTTTATCAGCTGTATCTTCTACCTACCATAGATGCTCTTGCAAGGAGTGCCATACTTGCGCACATGAACTACTTAAGACAGCTTTTTGATTCCACTCGTCTCGAAGAAGACATAAACGGACTGTGCGAAGAACTAAAACGCACTGCTTTTGTTGAATTTTGCGACCAGCTGTACACAGCAGGAAACTTTTACACTCCGTTTGAGCCAGTGTTTCGTGAGATGTGTCGACCACCCGAAAAGTTTCCACCTGAACCGTATTGCAGCAGGGAATTTAGCTCTTTCATGAGGAAAGCTGGTATTATCTGGGAAGTCACAGAACAGAAATTTGTTATGTATACGAAGAGGCTGGAGAATGAAAGTCAAGGCAGAGTCACAGAAATGGTAGCGAGGAAGTCTAAAGTGCTGGTGCATCACCTGTTCCACAGAGAGGACTTAACAGAAGGCAGTCTAATGGAACAAGTGCGGTCTGTTCGCTTCCTTCTACCGTCAGAGTGGACAGGGACAAATGATGGTCGACGCCTGGCCCAGATCGCCGCACCGTTTACGCACAACCGTCTGGTTTCGTTTGAAGAGAGTTGTAGCGAGCAGCATCTCTACCTTGTGTGGACCAGCAGCTACATACTGCATCATACGGCAGATCCTCTGTGCATCTTTCGCCAGTACAGCGACTCGCGCTCCGACATCCATCACAGAAACGCCGACGTTTTGGAGACGATACTGCAAAAGCTGGCTTGGCAAGAACACGCCCCAATGGAAACAGTAATGAGGCACTTGCAAAATCTTTGTGATTCTCTTGACGTCGAAGAACCTTCCCGCAGCCGTGTGTGGGAAGATGCGGAAATGTTAGACAAAGTTATGAAAGTTGTGTACACCTACCTTCACGAACATATCAGTCACGTTTCGATCGCCCAGGTAGCAATACTACCACTCATCTGTGATCTTGGAAACAAACGAATGCTTCGTGCAGAAAATGTAGTGATTGAAATTTCACCGGAAGACGCAATCGCAGGATACCTCCATCGCCTGCCGAGGTGTTTTGGTGCTAACGACGAGCTGTTCCAGATGCTTGGCGTGAAACAGGGCGTGACAGCAGATCACTATGCCAGAGTTCTCTCACAGCTGAAGTCACGGTGGGGGAACAATGAACTTCACGTGGAGGCGATGAAAATCGTAAAGCGAGCTGTGCAAGGTCTGTTCAAATGTCTGGGCTCAAGTATTGAGGAACAAAAACAACTGACAGTTCGCCATATCTACCTTCCTTCAGAAAAGTGTGAACTGTTAGAATCGACAGAACTTATGTATAAAGACGGCGGGCATCTGGGGGACAGGTGCAGAGAGTTGCCAGATACAGCTGTGCGCTTCTTTTTGGGTTTCAAGCGAATGGAAATAATATGTGCCCGGCCTCAAGATACAATTATCCTTCTTCCGGCAATGTTCAGGATGCCGTGTTTGTCAGATATTGTCAAAGAGATTCTTCCC
This sequence comes from Semisulcospira habei, assembly GCA_036245525.1. NCBI lineage: Eukaryota > Metazoa > Mollusca > Gastropoda > Semisulcospiridae > Semisulcospira > Semisulcospira habei. The sequence goes on from BTPG01000003.1 coordinate 39,533,579, forward strand.
GAGATGATCGCAATGACGGCATCTCATGGGGACTGCTCTAAAACGCTGGCCGGGAAATTAGTCCACCAGGAGTACGTGGCCTGTGTAGTGCGCTTGGCATATCATGAACACAAACATGGGACAACTACACAAAGAGAAACATTCAACAAGGAGACAGAACGATATATTGCAGAAGTAATGTCCCGGATTAACGTGAGAGAGGTCACGGGGTTAAAAACTGTTGTAACACTGAAAGACGAAGTTATGCCCAACAGCGAAGAGCCCAAAAAGTGGTTTGTGGAGTCTGGTGATACACAGTCGTACACGCTGTACCTTGACACCAACAGCTGTACATCTTTACATGACACGTCCAGAGCACTCGCCAACGCAGTCCGGCGTGCACTACACCTCAATCCTTCGTCGGTTTTACTTCTCAAAAAATCATTCGAGGACCCGAAGACGGCGATGCAAGACATGGATGACTCTGATATTGAACAGTACGACGTTGTGACAGTTTACGAGGGTTCAGTCTTTCCTTCGCCTGGAACACATATACCCACCCGATTCCACTGTTACCTGGACAACAGACTAGACCACGTTTTCTCACCAGGTGCACACGTTGGCTTTGAACTAGACGACCCACAAGTAAATGAAAATGACACAGATGACAACGATCCCACTTACATTTACGCTGTGGTCATGAGACTGGTTGATAATGAAGAAGATGAAGATACGCCTGTCTGGGCTCGTCATTACATCATTGATGTGGGAATAGATAATGGAGGCGAAATAGATGTTTCAGCCACTGTCCTTTTTAAGTTCTGTGATCCGCCAAGACCTCAGACTGAGACATCTGATTCCAATCCAAGTACAGTTTCGCAGCAGTGCGTAGAATCAGTCACTGAGGAAGCCACGCCCTTGAATATGGACAACGTGCTGAGAGAGATCCGGCAAACGTTAACAAGAGCTTGGAAACAGCGGGACTCGGCAGAGCGAAGGCGTATAGTGAGGAGACTGTACCTGATATGGCACCCAGACAAGAACCCTCCTGACAATGCAATCTTCTGTACCCAAGTGACGCAGGCCATCCAACGTTACGTCCAGCTGCTGGAGCAGGGCAAGAGTCTCGACGACGTGGATACGGGTGACGTGGTGGATGGATCTGACTTTGCGTCGTCTTACACGTCCTTCTTCTCCCACATGGATGATCGCAGTCGTTGTCACAGAGACCACTACGAAGCGAATGCACGGGACTGGGGCGCGCACTCTGAAAGAACTTATAGCAGTGGAACGTCATGGTACAGCGAGAGCACCAGAAACGCCAACCCTCAGCCGGGAGACGCGCGCCGCTGGATGCGACAGGCTGAGGCGGACCTGGCTGCAGCACAAGCCGCGAGGGGGAGCTGTGATCGGGGTCATTGTTGGGTCTGCTATATGTGTCATCAGGTATGCCTGCATCTCTCTCTCTCTCTTTCTCCCCCCCCCCCCCGCATGTGTGCGTATGCGTGCGTGCGTTCGTGCGCGCACGTGTGTGTGTGTGTGTGTGTGTGTGTGTGTGTGTGTGTGTGTGTGTGTGTGTGAGTGCGTGATCAGCAACCATCATCCTGGACTTTAGCTCACTTAAGTTTAATAAAGGGGTGCGCATCTATCACACGTTTTGCTAACGGGTTGCAGAAACTGCAACGTTCATCAGACAACGACAATGTGGCAAATTCTTTATACTGGCGGTCTTAGCACCAATGTTTTCCTGGACATGAAAATCAATTGTTTGTGCAAACACCCCCCTCCCCTCCACTACACACACACACACACACACTATAGTTCACGCAGAGTGTATACGTGTGCAGGTCTGTGATTTTGGACCATACGGCTTTAGCCGTAATGTCCAAAATCACAGCCTAGCACACATTTAGCAACCCATTGAAATGTATCCTGACACTTATGCAGTCAGCATTTTGGTCTGGATTTTTCATTAACACAGGCCGTGGAGAAAGCCTTGAAAGCGATCATTCTGCTGAAGGATGCCAACCAGGCTTCACAGTCGCACGACCTTTCCTCTCTGGCGTGCCAGGCAGGGGACTCCACTCTTTCGGCACTCGCCTTGGAGCTGGAGCGACACGTGGGAAGGCACACGCGCATGCGCTATCCAGACGCCCACGACAGCGGCAGGATACCGGCCGAGGTGTACAGCTATGACCACGCCTGTCACGCGTTCACTCTGGCGGCTCAAGCACTGCAACAAGCGCGTACTGTCTTTCAAGTAATGAACAGTCCAGACCAAGCTTGTAAAATGGAGAGCAGAACCCAACGGAGAAAGAAACAAGCTTTGAAAAGACAGTTACAACACATTTGTGTTGTAACTGTCTTTTCTAAGCACGGTGTTTCTTTCTCCGTTGGGTTCTTCTCTTCTTTCAGGTAATGGTTACACTTTTGTTTTGTTGTTGTTGTTGTTTTGGTTTTTATTTACGAGATGGTACGTAATGATACCAGCTGCGGTTCAGTTATAGGTGCCGCTCTAAATCATTGTGTGAGATAGGCGCCCGCACGCGCACACGCAAGTATTGGTACACACGCAAGCACGAACACAGACACACGCACCCACGCACGCATACACACACACACACTCTCTCTCTCTCTCTCTCTCTCTCTCTCTCTCTCTCTCTCACACACACACACACACACACACACACACACACACACACACACACACACACACACACAAAGATGTCAAGATTAAACCCATTCTGCTATGCAGAGGTTTGACGGTTCCAGAGACGTGATGTAATTGAACAGGTTGGTATAATGTTCTGTAAAATGGTCCTTGGTGCTGGAAGAGATGTAGGAAACAATATTGCTTTGGGTGAGTGTGGAACATTTCCTGTGTACCTTGATGCCTATGTCCGCTCCTCCCTGTGTTAAGTGTGTGTGTGTGTGTGTGTGTGTGTGTGTGTGTGTGTGTGTGTGTGTGTGTGTGTGTGTGTGTGTGTGTTTCAGAGGTGAATCGTCGTCCTGCAGTCAGTGAGGATCCAAGCATGGTTAGGCCGGCTTTTCAGTCATAATACCTGACCGGTTGTCTACAGCAGAGCAGAGCTGCATTTTTACTTTATGTTACAGACAGACAGACAGACAGACAGAGAAATTTCATAACAGTACGTTGAACCCTTTTGTAACCAGTTACCACGAATTTCACGCCTGGAATGACTGGGCATTGACTAACATTCGCGTGTAGAGAATAGATGTTAATTCAACCAGACATAGGCAGCCAGAACACAGGACTAACAAGAGACATAAATCCTCATGAGCCCCCGGGGGCTCATAAGGGTTTATATCTCTTGAAGCTAGTTGGTCGTGCTCGCCTTGCCCCGACAGTGAAGGGGTTAATAGCATGGGGAGTGGATTTCATTCACACTATAGTTATTCGCTTATCTTCATTATTGTTGCGAAGTGTGTGCATGGTTTCCGATGAACAGTAGATAAATTGTAAACATACTCCTGACATATATATGCATTGATGTCTACTCTTCAGACAAGAGCATATGTTTTTGTTGTTGTTGTCATGCTTAACATCGAGATAACATCAAAGATTTGCTAGAGGTCTGACTGCTTGTACAAGTTCCGCCTATGATCAAGATGAATAGTTGCACTAATGAAGATTCCAGATGTCATTAATGATGATCTTACATTTATTTATCCGCTTTCGTTTATATTTTAGTGTCCGTCCTATTGTTAGAAACTCAGCATGGTTCGCGATTTGTGTATGCATGTCATTTTGTTCTACTTTTTCACTTTCTCTGACATTAAGTATTTGTAGTGTATTTAATTTGTTGGTGATTCCGTGTTGTGTGTTCTTTATGTTTGCAATAAGGTCGAGTTTTGTTTATTCTTACATTCGCTTTCATTATGACGTAAAAAGCAAAGCACCTTATGTACAATGTTTTCATTGACAGTTTCAATGCATTGTCTCTTTTTTTGTCTACATTCGTTCTACTAATCATGCTGCATAAGCAGAACGTCCCACAACGTAAATAAGATTTGCAACACAGCTTGTTCGTTCACTTTATTTATATATAAATTTTTTCACTAAATTCTGAGAATGCTCTTGCTATATATATATATATATATATATATATATATATATATATATATATATATATATATATATTATATATATATATATATATATATATATATATATATATATATATATATATATATATATATATATATATATATATATATATATATTATATATATATATATATATATATATATATATAATTTTTCATTAAATTCTGAGAATGCTCTTGCTACGCTAATGCCATGGAATTCCAGGCTGGTAAGCTTGCATTGTGTCATCAGGACATCAGCTGCCCTTTTTGACTACATCGCCTACTAGTTCTAAAAAGGAGAGGGTTAGTGGGAGAGAAGGAATGACAGACCTATCATTTTAAGCCGTCCAATGAACACCTACTACATAAAGTAGTAGGGACTACCCCCAGGCGCCCCGCAACCCGCTGGAGAATATCCAGTCCTCCCCCCGAGAGGGGAGGCTAGTGCATGAATATTCCCAAACAGATCTTGGACCTGCTGGATAGATTAAGATTTTGCCGCCTACAACCGGTTAATAGTAAAGAATATATATATATATATATATATATATATATATATATATATATATATATATATATATATATATATATATATATATATATATATATATATATATATATATATATATATATCATCATCATCAACAACAAAACAGTACATTTCCATAGTAACAAAGTGCCACGGACCCAAACTTCTTTTGTTGTTACGGCCAAAATTTGTTATAGGCGATATATGTAAGTTAGACTGAAAGCGCGTGGTTGGGACCTCTTAACTCGTTCAGCCCAACGGCAGTATGTCCCAATTATTTTTAGGTGTCATCTAATGACTAAGCACAAGTTGCAGGAGATTAACCGACCATGATAATTCAAGAGCAGTGCCAGATTACCTTGGCACTGCTCTTGAATTATCATGGTCGACCCATCTCCCGCTGTAGTGCATCAGGGCTGATTGGGTTAAGAAGAGTTGTTATAAGCGACTTTTCTTACATCTGATCTTGTTCTAAACGAAGTCGACTGAAAATGATTTTTGCTTCAATACTTGTTGACGCACTCGAGACGTGCCTCGTATGCCGCGCATCTGGATGCGACAGTCTCCAGTGAGTTAAGGTATCATAACGCGTAAAACTGAATACAAATTTCAGCATTAGTGTACCGTTTGTGTTTGTTAAGCCTTGTCGACACACCTAATGAGCTTCTATGGCAGCATGGACATGCAGAAAAAGCACACTCGTGATCGTACTTATTTATTCCGTGCAGCCGTTAGCGTGTCAATCTATTTTTAGCTGTTTCTCGTACCGATAGCGTTGTATTTATAGAACGTAGTGGAGGTATTGTCAGGTTACTTGACATAAAGACGGCGTTTGCTGAACTGGAGTCTCCTGTGTATAAATGAACCGTATCTAGACCTGTGTGTAGCGTTTCGTAACCCTCTGGTACAGAAGTGTATCTTTAAACAGTTTCGGCGGTAATGGACCTTTAAGGTGCACAGTTGTGTTTGTTGGCTCTGTATAGTATTTATCAACTCGAATTCAAGAGTGCCATTACACTGTTTTTGCTTTATTAATTTTGACACTCTCGAGACATGCCTCATATACTGCGCATACAGATGCGACATATCTCGAATAAGTTAACTCATGCCGCCTTCGGAAACGAGGCTGATGCTGCCTATCTGGAGGCGGCAAGTCTTGAATGAGATAAGGTGCACAGTTGTGTTTTTTTGGCTTTGTATATTTATCAGCTCGAATTCAAGAGCGACATTACACTGTTTTTTCCTTTTATAAATATTCCCACAATCGAGACGTGCTACATTGGGGTACGTGGCTTCATCCCGAGTATCCCACTGTGACATATCTCAACTGAGTTGGGGTGCAAAGTCGAGTTTGTTGAGTATTTGTTGTCTGTTGAGGGTATATGTTTATCAATTTTAATTCGTGAATCACATTACATGATGTTTGCTTTCATTCTGTGTGACGCATTCGAGATGCGTTGCATTCTGATACGCGGCTCTATGCAGCACGTCTGAAATGAGTTCTGCCGAAATCCCCAACATTTTGAAGTTGTTGTGTTAAGGACTGTATTACAATTCTAGAGACAGATCGAGCATGATAGTTCAAGGGTGGTGCCAGAATAGCTTGGCGCCTATGAGCGCCAAGCTATTCTGGCACCACCCTTGAACTATCATGCCCGATCCATGTCTTGCTGTGGTGAGTCGGGGCTAAATGAGTTAAGCTGCGCAGTTGTGTTTCTTGATTCTATATACTTATCAGCTTATCACGAATGCCATTACATTGTTTTTGCTTTCATACGTTTTGACGCAATCGAGATGCGCTGCGTTTGGATACGCGGCTTCATGCACACACCAGCTGAGTTAGGGTGCAGTGTCGTGTTTGTTCAATGTGAAAATTCATCAAACTGAATTCGTGAGTGACGTTACGTTTACGTTTTACGTTTTATACTGTTTTACCTTTATACTGTTCGACACATTCGAGAAGTGCAGCGTTGTGGTTACGCGGCTTCATCGCCGCGTAACGGATTGCAGCACGTTTGCAATGAGTTAAGATGTACAGAGTTGTGTTTGTGGACTATAAACATTTATCAATATGGATTAATGACATTCCGTCTTTTTTGCTGTTATACTGTTTAACACAGTCGAGACGTGCTGCGTTCGATTACGGCAGCTTCACGCAACGTATCACAATGCAGCACCTCTCAAATTAGTAAAGGTGTACAGTTGTTTTTGCTGAGTGCGTATATTTACCAGTTTTAATTCATGAATGACATTACATCGCTTTTGCTTTTATTTTCTGTTTGACACACTCCTCGAATGAGTTACGAGCACAGTGGGGGTTTATCGAGGGTATATCTATATATCTATATATATATATATATATATATATATATATATATATATATATATATATATATATATATATATATATATATATATATATATATATATTATATATATATATATATATATATATATATAAAATTTGAATTCATGAATGACATTTCGTGTTCTTTGCCTTTGCTTGTTTGACCTGTTCGAAACGTGCTGAATTGGGATACGCGGCTTTAGGCCGGGTATCCCAATGCAGCGCGTCTCGAATTCATTAAGAGACACAGAGCTGTGTTTGTTCAGTATACATAATTATCTATATAAATTCATGAATGACATTACATGTTTTTTACCTTTGCCTGTTTGACACGTTCGAGACGTGCTGAATTGGGATACCCTGCTTTATGCCGCGTATCCCAATGCAGCGCGTCTCGAATGAATTAAGGCGCACAGACCCAGTTTTTTTTCAGTATACGTAACTATCTATATGAATGCATGAATGGCATTATATGCTTTTTTTAAAATACATTTTGACGCAATTAACACGTACTGCGTTTGCCGGCTTCATCTCCGCGTATATTAATGGAGCACGCATATTCAAGATATAATGTGTTGAATTTATCAATTGGAATTCATGAATGACATAGCATGGTCTTCGCTTTACTACAGTTTGATGTATTTCAGATATGCTGCATTAAGATACGCGGCGTTATGCCGCGTATCCAAACGCAGAACGTCTCGAATGAGGTAAGGCGGCGCACAGTTGTATTTGTTGACTTTATAAATTATATTTAATAACTCGAATTCACGAATGGCATACATTGTTTTTGATGTTATGCTGTTTGACACAATCCAGACCAAAAAGGTGACTGCCAAGCGTGTAATATGCAAAGAAGTAC
>BTPG01000003.1:39542521-39740021 GCA_036245525.1 Semisulcospira habei
TGTTTGACACAACACACCTTGAATGAATGAAGTGCTGCGTTCAGATAAGAGGTTTCTTCGTCTTGTATCCAAATAGAGCATGTCTCGCGCGAATTAAGATGTACAGTTACGTTTATGAGCTTTATCGCTATGAATTCAAGAATGACATTACATGGTTTTCGCTGTTACATGTATACTGTTTGACACATATCCAAAAGCCGCACGTCTCAAATAGTGTAGGTGCACAGTTGTTTGTTAACACATTCTGCCCCAGGACCGAAATCACTTAAGGACTGTATGGCAATGGACCTCTGAAGGTCTGTGTGGCAATTCTAGAGACAAATCGCGCATGATAGTTCAAGAGCTCCTATGGGCGCCAAGCTATTCTGGCACCACCCTTGAACTATCATGCTCGATCCACGTCTTGCTCTGGTGTGTCGGGGCTGAAAGAGTCAAGGTGCTCAGCTGTGTTTTTTTAGTGTATAATATTATATTTATCAATTTGAATTTATAAATGACATTACATGATTTTTTTGCTATATACTGTTTGACACATTCGAGACGGGCTCCGTTCGGGATAGGCGGCTTTATGCCGCGTATCTAAAAGCCGCATGTCTCAAATTAGTTAAGTGCACAGCTGTGCTTGTTAAGGGTATATATCTATCAATTTGAAGCTTTACATACGTTTTGCTTTTTAAATATTTATATTGTCAAGACATGCTGCATCCGGATACGCGTCTTTATGCCGCATATTCAAGTGCCGCACATTACTTAAGAAGCTTAGTTGTGCTTGTTGAGTGTATAAACAATAAACGTCTGATCTCTTTTTCCTGCTATCTTGGACGTTTGTTGATTGCAAAGTAGTCTACATAGAGATAGTGTGGTCGGAATCTCTGCTATATCCGATTTTTGTCGTATTCCGACCTCGTCATAAGCGAAATGCACTGTATTTATCAATTGAAATTCAAGAATTGCATACATGTTTTTTTGCTTTGTACTTTTTGACGCACCCGAAACCTGTTGCATTCGGCGTCAAGCTTGGTACTTGTAAATGTGAAAGGACGGGTTCAGGATGTCACCCTTACAGCTCTGATAATACTGTGACATACTACCATTGGGGGTGAAACGAAGGTGATAGTTCAAGGTAGTGCCAGAGTAGCCTGTCACATCTGGGCGCCAAGCTATTCGGACACCAACCTTCAGCTATCATGGACGATCTATTTCTGGAACTGGGGTGTAGCTATCAGAGGATACCCCCCCCCCCCTCACCACCTCTCTCTCCTCCCCCCTCCACCTCTCCCCCCCAAAAAAAAAAAAAAAATAATAAAAGAGTACGAAACGTCGACCATAGGGCTTATTGTCCAGACACTTTAACTTATTCGAAACGTGCCGCATCAGGATATGCGGCTTTAGCCGCGTATCCTAATGCGTCACGTCTCGAATGTGTTAAATTCGATACATCGTTGTCCCTTCAAGCAAAAAGACCATTTTTGATTAGCTCGTTTGCCTACACATGTACTTCTATGTTTAAGTGACATACTCCTTATTGGCATAAAATGTTAACATAATTTACGCCTTACTTGCATCTGTGCTCTGCTTTGATTGTTTGAATGCGTCCTTTGTTTAATGTATCTTAGAATCGATTGATGGAACGCTGGATTCTTCAGTAGCCTTTTTCGTTGATAATTGTGCATACCTGTGTTTGTTTCATGTACATAACTGCACTATGAATCTGAAGGTGGTCGAAGAAATTATCACTTCTCTGTTAACGCATGCAGCCCCGAAACACCACCGCAAGACATGGATCGAGCATGATAGTTCAAGGGTGGCGCCAGAATAGCTTGGCGCCCATGGGCGCCAAGCTATTCTGGCACCACCCTTGAACTGTCATGCTCGATTTGTCTCTAGAATTGTAATAGAGTCCTTCAGAGGGCAACTTCAACATTTGGGGATTTCGGGCCTGGGCAGAATGTGTTAAGACCGCTGTCGGCCCCACCCGGGTTTGTTCTGGGGTACTTGTGTGGGTTAACTAACTGCTTTTTAGTTCCCAGGGTCACCTTGGTCAGCCCCACAGGATGGGTTTATCTCTATTTTCTGGGGTACATGTTTCTGTCTACGGTTGGTCCATTCACCTGCACTTTCCTTCTAACACCCCTCCCCCCCCCCCCCCCCAAAAAAAAAAAAAAAAAAAAAAAAAAAAAAAAAAAAAAAAAACCGAAAAAAAAAAGAAAGAAAAGAAAAGAAAAGAAAATCCTCTTCCTACCGTCTGCGGTCACTGTAGCTCTTGATATTGGATGTCTGTTGCTAAATGGTAAATGGTCTGCTGCATCTAAGTAATGATGTTATGTGTTTGCGGTTAATGCATTTTTATATATCATTTCCATGTACATTTTGTTTAATTGCAATGATTTTCTACTCTTTTTGTACCGCCGTGAGATGGCCTTAGTCGCCTGCTCGGCGTTAAACCCAAATAACTAGCTACTCTTTTTGTATACTAGGGTATGATATGTAGCGTGAAGGTGCAGCGTCCCTAGCATGTCGCGTTGGTTTATTTTTAATTTTTAAAAAACCTATTATCATATTTTAACGTAGCTGGCGACATACATTCAATGTTTTTTGTTTTGTTTTTTTAAGCAGCGCAGGCACGTCCCAAGAAAAGTCTTGTTGCTGTCGGGACGTTAAGCAATGTACAGCCAACCAATATTTGCCTGTCGGTGGCGGTTTTTGTAGCGATGATTCCTGCAGGAATCATCGCGACAAAAACCGCTACCGACAGGCAAACAATTAACCCTCTATACCCCTTTGATTAACCGGACGAGTGTTCACGTCGCGAACATACTCAAGGCACCTCGTCGAAACTTCGCGAAGTTGGAAGATGTTCACTCGGCCTGTTCTCGAAACCGTTCACTAAATTCCACGAAACTTTGGTCCGACTGCGTGAAACCGAAACCGAAACAAAATCTTTACAAATGGCTGACCTCGACTCCAGTGTGTTCCCGTAATTCTCGGTATTTGTCCGGTTATAATAAATATAGAAAATATAGAAAATATATGTATATAAAGGCAAATACCGGAAAGGGGAAAGGATGGTGGCAGCCGTAGTCGACACCAAATAGGGAAGTACTGACAGCGGACGTTCGATGCCCACATTCGTTGTAGAGTAGGCGAATTTTCAGTAAACTGATTTGCCATGTTAGGAGTTGCGTGTATGTTGCGGCCTGAGTTGGCTTACCCCCACCCCTCACCCCATCCCCACACCCCCTCCCCACTCCCACCCCTACACACACACATACACACACACACACACACACACACACACACACACACACACACACACACACACACACACACACATTTCCCTGGACGCTAAAGTTTTCGAGTCCTTAACCGACTGTGTGTTCGGCATGACCAGTTTGTACGCTGGGCGCAATTTTGGCCAGCTTCTGCTGAGAGAAAATAATAAATCAATTGTCAAAAACTTTTGCGCGAAAACTAAAACCCCAGCATCTCTTTAAAATGTTGTACTGGATAGTGTGTGTATGTTGTTGATTTTTTTTTTCCTTTTTGACAGTGTCACATTGCCTTTTTTCTGAATATTGGCAGTAAAAGCATTATATGTCATAACTGAAATAGTATTTTGAGGTAAATCACAAGCTGCGTGTGAATCCGTTGCCTATGTGAACACACATGATATCTGTAGTCTTTTAATGTATGCTTTACTGGCACAAGACATTGCTATTTCTCAATTTATGAGATATTAAATTATTTAGAATACTCAGTAAAATATGAATATTAAATAAAAGCTGAATCACAATCGAAAAGAGCAGCACGATTCATACATCTTCATGAAACCCCGCGGATGCGGCGGTTCATGAAGATCTATGCCTCTTGCAGTTGGATAGTGAAGGCATGACCACCTGAGACGTAACCTGTAGTGCCTTTTGACGTCTCCAACAAATTATTTGATTACCTGTTTATCTCAGATAGTCTGAGTCTATAATTAGCTCAGATCATTTGCATTTCTTTTTTCTCAGATTATTTGAATTACTCATTATGTCAAATTATTTGCATATCTCACTCAAATTATCTGAATCTCTGATAATTTCTAAAATTGTTTGAATCTCTGATAACATATGATATAATATGAGTATCTTGTAACTCAATCTAGTTGAATATCTGAATCTCCCTACAATTTATTCGAATTAATTATTTTGTCAGACCATTTGAATCTCTAGTTGATTTTTCATTGATACATATTTTTTTTGTAAATATATTCAGAGGCGATAAGAACGCGAAAAGTGTCGGTAAATGTATCCGCAAACAAAGAGCCACCCTGACAACAAAACAAGACAATTTATATGTTGTTTACTTCAGACGTTCAGCCTACTGTCAGAGCTACTAAAACAATTGGAAAAAATAGCGCCCGTGGCTACCTTGGAGGACACAGGGTTTCATTAGCAGTGAAATTAAGCAAAACTAGACGCACTCTGACAGGCAAGTTTCCTGTCAGATGTTTTAACACACAAGTTGTGCTTGTGGATTGCTTATGATGTTATTAACTGCCTCAAAAGAAATTTGACTCTAAACATTCACTAGATAACTAGAACTTCCGGTGCACATCATTTTCTTCATAAATCTTATTTTATTTAATGTGAGTTACTTAAAAACCATTTTTTTTATCCTTCAGTTATTGACACATAGATAAAGAACACACCCATATCCATTTGATCAGGAAAATATGGCCGCTAACCTAAAAATAAACAACTTCTCGATTTTCATATTTGTAGGTCATGTCGATTATTTAGGTGCCTTTGACAAACGGAAAGTAGGTCAAGACCAAACAGGCCGGATCTTCATTCACACGGACCCTAGTGACACTGCAGGTTGGTTGGCTTTCAGCTGTGTCCGCTGCAGACGCTCGCCATTTCACTTTCAATATCCCGTGATGGTAGTGTCACTGATGACGTCATAAGTCATCAATGTGCGATTAAAAAAAAACTAATCATTTCATTTACACGCGTCATAACACACTCTTTATAATATTTTCCAATAAATGACTTCAAAATAATCCGGATTAAAGCATATTTACGGAGAAACGCGCCATAGTGAAAAAAATCGCGTTTTTATTGCCTCGTGGTTTATACATGTATACATAATTATGTGGCACGTAATCGTTTTGGTTTGCTTTCTAATAGATCTTTGTCCGTATTCCACATCGTTGGAACGATTGAGGTGATCTGCTCCAGGGCAATGATTGCTAGTAGAGAGGTTTCGTAGCGGATAAACACCTTCTACCATAAACCGTGACTTTGGTATCAGTTTCAGCCCACTTAATCAAATTTCAAATACAAACGACTTTGAATTTAAAAAAAAACTACAGTAGCTCGCTTGAGCTTGCCCTTAGCACCACGTGAATGTTCTGTGTTTATGTACAGTGTGTGGGTGAATGCGCGTGATTCACGTGAGCGTGCTTGTTGGGTTCAGTTCGCGGCGGCGCTTTGAGCCGATTTTCAATTGGGATAAAGCGCCTATTTAATGCGCTTATTATTATTATATTATTACCATAAGCATAGACAACACTCCAAACATCTCCAAGACAGAAGGCTGATGAGGATCTATGCTTTGTGGAGATATTTAGAGTGTTGTCTATGCTTATTTAGGAAGCTGGTTAGCCGCTGATTTCGCTCTATCGTATAGAGTCGATCGTTGCAATAGAAACCTCACTAATATGTGGCGATACAACGTTTTCTCAATGATATTTTATATCAACTAGCTAAGACTATTCTACCCTTCATTTCAAGATGCATGTGAGTAGGCAAACGAGACAAAAAGTTTTCTACTGCCCTTTGTGCGCTTCGGTCGACTGTCTTTCGTATACAAAGGACACAAGTCTTTAACATCTTACCTTACGACATTCATACGTCAAAGGTTAAGTTAGCCTTTCCCCCCGGCATTATTTGTAATAGCTACTTAACTCATTGTGCCCGCGACGCACCACAGCAAGAAATGGCTCGACCATGATAGTTCAAGGGTGGTGGCAGAATAGCTTGGCGCCTATAGGCGCCAAGCTATTCTGCCACCACCCTTGAACTATCACGGTCGATCTGTCTCTTGACTTGCAATGCAGTCCTCAGAGGATAACTCCAAAAACTCCAATTTCGTACCTCGGGCCCAATGAGTTAAAACATTTATGCAGGAGATATAATGTGAAATATTAACCTTCTATTGCCTGGAGCAGCTGTTCCCTTTACAAGAAATCTTTGATTGACCATTGATACACATGTCAAGTGACAAACAGCATATTTGATTTGGCGTTGGATAAACAGCATACAACAGAGAGGAATATAAACAGAGAGGAATGGAGGGAGCTGGTTGCAAAGTCATCAGTGGTGCCGCCAACGGTCGGCAAGAATACGGGATATAGATAGATAGATAGAAACAGCATACAATAAATTTTAGATATAACAAAGCGCCGTGTAAGCCTTGTCCGGACACATCCGACCCTGTTATAAGCGACTGCATATTGCCCTTTTTACAGTAGAAATTGTGCAGTCTTTATAAACATTGATACGTTGATGAAACGAATAAACTCGACCAGACCACGGTCAAAAAGCCTCTCTCTCTCGTTCTCTATGTGCGCGTGCATGTGTGTGTGTGTGTGTGTGTGTGTGTGTGTGTGTGTGTGTGTGTGTGTGTGTGTGTGTGTGTGCGTGTGTGTGTGTGTGTGTGTGTGCTGTCGTTTGACAAAGACAGAATATGCGCGGGAGGATCTCCTAGCCAGGCTGTAAAAAGCATTACAGAACGCATCATCACCACAATGGTTGCTTCCCTCGATTCGCTGTACTGATGAAATCAGCGTAGCGACTCGAAGGAGGCAACCAGTGTGACACTTCACCTGCCCTACCTGGTTGCCAAGGACGACGACACACTTATGTTTTCTGACAACGCCGACTGCGCAATATCACAATGAATGCATGCCGTGTCAAAGCGGGTTATTAAAGCTACCATTACCCACCGACAGAAGCGCCGACTGACGTTGAATAGTTATAGAAAATGTGACGGCGTGGATTACAGAGTGCAAGGCATGATAAATTTAAAAAATAAAAATAAATAAATAATAAAAATATGAAAAAAACGTTGCTCTACTGGAACGCTGCTGCTGTTTCTCCCCACTCCCTATCCCTTGTATTTGTTTGACTTGTCGAGAGTCCGAAAGCACGATCTGAACTCAGTGCACCGCAGTTGTTTGGGCTGGCTAGTTTGGGCTATCACGTTTACTTCATCGGAGTGATAATAGGCTGGTTATGGGGAAAGAAACAGCTATTGCCTATGACGTACTTGAACACTGATCAATTCAGTTGCACCTCAACTGTACTACTATGATTTAACCCCTTGGATGTCGGTAACGGTTTTAGTCGCGACGATACCTGTAGGAATCATCGCGACTAAAATCGCTACCGACACCTAAAGAGTTAACGTTTCAACTGACACCCCCGTCTTTTTTTCTCCTGGACAGGGCGCATCATGACTTTCGCAAAAAAATGTTGTTCTCATTTCTACGTCACGCCACCATTCCCTTTAGCGCACACCTTACCACGTGACCTCGCTACAAAAACCTTTGTAGCAACTGCTGGCAGACATTCTTGTAGCTGCTTTGTGACGCGCCTTTGTGACGCGTTTTGTTCGACAAAAAAAGAAGAGCTTCAAAACGTTCTAAAGAACGAAGGCGCTCGGGGAAATCGTTATTCAATGACCTTTCATCATCTTGATTTCTTTTACGAGATTAGCTGAGGAATAAAAACGAATACCTTACCGGTAGCAGTGGTTTGCTACACAGACGTGTAGGGCTTCGGGAGGTCATTGTACCCCGGAGGTCTTCAGGGTATAATAGTTAATTTCACCTCCCTCAGCACCACAGAGGTCTGTGTAGCAAACCACTGCTACGAAACATTTATTGTAGATCCACTCCCGACACATATGACACAGTCGTGACGTTACTGATTCGTCCCTGACAGATCCGCTACAGATAAAACTAGAAGCGGTTCATAGCCGAACGCCTCTGCTGCACACTGTCACAAATAAATGTGTGCAGTGTATAATTATAGCCAGGGGCGCTGCGGCAAGTTCGACCGACTAGTAAACATGCATACGCAGAGAGAAGGTAGTCAGGACTCAAGTTTTATCTTGCCATATTGTTTGCTGACAGACCATCTTCTCAAGAATGTGTTCACAATCGAAACGAGAGAAAACAGGTAAGGCTTCTTACACGGTTTGATCAAAATTTGTCAGTGCCGAGAAAAATAGAACATCACCCAACTGCAAGAGGTATAGATCCTCAGAGCCCCCGCAACTGCGGGGGCTCATGAGGATCTATTCCTCTTGCTGAAACCACTTCGTATCCACGTTTCTTGGTCGACTGTGGAAATTCGACGTTGAAGTTGCAGTGACTGATTTCTGCGTACTCCAGTGCCAGTTATATTAAACCGAGCAACATTTTGCTTGTGATATAGTGCCGATAACAGGCAGATGTGATTACGAGACCCGAATCAGAATGTCCGAGTCTGAAGACGAAGACATTTTATTCGGATCAAGTAATCACATCTGTCGGTTATCGGCACTATATCAAGCAAAATGTTGCTCCATAAAAAAAAATTATAATTAATGTACCCAGTCCAAAACAAACAAAAATTCACTTTGCGGCTGATTGCGGTGTTCAGACAAAACACATGAATGGCAGATGACTGCATATCAGTGTCAACTCAGCGCGTAGATTTGGTCTGACTATGAGCATATCCAGTGCTATATATAACCGTGTGTGTTACTGAGTAAATTCTACTTGTTACTAGATCACGCATAATTGCGGAAAATGACAGCAAGTTTGTTTATTTAGTTCTTTCCTCAGGTTGCCGATGTCGCCAAACGTATCATTAAAATCAAATCTTGGCGCGCAAGGGATTTTGGGAAGGGAAGTATATCTAACAAATTCATGAATATTAATTTGCTTGTTATACAATATATCAATACATGTGTCAAAGAAGGAAAAACTTTATGGAGTGGGTACATAGGGTTATATCCCGAAGTTCGCTCTATTAACCCTATTGCCCATACTGTGCATACAGGCACCATGCTTACTGACTGGCGCAGGACTAACTAAGCGGCTCACTCATGCATTTGATTCCTTTTTTTTTTCCCCGCAAAATCAGGATGCCGTTTACGGTCGAGGTAGATGAACACACGAGATGGATCGACCATGATAATTCAAGGCTAGTGCCAGATTAGCTTGGCGCCTTCAGGCGCCAAGCTAAGCTGGCACTACCCTTGAATTATCATGGTCGAGCAATCTGCTGCTGTAAGGCGTTGGGACTTAAGAGGGTTAATCATGCACATGACACTCCTTATGCGACATTTGTATAGGCCATCGATATGGCTGTACATAATCTGTCCCACTTCCGAGTCTGGGCTGGCCTGCTGTGTTTCAAGTTTCGGTGTCTCCTGGGACACTAAATCGTCGGCCAGCCTATATAAAAGCGCGCGACAAGTCCCAGTGAGTCATTCAGAGTCCGAAATAGCTCGGGCGGTTAACCTTTTGACACCGTAGTCTGCCAACTTGATTTTTCCCTGCTACCGTAGTAATTTTGACAAATTTCATTGGCCTTGTCTGTTGTAAAAATCTTATCATACCCCAACATATTTGGTATCAGTGGAAAAAGCAATTCAAGGTGAACTCGTAGACACTATGCTGAAGAAAATATTTTGTAATGTTAAGATTTTACAGGTGTATAAAGAAGATGGGGTAAGAAGCCAAAAATCAAAAACAGTTTCACACTGGGTTCCACTGAAACTGAACATGCTGTTAGTGTATTAGTTAGCCAGAGTGTGAAAATTACAACTCACCTAGCATTCCAGAGACATATTCTAGTGTGTCACCAGTAAATAATCCAGAAAGAAAGGCACAACAGAAAAGTTTCTTCACACATAAAAGTTTTTACACCAAAATCCGCCATTTTTTTTTTGCACATGGGGACGTTTTGTATTAGAGCTTCTGATTCGTTGGTTTCAGCCCATACAAACAAGAAAAGTCACTCTACAAGTAAAGAAATGAGTGCTTGACATATTATAGTAGATTGCTTCCCTTAGACCATACTGCCGGTATTGGCAATGGGGAAACTAGGCCAGCGCACATATGTGTGCGTCCCGTCGGCAACGGAGCTTTGCTTGGGGCACACATATGTGTGTTCCGTCGTCAAAAGGTTAAGCGACAGAAAGCGAAGAGAATCGCCGGGTCAAGAGTATTTAGTGATGTTGTCACATCTGCCATTTTCACATGGAGAGCATACACACCTATCAGTTCAATACCACAAGGACATAACCAGGGGTATATTGACATTCTTAGCTGAAATGACGGTTTTCATAAAAAGACAGTATCGCATGGCACAGAAGTAATCAATCAATCATTGAAACATATCGTTGTTTCGATTTTTCTTTTCATGAAGCATTTGAAAAGAATCTATGCGGACTGGGTCGTTCAAGATACATTTTCACAGGATAACAACTGAGTAAGTAAAACACTTTCACTGTTGTTATCTACAGTTGCAAAAAATCCTGACGCCGGGTCGTGGGCTTGAGTTCCATTCGCGGCCCGGCAGCTGGTCTCGCAATCCAGGGGAAAAAAGACGGGCTTTCTCAATAGCAAGTCCGTTGGTAAATTAAATTGTGGCACATTTGCAGTGCGCCTGAATTGTTCAGTGTTTAGGTCGTACTCCATAGTCGGTAGATTTTCCTATCCCCCAAGACCCGCCCCTCAAGGCCGTCTACTATCACTTCGGTGCCGTGGACGTTAAACATGGAAACTAACCCATGAGTCATTTCAATCCTAGCCTTCAGCGCGAAAGCATGGCGCCGCCTGCTCTGTGACTAAACCGAAAGTACACATTCGGCGCCAGTACATTTCAGTTCTGATGTGACGCAAGACAATATTTGACGTAATCTTCCACAATGTACCTCAAAGTGTATCTACTACGACACAATTCCTGCGGAGAACATTTGATAAGCGTGGTCTTAAACCCTTTTAGCCCCAACGCCCTACAGCAGGAGGTGAATCGACCATGATAATTCAAGGGTAGTGCCCTTGAATTATGATTGTCGATCCATCTCCTTCAGCTGATGCATAGCATAGTCGTAAAGTGACACCCTCTCCCCCCGTTCCCCCTGCCCCCCCCCCCCCCAAAAAAAAAAAAAAAAAAAAAAAACCCAACACAAAAAAAACACACACACACACACACACACACACACACACACACACACACACACACACACACACACATATATATATATATATATATATATATATATATATATATATATATATATATATATATATATATATATATATATATATTATATATATATATATATATATATATATAAAATTTGGAAATGCGGTCTTGGGGTTACATGGGCTAAACCCTTTTGAAAATGGCACGGGGCTATTTAACGTATGACATTTGAGTGCCGTAAACTGAAAGTCTTTTCGGCTCTTTTTGTCTCCTTACTACGTAGGAGAGCTTTCCCACCCACCCCTCCCCCTTTCCACACCCGATGAGTTTAAAGGACAATAGAAAATCTCTGTCACGTGTGTCTACTCATATGGATTGACAAAGGAAAGATGGAAAGTCTAATTTGAAGCAAAACAACATTGACAAAGGAAGGATGGAAAGTCTAATTTGAACCAAAACAACATTGACAAAGGAAGGATGGAAAGTCTAATTTGAAGCAAAACAACATTGAAAACCCGTTGTATAGACCATTTTTATTCTTTTGGTTCCACTTAACTCATTCAGCCCGGCGCACGTATTTCCCAAATTGTGGAGGCTCCATCTAACGACTATGCACTTGTTGCAGTAGATGAATCGACCATGATAATTCAATGGCAGTGCCAGATTAGCTTGGCGCCTTTGGCGCCAAGCTTATCTGGCACAGCCCTTGAATTATCATGGTCGACCCATCTCCTGCTGTAGTGCGTCAGGGCTGAATGGGTTAACCATCCCGAGCAGACTTCTTTAATGCCAGCCTTTTAACGCAAACGCGTATATATTATTGATGTATGCTATTAAGTCTGCCTAATGATGACTTGTTCGTGTGTGTGTGTGTGTGTGTGTGTGTGTGTGTGTGTGTGTGTGTGTGTGTGTGTGTGTGTGTGTGTGTGTGTCGTGTGTGTGTGTGTGTGTGTGTGTGTGTGTGTGTGTGTGTGATGGTGTGTGTGTGTTTGCGTGTGTTTGTGTGTGTGTGTGATCGTGTATGTACACATACTTAACCAGTATTTGTTGTGGCTGTCTGGTTTTGTTCTTTTATTTTGTTAATATTTATTTATTTGTGTATTTATGTTGCAATATGTTTTTAAAAAAACAACAACAACAAACAAACAAACATTGTAAAGCGCCTAGAGCTCCGTCAGGAGGTTAGGCGCTAAATAAATACCCATTATTATTATTATTATTATTATTATTATTATTATTATTATTATTATTATTATTATTATTATTATTATATGTTTGAATAACATTATGTGTTTTCATGTCGGCACTTTAAGCACCAATAGCAGCGATAATAATAATAATAATTATACGAGTCTTTGAATTTCTTATACTGGTTTGAGCTGGCATCTTCAATGTATTTCATTTATACTCTGGTCAGTAATCGCATGCTGGCGTGGTTATTCTATAGCGCAAAGCCTAGATCGAATACGGTAGACATAAAAAAGGAAGCAAAAGTTCTCGGGCAGCCGTCAGCCGTGGTGGGCCCGAGCACGGCGCGGGCCCACCACGGGTGACAGCGGCCCAAGGTCGTATTGTTTATTGAAAAACCGCGAGGCAAGATTGCACCACCGCTTATTAAATCTATGCAGAGGCTAACATAAAGTCGCCATTCTGCGAGTATGCGTTTTACGCAATGAACGGCACACAGCATATTGATTTTCTCGTGCAAGCACCAAGGACGGATTAAGTGCACAACAGTTCTGAAACATCTAACCCTCTCTTGGACTAGGACAAGATTTACAGGAGGTACTATACCTATATCTGTTTATATATATAAGGTTCATTGTTCATTGTACTCTCTCTCTCTCTCTCTCTCTCTCTGCCTTCTATTTTTCTTTGTCCATTTGATTGTTTAGTTTTTATGTTTATAGTTTTTATTGTGTTCAGTTGAGTTATTATGCAACAAACGATCCACACACAAAAAAATCATAGAAGTGAGCGTTGAACGCATCTGCAGTAAGATTGGGCAGAATATTAGGCGATCGTTTACTGTTACCTTTGGTGAAATTGTTTATTACTTGCCAGACTGAGCGGATGTCTTTGACGTCGGCAATAACTTGTTCTGCATTTTTGCCTCTGTGCTTTACGAACTAGAGATGTGACATTGTTTCGCTGGTTCTTGTATTCAGCAAATTTCTTGTCTCGTTTTAATTCATCTCTTACTTCCATCGCTTAATTTATCTCACCAGAGAGAGAGAGAAAGACAGAGACAGAGACAGAGACAGAGACAGATCGACAGATAGATAAGAAAAGAATAAAAGATAGATACACTTTCATTTTCATGTCTGTCAGTTTACGTGTGTATGTAGGCCATCCGAGGCCGACGTCACCATGTAGACCTCCTGAGGGGTCGTTACTGCTTTAGTTCTTGTCGTCAGGTTAGAGTCACGTATTTCACCCAATGTTTTGTGTGTGTTGGTGGAACGGTTGGGTGGGTGGGGATGGTGGTGGTTAGGTGGTAGAAGGGGGAAAGGGTTAGGTGGGGGTGAAGGTTGGGTGGGGTGGGGGGCGGTCTGCGTGCGAAGGTACAGGTAACTGCGTGCATGCAAGTTGCCCTTGAATTCATGTATGCTATTGAGTTGTAGTCACAGTCTGATTGATTTTCCTCATACAGTATGATCTGTGTCTCGTGCACGCCCCATTGTTTATCTATGTGCCTCAGGGAGAATGGGTTAACTGGCAGTGAATCTCTGATGGTTGCATCATTATAGATGCTAGCAAAGAAGGGTAACCCATTTAGCCCCAACACCCTACAGCAGGAGACTGATGGACCATGATAATTCAAAGGTAGTGCCAGATTAGATTGGCGCCTTTAGGCGCCAAGCTAATCTGGCACTATCTTTGAATTACCATGGTCAATCCACCTCCTGCAATTGGTAATAATAATAATAATAATAATAATAATAATAATAATAATAATAATATTTAAAGAGCATTTATATCGCGCTGAATCCCCAGGAGCAGTGGGCTCTAAGCGCGTTGCAAAAAAAATGTATATATGCAGAATCTCACTACCTTTAAAAAAAAAAATCTACGCACACACATACAACTAAAACAAACATAACCATTCACAATCACAAGTTAAACGCATTTTGATGATGCTGATGCGCCACCACGATGGTGCTACACGGTCAGTACAGGGAAGACCTAATATCAAGGCCACCACGATGGTGCCAAACGGTCAGCAAAAGGAGAACCTAAGATCAAACCCACCATGATGGTGCTACAAAGTCAACAGAAGGAAGACCCAAGATCAGCACAACCGCGATGGCGCTACATGGTCAACAAATAGATGATCTGTGATCGTCCAATCCACCAAACGGTCAATAAACTAAGGATGTAAAGATCAAAGCCACCAAGATGGTGCTACACGGTCAACAAAAAGAAGACCGAGGTAATAAATGTCACTATGATGGTGCTAAGTGAGACATGATAAGCTGCAGAAATATGTATGCAGATGCAGACCAGACCATTATTACACACTCACACTCATACAAAATCTGTGGGTGAATGGTACATAGTCGTTTGGGAAAAGCACCCGTGGGGCTAAAAGGGTTAAAGCGATCTGCTCCACGGTGGGCTTTTATTGCTAAAATTTGCCGGTACAACAGGTTCTCAATGTTGTCTTCCTTCAACTAAGACTGTTCTACTCTTCTTGTCACAATTCATGCGAGTAGAGACATTTATCAAAGGGTTTTCACTGCCTTTTGATTGCAATGGAAGGAATGCTCCGGCGTACAATGCAGAAGACGGAGCAGAAAAGCTTTTAATTTCACAACATTCAGACTACATAATTTAAGTCGGCCCTTTTGTCTGGCATTATCGTAAGACATAATGAGAATATTTATACAGGAGATGTTGTGAACCATTAACCCCTTACCGCCTGGAGTAAGTAAGAGAGCGGGATCAATAAATGTACTTCATTAGACTAGACCTGCATATTAATTCTGTTCTGCTTTCTTTATCGTTACAGTGTAAGCAACGAAACACGTGAGTGAGGCCAAAGAAGCACCATCCTGATGTATTCCTAGGCACGCGTGAGAACCAGCAAGACTACCACTAGCGACTATGGAAGACCCCGATGAAGAGAAACTAGGAGTGATCCGTCCCAACCTCATTGAAGACCTGCGCAAGATCCTGACGGAGTATCCGGACAACGGACAGATCCTGAAGGTCAGTGCTGAATCGTGGAAAATTAAACTTAAAAAAGGAAGATTGTAACATGCATAATTTGTCACAAAGTTAAACTATTTTTGTTTAAAGTTTGGAACATGCATAACAATAATAATAATACATGGTATTTATATGGCGCATTTCTCATATTTATAAAATAACTCAATGCGCAGGCGGAAACGACACACACACACACACACACACACACACACACACACACACACACACACACACACACGCGCGCACGCACGCACGCACGCACGCACGCGCACACACACACACACACATACACACACGCACGCGCGCACACACACACACACACACACACACACACACACACACACACGCACACACACACACACAAACACACATATACACGGAGTCTGCAGGGGGGGGGGGGGGGTATGTACAGAAATACCATAGAGATTACACGAAAGTCAGCAAGAAAAAGTAAGTTTTTAACTTTGCTTTGACGTGGGTAAGGGTGGAGGCATTTCTCAGCTCAGTCGGTAAGTTATTCCAAATTAAAGGATTAGTACATCTGAAAGAGCGTTCAGCGGCAGATTTGAGATAGAACTTTGGAACTTTGAGAAGTTTCTCTCCCGATGGGCGCAGTGAGCGAGTGGGCTGGTAAGTAATCAGACTGGAGGAAAGGTATGACGGAAGACTGCCACCAAAGTGGCGGTATGCAAGGTTCGCTATCTTAAACATTTTGCGGGATTGGATTGAAAGCCAGTGAAGGTCTTTAAGTATAAGGGTTACGTGGTCTCGTTTTCGCCCGCGCTTCACAAGCCTTGCGGCATTATTTTTAATTCGCTGAAGGCAGTTAATAGACTCAGATGGAAGACCAAAAGCAGAGAATTGCAGTAGTCAAGACGGCTCGTGACTAAAGCATTCACTAACTTTCCAGTGGCAGATTCAGAAAGACTGTGTCGGACAGAGGCGATGCGTCTCAGAGAGTATGAAGCACCACGACAGATTTACCGACGTGATCCTGCATACTGAAAGTCTTATCGGGCTTGACACCAAGATATTTGACCGAAGACTGAAATGGAATATCAGTGTCATCTATGCGTAAAGACTCAGTGTGAATTTGTTGAAGCCGGGATGCTTAGCCAACGGGCAGTAACTCTGATTTTTTTCTGGGCTTAAGGTAGCAGATACAGTGGGCAAAGGGTCAAAATTCATGTTTTGGAAGTAGTGTTTAATACATATTTCTTTCAATAGAAAAATCATTTTTGCATCATTCTCTAACAGGTTTTTATTCACAATTTGATAGTTTTTTTGTTATGAATTTTTTCGTAGGGTAGGGTGTCGACAGTTTTGGTCCGAAAAACAAGATGGCAGCTGAGAAATCTATTTTGTCTTCAGTAACACCGTTTAGCTTGAAATAATGAGCCTCTCCCTGCAATTACTAAACTCCAAGGGAAATAATGAGCCTCTCCCTGCAATTAATACACCCCGAGAGTTACTGTTTCTTTGCAAATGGCCACCTCCATGTGAAAGCATGTGATTCTTGACTGGGATTATTATATTCATCGTGTGTTGTGATAGTTTGATCATGTCTACAGATCTCAAAAGGAGAGGTGAGAAGCGTAAGAAGAAGAAACCTCCTAAAAATAGATTTGTCAAGGCAAAACGAGTCTCTGAAAATGCTAGCTTTGATCAGAACGATGACAATGAACCCACATCATCGCAAAACATAAATAATAGTGCAAGTGCCGAACAATCTCAAGACACTGCCACGCCCACTTCGACATGTTCTGAAAGAAAGCTGTCTGGCATTTACAAGCTATATTATGAATCTGAAACTAGTGAAAGTGAAACAAGTGAGGCAGAGACAGAAACAGTAGAACAAGATTCTGTACATGGAAATAGGATAATTGATATTGAACTGCTAGGACAGAACATCTCCTCTCAGCTGGTGTGCAGTTTATGTCATAGTGAAGTTTCACTAATAGAATTACAGAGGGAAGGTTTAGCAAGCACATTTGCTTTTCACTGCAGCAATGCTAGATGCAAAGGGGGGCAATCTTTTCCTTCCTGTCCACAAATCCAAACAACAACAAATCTTACAGTAAATTCAATCAATAGAAGAGCCACATTTGCGATGCGTTGCATAGGCTGTGATCATAGTGATCTTAGAACATTCTGTGGTATGATGAACATGCCACCCCCTGCTGCAAAGAATACTCATCAGTGCATTATGGACACTTTAGAAAAGACTACAAAATGCACCATGGAAGAAAGCATGAAAGATGCTGGAAAAAAAGAATATGATCTTGCAGATGAAATAGAAGATGACCAGTGCCGTAACATAGATGTAAGCGGTGATGGTACCT
The DNA here is from genome assembly GCA_036245525.1 of Semisulcospira habei. NCBI lineage: Eukaryota > Metazoa > Mollusca > Gastropoda > Semisulcospiridae > Semisulcospira > Semisulcospira habei. Next base: position 39,560,331 of record BTPG01000003.1, read on the forward strand.
GGATGACTAGGGGTCATTCTTCAAAGATAGGGGCTGCAAGTGTCATTGGGTGTGTAACTGGGAAGGTGTTGGGCATGGGAACAAGGTCAAAAGTGTGCAAATCCTGTGAAAAGTATGAAAAGGTAGATAAAAACAGTGAAAAATATCAGACATGGCAAGCCAATCATGCTGACAGCTGTACAAAAAATCACACGGGCACATCAGGGTCTATGGAACAAGGCATCATCAAAGACATATTCTGTTCCTCTGTTGACAATCACAAACTCAGATACACTAGATATATTGGTGATGGTGATACACACTCTTTCAAATGTGTACATGATGCAAAACCCTATGGCGAGGAAATACAGGTTGAAAAAATTGAATGTGTCGGGCATATTCAGAAACGAATGGGCACACGACTGCGACAGCTGAAAAAAAAACATGGGAAACAGGAAATTAGCAGATGGAAAAACAATTGGAGGGAAAGCTAGGCTGACAAAGGATAAAATAGATAGCATTCAGACTCATTATGGAAATGCAATCAGGGGAAATAAAAATAATTTAGTGGCAATGAGACAAGCAGTATGGGCCATCTTCTTTCATTACAATTCAACAGATGTTGAACCAACGCACAATTTTTGCAAAGATTCTTGGTGTCCATACAGACAAGCAGTTGCATCAGGCACTGTAGACAGGTACAGGCACACTTCTAGTTTACCTAGGGCAGTTTTAGATGAAATTAAACCTATTTTTAAAGATTTATCAAACACACAGCTCTTGAAAAAGTGTCTTGAAGGTTACACTCAAAACGCCAACGAGTCGCTCAATGGACTTATTTGGAAATATTGCCCCAAAAGAGGTAATCATGGACTTGTTTCTGTAAATACTTCAGTCCATATTGCTGTAGCAGTCTTCAATGATGGAGCTTCAGCTCTGGGAAACATTCTGTCTAAACTGGGATTGTGTGTTGGCAAATTTACCAAAGACTTTCTGATGTTGAAAGATACTTTGCGCGTTCAAAATGCTCAGCGTCAAGCCAACAGGGCAACATATGAGCAACGAAGAGCGAGGAGAAGGTGCAGGCTGGCACTGGAGGACCAGCAGGATGAAGCTGAAGGATTTCCTTACTTGGCAGGGGGGCATTAGTGGACATAAGGTAGGATCATGTGCTGTTTTGTGTATTATTTTTCCTTCGCCGAAGTTTGCGAAAATTGCCAGGTATTGTTCATTTTTCCCACACTGTACTCACAAATATTAACCAATTACCATAATATTTGGTGTGCAGCTTCTTCATACCAATACCTAGCTATTGTCATACCAAAATTAGTATAGCTGTTTTTGTTTTTTTGATATTAAATTTTTTAATTAACAAAATTACAAACTTGAAGTGTCAAATTTCATGTGCCTGTACAAAACAAACAAATACTGATATAAAAATTCTGGTATGACAAAAGCTTCATTTTATGGTGTAGTTTAAAACTAAAAAAGAATTAAGGGGAAAAAAACAACTGTTTAGAATTGGCACTGGCAAAAAGTTTGGGTTTTTGGGCCGTTGAAAATTTAGAATAAATTAGCATAATTAATTAAAATTAATATTAAAACTTTAAACTGTATCAAACAAACATTTGTCCTAGTTGCAGACATGTCTCCTGCAATACCATGCCAAATTTCAAGCATGTAGCTTGAATATATCTCTTGTTAGAAAAATAAGAAAAAATGAACCGTCCAGCCACCGTATCGTTTGTTACTGTCCATCCATGTCGTGACATCATTAACACAAGACTTGATGCCAGTTTCAACAGACTGAAATTCCCCAGGTGGGCTACTCTGAGAGATTTCAGTGTCATCGGCATACTTATGATAAGAACACTGATGGCTGGAAATAACATCTGACAGTGGTTGTGAATACAACGTAAACAATACAGGGCCTAAGACAGAGCCCTGCGGCACTCCAAACTCCAGAATGGAAGGTCTAGAGACACTGTCTTTTACCCCTACAAACTGTTACCGATCGGAAACATAAGATTCAAACCAAGAGAAAACCGTTTCACGCAGGCCAAAGGTGATTTCAAGCCTCTCCAGGAGAATGGAATGGTCCAGCGCATCGAAAGCAGCGCTGAGATCAACGGAGACAATTCTCTCGTCTGCTTTACAAAGCAAGTCATTTAGAAAACTCCAGCAACGCTGTCTCCACGCTGTGACATTTCCTATAAGCAGACTGATACACTTCCAACAGACCATTCATCTATAAGTGTTCTAGGAGCTGTTGTAAGACAACATTCTCCAATACCTTAGAAATGAATGGTATTTTAGATAGAGGCTTATAGTTTTTCAGGGTATTTCTGTCCAAGCATGAATTGTCTCAAGGTTTTCTATGTGGATACAAAGCGTCTACTACTTTGAATTCTGAACCTGTTAGACCGCCCCCCTCCCCCCACTCCCCCCCCCCCCCCCCCAAAAAAAAAAAAAAAAAAAAAAAAAATTAAAAAATAAAAATAATAATAATAAAAGAAATAAAAGAAATAAATAAAAAATAAAACAAATAAAATAAATAAATAAATAATAATAATAACTAAAATAAATAATAAATAAATAATAAATAGAATTATAAATAAATAAATAAATAAATAAATAAATAAATAAATAAATGAGGTAAATAAATTAAATAAATAAATTAAAAAAAATAATTAGAGAACCAACAAGAACAAACACGACCCTTCTATATAATATTTCGAGTAACTATAGCTTCCTGCATGTACGCTTATAGAGAACAATACTCGAGTGCGTGTATGTGTGTGTGTGTGTGGTGCGTGCATACCTGTACGCGCGTGTGTGTGCGTGTCTTTGCGTGTGTGTTACAGGAACTCATTCAAAATGCAGAGGATGCCGGCGCGAGGCGCGTGAAAATACTAACAGACAGACGAAGATTTAACGCAGATCTGGACAGCAATACGCTATCTCAACATCCGTACAAGCTGTTTTTCACTGTAAGTATTCGGATTTCCAATGCGCAAAAAGCATCGGCGGCCGACGTCGGCCCGATGGCTTTTTGCGCACTGGGTTATGACCATCGACATTTGAGACATTTACACGAAAATACACGGTGTTCGGAAATAAGACGTAATCAAAATTGCAAGTGTTTCTTTGAAAACTGGATACAAAGTCTGCACAAAAATGTTGACACTGCATTTTTGCCCGGATTTCTAATCCACAGTTTGAGTCAAAAGAATCACAGTTTTTGAGCCATTTCTGATTTATGAAAATGTATCGCATTCCGCGCGGCGGGCTTTGCCTGGTGAAATAAGCAAATAAACAGATTATCTATAGTGAGGTTTCGGTTTTGCATTAAACAACTCCCAACAACGAACGAGAGCGAAATCACGGCGTATAACCAGCGCCTGGACAACACTCCAAACATCTCACGGAGGGCTCATGAGGATCAATGCCTCTTGGAGAGTGTTCACTGTGTTGTTAATGCTTATGAAACAAGCTGGTTATCTACTGTGATTTCCTTCCCGATCGTTGTGAATGAAAAATCACAATTGCTTGACATGCTCCATTGTTCCTAAACATCATGTGAGTAGGAAAGAGTAACATAATTGCTGTTACTGACTTTCGCCATCGAGGAACTCTCCCACGCAGAAGGCGGTAATAAAGCTGAAAAGTCTGGTTGAACGACGTTCAGATTTCATAATGAAATGTTTACGATGATTGATGCCGCATGACCTTTGCTCCTCGGTTGTCCTACATACAATAAAACCCAGGCCTTAACACATTGTACCCCAGGACCGAAATCCCCAAATTTTGAAGTTGCCCTCTGAAGGACTGTATAACAATGCTAGGGACAGATCTAGCATGATAGTTCAATGGTGATGCCAGAATAGCTTGGCGCCTATGGGCATCCAGCTATTCTGTCACCACCCTTTAACTATCTTGCTCGATCCATGTCTTGCTGTGGTATGTCGGGGCTGAATGAGTCAACACAAGGGTCGGAAAAAAACAGAACAGAGTTCATGTATTTTACTATACTGACGAGCAAAAGAAATGGGACATTTTTGGGAATCATCGGAAACACTCTTATGCTCGTCAGTATATTTGTACACACCCGTGTCGTACTTTCTATCTGGTTTGTGAGTATGTTATAGCTCGAGGCAAACATTTGTATCGTTACATTGTTGTGTATTATCTTGTGCATCTGCTGTGTGATTTCAGATATTTACGTCACCACATAAAATTTAGTAGTGCACCCGCCTTCTTGTTTGCGTATCATGGTGTGTTTTCCCCTGCCTACTTCCCAAGTTCCGGAAAAAGACACGGGTTAAAGGCATGACCTGATGCATCCTTTTTGTTCTTTACCTGTGTATTTTTCTGTGGGCTGGCGATTGGGTGCCTGATAGGAGGGGGCAGGGGATCTAACTGTGTGTGTACTGTAGCTTCACCTATCTGGTTTGAGAGTACTTTCTAAAGCCCACGGGTTTTCCCGCTAACATGAATTGTGGACATTCCTTATAGGGACCGGCACTATGTGTGTGCAATGACGAAGTGTTCACGGAAGATGACTGGAAGGGAATACGCATGCTGCACCTCAGTATCAAGGAGAAAGACCCGCTCAAGGTCGGCCGCTTTGGTCTGGGGTTCAAATCTGTCTTCCACATTACAGGTTTGTGTGCAAAACAAAATAAAACAAAACGAATGAAGAATAATTGATTGATTGAATGAGAGAGAGAGAGAGAGAGAGAGAGAGAGAGAGAGAGAGAGAGAGAGAGAGAGAGAGAGAGAGGAGAGAGAGAGAGAGAGAGAGAGATTAGTTCCGGGTTTAACGTCCACGGCACCGAAGTGATAATGGACGGCCCTGACGGGCAGGGTTATGGGGGACAGGGAAATCTATTGCCTATGGAGTACGACCTGAACACTGATCAACTCAGGCGCACTCCAACTGTGCCACTTTGATTTACCAGGACCTTTCAACGGACATGCTATGGAAGAAATCCGTCTTTTCCCCCTGGATTGCGAGTCCAGCTACAGGGGCCGGGACGGGGACTCGAACCCACGGTTGTCAGTTTAGACAAAGTTGATAGCAGGGAAATAGGCCTAAACTTGTTTGCTCAGTGAGGTCTTTTGTTTTAGGTAATGGTATCACCTTTTCTGTCCTTAAGCTGGAAGGAAAGTTACCTTGCTGTATGCAAAGGTTGTAAAGGTACGTTAACGAATCTAAGATATACGGCAGAGCCAATTTGAGAACAGTGCTGCTAATACCTTCATGGCCAGACGTACATTTATTGGATTTTCCCACGTCGTGAACCGTTAATAATGGAATATGAAATGATGTTTCGGGAGTCAACCTTTCACTACAGAACCGTTTCAATTGTTCTGACGCCACAGATGGGTGATCGGGAGATGTGGTCTGGAGTAGTGTACTAGCGGCAGAAAGAAAATGCTGATTAAATATATCAGCTAGGATGTTTGTACACTGAGCAGTATTTTTGGACCTCGTGAAAGCGTTCAGCGCACGACAAACAGATATAATATCCTTTTTGCCGTTCATAAGTCGGTGAAAGAGGGACCACTGAGCCTTTCTCACTAGGGACTTTACATAATTTCTTTGTTTTCGAAAGGCCTCAAAATCTTTATTTCTTTTATATTCATCTCGGATCTGCATGGCACCCTTGATTTCGTTATTCAACCAGGCGGGCAGCTGGGGATTTTTGACACGTTTCTCTCTGAATGGGGCATGTCTGTCAAGAACACCAAGAAACAATCTGTACCATTCAGATAAAGCCTCGTTAGGATCACTAGCCGTAGACCGTATCGAATGACGTATTACTTAAATCGTATAAAACTACATCCATGCTTAAGTGTCTAAGCGATCTATATCTAATGGTTGTGTGCTGATGCTGGCGGAAAGAATTATCCGCTTTTAAGGTCCAGCAGCAGCACACCGGGTAATGATCGCTAATCCCTACCTGGGGCACTTCTACTCCCACTACCCTTGACTTACAGGTAGTGTATATGTCAATTAGAGTGGAGGAAGTAGGACTAACACGGGTTGCTGTGCTAACCAGTTGTTTTAACCCAAACATTGAGATAGTGCACTCCCAAGCAGGATTACTAAGAAACACTATTGATATTAAAATCACCCAGAATCATCATCTCAGAGCTTGACTTTCTCACTTATCTATCATAGCGGAAAACTCGTCAAACCATTGAAACGCTGATGCTGGGTTTCTGTACAGGAATCCGATCAGCACGGGGCTAGATTTGTTTGCCCTCAACTCAACCCAAACACATTCAACCGTCTGTGACTCCAGGTCTTTACGCCTGCTGGTAATACCACTGACCGAGCTGTGAATGTATACTGCAATACCCGTCTTACTCGGGTAATCGGCATCGCGGCGCAAGACAGTAAAGTCCTGGATAGAAACGGCCTCATCACTGATATTAGAGTTGAGGCGCGATTCTGTGACGCCGAACAGATGAAAGGGCTTTGGTTGAGTTAGAAGCACACAAAGATCGGGAATTTTGTTGGCTAAATGATACACATTTAAGTGCCCAATGTGTAGCTGGCGATAATATGCCATGAACGTGACAGAATATTATGGTTGCACACACAAATGTAAATTGAAAAAGTCTTCTTTGAGCGCAGATTATACAAGAGGAATGTTCAAATCAATCAAGTATACTTGTCGGCGAGAGCTAACAGAAATAAGTGAAAAGTTTGATGAAAAAGAGTTCACGGATGGGCCTACCGAACTGCGACCAGCAAGCAGTGGTCACTTAGCGGGACTAATCGGCTCCTCACACTCTACACAGTCAGGGCCGCTGAACAATCCCGCTGCGTGGCAGGGGAGGTACGTCCGTCAGCACTATGTATAGGCACACAGAGATGAATTCTGAAATGTGTCCGGGATACCTGATATTCAGATATAAAGAGGCAGAAGCCGTGTGCCTCGAAACACTAGTCAGACGAGCAACAGAGAGCGAGAGAGAGAGAGAAAGAGAGAGAGAGCGAGAGAGAGAGAGAGAGAGAGAGAGAGAGAGAGAGAGAGAGAGAGAGAGAGAGAGAGAGAGAGAGAGAGAGAGAGAGAGAGAGAGGTGTTATAGACTGTTATAAAATGATAAATATATGCTACAATGAATGTTCTATAAATATTTATCTATATTACTGTGCATAGTTCAAATGATTTCAACATAATGAGTTAAAGTTAACGGCGTCAGTTACTTAAACAAATTATTATATTCTATCACATTCTGCCCCAGGAACGAAATCCCAAATTTTGAATTTGCGCTCTGAAGAACTGTATTACAATTCTAGAGACAGATCGAGCATGATAGTTCAAGGGTGGAGCCAGAATAGCTTGACGCCTAAGGGTGCCAAACTATTATGGCATAACCCTTGAAATATTATGCTCGATCCATGTCTTGTTATGGTGTGTCGGGATGAATGAGTTAAACTGTCCCTCCGTGTTCAGACCCATTTATAAGCAGCGGGAATTGACTTGGACCGAATTTCTGAATCTTTACATGATTTCAACCTCCCCCTCCCCCTCCGCCTCCCCCCCCCCCCCCGGGACTCTTTCTGTGCCAGATATACTATTTGATTTAACTGCCCACAAGCAAGCATCTACCCCACCCATTGTGTAACAACAGAGCCTTAATCAACTACTGTCTATATTTCCCGGCTACTGCCGCATTTTTACAAATGGTTCCAAGTCAGAGGATGGGATTGTAGCTGCGGCTACAGTCTCCTCTCGTCATCCCCGACGACCTTTTAAACGCCGTCTCCCAGACAACTGTTCTGTTTTTACCGCAGAGTTGCTGGCAGTTCTGCTCGCTCTTAAACATGCGTACCAGAGCAGTGAGAAGAACCTTTTAATATTGTCTGATTCCTTGACAGTCCTTCAGGCTCTGAAGGGTACAGAACCTGAGCACCCGCTCTTAGTACAGATCAGAGAACTGTATGCAGACGTCATTGCAGATTACTATGATATCATTTTTATCTGGGTTCCCGGTCATGTGGGCATTGAAGGTAACAAAATCGCCGATTCTGCGGCCAACAGTGCCCGCAGTGATCATACCTGTGAGGCTAAGACTGTTTTTTTCCGTTGTGATTTTAAGCCCGCCATTGTTGCCTATATATCTTGTGAGTAGCAGACTGAGTGGGACAAGGAAGAGGCGAACAGGCTCCGTGAATCTCTTCCTAAAGTGTCCGACAGTCTACCTCATCGCTGCGGCAGCCGCCGTGAGAAGACTGTCCTTGTTTGTCTTCACGTTGGCCAATTTTAATGTCACACACTCTTTCTTATTGAAAGGGGAGGAACGCCCCTGGTGCTTCGCCTGCGACAAGTCGATTTCGGTGAAGCATTTCTTGACATCATGTGCTGATCTAATCGATATAAGGTGGAAAAACTATACAGCAGACTCTTTGAAGATTTTGTTTCGGGACGTTCCACCGGACAAAATCTTCAGTTTTCTAAAGAAAGTCAATTTGTTTTAAAAGATTTGAGTCTCTGTAGTCTGTATAAATCTGACTGTTGTTATCAACTGCAAAAGTCTGTAGACATGTACGAGTCACCTGTGCGACTTTTTAGCTAAGAAAACTTTAGAACTGTATTTACATCATGTTTTAAGACCTTTCTCATTGGCTGGCCAGATTTTACCCCTTCCGCCGTGAGATGGCCTAAGTCGCCTGCTCGGCGTTAAAATCCAATAACTAACTGACTGAATGAGTTAAAGAATGAATACATCTGTTGAATTTTTTTTTCAACTCAGATCGGGTCGTCATCATCAGCGGAGATGCTATCCTCTACATGAACCCGTTTGAAGACGAAACACAGTACTGCACCAAAAAACGCATATCCAAACTTAAAGAAGCAGAGATCAAAGAGATGCTGCACTGTGTTGGCGGCCCCTTGTGCGGTATATCTCGTGAAACGTTCAAGTCCGGGGCAGGCGGTCTCCGTGGTACGCTGTTCTGGTTTTCTTTACGACAATTGCCGAGTGAACTGTCCAGCACAGTTTATGACGACAAGCGACTGGACGACCTCTTGAGAGCGTTCGCTAAAGAGCTGAGTTCAATGCCGCTTTTTCTGAACAACACAGAACAAATTGAAGTGTACAGTCGAGAGGACGAAAGCGCCCAAGAACAGCTACTCTTGTCGGTTTCGCTCGACGCTTCCTGTCTAACCACAGTGCACCAGGAAAGAAAATATTTCCGAGGCAAAATTCCAAAACAAGATGACGCCCTCCCCGATGACACCGTGTGCAGTATTACGAAGTTAACATTCAAGACAAAAAATAATCTAAGGAAGTCTAAAGAAGAGTCGCAGAGTTGGGTTGTTGTAAACTATTACCCAGGTCGACGCGAGCTGACAGCCAAAGAAGTGGAGCTGTGTGGAGACCCTGAACTCAGTTACAGACCGTGTGTGGGCGTGGCTTTGCCTATTGAGGGAGATTACGGTTTCCAGGGTCACATATTCTGCGCCCTTCCCCTACCAGTGGAGTCCCGTTCACCCACAGGCCTGCCCGTCCACGTCAATGGGTTCTTTGCGCTCAGCATGAACAGGAATCACGTGAAGTGGCCTGACCAACAGCGCCGGCGGGAACACATGCAGAAAACCGACAAATGGAACCTGTTCTTAGTAGAGAACTTGCTACCTAGAGCCCACGCACGACTTCTAGAATGGTACGCAACATGCACTTTTCTATTGCCATACAAGTAGGTATGTATTCTCTCATAAATTATGCATTCATCCCCTTTACTGCTGAAAACGCAACGAGCACTACCCAAATGGAAGAGTCAAAGATATATCCATGGGACACTGCACTTGTGGGGACTCATGTCAATCCATGCCTCTTGATGAACCCGCTTCGTATCCCTGTTCATGGACAAAATTCTTTGCCATTGAATTGCGGAAGATGTGAGAAACACAGTCTACGACCAGTAGCAAGGAAGGGGTTGATAAGAAATTTTAAAGCGTGCATTTACACAGATTTTAATTGTCTGTGTCAGTATCAGAACAGTTCAAAGTAAAACTCCAAAGCAGTGCATTATTATTATTATTATTATTATCATCATTAGGATCGGCAGATGCAGCTGCATCCCATTTTGATTTTATCCATGCCTGTTTGACAGGTTGCCACACAACCTAAGAATCAGCCCTCAAGCGTTCTACGACTTCTGGCCGAACATGGAGCAAGTGACTGACCACTGGTGCCCCTTGGCTGAGCGGTTGTACATGGATATAGCTACCAAAGCTTTCTTCTTCACTGAGGCGAACGGCGGCCGGTGGATCACCCTTCAACAGTCCGTGTTGCGAGACTTTCCGCTATCCGTCAGACCCGAGGCAGCAGACGCTGTGGTGAAGATGTACAAAGTCACCAACCAGCGTATTGTGGAGCTGCCCCGCCACGTGATGGTCGGTTTGGATAAGCAAGATCTGCTGATCAGCGTGACGCGGGTGAGTGCTGGAGTGGTCAGAAGCCTTGTTCCGCAGTGGTTAGAGAGGGACTGTGTGACAAGGGCGGACAGGCTGCACGTGTTGGAATATCTGTGTGACCAAGGTCAACCGCGCGACCTGCTTGGTCTGCAGCTTCTGCCTCTCGCTGATGGGACGTTTGCGGTTTTCTCCAACGGCTCCCCTGGTACCGTTTACTGGTGTGAGCAAATCATGCAGACCATGTTTCCTGGCCTTGATGTTTTCTTTTGCGACACAAACCTGTCTCAGTCTATGAGAGCGCATCTCCAACGACTTGCTAATTCAGGTAAATTTGTGACTACTGTCTAATGGTACAACAGACCAGCCATACACCAACAGACACACATAAAAGTTGAAAATTCTATCCAGAATTTCCAACTTTTATGTATGTCTGTTGATGTATGCCTGGCCTGCTGTACATTTGGATATTTACCGAAAGTTGTGCGAGGGTCAGGATGAGAAACTATGACTCCCTAAAAAATGTAACAATTTTAAAGTTTTAGACAAATTTCTGCTACCACAGTAGAAAAATTACTGGTGAAGAATAAATAAAACTTCGTTCCAAATTTAACATTTCAGGAATTTCAAAAAGGGTTACTCACAACTTTCTCCGAACAACTTGCATATTACTAACAACAAGTAAAACATTGTGATACAACATGCTCTTCATTATAACTGCATTTAAGATGTCATAGGCCGTATTTCCCGAACTCTCTGATTCATTACATCCCATATTAACTTCTTGACTATCTGTAAAATATTTTCCCTCGGGGACAATACGGTATTGTTGTACTGTATCGCAGATTTTGCGTTGGAAAGTCAACGTCAAAAATCCCAACCGTCAAAAGAATATGGATACAGTTATACAGTTATCAGCAATCTTTGGCAGTAACTGTTCTTGTAACGGTGTGTGTGTGTGTGTGTGTGTGTGTGTGTGTGTGTGTGTGTGTGTGTGTGTGTGTGTGTGTAAACTTTTGATATGTGTCACTTTAGTTGTAACATTTATTGAAGCTTTTACTTTTTTGTACTTTTTATTCTGTGATTTTTGATATTGTAAAGCGTTTAGTGCATCATTAATTTGGAGGTTAAGCGCTATATAAATGTACATTATTATTATTATTATTATTATTATTATTATTATTATTATTATTATTATTATTACATTAAAGTGGTTTGAGCAAGAGACGCAGACCTTCACGAGCCCCCTCAGTTGCCCCCTCCGGGGGCACATGAGGACCTATACCTTTTGCAGTTGGGTGGTGGTCAGTTTTTTCTCAACAGCAAAGGGATTAAATATGTAATGTAATAAAGTGCGGTTAGTAAACGTTTTCACAATGCTAAGACCTCATGGATAAGCTCTCACTATTACAATTTTTTGACAGGTTGTTTTTCACTTCGTGTTCTGCAAGCCAATGACACCGCACTTCCCAGCCTGATTCACAGAAGTCACCAAAGCATGTCAAACAACCAGCACTTGATAAAGCCTTGGATAGAGAAGGTGTGGCGGTTTGTCTCTGCCAACCATCCTTGGTCACAAGACCTTGCAGGATTCAGAAACCTGTCACTGCTACCTTATAAAGAGGACCTTCTTCCTCTGAGAGGGATCTATATTTGTTCAACCGTTCAAGGTATGCTCCCTCTTTCTGCTGATCTCGAGGCTTGCCTCAAGACGATAGGAGTTGAGGTACTGTCTGCACTGCCATCATACGTCACGCAGCATGCTGAAGTGCTTGGAAAGCTGGTTCAGTATCCATCCACTGACGGCGTGCTACAGGCTCTAGAGAAGATCTGCAAAGACAAAAACCGGAAAAGAGACGCTGTCGAGAATTTCAACAAGTCTGCACAAAAACCAGAAAGAGAAGCGTTGCTATCACTTGTAGCTGCTACAAAAACTAGGAAGATCGAGCTGGAACTCGTCAAGTTCTTCCAAAAACTGGGCATTTTTACAGAAACCAGAAACAACACCTTCGTCTCGCTAGAAGAAGTGAACAATATTGCTCCAAAGGACGTTCCGCCAATTCCGTCTCACTTACCATGGAGATTTCTGAGCTGCACCAAAGGCAACAGTCTAGATGCTGCGATTAAGCTTGGGGCTCATAAAACCACGACTAAGGACGTCGTTTTAAGGGTGCTTCAGTCCTTGTGCGCAGAAAGAGACAGTTTTGCTCCTACAGATGTTGACGCGTTCATGTCGTATTTCTTAAACAGCAAAACCCTGATGGATGACGAGGGAATGGTTTCTGCTGCCAAGGGGGTGAAGTTTCTTCAGAACCGGTCTGGTCAGTTCGCCACGGCAGGAGACATGTACGATCCTACGTCGGCGGTTTTAACGCAGTTCTTTTGCTCGGAGGACAAATTTCCCATCGGAACATTTTCTAAGCAAGCTTTTCTTTTAAAGCTGAGGAAACTGGGACTCAGGACAGAGGAAGATGTGCGTCCGGAAGACTTGCTGGAAAGTGCCAAGCGCATCGAACAGAGCATAACAAATGACCACACTACAGCTAACAATAAAGCAGAGGGGTTGTGGACATTTCTTGTCAACCACGGAATTACCTTCCACAACAGACACCCGAGCATTCTCAAACAGCTTTCTTCGATTGCTTGCCTGCCGAGTCTCAAGGATTCAGAACGTCCTGACAGCTACCCAAAGCCTTTATCTCTCTGTCAGCGAGGAATCGTCAAACCATGGGAACTGTGTCCCTATACCCAGCTTACTTTAGTGGGTTTTGTTTTACCAGTCGCGAGGCAGGGCTTGTCAGACCAAGTGGCGCGTGCATTGCAAATTGGTAGCCAAGTGGAGCTAGGTCACGTGCTTCAGCAAGCAGATCACATGATTGAATTATTCAACCAAAAGGCAACAGAGGCAACCAAAAGCATCAACCAAAAGCGACAGCTTAAGGCATGTTCTGGTATTTACAAATACCTGGCTCACTGTTTGGAAACATCAGAGACTGACACAGCAGACAAAATATCGTCTCACCTATCAGCAAAGGATTCAGTGTGGACCAGTGCTGGCTTCGTCGCTCCATGGCGAGTGGCATTCAAAAACGACCATGACTGCCGCCCGTATCTGTTCTTGCTTGAGGATGACTTTCAAAAGCACAAAGCGCTTTTCACACTCATTGGTGTACAAGAAGAGTTCCTGCCTGAAAGCGGACTCAAAGTTTTGAGGCAAATACACGAAGAGAACAGTGGGAAGAGTCTTTCAAAAAAGTTGATAAATATCGTAAATCGCACGGCGCAAGTGATTTGCGACTCAGTGAAACAGACAACTGAAGATGGCGCAAAATGTCTGGATAGGAAAAATGTCTTTTTACCTGATCATACTGGCGTCATGACAAATGTTGATAAACTGTGCTTTCGGGATTCAGCTGGGACTAGGGGATCAAGAACTAAACAGTACATTAACGATAGCATCTCACCGGGTGTTGCAAAACTGTTGGGCGTCAAGACACAGAAAATGAAAATCTACAGCAGTCTCGTTAAAGCCATAGCATTTGGCCAGAGAGAAAAACTCACAGACCGCATCACGCGCTTGCTGCATGGTTACACTTTTGACGCCTCACTTCTGAAAGAGCTCATCCAGAATGCTGATGACGCAGGAGCCACTGAAATCAAGTTCATAAAAAACTTCAGGCACTTCAGGACTGACGATATACCTGAGGGTTGGGAGCGGTTGCAGGGCCCTGCGCTGTGCGTGTACAACAACCAATCCTTTACCAGTCAAGACATGGAGGGCATTCACAACCTGGGCCGCGGCAGTAAGGGCACAGACCTCCTCAAGACGGGGCAGTATGGCGTGGGCTTCAACGCTGTGTACCACATCACAGACACGCCCTCCTTCTGGACGACTGAAAATGACAAGGACCAAGTCATCTGTGTCTTCGACCCAACTTGTCAGTACCTGCCGGATCTGAACCCATCCGAGCCCGGGGTCAAGTTCGAAGAAATCACAGGAGTGATGGATGAATACCCTGACCTGTTTGCTGCATACGCCGAGACAGGCGTTGACCTGAAATCACCTGGCACGCTATTCCGCTTCCCTCTTCGAACGCACGAGATGACACACACTTCTGATGCCAAATCTGATGGCGACAAATGGCATTTGAAACCTGTCACAACTGACCAAATATCAAACCTGTTAGAACAATTTAGAGAGGAGATGGGAACGTGTCTTCTCTTCCTAAGCAACATCAAAAATATTGGAATATACTCCGTGAGTACGTCAGGCTCTCTACATCTAGAATACTCCATGCAGAAAACGCTGACAGAAGAAGCAACATCTGAGCTGGACAAGTATAAGCAAGGTCTCCGCGAAATATCTTTACACATTGAAAAGCATGGACCGGCCGCTATCGACTCACTGGAATTTCCCATCCGCCTGAGCCTGACAGATTCCACAGGCAAAGTCGAGGATTGGCTAACTGTGAACCGAATTGGATTTGCAGAGATGGATGGTCATCTGAGGAAAATTTTAAAGAAATGGGATCAAGAAAGAGACGGTAAGCTGATGCCGCGCGGAGCAGTTGCTGTCCAGTTGTCTACTGCTGACCGCAAGACGGATCACCTCGCATTCTGCACGCTGCCGCTGCCCGAGACCACCGGCCTTCCAGTGCACATCAATGGACACTTTGCCCTCGGGCACGAAACCCGCCGTGGTTTATGGCACCACAAAGGAGATTGCAGGACGAAATGGAACGCGGCTTTAACCCTAAAAATCGTAGTCCCGGCCTACCTCACGGCACTGGAGATCGTTAGAGATGTGTTGTTCCCTGAAGAGGAAGGAATTAGCAACGAGTCAAAGCTTCCTTTGTACCATGCTTTGTTTCCCGAGCTTGAAAGCGCTCGGTCAGAAATCTGGAAGGATTTTGCCAGAGAACTGTATAATCAGATAGCGCAACGACACCTTGCACTATTGCCTGTCGTTCGCACTGATCTCGCCATTATCGACTGGGCGCCTGTTTTAAGTGTCCGGACGGGGAGTGCAGGCTACTTCATCAACCACTCCGCTTTAACCAAAATGATCATGGAGAATCACAGCAAGGTTCGCTCTGTGGTTTCGTCGCAAGAAAATGTCCAGAGAAAAAGTAGCAGAAGTTTGTGCACACCACGTGCACATGAAGCGACGAAGATTATGCATCAAGTTTTGAAGCAGCTGAACATGAAAGTGCTAGACGCTCCGTACCGAATAATGCTCAGCTTCCAGCGAAGTGGTGTACCTGACGTACAGGAAGTTTCTCCCGAGACTGTGCTGGAGTTTCTCAAGTCATCAGACTTCATGAACGACGACAGAATCCACTTCCAAAGTCTTCCCCTTCCAGTTCAGGACACGCCTTTTGAAACAGTTTCCAACGTCAGAATGTTTCTTGATTTCCTTACACTGGATCAAGCATTTCTGGACAATCTGAAAGGTCTGCCCTTATGCCTTCGTCAGTCTGAAGATCTTCACTACTTTGAAGAAGCGGAGGAAACGCCTATTGCATCAAAATACTTTCACCTACTTCCAAACTCTTCAGAGATATTCCTGCATGAACAGATCTTCTGTATGTTCTTGCCCGTGTCCGAGAAAAATGAAACGATGATCCAAGAACTGGACATTCAAACGTTTGCAAATTTGCTGCCCGCTTCTCTCTCCGAGGATGAATTCAAAACCGATCAGTTGATTTCGGTCTGGAGCTTTCCACATGAACAATGGCTCAGAGAAGCCTGGAAGTTTCTGGAGACACAGCTGAAAGAGAAAACGCCGAGGAAAAACATAGAAGCTGAGAAAGGAAGCAGAGGGTTTTATCAGATCATGCTTAGCAAGTTGAATTGTCTGTCTGAATGGTGTCTGCTGCCAGTACGCAGACAGAGCGAGAAGGCAACAAAGACCATGTTGTGTCCTCTGAAATACATGTCCTGTGTCGTGCACGTGTCTGCATCTCGCTCAGATTCACAACCACAACTCTGGGATGCCCTGCGATCAATGCCGCTTTTGCTCTTAGACACACACCAACTTCCCTGGTCCAGCGTGGCTACAGAGCTTGTTGCCTCCATCTCTCACCCGACAGCCTTGCTTGATGCACTATTGTCTGCAGGCGGCAATATAAAACCATCAAAACAGCATGCCATGCCCATCCTTAAATACTTCAGTGACTGTCTGCCAACGTTGCAAACTTTCATTTTGGATCAAAATGTCCTTAGGGAAAAGTTGAAAAAACTACCCTTCTTCCAAGACATCGAGGGAAACATAACATCTATTCCAGGCAGCATTCCAGTGGTTTGTCTGAAAAGCAGCATCCCCCGTGACGGACTGATTCAGTGGTCCAAAACAAGACAAGAGCGCATTGTTCTGTTGCGCAGTGAAGATGTTCCATCCGATCTGATTCAGTTCATTGGATCGACTTCACATACTGCAGCACAGTTTTACAGCTACTTCTTACTGCCTACTTTTAAGGACCTTCCAGAGAGTGCCATTCGTGTGCATATGGAATACTTGAACAACAGCATATGGAATCTCCATCCACGTGAAAAGGAAACACTGTTCATGAATCTTCGAAACATTGCTTTTATTGAAACGAACGGAAGCATGCACTGTGCAAGTAAGTTCTTCAATCCACATGAACTGGTCTTCAAAGTAATGTGTCCGTCAGATCGTCTCCCGCCCGTACCGTACTCAGATTACAGATGGAAAGACTTCCTTATCGGGGCAGGAATGATCTCTGAAGTTACCCAAGACCTGTTCTTGTGCTTTGCCCGCACGCTGGAAACAATAAAAGCACCAATAACTGAGGACGTGATCAGAAAATCAGACACACTGGTGCGACACTTGTATAGGAGGCAAGACCTGCTTCAAGGCGACTTCCTTCGGCAGCTGAGGAATATTCATTTTCTTCGTCCCTCGGGATGGAGATCAACGGAAGAAGGTAAACGTCTTGCCGACATTGCAGATCCCTACCAAGTAGACCATCTGGTGTCGTTTGCAGAAAGCTGCAGTTCAAAACACTTGTATCTGGTATGGACAAGCAGCTGTATGGTACACACAGACGTAGACCCAACCAACGTCCAACGGCAAATATTATATGCACTTGCATGGCAGGACGAACCCCCAAAAGACAAAGTTCTTCAACATGTTACTAAACTCTGTAATTCGCTAACCGCACGCACGACTCACGGGTATTCATGGGAGGACGTTCCACTCGTAGACAAGGTCATGACGATGACATACACGTATTTGAGTACACACCTTGAAGACTGGGAAATCAGACAGCTTGCTCACCTTCCCCTCATTTTCGACATCGAACACAAGCGCATGCTGACAGCGGACAGTGTGGTAATCAGATTATTAGAAGACGAGGCAATCCCTGACTACATTCACGAAGCACCGTATCACTACGGAAAGTACAAGAAGTTCTTCATGGCACTAGGTGTGACCCAGCATGTCACGGCAGACCACAATGCGAGGGTGCTTGTAAAACTTAAAACACAGTCAGGTGACGATGCTGTTCTAGAAACAGAGATGAATGTCGTGGCAAAAGCGGTTCGTGGTCTTTTCAAGTGCATCAGATCAAAGAACGATGACCAGATGCACCTTACTGTCAGCTGTCTGTATTTGCCCTCCACAAATAAGAAGCTGATGAAATCCACTGACCTGATTGATAACAACGATTCTCGCTTGAGGCAAAGATTAGGCGGCATACTGTCCGACAATCTTCATTTCTTCGTTGGATTTGGACAACTTAATCTGCCCCGTGAATGGCTTGAGGAAAATGAAATCAAGCGTCTACCGGAAAACCATCGGATGGTGCCTCTGTCTGAATTAGTGCAAGAAGTAATTCCATGCGAAATCAAACAAACCGCTCACGATGGAAACATGTCAGACAGTCTGTGTCATTTGCTTTTGCGTCCAGATTGCGTGTCAGCTTTCGTGCGAGTTGCACTTCACCAACATCGCCAAGAGGCAAATGGTGAATCGGAATTCGATGAAAACACTGCAAATCTCATCAAGAAAAAGCTGTCATACTGTATCACCGTCAAAGAAATAACGAATCTGCAGACCGTTCTTGTGCACAATGCTCAAGTCGTGCCTGGAAGCGAGGGGAGGCAAGTGTCGTTTGTAGAGAAAGAAGAACGACAAACAAGACAGTGCACCGTCTACCTAGACTCAGACAGTTGCAGTGACCAAGATAACACTGACGTACAGTTCATCACGAGCCTTTCAGACGCGGTTAGATTTGTCCTCGATATAAGGCATGACCTTCTCATATACTTAGAGAGCAGCCTGCAAAATCCAGCCAACGCTTCGAAAATGCTAGACCGTTATAACTTTGAACGCTGGGGACACAGAAGCACAGACGAAACACCTGGCCTTCATTGTTTGGCAGGATCGTTCGTCCCTGTTGCTGAGCATTGCCATCTCGTTTACAAACCAGACTGTACCTTCGATGCTTTGGACGACGTAGCATTTGAGGTACACGATCCACAGGTAGATGGGGACTCCGACACTGAGGGCGTCAGTCCCGTGTACAGGTTCGCAGTCGTTAAGCAGCAGATCCGGGACAATGCTGACCTGCCGTCGTTTTGTAGGCGTTACGTCATTGACTTGGGACCTGAGCAGGGAAGGAAGTCCGACGTGTCAGCAACTCGACTGTACAAGATCCAACGACGACAAAAAACAGTTCCACGGACGGATCCGTGTGAACTGGGAAAAACGCTGAAAAACATTTGGCGAATTCTTACCACTGCCCAACAGCATTTTTCAAAAGACTCGACAGAATTCAAGCGCGTGGTAAATCGTCTGTGCCTGCACTGGCTCCCAGCCACACATACAGGAAACAAAGACTTCTGCAAGCGCGTCACAAACGAGATTAAACGTTACTTGTACCTGTTGGAACGTGGAGAAACCCCCAGTTTTGGGGATGAAGTGGGTGTTTACGCCCCAACGAGTTCATACAAATCATCTCCTAACGAACAGGTCTACGAGTCGTCGTTCTCCCGTATGTTCGCACAACACGACAGGCGCGCCCAAGACCTGAGCGTGTTTTTAGCTTGTGATTCTAACGTCACATCGAGCAGAAGTGAGCGAGCAACCAACCCCCAGCCGGGGGAGGCGCGTCGCTGGATGAGACAAGCGGAGGAAAGTCTGGCAGCAGCTAAAGCCGCTAAGGGGAGTTACTGTCGGGGGTACAACTGGATCTGCTACATGTGCCATCAGGTTAGTCGGCACCCCCCCCTCCCCCCCCCCCCAACCCGTCTCTCTCTCTCTCTCTCTCTCTCTCCCTCTCTCTCTCTCTCTCTCTCTTTCTCTCTCTATGTAGCAGTGTAGCAGGACAGAGAGGCATTATAATGCCTAACACATTATCCTAATAATATCAACATCATCATTATCATCATCAATCTCTCTCTCTCTCTCTCTCTCTCTCTCTCTCTCTCTCTCTCTCTCTCTCTCTCTCTCTCTCTCTCTCTCTCTCTCTCTCCCCCCCCCCTCTCTCTCTAAGAGAACTAAGAGATGAATTAAAACGAGACACGAAATTTGCTGAATACAAGAAACAGCGAAACCATGTCAAATCTCTACTTCGTAAAGCACAGAGGCAAAATGCAGAACAAGTTATTGCCGACGGCAAAGACGTCCGCTAAGTCTGGCAAGTAATAAACAATTTTATTAAAGGTAACAGTAAACGATCGCCTAATATTCCGCCGGATCTTACTGCAGATGCGTTCAACGCTCACTTTATAATTGTTGCTCAAACTCTGCGAAGTCAAATAACCTAACCCTGTAAACTACACTTGCTCTCATCAACTACGTCACCATAGTCAACAGAGAGCCTGCGGCCCATTTTTAGTACTGCTTATGATTGTCCTAGATGTAGGCAAATCTATTTCCAGTTTAAAGAACAAATCGTCTTGCGGTATTAGTAGTCAGATTTTAAAACTATCTCTGCCCTACTTCGTCGAAACCCTGACCTTTATTTATAATTTATCCCGCCGTGAGATGGCCTTAATCGCCTGCTCGGCGTTAAACCACAATAACAACAATTTATTTATAAATTATCGATCAGACAAAACGTTTTTCCCGACGAGCTAAAAAAAGCGAAGGAAATCCCTCTTCCTAAAAGCAAAGATTTATGCAACCTAAACGGGTACAGACCCATTTCCATATTATCCTGTATTTCAAAACTGCTCGAGAAACATATCCATACTCATCTTCTAAATTTTCTGGAGCAAAACCATCTGATAAATGCAGCACAATCAGGATTTCGACCTCTACATTCGTGCCAAACTGCCCTCAGTCAGTTAATTGATAAATAGCTCTCTGCCATAAATGACAGTAAAGTATCAGGTACAATCTTTCTTGACCTGAAAAAAGCTTTTGATCTTGTCAACCACTCTATCCTACTAAACAAACTACCATTCTATCATATTGACTCAAATACTGTCTCCTTTATATCTTCCTATCTCAGGGACAAAAGCAGAAAGTACTGCTAAATGGCAAATATTCTTCTGACGGGTTAGTAACTTGCGGTGTTCTACAGGGGTCTATTCTTGGGCCATTATTATTTAATCTATTTATTAATAATCTGCCTCTGTGCATATCTCATTTAGACGCAAACTGTGATCTGTTCGCAGACGACACGACCATACAAACATCAGATAAAGATATCGCATCCATTAATTAGGTACTCCAACAAAGTCTTGATGAAGTAGCAGGCTGGTGCAGTGATAATCACATGATTATTAGTATTCCAAAGACAAAGAGCATGTTAGTTACTACACGTCAGAAAACCAGCATCGCCTACCACCTGTAACACTCTCCTTAGATAGCCAGCCTGTAGAACAAGTAAATAGGCATCCCTTATAAGCGTTATAGTGGACAACCAATTAAGCTGGGAAGAGCATACTGACTCTATATATATGCAAAACAATCTCCAAAAATCTGTTCCTGTTATCAAAACTACGCCATATAATTAATACTGATATCCGTAAACTCTTTTTCCATGCGCATATTAAAACGCATTGTGACTACAGTTCTACCATCTGGGATGGATGCAGCGAAGTTCACAAAAAAGGTTCATTCCTTGTATCGTTGGGGCAATAAATTAATACTTCCCGGTCCTACTTCGACTGACGAAAAATTAAAATCTCTCAAGTTACTAACATTGAACAAACAGTTTGAATTTAATCGCTGTGCTCTACTGCACAAGATCATGCACGGAAAAGCCTCACCCTATCTAAGAACTATATTTTCCGACAAAAATAGGAAAAACACGCGAAATAGTTCGATCCACCTTCCAAAATTTAGATTAGACATCTGTAAAACCAGCCTGTCCTTTTCAGGCGCTAAACTGTGGAATATTTTACCTCCTCACCTGAAATCAATTTGTAAGATTAGCGTCTTCAAAGATCGCCTCCATAAATATTTACTTCAGAAGTAATAGTATGTTCGGCTCCCATATGCTACTATTCGTATTGTTAGTGACAAGTTTCCTATTACCTAATACTCTTCTACTGTTGCTGCAGATTATGTAATAGTTCGACTGTCTGCATTAACATGTCAGGTTCATATATATATATAATTTGTTTTTTTTACATTTTTTATTATTATTATTTTTTGAATTTGAAATTGTTCTTTTTTCTGAGGGTCGGGGTGGGTGGGGGGGGGGGGGTCTTTTTACTTATACATGTTTTATCTTTTGCTGTATCGTCTGATGTATTTTTATATTATAATAATAATAATAATAAGGAAGATTTATAAGGCGCCAATACATGGTAAGATGCTCTAGGCGCCGTACATATGAACAAAACATACAAATATTACACAAAAAGTGACAAAGCTATTATGTGTAGAGTAGCAGGACAGTTTGGAAGATAGGCATTGCTATGCCTAAAACTTTTTATCCTGAATAAAAACGTTTCATCATCATCATCATCTCTCTCTCTCTCTCTCTCTCTCTCTCTCTCTCTCTCTCTCTCTCTCTCTCTCTCTCTCTCTCTCTCTCTCTCTCTCTCTCTCTCTCTCTCTCTCTCTCTCTCTCTCTCTCTCTCTCTCTCTGAATGTTTGACGATAGCAACCCGTCAGAAGCATCAGCTCAAGCCACTTTCGCTTAGCCTGGAAATCCAAGACCACACCATTACACAAGTAATTGAACATCGCCTACTTGGAGTTATTGTTGATAACCAGATGAAATGACAATCTCACATCAATGTTGTCTATAAAACTGTGTCCAGAAATGTTTTTATGCTGTCTAAGCTAAAATATCTTATTGATGTCGACGCTCGCTAACTATTTTACAATGCCCATGTCAAACCCCACATCGATTATGCCTCCACGACATGGGACGGCATCGGTGACATACCCTTAAAGAGGCTTAACTCCTTGCATCGCAGGGCAGTGAAGCAGATCTTGCCTGATCCAGCCCTTTCTACTGACCAAAATTTTGAAAAACTAAAGATGCTTCCTCCCGACAGGCACCATCTCTTTAACAAAGGGGTAGTCATGTATAAAATCTGGAATGAAATCCAGCCAGAATACTTGTGTAAGCTCTTCACCAAGGCAGCTTCAGGCTATTCAACATCAAGGCGTAACTTCATCACACCACGCCCGAGGACAGATTTATTTAAAACCACCCTCTCATTCTCGGGCGCCTCGTTTTGGAATAAACTGCCAGTGCACATGACACACACTGGTTCATTCCCCTCTTTCAAGGAAAGCCTCTTCATGTACTTGCTATCTAACAGCTCATTCACTGGTTCGGGTATCCCCATCGCCTAAAGCCTTGATATTAACCTCCACTCGCACGTGTGCGTGTATGTGTGTGTGTGCGCGTGCGCGTGAGTGCTTGCGCGAGTGTGTTTGTGTGTGTGTTTGTTTGTTTTTTTGTGTGTGTGTGTGTGTGTGTGTGTGTGTGTGTGTGTGTGTGTGTGTGTGCGGCGAGAGCGCGCGTGCGTGTTTGATTTCAGTGAAAGAAGGAATTGTAAAGAATATCTTTTTTTTTGTGTGGCCATTCACATTATGAGCAATCATAATTGGTGCCCTCTATTTTGCCTTATCCATCTTTTTTGAACGACTTGTTATATTATGTGCACTTGTTTGTTAGTAGCTTTGTACCTTTGTATGTTAGTAGCTTTGTACCTTTGTATGTTAGTAGCTTTGTACCTTTAGCAGAGTTGTACCTTTGTAGATTAGCAACGGCAAGCGTGAAAAATGGCACATGTGCTAACTGCTTCTTCCGTTCAGAAATCAAGTTTCATTTCATTTCATTTCATTTCATCTCTCTCTCTCTCTCTCTCTCTCTCTCTCTCTCTCTCTCTCTCTCTCTCTCTCTCTCTCTCTCTCTCTCTCTCTCTCTCTCTCTCTCTCTCACCTCTCTCTTTCTAACGGCTGATGTATAAAAAAAATGGCACTGTCTCTGGCTTTTTTCATATCTTGACCACTGTAAAATAAATTTATTGACCAACTCTCTCTCTGTTTGTCATCTAGTCTCTGGAACGATTATTGTGGCATTCTTGATGAAAAACACACAGTCTAGTACTGAATTAGCAAAGACGTTCTGTTGAGCATCATGGTTTTGTAGAATTAAACCTGTTTTGCTCAAACTGAAGTGAGACATCTGTGACACATGCTAAAAGTGGCTGCTAACTTTACACAACTTCTTGTACTAAATTTTCAAATTGGTTTCGATAGCAATGCACTGGTGGTCCTTGGTCTTAAAACTTTTTTTTTTAATTCGCTGAGGTTTACAAAGATAACAGTATTTTTTAACACTCAACAGGCGGTGGAAAATGCCTTAAAGGCTGCGTTGTACCGGAAAGACGCCAACCTGGTTCCGTCTGAACACTGGCTGGACCCAATAGCCTCTCTGATCGGGGATGGCCCTCTCACCTGCTTGGTAAGTGATCTAGAAGCTCAGGTGGGGAGACACACCAGTATGCGCTACCCTGATGTCCACCAGTACCCAAAGATACCAGCAGATGTGTACACCGTAGACACAGCCTCCACAGCATGTGCCATCGCGGAGCAGGCAGTGGCCAGAGTTCGCTGTCTCCTCGGGGTACGTATGCCGTAATATGCATAGAAGTAACCAAATGCGAGACACAAAATATACACTGACGAGCAAACGAAATGCGACATTTTGGGAATCATCGGAAACACTAAAGTGTTGGCATTTTCCGCAATTATGCGTGATCTAGTTACAAGTAGAATTTACTCAGTAACACGCACAGTTATACAATGCACTGAGGTCTTCATAGTGAAACGAAATCTAAGCGCTGACTCGACAGCGATAATTATGCAGTCGTCTGCCAGTCATGTGTTTTGTCTGAACACCGCAATCAGTCGCAAAATGAATGACGCGAGGCATAGTTTTGTTTTGGACTCGGTACATACATTATATCGAGCAACAGTTTTGTTTGATATAGTGCCGATAAACAGACAGATGTGATTACTTGAATCAAAATGTCCTCGTCTTACGACTCGGACATTTGATTCCGGTCTCGTAATCACATCTGCCAGTTATCGGCACTATATCAAGCAAAATGTTGTTCAATATATAATATAATATAATATAATATAATATAATATAATATAATATAATATAATATAATATAATATAATATAATATAATATAATATAATATAATATAATGTATATATCAGGAAAAAAGTACAAAACACATCACTCTTCAGTAAGTTGTTACGCACACGTTTTTCTCAAGCGTGCGTTTTTCTTTACAATCAAACCTGCTGACAATGGTCATGCAACTAAGGGATTAAAAGACAGATGTGGCCTCGAAAGACAGGCTGTGGTTTTATACAGGGTCATGTAGTACAAAATGTAGCGGTGGTACACTTCTTATGAGGCTTCTATCGACAGGTGGTCGCTATAGCAGGTTTAACCGTAATACATTTACGCGCTTGGCAGTGACCTTTTTTGGGGGGTCTGGATTTCGCAAAATTTCATTGCCGCAAACTAAGATTACAGAATACAAGTACATGCAATTAATACTGAAAACATAAGCCAACCAACTGCATTTTCTACGTATTCATATAACTCTAGCCGTAAAGACCAACGATAAAAGCCTCTTATCACTCTGTATACAGCATATTCATAAGACGACGTCATGCAGTCCAAAATGACGCATGCTGTGTTTTAACCCCTTCTCCGCCACTGTACGTACATTTTTGTTTCTGAAATCTTGGTTCATTTAACGACCAAAAGCCAACACCGTCTACGAAACATTGATAAATATTGGTCTCGGCAAAAGGCATAGATCTTCATGAGCCCCCGCACTCGCGGGGGCTCATGAGGATCTATGCCTCTTGCAGTTGAATCATGTTCACTATTTTTCCTCGGCAGTGAGGGGCTTATAGGCAAATGTTAGATCAGAATCCTTTGATGGCTACGTTAGCTCGAAGAATCGTTTATTTTTGGGGGATACGTGAACTGTCGTTTAGTACGAAGTTTTCATTCAGAGTTCTTTAGTGCATGGATCGCAGTAATACAGATTTACGTCGGTGCGTAGCACGACTGACCGATCACAAATAAATGACCATCAAAGCGATGTAAATAAAATATTAATAAAAAACAGAAAACAGCAACAACAAAGGCAATCCAAACACTGATGAAGTCATCAGCCAAACGATTGATCGGTCTTTCACGGCCGAAAAATAAAAATTAACACCACGCAACTGCAATAGGTAAAGATCCTCATGATCCCTCGCAGTTGCGGGGGTTCATGAGGATCTATGCCTCGTGCTTAAACCACTTTGTATCTATGTTACTTTGACGGCTGGGGATCTTTGACGCTGAAGTTTTAATAATTTCAAAAACACAGGCTTATCACATATTTTGAATGGGTGCTTCTAAAACGCGCGAGGAAAAAAAACCCGATTAAAAACAAGTAGACACAATGTATATCTCTCTAAGCCTGTATGTACTGTACGGTTGTACACGTTTTTACTGAGCATGCCGGTCTATTTATGGTGTGTTGGTCTGTAACTTTGGACCTTGCGACTCTAGGTCGTAAGGTCCCAAAACATAGACAAGCACATATAAGCACAAACACACATGAAATAATGCAGTTAATCAAATGTTCTGTTTTTTCACAGTGAATGCCACAGACAACGCCTGTGAACGTGGAGACTTTGGTCACGGCTCTTCTTCAAGACAGAAATAAAAGACATCACTGCATGTACATGCAACTTGCATTAGATGACAAGTGGAACACTTTTGCCCTGACATCTCCATGTTCTTAAATTAATTTGCTCTGTTGATAAGAGAACATTTGCCTATTGTTGTTGACGTAATGGATTTTGATGAGAATTTTTTCTTTTGATTAACCGTACTGCAATTTGTTGATTTTTTTTTCTTTTCTGTTGTAGCGTCTTGCCTGACATGTACATGGTTACATTTATATTATAAAGCGCGCTGAACCCAGCAATGGGGATTAACCCCTTCACTGCCGAGAAAACGTGAACGCGATCTAACTTCAAGAGGCATAGATCCTCATGAGCCCCCGCGACTGCTCGCGGGGGCTCATGAGGATCTATGCCTCTTGCTGAGACCACTTTGTATCTTTGGACAGCTTGTTGTTCAGTGAACAGCGCCGTGAGATGGTCTTAGTCGCCTGCTCGGCGTTAAACCCAAATAACTAACTAACTCGTTTATTACACACAGATTTCAGGAACGCAATGTACGTACGTTGGCAGGGAAGGGGTTAAGCGCTATTTAAGAATCTTTTATTTACTTTTATTAGTAGAGTAAACACAGCACTGTTCAACATGACTGTGTTTTTATGCAGAACGCCGATAGAGGGCGATGCTGTTGTTTAGCTTTGTCACCGATATTCATCTGCTTGCTGAATTCAGCCATTACGTCATGAATACGTCACATCCTCGATTCCAAGACACCGAAAGGCATATGCGCATGTTTAAAAAAAATTGCGTTGAAAACATGTGCATACTTCTTCTTGTATCTTGGAATTTTGGATTTACACACATGCCATTTTACTTCGCGTTGTTGCTGTATACTTGTGTTGTGCGTTGAGCTACATTTATAAAATGATTATGTGCATATTCTTTTCTGCCTCTTGGTTTTATGGACTCGTTCTTGACATCTCCGTGTTTTGCTGCGGTTTTCTGGTTTTTTTTTTTTGTCGTAGACTACTTGCTTAAGTATGAAGTTATATTTGATATGCCATGATTCCATCAATAACTGTTATTTTTGTTTTGGCGATTTGTGACACGTGATATTTGACGTGTATGAGATCCGTGGTTATTTTGAAGGATGTGTTTACTTAATTTTAGTTAATATTTGACTTAGCTTTTGTTGTATACTGACGAGCAAAAGAAATGCGACATTTTCTGAGTGATCGGAAACACTAAATGAAATGTGACATTCTTTTCAGATCGGCAGTGTATATTTGAGTGTGAATGATACGTGACACCAATATTGTAAAGTTGTTTTCACGATGGAACACACTACAACAGGTTCTTTTCTTATCTCGTGCTTACCTTATGAGTAACATTCGAACTACTCGCACAAACGTGTACAGGGCCGGATCAAGGTAAGTAGAAGGGGGGGGGGGGGTTACAAGTGATGGTATTGGGCCGGACGGAAGGTGGGAAAATTTTGCTATGTTCGTAAATTGCACCATTCATCACACATTCTGGTTGGTTGGTTGGTTTTTGAGTTTAATGTCCCATATTGGCTGGAGCCATGGAGACGGCTGATCACATTACACACTGACACCAACCAAAAAGTTTGTCGATAATATGAGGTAACAAATACTGAAATAGGGTCTGACATAGTCCCATGCCCGGTTAGAATCCATGACCCTAGGATAACGAGTCCAACGCTCTCTTGACTGAACTGCGGGGGCGGGCCCCACTCACACATTCACTGATTCAGCAGGTGATGTGGAAGAAGTTTCATTTGGGTCCTGTACTTGGTTGCAAAGGCATTGACAACTGCTCCAATGTAAACTGGGATGTGTCGATGGATTCGCATAAGTGCGAGTCCATTCAGTCTGCTCTCACCCATGGTGGACCTCAAGTAGGTCTTGAGTGTCCTCAGACGACTGATAGAGCGCTCACACTCTGACGTGGTGATGGGTAGGGTGCAGACCAGCTGCAGCAATTTGTAGAGGTTAGGATAAAAGCGGATGTCACAGTGCTGCAGAGCTTCTGCTGCAGAGCTTGGAACTGTGCCTTCACTGTCCTGTTCGCGATGCCATTTGGCACACCATCTGTTGAATTCTGGTTCAATCCCATCGATATCAGGAAGGTCTTCCTCCCAGAGGTTTGCCAAGCATTTGACACCGTCTGGAACTGCTGTGAAGCCTCATGGGGTCTGCACCACGTTGATTGGCACCAGATTCAATCAATCCCTTGCCAAGTCTGCATTTTTGAAGCGTTCCTGCAACTCCCTGGACAGATGATCCAGAAATGGAATGGCAATCGATCTCCGATAGAACTCTTCGACGTTGTCCGCAGGATGGTTTTCTCGGTGCACCTGCCGTCCCACACCTCTCGGAGCCTGAATGTTATCCCGTATCATGTCTTGTGACATCTGATTGGCCTCAGCAAACCAGGCAGCGAAACATGTATCAACGGTCGATCTTAGATTACTGATGCAGTCTGAGACATCAGTTATCTGGGTGTAGGCTGCAACAATATCATGTGCTTGTTTTTGGAGGTTCACAGTGAGGGGCTTGAGATACTGCAGGCACTTGCGGACTACAACAAATGCCACCAGGAACTCCCCATTTGACAAGGAGTGGAGAAATCCCGAGGAACTTGTCAGCGTGTCAGCATCCCATCCTTCCCTGTCCTCTGTCATTTGTCCGACACAGTCGTAAAGAATCTGGTACATGGCTGCAAATGACTCAAACGCTGCATGCTTTTCGACCCATCTCGTTTTGCACAAGTTGACCAGTTTTTGTCTTCTTGTTGTCAGGAAGTGCAGCATCGATCACATCCTCCAGCTTCCTCTGCCTTTACGGCGAAAATTTGAAGAACATGGCGATATCCTTCAGCACGCCCAACATGTTCCTCACCTGTGGTATCTCACAGGACTTCACCACACAGAGGCTGAGGCAATGTGCTGCACAGTGAAAGTACAAGGCCTTTTCGTTGTCCTCCAAGATCCTTGCCTTCACCCCTTTAAATTTCCCTGCCATGTTGCCGGCTCCGTCATATCCTTGGCCCCTGATGTTGCTGGCATCCAGACCCCACTCATTCAGGCACTGAAGGATTTTGTGTGCCAGTGCCTCACCAGTGATCGATTCGCATTGTAAGAATGCAAGGAATTCTTCGCGAATGGCTTTCTTGCTATCTACGAAACGAAGAACCACCGACAGTTGTTCCCAATTTCCTGCATCAGTGGCTTCATCTGCCATCAGTGTGAACTGTTTCGCAGACTTCACTTCAGCAATAATCTGGCCTCTAATGATGTCACCAATGATATCAATTATTCTGTTCTGGGTGGTTTTGGAGACGTAAGTGGCATTTGCACTGCATGTCTGAAGATGCTCTCGCAGAACTTCATCTCCAGAGTCGATGCGGAGTTCCAGAAGGGCATTGAAATTGCTCATGTTGTTCTCTTGGAGGACACCATCATCTCCATTCCCCCTGAGTGCCAGACCCTGCCTGCCAGCCACTACAACAATCTTGACAATGCTGGCCAAAACCTGCCGGTTCACTTTAATTTGCTTTAAGATCTTGGTGTCCATTTGAGTGGTAATGTTTTTTGATGGATTATTCATGGCGTCGATGAACATCTCTGACTTTGCCAGGGCGTCTTGGTGGTATTTGAGAGCACTATGTGAGGACATGGCACCTGACGCTTTATTCCAAATTTTGTAGGGCGTGCAGACAAACTTGCCTAGAGTGTCATCTGTGACAAACAACGCACAAACTTTGCAGAACATTCCATCAACAGAAGGAGAGTAAATGAGCCAAGGATTGGCTTCTAACCATTGATTCTGAAATTTTCGGTTCTTGCCGTGAATCAGCGTGACAGGAAAACTGTAGTCAACAGGTAAGCTCGGCCTCCAGTCCGTTAAGAAGTGTAGTTTGTCTTGTTCGCTGACTGCCTGGCCAATGTAATCTGCGATGTCCGAGGAACGTGACACAGGAGGTTGACTGCAAGATGCTGCTGGTGTCACTGCAAAAGAACCATTATAAATTAAAGTTCATAGACATCAGGTTGGGTTCAATAGACAATAGGTCATATGACCAGAAGAACGTAAAATCAATAGGTCATTTTGAAAATCAACAGGTCAAATAAGGAGAGATGGCTACTTTGGTTGACTGACTGGTCCTAAAAACAATAAGTCATGTGACCCGGCAACTTAAAAAACAAGAAGTCATTTCAAAATTAAATGCGTCAATGACCGATGACAAACCTGATCCCTCAGCCTGAGTTCATTTTTAGACAAAAAGACCAAAGAAAATAAAAACCAACAACAAATGAGAGGAGAAAACGCACAGAGAAACATACACATCCCTACTTATCACTACCTAAGTTATTTTACTACATTACCACAACCATACTATTTTTTTTATTGCCCTTGACATACCAAAAGATTCCTCGGAGCTGGCTGGCACTGGGAGTGGCACTTCAGATGTAGAAGCCAGGTCCAGGGACTCAAAATCTGCTGGACTGCCTGGAGTAATTTGATCCACCTTCCTTTTCTTTGAAGGTGTGTCCCCTGCACAAAGAACACAATGAATAAGACAGTCAGATGTATAGCAGATAGCAAACAGGCAAGTCTGAGATGAACCCTACTTTCGCTTTCATCTGAGCGAGAGAGAGAGAGAGAGAGAGAGAGAGAGAGAGAGAGAGAGAGAGAGAGAGAGAGAGAGAGAGAGAGAGAGAGACTGAGAGAGAGAGAGACGGGGGGGGGGGGAGGGGGGGGAGGGGGGAGTTCGTCAGGGAGGAGTATCCATGTGTGTTGTCTTTTGTTTAAAGAAATGTTTAGGAAAGTTGTCTTTCCGTACCGTAAGGCGTAATCCCAGCTCCCCCCCCCCCCCCCCCCCCCACCCCGAGTCAAAGACTAGAACTTGCAACGAAAACCAAAAGATTCAGAGTTCTGACAACAAGTGGCAAAAGAATGTTCATCAGACGCTCCCCCCACGGGCACCCTCCCACCCACTCACCTCCCCCCCCCAAAAAAAAAAAAAGAAAAAAGAAAAAAAGAAAAGATATAAATAAATAATAAAATAAAAAAAATCAACACACAACTTACCAGAACATTCGATTTCGCCAGTTTCGCTAGTTTCGGCTGCTGAGCTGGAGGGATGTGCAGAGAAAAAGGACTGAATATTCCTTGTTTCACTCGCATCAGCGACCTTCAGTGGTTTCTTCCTTGGCATCTTGTTGCCTACAGTTGTCCAGTGAAAGGCTGAGTTGAAAAATTAACGAATTTGAGAATGAAATGCAGTGATTGAAAACACGTGTTTACTCTTCGCCAAGCGGAAATATGGAAGGGAGAGCACTCATGTCTCACAGTTTGCAGTAGCGAGCCCTTGTGGCTGAAACATCGGTTCCACGATAGCGCAGATGATATGTTGCGGTGTGGCAATCGGTTCCCCGATAGCGCAGCGCGTGACTTGTGCTGCCGGAGACAGGGAGTAGGTTATCACCTTGGGGTTTGTTCATAATTTAAAATAGTTTTCGAAGACCAATAAACTAATTAAGAGCTTAAAAAAACTATATATATATATATATATATATATATATTTTCTTTCTGAGGTACATCGGATGGCCAGGGGGGTGGGGGGGGGGGGTTCCGGAACCCAGGAACCACCCCCCAGATCCGGCCCTGGTGTACATGTGCTGAAGACTTGCCATTTATTACAAGTGTAAATATAGTGTACACATTAGAAACGCGAGGAAGCCGTCTAATAGACTTGTTAAATCGGAAGATTATTACCTTCCGATTTCACAAGTCTGTCAGACGGCTATTGTTTTTATCTTAACTCATTCGAGACGTGCCGCCTCCGGATATGCGACGCAATCGTATCCGGAGGCGGCACGTCTCGACTGAGTTGTGTTTCTTCAGTAGTGTCTTAACCTTCATCGTTAATTTTACAATTCCAATTGCGTGATGATTTTTTGCTGTGTGAAATTATTTGCTATGTGAAATTGTGCTCATTATTTTGCACGAATATGCGGCGTCCCTAGCATGTCTTAGGACTATTGTGTTGGTGACTATTGTGTTTGTACAATTCCAATTGCATGGTGAGTTTGCTTTTTGAAATTTTGCTCATTATTTTCAAAGTGACTTTGCTATGTGAATTATACTCATTATTTTGCGCGAAGGTGCAGCGTTCCTAGCATGTCTTAGGACTATTGTGTTGGCCACTATTGCGCTTGCACAATTTCACTTGCATGGTAATTTTGCTATGTGGAAGTTTACTCATTATTTTGCACGAATTTGCAGCGTCCCTAGCATGTCTTATGACAATTGTGCTGGCGACTGTTGCGCTTGTACAATTCCACTTGCATGGTGATTTTGCTTTTTGAAATTTTACTCATCATTTTGCACGTATTTGCAGCGTCCCTATCATGTTTTAGGACTATTGTGTTGGCGACTGTTGTATACAATTCCACTTGCATGGTGATTTTGCTATGTGAAATTTACTCATTATTTTGCGCGAAGGTGCAGCGTCCCTAGCATGTCCTAGGACTATTGTGCTGGTGACTGTTGTATACAATTCTACTTGCATGTTGATTTTGCTATGTGAAATTTTACTCATTATTTTGCGCGAAGGTGCAGCGTCCCTAACATATCTTAGGACTATTGTGCTGGCGACTATTGTGCTTGTACAATTCCAATTGCATGGTGATTTTGCTACGTTAATTCATTTGAGATGTGCCGCCTCCGGATACACGGCATAAGCCGCGTATCCGGAGGCGGCACGTCTCGAATGAGTTAAAAATTATTTTGCATGAAGGTGCAGCATCCATAGCATATCTTAGGATTATTGTGCTTTTTAGAGACAGGTTGGCGACATACATTCAGCTTTCTTAACATGCTGCGCAGGCACACCTTGTGAAAGTCTGGTTGTTATCGAGCCGTTAAGAAATGTACCACTAACCTACTCATTATTTTGTGTCTTGTCAAAATATAACCATAAAATGCGTCTATCCTGCACACTAAAATTTATCGAGTGTTTTACAGCATCCCACACTTTTATTAAAACGCAAGGGCTTTTACTAGTTGTTTGGAATGTTGTGTACGGTTATAAAGTTCGCAGCTGATTCGGTTTGAGTAGGAACTAAATGATGCACTTAAACGGCGTATTAATTCTTCTTTGTGCCAGACATTTTGTTGTCAGTGAGGGTTGTGTGGTACGTGGTGTATCTTTTATTAGTTTTATGGTACGTCTTTTTTTTCGTGAGCATTTTTTAGTTGTTGGTGTGTCCATTTTTAGATTTTTTTTTATATATTGTACATCTTGTCCCTTGGGTGTGTATTTGGGGAGTATATATGTATATATAATTATATAGGACGCAAGGTGCATGCATGTTTGTGTGTCATTTGTACGGCGCCTAGAGCTCTTTATTGAAAGTATAGGCGCCTTAAAATATACATTATATTATTATTATATTATTATTATTATTAGTAGTAGTAGTAGTATTAGTATTATTATTAGTATTATTATTACTGACTTGAACAATTGAATCCTATAGAAATCCTTAGACCTAACGCCGAATTTGCTTTCTGCTGTGTGTCGATTTCGTGCACGATCCGCCGCTTAGGTAGATGTTTGTTTTCTTAGACTTGTGAGTGATGTGATGGTGTTGACATTATCTTGTACTGGCTACGTTTTATCGCTACGCCCTGCAACTCAACCCTTTGGCTCTAGGTAGCGGCTGTTGTCGCTATGATTCCTGCATGAAACATCGCGACATAAACCGCTACCGACACGCCAAAGGGTTAAACGATATCCAAAGGGCAGCTTGGCAAAATACGCTCATTTTCATGTATACTGCATATCTATTCGCGTGGTGGTAAATATTTGACACCGTATTTGTCAGCGTAATGATTGGGCCCTTTGTGCAGGCAGTCACCTGTGCTGTAAACAGGTATCGGTGGCTGCATTTAAGTACTTGGTCTCCTATGATAAATCTGATGGTGGCACTATGCAAGAATAACAGACTGTTACGGCACCCTACGTGTTTAGTTGCGGAGCATTTTCCCCGCTGAGATGCATGCATGTTAACTGAGAAAAATAACTACCAAGTAAGTAGAAAAAGGCAATGTCAGAAGAGAGAGATATGGCAGTCGACCCTTTTGGTCTTGTTTTTTTGTAAGAAAAATACGAATGAGTAGAAAACAGAGAATGGAAATTGAAAGTGTTTAACTCATTCGAAACGTGCCGCCTCCGGATACGCGGCATGAGCCGCGTATCGGGAGGCGGCACGTCTCGAATGAGTTAAACGCAGATTGCTTGTAACAGTGGCGAAAGAACTGCACCCTCTACCACGTCTCCAAGAAAAAATAGCAGGAGGGGGGCACATTAATAATTTTTCGAGGCTGGACGACTATCACCACGCCAACCCCAATTATTTGATTTTCCTGAGGTTGGGCTGTCGCCTGAGCCTCCACCCCCCCCCCCTCCGCCCCACCTCCATTCGTTTCATTTTTTTAAAGGCTGAAAAGTAACACGTCAGGCACCCTGACCCCCTCGTCCCCCCACACCCTCCTAACCCCCGACCCCACCCCTCGATCCACCCCATCCCCCCTTCGGCACGCCCCTAATAAACAGATTTTTCCTAAACTATTGTGTAACTACAATGAACTGCATTCGTGTTGCATCAGCCACCCAGCCACTCTCACCGCAAACGAAAAAAAAAGAAATATATATGCACCAGACTATAATAACCCTTTTAGCCCCGGACCCCAACAGCAGGAGATGGCTTGACTATGATAATTCAAGGGTAGTGCCAGATTAGCTTGACTCCTTCAGGCGCCAAGCTAATCTGGCACTACCCTTGAATTATCACGGGCAAGCCATCTCCTGCAACTGGTGCATAGTCGTTAGGCAACACCTCCAAAATTTGAGTAATGGGACCTTGGGGCTAAAAGGATTAATGTATTTGTTTCATTTTTCTTTTCTGTTTTATTCTTTGTCTGTATTTTATCACGTTGGAAGGATAAATCTTTGTTGATTGATCATTATATACATGTATTACATTACTTATGAATGTGATGTGACACACTGCATATTGTCCGATTTGGCCTTAGGTATACAGTTTGTATTTCCTTGTATTTCCCTATTTCTGCTAGATTCGTAAGCATCACGCTCATGTCATGACGTATGTGTGCCCGTCTGTTATTTTGGACCTTACGGCTGAAGGCAGCAAAGTCAAAATTCACAGACCAGCACACTTTTTGTGCTTTAACACATTCTACCCCAAGACGCAAATCCCCCAAATTTTGTAAGTTGCACTGTGAGGCACTGTATTACAATTCTAGGGACAGATCGAGCATGATAGTTCAAGGGTGGTGCCAGAATAGCTTGGCGCCTATGGGCGCCAAGCTATTCTTGCACCACCCTTGAACTATCATGCTCGAGCCACGTCTTGCTGTGGTGTGTCGGGGCTGAATGAGTTAACAATAGTTTTATCCGCTTCACTGGCAGTGGTCGGACACTGCGTCTATGGAATTCGTGTTGATTCAACTCCAAAAACAACCCCACCTGTCTAAGAAACTTGGACACAAAGTGTGCTCGAGAGGCATAGATACTCATGAGCCCCTCATCTGCTCGGGATCATCATGGTCTATGTCTCTCGCCGTTGGACAGTATTTTTGTTAATTCAACTCCAAAGAACCCAATCTGCCCAAGTAACCTGGGTACACGGTGGGGTCAGCAAGAGGCATAGATCCTCATGAGCCCCCGCATCGGCGGGGCCACATGAAGATCTGTGTCTCTTATTTTTGCACTGTATCCACATTTTCGCGGACAGCAAATGGGTTAATATCAATTGATGGCAAATAGTTGTGCCAATATGCAAATTCAAGTGTCACATAGACAACGAGACGAATTTGTAGACTGATAATCCATAAACGCGTAGATGCTATACCAGTGTACATGATCATTTTCTGTACACTGTCCTTTCTTCTAGCACTTACTTGTTTATAATAGCCTGTTGTACTTTCGCACATTGGACTATATGCACATTAGACTATTCAAGAATTCTGTTAGATATCACCCCCCCCCCACCCACCCACCCCCACTTGCACACCTTCCCCCTCCCCCTTACCCCCCTCCCCCAACCGACACACACACACACACCACACATCGACACACACACACTCACACACAGCAGTCGTACACACTTACATTCACACACACACACCCCCACCTACCTCTCCCCACAGCTGTTTGCAAATTTATACACACAACAGACTGTCTCAAGTGCTTGTCCCACACCCACACACCCCCCACATACACACACTGCCCCACACAAAAATTTTTTTTTGGGAAACAGTAGAGTAACATTTTATGCTAACACCACCCCCTCTCCCCTTCGCCACGCATACACACATAGGCACCGAAAAACATCCTCCTATTGTCCGTAGAAAAAACGCTCTTTGGACATACTAAAATGTTGGCTACACTGATGTCATATAAAGTCTTCTACTTTAGTGATTTGACAAGGACTGAGGCCGGTCGTATGTTCAATGATTCATTTTACTGGCTGGATATGTCATAGAAGTTAAGCCTTGTAGACAGCTACACAAGAAATTATTCAACCTAAACGTTGACTTCTTCGCTGCCTCTGGGCGTGTAATCTGGTCCTGAAATTTTGGTTTATTCAACAGCCAAATGCCACAACTGTCCACGAAACATGAACACAAATTTTCTCAGCAAGAGACATTGATCCTTACGAGCCCCCGCAGTCGCGGCGACCCATGCGGATCTATGTCTCTCGCAGCTGGATCGTGTTCATTTTTTATGCATTGAAGGGGTTGATATGTAATTAATTATATTTAGAATAAATTTAAACAGACCACGATCAGAAAGTCTTTTTCTGCGCGCGCGTGTGTGTGTGTGTGTGTGTGTGTGTGTGTGTGTGTGTGTTTGTGTGTGTGTGTGTGTGTGTGTGTGTGTGTGTGTGTGTGTGTGTGTGTGTGTGTGTGTGTGTGTGTGTGTGACTTCATTATGTCTGCACTGTTTCAGGTTCGAAAACGTGGCCAATTTACATGAAAATGGATCTTTATAACACTGGGCTTTTTATATCTAGGGCACACTTAGGGATGTAGAATCAGATATTTTATTTTTATAAAATCCGAATTTGTACGACTGTACAGCAACAATGACATATTGTTCGAGTTTCTTAAAAGTAAATCGTATTGGTATAAAAGTGTTTCTTTGCTGCGATATTTGTGAAAAACGTTGTACGCTCCAATGTCAAATCACAAACTAACGAGTCGCCAAACAGACAGCTAAAAGGTAGGTTGGGACTTAGCATTGAAACTGTGCTCCACACGTATCTTGAGCTGCTAACTAGACTCGGAGAAAACAGAAGTGGACTCCGAAACATGATAGAACACCCCACACTGGTTGTCTCCGTCGATTCGCTGCCGCGTATCAGCGGCTGCGAAGCGAGGCAGACAACTAGTGTGCGTGCACTGATCAAGACGGCTAAACACGTACACATTTATCAAAGCCTATTTGGACGAACCTTTGATCGGCAAACCTAGATCGGAGAAGATCGGCGATGTTTTAGTTTGTTTCTTAACTGATGTTGAACGAACCTAGGTGAACTTGAGCAAACTAGGTTCGCCGTGGTTCTCTTTCTTAATTAAAGTGCTTGGTTCGGCGGAAGTAAGTCTGCGAAGGTGTTCAAAACGGCTGTCGCAATGCCGCTTCGCGATTTGGAAGATTTTTGTTTTTGTACTCTTTGCAGGAGGGATCCCACAAACAGCGTTGCGCCTCCCACAAATCAATAAAATAGGTCTTGTTAGTCGCACGAAAGTGAAATATCGCCGTCCGCCATGGTTGTTGGATCGGTGACAAACTTCTTATCTCCAACGCAGAAGAGGGTAAGCGTTTTGACCAATCAGAGGAAAGGTTCGCCTTGGATCGTTTGACATGTCGAGCGATTTTTTTTCCGACAGCGAACTATGGTTTGCCGAGGTTCGCAAACTACTTCGAACTAGGTTCGCCGTATCTTTGGATTGTCTAATTAAGAACCAACCTGGTTCGCCCGAGATCGCGAACTCTAGATCGTCAGAGTTTGCGAATACATGTACGGTGGGTTCGTCCAATTAAGAACGGCCTTTAAACTACCTAATACTGAGGTTTGCAGTGACTGTAACAGTCACAAATCACGAAATTCTGCTAGTTTCTCGTGCACGAAACGCAATTTAGTTACTGCAGCAGGGTATTGGCAGGGGGCGATTGCATTTTATTTCTGCTGTATAATACTTTGTCAGCATAAAGTGAATATCGCAGGTCGCCTCACTCGTCATGCGAACGGCACTAGCAGCATGAGTGAGAAGACGAAAATAAGCCTCGTTGATAGAGCCTCAAAATGAACGCCCTACGAAACTGGTATTCCATGCAGTGTAATGGTATTCCAAGCAGTGTGATATCGTGCTCAGAAGCGAAAGTGATCTACACCTAAAATAGTATGAAGAAATGGCCCGTCTTAATACTGATATTTAACGAAATATATCGTGGGGAAGATGACAGTAAAGACGGACGTATGTGTCTGAAACTTATAACCCCTGTTCACGACACGGGGCACATTACATTATTTTTGTCTGGTAAACAGCTACTATTTTAGACGCAGGAGGTGCGGACTGACTGTGATCGCTCGGCTAAAGGTAGCGACAACGGCCACAGCGCGCCGGGGCCACAAAGTGTGCTGGTCTGTGCTTTTGGACCTTTCGGAAGGAGGCCGTAAGGTTCAAATCACAGACCGGCATACATATAAGCAGAGGCGCCAAGCTATCGATGACGCTAATTCAATCACCGCTTTTGATAGCATGATCTATACCTGATAAAACAGGTCCGGAGGACAATACAGTATTTCGTGATCGATGCAAGCGCTCACGTGCACACAAATACAAAGACGCACATGCGCGACAACACACACACACACACACACACACACACACACACACACACACACACACACACACACACACACACACACACACACACACACACACGCACAGACAAACACACAGATTTTAAGCCATTTATTTGTGCCATTATTTGCCTACACATCGAGAGAATGAAAAATTAACATTTTATACGACAAAACAAGAGATCCACTGAAGACCTCCCATCCCCCCCCCCCACTTCCCCACTGCCCCGCTTTTAAAGTAGCAAAAAAAAAAAACAACCACCCACCATATATTATTACAAAACCTTTTTGAAGTAATAAATCACGTCACAAATCATAAAATTCATAAGTTGAAGAAAGTTTGTCAGTTTTTGTAGAAGTGTGGACTCATCACTTCTTATTCCCTAGATTTGGTATGCCATAATGAGACAAAACCCAGTATGTCCATTTTTTCGAAAAGCGAGATTTCGTTGAATAACAATGAAAATCTCGCTTTTCTACAAACTGGACATGCTGGCTTTTACCATGTAACGGCAGAGTTGCCTTTAGATCTGTTTAATGAAACAAATGTGATCAATCTTCCCGCATGCACACGACAATCAGTTGCACCCTTCGCCATTCTCACCCCCCGTTCCCACCTTGACCATATCACTCGACTTATCGGCACATTGAAGGAAAATGGGTAGACCACAAGCATGTGTTTTTTTTTTTTTTTTTTTTTTTTAAAGTTATGATACGTACCAAATCACAGTATTTGCTACTTCTGTTCACTCAAAGTGAGTCGGGTAACGTGTTCTCAGGATATGCATCAATGTTGAGTATTTCTCTCTTCTGTTGACTCGGCGTTAAACACCAATAATCAATCAATCAATCTTCTTTTGACCATAGTGAACAGACCAAATTGTGTTAACTATAGTGAACAAAAGAGAGAAATACTGTAGCCTACCATGATTTACTTCGTAAAACACGTTTCTAGATCCACCAGCCGAGGTGTAAATGACCGCAACAGAGCACAAAGCTCGAAAAGATTAGTAGGTTCAAACACATTTCAGTATAAAATAATAGTCGACTTCGTTTATAACAAAGTTGGATATAACGTACGCATTTATTTCCAGAGGTTCCCACAACACCGTTTCTGTTCAAATTACTTCACTTTTAACAAACGTCGAATACAAAGAAAAACAAACCAAAAAACAACAACACCCAAACAACAACAAACAAATTGAGTACAGGTAATCATAGTAAATAAAATCGGCATTAGATCAAAGACCCATTAAAATACTTAACAAGAACAGCAACAAGCACTGAACATCGTACACAAAATCTGTCACCTAAAACACAGTTAACTCATTCGAGACGTGCCGCCTCTGGATACGCGGCTTAAGCCGCGTATCCGGAGCCAGCACGTCTCGAATGAGCTAAGAGACTGCATATGTCACTTATACCACTCGCAAGGCATTTCCAAGGGTGGACAAACAAGGTGAGATTTACGTAACAATGAAATTTCTATTCCACGCAACCATGGCCGCATGTAAGAGGCGCAGTGTACCACTTGACATTATCAGTCTTGTCATCTACACCTTTTTCTCTCGTTCTGTCTCTTGTTTAGAACAAATATTTGGTTGTTTGTGTTATTCGTGTTTAAATTTGCATACATTCCTTTATGTTTACATGAACACTAGACACTGTAGAACACGTAGATATATCTTTACGAAAACAGAACCTTTCAGGAGCACCTTTACATAGCAACTAACCCCACTAGATATGTCCTAGTCTTACCGCGCGGTGCTTTCTGGGACATATATAGTTCCCCTCTAGATGGTAAAACAACCACGGCTTAACCTACACTAGAATCAAAGGCATCGCGCTCTTCACAAAAGCGATAAAAAACGTGAAAGTGAAACAGACAAACCTTTACCATTCATCGGCATGACTGTAGAAATCCAACTTTAAATTTTTCGCTCTACAATGCAGCGAAACTCAACAGAATCAGTACTGAGCGGCGCAGACGACGAGCAGGCTAAAGCGAAACTGTCGTCCTCTTCGTTTGATTTTTGGTGACTGAATTCATGTTGTGAAAGGTTCCATAAAACATAAAGTTGAGTAGAGAGGTCGTATTCTATCATATCCAGACAGACCTCGCCACTTCCATTCTCAAACTGTTTGGTTCATAGTCACCGAGAGCGAAGCTCTCGGTGACTATGAATCAAACAGTTTGAGAATGGGAGTCGCTCGGTCTGTCTAGAAATGACAGTATACAAACACGCCACTTCTATGCTCTAAAAGAAGCACACTTAAAAGTTATGAATGTCCGATCCAGTTCCGGACCGGACATTTATTACTTTTGAGTGTGCTCAATGAACCTCGCAAATAGCCGCCAACTAAATATTACTGCTCTATTGTCTAAGCAACTATTTATCCATCGAACATACCTAAAGCAAAATGCAGGCATGATCATTACATATTTCACAATCAAATCGCAAAACAAACGCAGAAAAATCAAAGCCAAACAATATGAAAAACAAACTCAACAACAAAGAAACAGCTGCAAGACTTTAAGTGCGCCGAAGACACTACGAGTTTTACCTGAAAGTTAGTCATCCCATTTCTTTGTAACCGATATTTTCATATCGTTATAAATGTTCCAGTGTTGCAGCCGCATATAATCAACAGCAGCCGCAGCAAATACATAATTTGGACATGCACAAAGAAGAATTGTGTCCCCTCGGAAAAGAGTAGTTTCCGGACCATTTAGAGGTCAATTTTCTCGTAAAAATTTATAGTTCGGCGTGCTTTAAACCTTAGCCTGGTGACGGTGTGATGAAGCACGTATGCAGCCATCAGTTTAACTCATTCAGCCCGGCGCACGTATTTCCCAAATTTTGGAGGCGTCATCTAACGACTATGCACCTGTTGCAGGAGATGGATCACCATGATAATTCAAGGGCAGTGCCAGATTGGATTGGTGGCGACAAGCGACAAGCTAATCTGGCACTACCCTTGAATTGTCATGGTCGACACATCTCCTGCTGTAGTGCGTCAGGGCTGAATGGTTAAAAATATACTAAAATATGCAACAGTCATTGTGTAAAGAAAGCCCCAAAACACGCAAACATTAACCCTTTGGCTGTCGGTAGTGACCTTAGTCCTGCAGGAATCATCACTACTAAAGTTAATAACCATATCAGAATATCAATTACAAAAACAAATTATATCAAGTGTAACCCCTTTTCTGACAGCTGACGAGAACTGTCTTTGAAATTATTGACAATGCAACGTCAAAGACCCCCAGCCGTCAAAGCAACATGAATACACAGTGGTTTCATCAATATATATATATATATATATATATATATATATATATATATATATATATATATATATATATATATATATATATATATATATATATATATATATATTATATATATATATATATATATATATATATATATATATATATATATATATATATATATATATATATATATATATATATATATATATATATCATGCCCCTCCTCCACTCCCCACCGCAACTGCGGGGGATAATGAGGATCTATGCGTTGGTTGGTGTTCGTCTGTCCTTGATAACGAAGGCTTAAAGTCCCCATAACAACTCTGCAAGCTTACTGCATATGACTTCATTTACTCATTACCCACATCTGTGCCAGTGGTCCCATAAAGGTGTAATTCCTGAAATATGTGTAATTAAAAGCTTCGGTAAAGAGCTGAAGCCAAGGAACATGGATACAAAGTGGTGTCAGC
This sequence comes from Semisulcospira habei, assembly GCA_036245525.1. Classification (NCBI taxonomy): domain Eukaryota; kingdom Metazoa; phylum Mollusca; class Gastropoda; family Semisulcospiridae; genus Semisulcospira; species Semisulcospira habei. Next base: position 39,603,624 of record BTPG01000003.1, read on the forward strand.
AAGATGCATGTATCCTCATGAGCCCACGCGACTGCGTGGGCTCATGAGGATATATGCATCTTGTATATGGGTAGTGTTGGCTGTGTCCCGAGACTTATTTTGTTAATAGGTATTTGTATATTTATGTTTGCATGCTTTTTGTCCACTGTAAAGCGCCTAGATCTCCGTTAGGAGGTTAGGCGCTATACATAAATCCATTATTATTATTATTATTATTATTATTATTATTATTATTATTATTATTATTATTATTATTATTATTATTATTATTATTATTATTATTATTAAAGAAACCACGTTATTACACAAATTCGCACTGAAACAACACAGAGAGATATTTTCTGATTTCAGCTAAACATTCATTCGTCAAAGAGGAATCCATATTTACAAATAAATGGACAACAATTAAATCCTCTCTCATGTCGTCAGCCGCTAAAAATGCAAGGGCGGCGATACAACCCTCAACGCATTCCTCAGTGACAGAAGATAAACATAGTCCATGATCGCTAAATTTGCAAAGGTGGCGATAAATCCGTCAAGGCATCCCTCAGTTGCCACCTCGCTTCTTATTTGTCTATTTTCAAATTAGACAAACAAAGTAAGCAAAAAATAGACAAAGTGGTTTCAGCAAGATGCATATATCCTCATGCGACTGCGTGGGCTCATGAGGATATATTCATCTTGTATACGGGTAGCGCTGTCTGTGCCCGAGAGTTAAAGAAACCACTTTTGTTTGTCTATTTTTTTTTTCAAAATAGACAAACAAACAAGTATACAAATCAGTCGTAATTATCTTATGATTGAGAAGAAGCAATCTGGCAACAGTTACAACACCTTTCATAATATTAAGAAAATATGAAATATTAATAAATTGAACTGTGACTGTCTTTTCTATGCGTGTTTCTTTCTCCTTTGGGTTATTATCAGTGATAGAAAATAAACATAGTCCACGCATGTTATCTTCCGTTGCATTAACCCGCATGTAATTACTTACTCGAAAAAAAAAAAACAAACAAAAAAACAACAACAACAACAAAACAAACAAAAAAAAACAAAAGAAAAAAAAAAAACAACAACTAAGGAAAGTCCGATACCAGCGGCAATCGCATTTGCCAGGTGTAATGGCTATCCCATGCCCTCTCATGTCAGTCCTCATGAAAGTCCAAGGCCGTAAAGACGGGTGGAAGTGAGCTAGCGGTCACTTCATAATACACAAATGATATTAATTAACGCATTAACGCATGAAGCCGCGTATCCGGAGACGGCACGTCTCGAATGAGTTAACCCCTTAAGCATAGGGAAGCATGTAGTGTTTACAGTACCGCTGACATCATGCTGACAGCCTGAACTGTTGACAGTACCGCTGACAGCAGACGCAAGATGGTTGCACGGCAAACATAGATTCAGGTAGAAGTGTCCACAACGATACAATCATTACACAGTAAAATGTTGACCGATAAAGTTAAGTTCTAAAATACATTACATAAAACTAGAAATAATAATTAACCATCAAATCAGTGCACGATTCACAAAAAAATAGTATGTACGCATGTCTGTATGTTCATTCAAACATACATTTACAAATTAATTGCTTAGCCCTTTGACTCCCAGAACTAAATGTCTTCCATTCTAGACCACTTCGTTCTAGTAGTCAATGCGTCAATCTAAAATGTTACATATCATACAAATTGTGTTATTAAAACTGCAGCGCCAACTATATTCTTTTTACAGATATTTAGTACTGACAACAAAATGTGGCATATATGACAAATAACACATTTACTTCGCCATACATATTTCACGTCAAACCTACACTTCAGCACATGAATGTGTAAACTGCTTGAAGTAATAATAGCACAAAATGTAGTGCACACGTGCTGCCAAAATATAACCAAAACGAAAATTAAAAAAGAAAAAAAAAAAAAAAAAAAAACCCAACCACCCGTTGTCTGTTCCTGACGATGACACTCTGCAGGTGGACAAGACGTCATTATCTTTAGTTGTCAAGGTGTGTGTGTGTGTGTGTGTGTGTGTGTGTGTGTGTGTGTGTGTGTGAGTGGGGGGATGCTAACAAAAATGCTGCGCCAACACGATGCACTGAAACATACGTATTGCAATATCACACAGGTTTGGAATGAAGTAACAAAACGCAATCTTTAATCCTTTGGCTCTCGGTAGCGCTTTTGTTATCGCCTCGACAAAACACGCTTCCTAGAGCAAAGAGATTAATCGATTGAATTTAAAAAAAAAATCATGTTTAGCAATCTTATGATCATTATATTATCATAGCTGTGTGCTGATCTGCGATTCTGGACCTCACATCTATACGCCGTAAGCCTGGTCCAAAAGCACAAACCAGCGCAACTGTAACATTTAAGTAATACATTTACTAAAATATTACGCCTTAATAATAAAAATAATAATATTAATAATAATAATAATAATAATAATAATAATACATATACTAATAATTATACCTAAATACTAAATAATACATAATATGCATATTATACAGCGCCAATCCCAGAAAATTTAGACTGCAAAGAAAAACTTAAAAGCTGGCAGAGGAACACAGAAACTGAAGCCATGTTAAGTGAAAAAAAACCCAACCAAAACCTGTTTACTACTTCAGTTACAAAAACTCATACCAGACGTTTAATAATAATTTATAAAAGAGACATTATGCCAGTCATACTTAATACACATCAAGATGAACATACAATGGCATGCAGGTTACACTTGAATTTCACAATTGGTATGTTCTGTGACGTGAACGTGCCCCCACATGCCCAAACCTTTGTGCCATAATGAATCATGTTTTCAACATATATTTGTCGTTTATCGGCTTGCCGATTATTTGAATCAATGTAATTGTTAATAAACAATTGAGAGCACTTGCCAGCGTGGCATACAACTTAATAAACGCCCAAAATAGGCATACCTACTTATTAACCCTTTGCGTGTCGGCAGCGGGTTTTGTCGCGATGATTCCTGTAGGAATCATCGCGACAAAACCCGCTGCCGACACGCAAAGGGTTAAGCACATCATGTTAGCAAAAGAGAATCTAATGGCGCGAAATGCGACAAAAAAGGCAAATTACAGGTAGGTCTTCACAGTTTTTGAAATCTGTCAAAAGAAACATTTCAGAAATTATCGTCATGAGCGCTGATTTGTGATTTTCGACATAAAGACTTCAACCCATAGGTCCAAAATCAAAGACCAGCACACAATGCCAATAAATGATCAAGATAATTAGTACTAAATACGGTCATAACAAGGTACATGAAATAAAGTTTATAAGACATTTAATACACAAGTTGGCGTCTTAATGAGATTAAGAATACAGTTTCGTCTCATTACAAAAATCTGGAACCAATTAAGGTACATAGGTATATGTTTTAGAACATTTGCACAGGTGTTTGTGCACAATATCAATATATGCGATTATGTTTTGTGATTTTGCACTTTACGGCTTCGAGCCGTAAGGTCCTAAATCACAAAGCAGCACAGTTATACATTTCACCAGTTATGAATCTGCAAAAACATCACTTTTACATTTACATGTATGACAACAATCCATTTACAAGTTAACGATGACCATTGTTAGCAGGTACAATAAATTTTGTTATTTAATATTTTTTATTTAATTTTTTTCAGAACATTCCATCGAAGAAAAAAAAAAGCACGCTAGAAAAGACAGCTACAACTAAAGGTTGAAGGAAAACGCTTAGAACAGAGTTACAACTGTGTTGTATATGTCTTTTCAAAGCGTGCTTCATGCTTCGTTGGGACATTCTCTACAATTTACATGCTTTTGGGTCTAAAATTTATAGTGCATTTTTTATTTTGTGTGAGGTGAATGGCTAACTGGCTTATCTGACTTATGAGCATATGCTAGATACAAAGTTGGTTGTTTACACTCACAATGTACAGTTTAGTGCAGTTCGCTTTGTTCAGCATGGGATAGGCGTTCCACCACACCAATCAAATTTGTTTGCAGAGTCTCTTTCGATATCCTGTCCGTTGCTCCGGTCGCCTCTTTCCATATCTCTGCCAAGCAGGCGATCGATCGACAATGTGCATTTGCAAAGTCAATGAAAAATACAGAAGAAAATAGAAAAACAAACAACTCACTCGAGACGTACCGCCTCCGGATACGCGGCTTATGCGCGTCTCGAATTAGTTAAACTACAATACATGAATGTAAAAAGTTCAGTGCGACAATGAAAGCAAAACCTATTTCACAGTTTCTCATATATCATACAACAGATATCCTTACCTGCAATACAAACGATCATGATCTACACACATACACGCTATCGTAGGTTGCAAATGTCAGAGTTATTGAACTCGTTGCGTTAACTAATTCGAGACATGCCGCATGCAGATATATGGCATAAAGCCGCATATCAGACTGGAGCATGCTATGCACAAGTTTAATTCACACAGCATGTCACACATTTTCATTTCTCTAGCAGTTGTGAACATCACGCAATGCTCACCCAACCAAGAGTCGTTCCTGCATGCTTCTTGGAGTCTCTGTCCGATGTTTAAGTCTGGTGAACACAGGAAATGTTCGCATTAACCATTTCATCCTGATACACCCATTGCTTGAAATAAAATTGACTATGAATGTTCAAGGGTGGTGCCAGAATAATTTGGCGCCTCAGGCACCAAGCTATTCTGGCACAAGCCTTGAACTAAAACGGTTGAACTATCTCCTAATCTGTAATCTAGCCATCATAGGACAATAAGCAAATTTAAAAAGAAAGCCTCAGGATGTAATGGGTTAATACGTTGACCAGACAGAAAAACTTAAATAAAATGACGTGCAAAGCAACACGCCTAGACCTCGATACACAAGACTGTACAATGGACAAATCGTGAAACCTGCAATAGCACCGAAGTAAATTCAAATATCTGCAATCAGAGTTAGGTCAAAAACTGCGCTTCATTTGACGAAATCATATGTTTGTCCGGGCTAAAATCTACTTAGTTTTCATTCCTACGTCACACGACCAATTACATTAGCACAAACCGTACCACGTGACCTCGTTACAAATACCCTTGAAGAGACTAATGGAGGACTTCTTGTAGCGCTCTTTGTGACGCAAAAATAGTGCGTAACAAACCACAAAGAAAGAATCTTTGCAGAATTGGAAGAGGGCTACAATGGTCACTCTGACCTCCCGAAGGCCTACAAAGGTCCGTGTAGCAAACCCTTGCTACTAATAACGTACTTGTTTTCATCCCTCCAATATTTTCGTACAAGAAATCAAGCTGATATCGTGTGACCTTCGGGCCTGAGGGATACAATGGTTACTCTGAGATCCTGAAGGCCTGCACGGGTCCTTGTAGCAAACCCCTGCTACCAAATAACTTACAGTGTTCATAGAAACATGTGCAGTTTTGACCTACTTCTGATTTTCAAACAAGGTCTATTTGCGACATGCAGATAGATATGTTATCTGGCTCCTTGCTTTTTGTCTTTTCTAATAGGGTGAAAAAATGGATTTCTAATTTTAAAAAAACTTGAATAAATGAATGAATGAATGAATGAATGAATGAATGAATGAATGAATGAAAGTATACAATTACCTGGAGTAAACAGTGGACTTGTTGCAAAGCTTGCTGAGTCAGATTGCAAGCTTTACACGCCTGCTCGTAGCTGTAGATTTCCGCCGGTATCCTCCCGTGCCCGTGGGCTTCCGGGTAGCGCATACGCTTATGTTTTCCTACGCACAATTCTAACTCCGAGGCCAGTGCTGATACAGCGCCGTCCCCAACCTTGGCGGCCAAATCTGTGATCTCGTGTGCCTGGGAAGCTTTATTAGCATCTCTGTGTAGAATGACAGCTTTCAGGGCTTTCTCCATTGCCTGATGAGGACGTGCAATGCAAATGAGTCCGTCAACCAACCAACCAACCAACCAACCAACCAACCAACCAACCAGCCAACCAACCAACCAACCAACCAACCAACCAACCAACCAACCAACCAACGACTAGAAAAGGAATATATAAATAAATAATAATAAATAAATAAATAAATAAATAAAAAGAAAAGGGGAGACTGCCAGTGCTAATATTTTAGGAAGATTACACAGTAAAGTAGGTAAATCCACTGTCAGGGGAGAGAAGTGTGCATAATCGACAAGTGATCATAGATCTACTTTGGTCAAAGCACACCCAAAAAAAAAAAAAAAAAAAAAAGATAGGAAAGAGGGGGTGCGCTAAGAAAGTGACTGGAAGCAATGCATATGGAAGCCCCCCACCCCCACCCCCACCTAAGGGGGGCGTATCATATATCCCACTGTTCCAGCCACTTGGTTCATGGAAATATAAATCTAGGTCCCACAAGGGGGTCCAGATATTTAGCCGGTGTGGACAGCTGTTTGGGTCTTGGCGACCTCGTTAGCACACCATTCGGCATACTGGTGGAAGGCAGGAACTTTTGCTTACCTGCAATGACAGCCACATTTTACTGCAGTGTCTGCAGGGGCATACATTCCATGCCTCCACCTAGAGCTAAATTTCCATGCAACCTAAGACAGAACCTACTAAAAGGGGGAAAAGGGTTGCAGTCGATATTGTAGTAATAAATGAAAAGAATAGGGAGACTGCCAGAGCTAATATTTTAGGAAGATTACAAAGTAAAATAGGTAAAAGCACTGTCAGGGGAGAGAAGTGTGCATGATCGACCAGTGATCATAGATCTACTTTGGTCAAAGCACAAAAATGATAGGAAAGAGGGGCTGCGCTAAGAAAGTGACTGGAAGCGATGCATATGGAAGCCCCCCCCCCCCCCAAAGAGGGCGTATCACATATCCCACTGTTCCAGCCACTTGGTGCATGGAAATTTAAATTCCAACCCCTTCCCCTTTTAGTAGGTTCTCTCTTAGGGTGCATGAACATTTAGCTCTAGGTGGAGGCATGGAATGTATCCCCCTGCAGACACCACAGTAAAATGTGGCTGTCTTTGCAGGTAAGCAAAAGTTCCTGCCTTCCACCAGTATGCCGAATGGTGTGCTAACGAGGTCGCCAAGACCCAAACAGCTGTCCACACCGGCTAAATATCTGGACCCCCCTTGGGGATCTAGATTTAAATTTCCATGCACCAAGTGGCTGGAACAGTGGGAGATGTGATACGCCCCCCTTTGGGGGGGGGGGAGGGGGGATTCTTAGCGCACCCCCTCTTTCCTATCTTTTTTGTGCTTTGACCAAAGTAGATATATGATCACTGGTCGATCATGCACACTTCTCTCCCCTGACAGTGCTTTTACCTACTTTACTTTGTAATCTTCCAAATATTTGTTTTAAAAAAAAACTGTCGATTTAGCGCGGAAACCACAAAAACCAAATAAATAAATCATAAAACATAGGCAATAATAGTCGGAAACCACCATACCTACCTACCTATTTAACTACCTTCATACCCACAAACCTACCTACGTACCTCCCTAATCAACCAACCAACCAACTAACTAAAACACTGCTGATATCGCCGAACTTCTCTCCCCCTTCTTTTGTATCACAATGTTGCATCATATCAAGCTTAACTAGTAACATCATCGCGCAGCACATTCACTTGTCATGTTTCAGTTATTCTTCTATCGGCGAGACCGTTCTTTTAAACAACTCAACATTGACGCAGTACAGCAGGAGATGGGTCGACCATGATAATTCAAGGGTAATGCCAGATTAGGTTGGCGCATCTAATCTGGCACTGCCATTAAATTATCATGGTCGATCCATTTTCTGCAACTGGTGCATAGTCATTAGATGACGCCTCCAAAATGTTGGAAATACGTGCGTCGGGCTGAATGAGTTATGACTGTTCCTTTCGCCCTAAAGCCACACGCTGTTTGACCTTTTGGCTGCCGGTTCTGGTTTTTGTCGCGATGACGCCTGCATGAGCAATCGCTACAAAAACGTTCACCGACTGCCAAAGGTTTACATCACAAATTGGGGCTTTGTGCTTTAGTACCTTGTCATAAAAACTGCCTGGCATGTTATAGCAAACTTCTTCTTCAGAAAGAGAGAGAGAGAGAGAGAGAGAGAGAGAGAGAGAGAGAGAGAGAGAGAGAGAGAGAGAGAGAGAGAGAGAGAGAGAGAGAGAGAGAGAGAGAGAGAGAGAGAGAGAGAGAGAGAGAGAGAGAGAGATGAAATGAAACGAAATAAAATGAAATTTTTACAAGGATTCACGTAATGGGCCAGCAGGGGTTTCTCCATATTTCTTTGTTAAAATACTACATCAAATAAAGATTATATAAACAGGCAAATGTATTTGAAACATATGATGCAGACGCTAAACTCTCATCATAAAAAGCTAATAAGTAATATACATTACATAGTAGAGCTAATTGCGTTTCATACAGACACAAAGTAAACCATGAGGCAATAAAAACGCGAATTTTTCGCCATAGCCCTTTTGTTTGCAAATATGCTTTAATCCGGGTTATTTTGACGTCATTTATTAGAAAATGTTATGAAAAGTGTGTTATGCTGCGTGTAAATGGAAAGCTTAGTCTTTAAAATCTCATATCGATGACTTATGACGTCATCAGTGACACTACCGTCAAGGGGATATTGAAAGTGAAATTGTGAGCATCTGCCGAATACACAGCTGAAAACGTGCAGTGTTACTGGGATCCGTGTGAATAAAAATCCGGCCTGTTTGGTCTTGACCTAATTTTAGTTTGTCAAAGGCACCTAAATAATCACCATGACCTACACACATTTATGTTATTTAAGTTGATTATTTTTAGGTTAGCGGCCATATTTACCTGATCAAATGGATATGGGTGTGTTCTCTATATCCGCGTTAATCACTGGAGCATAAAAATATGGTTTGAAAGTAATTCACATTAAATAAAAAAGATCTATTAAGAAAATGATATGCACTGGACGTTCTGGTTCTTTAGTGAATTTTGTGAGTCAAATTTCTTTTGAGGCAGTGAATAACATCATAAGCAATCCCCACAACATGTGTGTTAAACATATCACAGGAACCTTGCTTGTCAGAGTGCGTCCAGTTTTGCTTAATTTCACCACTAATGAAACCCTGTTTTTTTCCAAGATAGCCACGCGCGATAACTCTTCCAATTCTGTTTTAAAAGGTAGCTCACACAGTAGGCTGAACACCTGAAGTAAACGACAAATACAGTTTTCTTGTTTTGTTGTCAGGGTGGCTCTTTGTTTGCGGGTACAGTTATCAACACTTTTCGCGTTTTTATCGCCTCTGAGTATACCTTTACAGCGCACTTTTAAACAAAAAGAGTGTGGGACACACCTACCTGCAACAGGAAGCAAATTCCAAAATGACCTACCACAGTACATATGTTTACATTATATGTAACAATACGTGGTCTGGAGTACTTGAGGGAGAAAGAGAAATATATACCTGATGACACATGTAGCAGACCCAGCAATGACCTCGATCACAGCTCCCCCTCGCGGCTTGTGCTGCAGCCAGGTCCGCCTCAGCCTGTCGCATCCAGCGGCGCGCGTCTCCGGGCTGGGGGTTGGCTCTTGTGGTGCTTTCGCTGGTCCACGATGTTCCACCGCTGTACGCTCGCTCACGGCGTGCGCCACAGTCCCGTGCGTTCGTCTGATAGTAGTCCCTGTGACGTCGACTGCGTTCATCCATTCGCGAGAAGAACGACGAGTAGGCTGATTGGAAGTGCGATCCATTCGCCACGTTTTCGGCCTTTTCAGCTTCCAGACTTTTGCCTTGCTCCAGCAGCTGTACATAGTGCTGGATGGTCTGCGTCACTCTAGTGCAGAAGGCTTCGTTCCCGACGTTTTTATCAGGGTGCCACCTGAAGTACAGTCTCTTCACAACACGTTTCCGTTCCGCCGAGTCCAGGTGTCTCCAAGCGTCCGTGAGGACCTGTCGGATCTCTCTCAGCACTTCATTCATGTCAAGTCCATTCCTAGAGTGATTGTTAAGGTCTGACGCCATTTTCGGAATAGAGGTATTCCTACCACGTGGTATGCCGCCAGCAGTGTTTTCCTGTTCGCGTTGTTGCATAACGACGGCCATGCCAGCTAACTGAGTTTGGGATCTGGATACAGCGTCACTCACCCCTGGCCTCGGGTCGCAAAACTTGAACAACGTTGTGCCTGGAACTTGTATTTCCCCTCCCAAATCATCTCCGACGTCGACAATGTATTGCCGTGACCAGAGAGGCTTGTCGTCATCTCCATCATCAGCACGTCTTCGGACCACGGCGTACACGAAGACGGGTTCGTTGTCCTCAGTGTCGTCTTCATTCACCTGAGGGTCATACACCTCGAACCCGACGTGCTCCCCGTTCGCGAACACGCAGTTCATGCTGCTGTCAAGGTAACAATGGAACCTGACAGGTACATGCGTCCCAGGAGCCGGGAATATTGGGCTAATAATGTCCAGAGCTGTCATGCTGTATTTCAAAATACCAGAGGCATCCATTTGGCGAAGGGCAATATTTGGGTTTTCAAAGATCTTCTGCAAAAGAGAAATGTGGACAGGCTGGAAGTTTAGTACATACTGAACTGCAAGTGCAAGGCCATACGAAGTGTCATGTTCAGATCTGCAGCTGTGTCTGTCAATGTACAATGTGCACGACTGATTTTCGTCCGGTTCCAAGAAAGACACTTGTGCCTCGTCACTGTTTGGAAAGATCTTATTCGCCAGTGTGAGCACTGTTCTTAATCCTGTAACTTCTTTGACCTTGATCATTGACATCTTCTGCCAATTGTGTCGTTCCGCTTCTTCATTGAAAAGTTTTCTACACTTTGTCTTTTCATGCCTGTGCTGATGAAAGGCGAGGCGCACCACACATTCTACATATTGCATATGTCTCAACTTGACAGCCAGGTTTCTGGATCTTTCTCCGTCAGCTGCTGTCAGTTTCACCTCTTGTGGAATGATCTCTCCAACAATGTCTGACAAATGCTTCATCCTGTGTGCTTCAGGAAGAAGGTTTAGGACATCCTCAGGACGTGCAAGCAATATTTCCATTTCACGGAAGTCCAAGAAAAATGTTGTATGTGGCAACTCGCTACATCGTTCTGCCAAATGTTGACTATTTTTGTAGACGAGTTCAGTGGACTTCAAGAGTATGCAGTTTTCTGAAGGCAGGTAGACATGGCGAATCGTGAGCTGTCGTTGTTCCTCAATAGTTGAAGCAAGACATTTGAAGAGACCTTGCACAGCTTGCTTTACGATTTTCATCGCCTCGACGTGAAGTTCTTTGTCTCCCCACCGTGCCCTTAGCTGTGAGAGAACTCTGGCATAGTGATCTGCTGTCACGTTCTGTTTCACGCCAAGCTTCTGGAACAGCTCAGCAAAAGGACCAAAACACAAAGGCAGGCGATGGATGTATCCTGAGATTGCTTCTTCAAGTGAGATAATTGTCACCACATTTTCTGCACGAAGCATTTGTTTGTTGTCAGAATCACAGATAAGTGGCAGTTCCGCAAGTTTAGCCACTTCCAGTTCGCCAAGGTATTTTTCCAAATATGTGTACAAACAGGTCATGACTTTGGTCAGGAAGGGTCTGTTCTCCTTTTTCCAAGAGCTGCTGTTGTGGGGTTCCTCTGCATGAAGAGAACTGCACACCTTTTCAACATGTTTCATCACCGTGCTTACAGGGGCATGGGACTGCCAACATAACTGTTGCATGTCTTCCTCGCCAATGCTGTTGTCCGTGATGTTCAGGGGATCTGCCGTATGATGCAGTATGTAGCTGCTGGTCCACACAAGGCGCAGATGTTGCTCACTACAACTCTCTTCAAACGAAACCAGACGGTCGTGCGTGAACGGTGCGGCGATCTGGGCCAGGCGTCGACCATCATTTGTCTCTGTCCACTCTGACGGCAGAAGGAAGCGAATAGACCGCACTTGTTCTAACAAACGGGTTTCTTTCAGGTCCATTCTGTGGAACAGATGATCCACGAGCACTTTAGACTTCTTCGCTACCGGATCGGTTATTCTGCCCTGATTTTCATTCTTCAGGCTGGAAGCAAACTCGACGAACATTTTCGCCGTGACTTTCCAGACAATGCCTGCTTTCTTCATGAAATCTCGCCACTCTGGCTTAATATATGTATCTGGTGGGAATCGTTCAGCTGAACCTGAGTACATCACTTCGAACACTGGTTCAAATGGAGAAAAGAAATGCTTTGCTGTTAACATCTGACCGTGAGCATAAATGAATGCAGTGTCCTGAAGCTGCGCGCCCAGCTCCCTTTCCTTCTCGAGCCAAATGTCAAACATTCGCTTCAAGTAGGTCATGTGAGTTATTATGGCACCGTGCGGGAGGGCAGCTATGGTAGGGAGAAGATGGCGTCGGTAAAAGTGCACGCTGGGCGTGACCGAGAATCTAAGAAAGTTTCGAAGATTCTCTGGAATATCGGTCCTGCGCAGCAGTATGACAGGTTCATGCCTCTCGCGACACCAAGAAACCAGTCCTTCTGGAGGAACATCACTGTCAAGGCACAGGACTGAGACGTTGTCTAAAATGGGACGACATTTGCCGCTGATATCGATGAAAAATGGAAGAAATTTCAGCTTCCGTACCAGTTCTTCTGATTCATTTGCAAACACTTTTTGCAGTGTAGGAAGGCTGGTATCAAAGTAAGTCAGGACACAACTAGCCTGAGCTTTGGAACATCGTAAGTTAGCTCCGCATGAAACGAGAGCTTGAAGCAAGGCAGCAGGATGGCTGATGGAGGCCACAATGTTTTCAGTAATGCAAAGGGGTGGCAGACGACCTGTCTCCAAAAATGGCAGGGGCAAATCTCTGAGTGTTTCCCAAAGTTGAGGGTTCGCCATGTCCCGTTCTGCTGACAAATGAACCACAAGGTGAGCATCTTTTATGGGAAACAGAAACAGCTGATGTGTGGTTCCTACCTCTTCCCTAACAGGTATCAAGCTCCAGTCCTTGAGACTTTTCAGTTTTTCTTTTAAAATCTTCCGATACTCTACTTTTCCTGCTTCTTTGCAAGACATTAGCTGTTGTTTAAGGAACATCCATACGCCTATCAGCCAGGTATCATTGGGAAGACTGGCTTCCTGTAGCAAGCATGGTTTTCCGCTTTTCAACGTGACTTCTGATATCGTGCCTGACAACAGCCGAGCCAGCAATGGGATATCCAACTCCTGGATCATGTTTTGTATCAGCTGTGTTACAGGCACAAAGTGCTGGTAGATCTGTTCATGCAAAAAGCTTCCTGAAGACCCAAATAATAAGTAATGGAACCGTGAAGCTATTGGTCTGAGGGTTTCTTCGGTTACCTGGAAGAAGTGCAGATCTCCAGACTGGCGGAGACAAAGAGGCAGACCGTCAAGCTGATCAAAGAAGGCTGAGTCCTGTGTGAGAAATCTCAACAACAACTGAACGTTGGAAGCGTCCTTGAAAGGTGTATCGCCCACTGGTCTCGGAAGACTTTCAATGTTACATCCGTCTGTTCGCCGAGAACCGGCTGTTTTAAGAAATGGTATCACAGAGACAGGAGAAAGTTCTTGTACACGTTTCTCGCCACTCTGAATGAAACTGTTCATAACATGGTACGGTGTGTCAACTACGCTCATGTTGAGATGTTTTAGAAGAATGTGCAGTGTAGCTGTCATTGTCTCTGCAAAGAGTTCTGTGTTGAGAAACTGCTGAGTGCTTTCTTGTGATGGAAACAAAATTCCTCTAGCTGCGTTAGTGGTTTGGTTTGGTGAATTCCTGAAAAAGTGTATGACGTCACTAAAGTAGCCTGGAAACCCATCAGACTTCACGACAGGAACCCAGGCTGTGATGGAAGACGCTTCATTCACGACAGGAAACAGAGGCAGCTCCCGGCGCCCGATCTGTCTGTACAGCTCCTCCATCACAAGCTTCCAGAAAGGCGTTGCGGCTTTGTCCAAACTGGGGAACAAAGTGTGGTAGTGTCTGAGAAAGGTTGATGTAGTGGAATCTGATTCTCTATCATATGGAAACCACAGACTCCTCACCCGTTCAATGGCCGTGATGTATGCCGGGACCACGACCCGTAGCGCCAGCGCCTTGTTCCACTCCGTCCTGGCGTCCTCCTCGTTGTCCCACAGACTGCGGCGAGTTTCGTGATCCAGCGCAAAGTGGCCGTTGACGTGTACGGGCAGACCGGTTTTCGCAGGCAGAGGCAGCATGCAGAATGCAATGCCACTCTCAGATTTGGGAACAGAGCGCCGACTTTGAGCTGAACGTTCAGACACTCGCATTGCCACACCGCCGTGGGGCAAAAGATTCAAACATTTCCATTTCTTTTGCATTGCCTTTGAGGGCGAGTCACTGGCAAAGCCGACTCTACTGACACTCAACCACTCTTCTGCTTTGCTGTCGGAATATGCCAAAGTCATGAGCAGAATGGACTCTCTTCCGGGAATCTTAGCCTGGTGCTTTCCCTCTGCGAGGTCTTTGACAGCTTCTTGAAGGCGACTACGAAATGTCTCCATCTCTTGAACACCTGATTCATCTATTTCCTTACGTACCGTGTACTCTGATACCAAATGTCCTGCACTATCAACAGAGTAGATCCCAATGCTCCTAAGGTTCTTCAGGAAGAGGAGACACCTGCCCATTTCGTCTTCGAAAGCATGAAGTAACTGTGTGAGGTGGTTGTTGGACATAGGTTCTTTCTTTATTTTTGACTTTTCTGCCATTTCCTCTGTGCGGAGAGGAAGCCTGAAGATTGTTCCTGTTTTTTTCATGTCCAGGCTGTCAAACATATAGCCTTCAAACATGTTAATGTACGATTCTCTCAACCATTGTGTATCTTCAAACTTGAAGCCTCGTGCACCAGAGGGGTCTACTGGCAGATGCTGACAATTAGGGTCAAATATAACGACTGCTTGCTTCTCGTCACTTTCGTGGGTCCAAAAAGAAGGAACGTCTGTAAGGTGGTAGACAGCATTGATTCCAACCCCGTACTGGCCGGTTTGTAGTGGATCCTCCGCCTTGCTGCCTTCTCCCAGTTTCTGTATTCCCTCGATGTCATCATCAGTAAAGAACGCGTTGTTGTACACACACAATGCTGGACCTTGCAGCTTTTCCCACCCTTCAGGAACCTTTTCAACCTTTAGTTGCCTGAAGTCTTTGATGAACTTTATTTCTGTCGCTCCGGCATCGTCAGCATTTTGAATGAGTTCCTGCAGAACAGACGTATCGCAAGTGAAGCCTTCCAGCAGCCGTTTTATTCTGACAGTGAGTTCTTCTCTCTGGCCACAAGGAATCGCTTTAGCTAGCCTCAAGAAGTCTTGCCGCTTTTTGGTTTTGACTCCCAGAAGACTGGCTGCTTCAGCGGGTATTTGATCACTTACAAACTTTAGAGCACTTGAAGACGAAAGCCACTTGGAATCATCCAGTGCTAGAAGATCAGCACGGTGCATGTGTCCCTCTTGATCAGGCAAGTAGACGCTAGTTCCATCCAAACATTTAAAAGCTCGCTTCAACGCTTTGGAAAGCAGCTGTGCAACACGTGATACCAGGCCGATTGTATCCTCAGGGAGTGTGCGTCCACTGTATTCTTTATGAATCAGCTGAAGAACCTGCACGCCGTCTTTGACGTCGAATTCCTCTCTGACGCCGATTACTTGGAACAGTGTTCTGTAGTGCAGAAGGTTACTGTCCAGCTTGAATAGGTATGGACGACAGTCGAAATCACTTCTGAAAGCTACCTGTTGCGGCTGGACAAAGTCAGTTCCAATCCAGATACACTTCATTGACGAAAGGCAGCGAGAAATAGAAAGGCTGACAGCATCGTGTAGTTGTGGATGTCTTTGGTATGCAGTCATACATTTAACCAGAAAAGAGTACACTGCGCCAACCACCTCATTTATGATTTGTTTGTCAGTTTCTTTCTCTGTTTGGTGTTTGTCTTGGACAACAGAAAGCTGATTTATGGTCAGCCTTAATATTTCCTCATTGGCGTGGACTTCACTGCCTATAACACCAAGAGCCTCCAGCACGTTTCTGATCTTTCCTTGCATTTGAGATCTGGTGAAGTCCATTGCTTTTGAGTCCAGCAGCTTTGCCTTGCAAGCAACTAGATTCTTTAGGCTGTCACAAAAGAGATCTTTCGGGGCGGCAAGGTGGACCGAGTCGACATCACCTTCCCACAGAAATGGCCAGCCAGGAGGCTTCTTCATTACGGGAAGAAATGTGATCGCAGAAAGGGACGATTTTCCTTCTGGCGGTAGGAGATCAATACGAAACTGGGACTGTGCAACGCTGAAAGCGGACAGGTAGAGGATGAAGTGACGAGCTCTGTCAAGTGCCTGCTGAGTGTTCTGTGTATACAGTTTTGCAATAGATCCCGCCCTTTCTAGCACCTGCGCAAAAGCCAGGTCGTCTATCACCATTCCCAGTTGCACTAAACGCTCTAAACTTTTCTTTGAGCGGAAGTTGT
Source organism: Semisulcospira habei (assembly GCA_036245525.1). NCBI lineage: Eukaryota > Metazoa > Mollusca > Gastropoda > Semisulcospiridae > Semisulcospira > Semisulcospira habei. Next base: position 39,620,042 of record BTPG01000003.1, read on the forward strand.
TTCTCAGTCTTATTGTGCCCGTTTCTGCCTTTGGGAAGACCCCATCAGATGGTAAAAACAACTTTGCCGCATCTTTCTCAGGGTGAACAAGATCTGTTGGACACCTTAGCTCTGTGCTTCCTTCACAAGGAATGCATGCAGTAGTGCGGATCAGGTTTTGAAGCTCCTGGTGTTCCTGCATCAAAGCATAAAGCACTAGACGATCTCTCTCCTCAAGCGGCAAAACGGTACTGAGGATGTTGGGGAAGAAGACTTGCTTGTAGAACACTACCTTAGTGACGACCTGCGCTTTGAATCGCCTTGCGTCAATCTCCTGAAGAATGCGACATATGGATGCGGGTATATCGACCACATTCCCGTTTCCTCTCCAGAACATCTGCAAGGCCTTCCATGCGATGTCGCCAACCTCCGAGTCTCGGAAACCAGGCTCGAGGAACACTGCTTCATGGAATCCCACCCACTGGCCTGTGTCAGGGACCGGGAACAACCTGCTTCCTTTCAACATCAAATCGCTGTAAAATGTAATCTTCAGGTCTGTGTTCTGGGAACGTGGCCACAAATCAAAGAATGCGGTAAAGTCACCAAGCCTTGAAACCTCTTTGTGTAGGTTCTCCAGAAGAAGCGTGTATGCTCGGCAGATAGGATCAACGTACAACGCTCGATTCCAATCTGTTTTAACGCTGCCAAATTCTCCTTCGGTTTGATTCAGCACGCTGCGGCGACTGGATGTCAAGGAGAACGTACCATTCACGTGCACCGGAAATGACACACACACCGTGTCCTCTGGCAGCGGGAGGAAGCAGTAAATGTGTCCAACCTTGTAGAAGTATGACGGAAGATTTGCTAGAGAAATTATATGCCCATCACTCAAAGGAACTGCAACTGACGCCAACGGCAGCAGGTTTTCATGTTGATAATCAGGAGAAAGAGCGATCCGTGCAGACTCTCCAGTGCCAGTAGCCCAGGCCAACCGCCACTGCGTCGTACTGCACTCTGTTGCCACTCCACACACAGTCTGAGCATAACTCGTCACTTCCACGCTGATGTTTAAGTCTTCAAGGATTCTGATATCAGGCATGGCTCTTCAATACCTTCCACTGATCCTTGCAAAACTGCATAACCGTGGTATCTAAAGCGGTAAGACGGCCTATGCTTGCGGAGAACAACGCCTTGAGATGTTTTACGCGCCGTCAGCAAACATTGAGGCAACGCAGGATCCGTGACTGTGGTTTGAAATGTACAGTACCTTCAGTAATTTCACGTTTTGTGTAAAAAGCAGCAGATTGCCAGCCGACCCCAAAATCAGTTTAATCAGCTCGCATCGCTTGGTCTTGTCATAGCACTTCGCGTTCAGGTGGCTCTCTTCTGCCTGCTGCGGCGTTCTAAGTGGCAATCTTAAGAGTGTCCCGTTGTAAAACAAGCCGGATCTGTCTGTCAAGTGTACACCCAAAGATGCCCTGAAACGGCTTGAACTGCTGTGGCCAACGTGACAACAAAGCTTGATTATGGCGGTCTTTGAAATCGATGCACATGCCCAGCTGTCCTTTCAGATATTTGCGCTCTGGGTCGAACATGCCCATGCGGTGTCCACTCAGAAAGCACGGTGTGTCCGTCAAATTGTAGACCGTGTTGAATCCAAGCCCGAACTTCCCAATCTTTGACGCATCGTCCTCCTTTGTTCTCGCCCCAAGCCTCGTGATATTGTCAAAATCTTCCTCGGAGAACACAGCGTTGTTGTAAGCCCAGATCGCCGGCCCTTGTTGCGAGGCCATTTTAGGGAAGAACAGGGCGGACCTAGCGTCAGGATTGTCGCGCTCATCGAGAAGAAAGCACACTTCACTGGCGCCGGCGTCGTCCGCATTCTGGATGAGCTCTTTGGGCACTGACAGTCCGTCCCTGTACGAGTGCTCAAGCAGGTCTCGTATGCGGTCCCTGATGTCCTCGTGTTGACCAAAGGAAAAGTCTATCGCTTCCAAACCCGCCAGTGACCGATCTCGCATGTCCAGTGCCCCAAGCGTTTGGGCGGTTTCCTGCGGAACAGACGGGTGCACGAAGCACAAGTCATCTGAGTCACTAGAGCTCAGTGGATTTCCAAAATCGGACAGCACAGTGCATTCTCTGGCCGGCTTAAACCTCAGGAGTATTGTTCCGCTGGCAGAAAATTGGGATTGGAACTGTTCCATCGCAGGCGGTGGAGTCTTCGGTCATTTTGTGGAGGATGGTTATGACAAGTTTCAGGTCGCTTCTTGTAGCGTGGGTGGTTTTCAGTCGTGTTTTCGTGGTCTTGTTGGATTTGTAGGACCACTCCTCAGAGCATTTTCTCATCCTGGCGTTCGGCTGCCCCACATTTCAGAAGCAATTCCGTAACCTCTTTAAAGTCCACTGCCAGCGGATATCTGTACGGTTTGAGATCTACGTCATCCACTTCTTTTTTCACCCAGACGTAGTCAGGCTGGACAAAGCGGTCGCCAGATTCCACTAAAACACATTTTTCCTTTTTAAGCGCCTGTACAACAACTGTGCTGTTGCGCTGATGATCTAAACCTTCTTAAGATTGCAGTCAAAAGAAGCCTGTATTGAGCAGACTCATCCGCGTTGAAGTGATCTGCAATGTTGCAAACGTGATGTACGATGCGCTCCATAGTCAGCGCTTTTGTCCGCAGCCCTGAAGACACTTTCTCTGGCAGTCCAGGCCGCATGACTAATCCAGCCGATCCGACAAGTTTCACACATACGTGCTGGTGGAGTTCTGTGGCCTTAGCGACTTCAGGGAGTGCACTTCAGAGGCAAGGATTTGGGGTACCCCTCTGGTTTGTCGCTACTTTTTAGGCAGGGCAAGCACTGGACGTCTGAAAGTTCTATCCAGGGTGGCAGAGTCTAGTGATTCTCCATGCTTCACCAGGTATTTCCAAAGTGCCTCTGATTTCCTTACGGCTGCCGGCTGTCCTTTCGTGTAAAAAATCGCGTTCAACGTGCTCTGCTGCGGTTATCAAGTGTTTTGCGTTGACACATGTCTCACTTCGCATGCCAAGCTTCTTGAGTTTTTTCAGCGTATCTGCCTGAGAAAAGTGTTCAGCTGGAAAGCGATCCTGAGATGCAAACAGCTCAACAAGCATTGGTGACGTAGGGTCATAGAGGTCACCAGCTGTTCTGCGCTGACCTCCAATAGTCAATACGAACGGCACTTGTTTGGCGTGACAAAGTAATTTATTGTCAGCCATGAAGTCTTTGTTGTTTATGAAATACACCATGAAGGCGACGACATCATCAACAGGATAGATCTGAGAGGAAGGATCGTGCATCAGCTTCAGCATTTCTTCCACAACCTTGTCCAAGCTGATTGTCCAAGCCCCAAGTTCTCTAACTGCCATTTCACGGACGTCATTGTGGCAAATCACTGGCCATGGCAGCTTCACGGGTGGTAAAGTACCAGGACCAAGAAAGCAGTCCACGTTTGCTAGACTGACATTTTCGTGTGTGTGCGCCGACGTAAACATATTCAATTGCCGAAGGAGTTCTTTTGTTTCTCTGACAATCTTCCAGGCATGTCCAATCGCGGCAACAAATGCCTGTCTCTCTGCTTTCGTTGCGTCTGAATTGAATTTGCGAACAGCTTCTGCACTCAGCAGGGGGTGTGCAGCAATCCGCCCCAGAGCTCCCATAATTCCATCGTTATTTGGGTAGAGGACAATATGACCACGAATCTTTCTGTGTTGACTCACACAATGTGGCAGGTCCGACAGAACTGTTACCCCAAGTTTTGTCAGACAGGACGAAAGCGCCTGTGAGAGGTCCTGGCCGCCCCCGGATGAACACATGTAGACTCCATTCAGACACAGAAGCTTTAAAGTCGTTTCTTCCACATGTGGCAGCAATTGCAGGTGCATAAAGGGGCTGAGGTTAAGGTCCCAGGGTTTAGTGCGTGACAAAAACTGCCACAGCTGCTCAATCCAGGGATCTTCAAGGTGAAGGATGGGAACGCTGGAACCAAATCTGGCCCGCAGACTTTCTCTGACAAGTTCCGGCAGCCTCGAGGAATCAGGACTCAGAACATGGACCGAGAAGACACCTACGACAAAAGACAAATCCATATTTCTGTCCATGGAACTCAAATTGTAAAAATACACTGTCATTCACTGTGATACACTGTCGTACACTGTGATACGCTGTCCAACAATGAGCTTCGTATCTTACAAACATATAAAACTGACGTTAACAGAAGAATAAAGACGAAAAGTGTTCTGCCACAGACGCATCTGTCCTACTAAACAAAGTTGGCTGTTATATTATTAAATTAACTCATTCTGCCCGCAACACACCACAGCAAGATATGGCTCGACCATGACAGTTCAAGGGTGGTGGCAGAATAGCTTGGCGCCTATAGGCGCCAAGCTATTCTGCCACTACCCTTGACCTATCGATCTGTCTCCTAAATTCTAATGCAGGCCTTAGAGGATAACTCCAAAATGTGGGTATTTTATACCTCGGGCACAATGAGTTAGAATAAACGCTTTGGCGGACTTCTACTGTGTTGATTTAGAGTGTGTGTGTGAATGCGCGTGTTTCACGTAAGCGTCTATGTTGTTTTCAGCTCGCGACGGCGCTCTGGGAGGATTTTTAGTTCAAATAAAACGCCCCAATAATGCACTGTACGGTATTGCTATTACTACTGTTGCCAGAAGTTAAATGGAATATTTTTGCTGTGAGATATATGGCTCGACTACACGAAGCTGGCCTACTTGGAGCCTATATTTACAGGGAAGATTATTAATACAATGCTGTATTAAATCACCCTGCTCCACTAAAATGCGTGGCGCAAGGTGAACGCAACCCACCTGCAAGAGACATCCTAGCAAAACGTATTCGGGCCCACGACGGCAGCAGTCAGCTGCGCACAGCCGTGCGAGGGCTCATGAGGATTTATGTCCCCTGCTAATCATATGTTGCTTACACCCATTTAGGTCACGTTTAGTCTGTGTTCTTCACGCAAATGTCGGTCAGTGTGTAGTGAGTTAAAGACGCGAAATTCATGACCACTGGCAAGGAAGGGGTTAACCCGTTCAGTGCCGAGAAAATTGAACATCATCCAACTGCAAGAGGTATGGATTATTATGAGACCCGCATTTGCGGGGGGTCATGAGGATCTATGCCTTTTGCTAAAACCGCTTTGAATCCATGTTACTGAGACAACTAGGGTTTCGCGGTGTTGATTAACGAACATTGCAGAAACACAATCTGCGTCGACTGACGCTGAACGGGTTAAATTAGCACGCCACGTTTAGCAATACGTCTGCTGTACGTTCTTACCGGTTGATTGATTGATTGTACATTGCTTAACGTCCCGACAGCAACAAGACTTTCTCAGGACGTGCCTGCCCTGCTTGTAAAAAAACCAAACCAAACAGAATATTGAATGTATGTCGCCAGCCGGTCTAATACACTAAATAAACCTAACCAGACCATTTAGCAACACACATCCAATATCAAGAGCTACAGTCTGTGCAGACAGTAGGGAGAGTTTAAAAAAGGAAAATACAGGTGAATGTACCAAGGGTAGACAGAAACACATGTCCCAGAATAGAGGGGAAACCCCACCCTGTGGGGCTGACCAGGGTGACCCTGGGAACATTAAAAGTAGTTAACCCCACCCAAGTCCCCCAGGGCAGACCCGGGTGGGGGACGTTCTTACCGGACTCGGCAATGCGACGAAGATGTTCTCTCAGCGAAGTCGACATTCTTGTGTCGCAGAATCTTTTCGGTATACCTGGGAACAGGGACTGGAGGGCTCCATCACAGAAGTAAACGTCTTCACATCGAACGCTCCCCCTGCTGGTGAAAGGCGCAAACGTCCCGTCCGCGAGCGGCAGAAGCTGTAGACTGGTCAGTAGATTGTATGTCGCTCCCTGCGAGCACAGATACTCCAGCACGTGTAGCTTGTCCTGCCGAGTCAGGCGTGGCAAGCAATGGGGAAGGAGCTGTCTCACTCGATCCGGTGTCACGCTTGTCACGTCGTCCAGATGGCCTACCATTCAGAGCAGACAAATTCATTTCAAATCAAAATAATAAACCCTTTCCCTGCCAAAGAACGTACACTTTGTTTCTGAAATCGGTGTTCAAGGAACTGCCAAAAGCCACAATTGTCCAAAGAGCATGGACACACAGTGGTCTCAGCAAGAAGCCTAGATCCTCATGAGCCCCCGCAGTCGCGGGGACTCATGAGGATCTGTGCCTCTTGCAGTTAAATGGATTCACATTTTCTCGGCAGTGAAGGAGTTGAAACCCAAATGCGCATCGCGAAGAAAAGCAACATGACCCTTCACGGCATACGTGTATGACCAATGCGCAGAATTGCTCTGGCCTTCTGTGGCCTTTACCGTTCGATCAGGTCTATCAAACGACCTTCCTTGACCTTCCACCTAGGAGTGGTCAATCAATGTAGCAAGTGTACGAATGTTTCTTCATCAGCTAACGTTATTGTATGTTTGATTTAAAAGGGTTGCAAAAATTCCGATAAAAACTGAATTCTAAAATATTCAAACTATTCATTCAGAAATATAATTCGTTAACCTCTTCTTATCCTTTATACATACAGAGCGGTCGCCCAAGCTAGTATGCATATTAGTTCTTATCAGGTACGTATCTTAGTAGAAAGTTTGGCATTGAAGTTAAAACAAGTATTGAGCAAACGTCAACCAGTTTTATACCAGACTGTGATCACTAAATTAGTGGCATATTTACACTAAGATATTCTGTTTTTATTTTAAACGATATATCTTTAATTAGTTTAGACTTCCTAGATTAATATGCGTGTGTGTTGTATGTGTGTGGGAGATGAGCGTGGGTGTGTGAATAGGTACGTATCGGTTTGTGAGATTAGCTGTTTAGTTTTAAAGTTTTTACAGTATGTATAGGGCATTGTATTTGTGTGATAGAGTATTAGTGGTGTTTAGGCGAGGAATGAGTGATAAACATATTTTAAACGGAGGGAAAGAGGATTGAATGCGTGGGTGAGGGGGGGGGGGGTGGTGTCCGGTGGTAGCCGAAGTATTGAGTATGTGGGGGAATTTCCCGACTGTGGAATGCTATGATGAGAGATGGAGATTGAGGGAGAGATAGAGGGTGGGAAAGTATGGAGGGGGTGAGTGCGTAGGGGAGGGTGAGAGTGTGTGCGAGGTAGATGCGTGGGCGATACAGGAGTGACTAGAGAACGGAACCGAGAAGTACGCCAGTCATTCTGGTCGGCGGGGCGGCTGCGCAGCTCAGGCGACAGCTAGAATTTGAAATGGCTCCCAAATCAGCGAGAAAGAAGGCTTTACTGGAAAATAGTGAGATGGACCATATTTTCAGTGACTGGGGCCTCCACGAAGAGGTGCAGAGTGCCCTGATCAGGGAAAAGTTTACGTCTAGGCAAGCACTACTGCTAATGTCTGACGAAGACATTGACGCTCTGGCGCTGAAACGTGGGGACAGAGCAGTGCTCCGTGCAGCGGTGGCCAAATTCCAGGTGGACAACGGCGGTGGCCCACTGTGCGGCGGTGTGGGAGGGGTAGCGGACAACAGCGGCAGTAGAGCGTCACAGACCCTGCAGTACGCCCTATACAGTACACACCACAGCGATGCCGGACTGGATGAATTGTTGCGCGACAGCCTGTGCGTCAGTGGCAACGGTAGCGGGGGTATTGCGGCAGCAAAAGGTGTGGCCCCGTTACGTATTGTAGATTTTCTGTCTTCAGCAGCAGTGGCAGAGGAAGAAGTGGCACTTGGGGGTGAACAGCAAACCGAAGTTGGACAAGGTTTCCCCCGCACACTGGATAGTGGCAAACAGCCGTATTATGGCGGCCCTTATGGACAAACCAACACCGGGTTTCACGCCGCACGCCTACCTGAAGTACTCGACGATGGTGGGGGAGCTGGCGGCCAGATACACCTGGCAAAGTGTCCTGCTGTTCGACGATGAGTATCGTCAGCGGCAAGCGGCCGAAGCATTCCGGTGGGGCACGGACGCCCCACACCTGTCCACGATGGTGCTGCGCGACCGTACTGCGCAATCGGCGATGCCCGCTGGCTCACCTGCTCGCAGAACAGGAGGAGGGACGGCCGGACCACGCCCACAACGCCCCATCGGCCCCTTATCAGGTACGTATCTTAGTAGGAAGTTTGGCCTTGAAGTTAAAACAAATATTGAGCAAACGTCAACCAGTTTTACATCAGACTGGGATGAGATGAGCGTGGGTGTGTGAATGGGTACGTATCGGTTTGTGAGATTAGCTGTTTAGTTTTAAAGTATTTACAGTGTGTATAGGGCATTGTATTTGTGTGATAGAGTATTATTATGTTTTATTGTTGACTGTGATGTTTCTAATTGTAACGACACGAACACACATTCCTATGCTTTATGTTCTAAAGGCAAATGGCAATGAACAGTGTTTGTCTGTCTGTCTGTCTGGCTGTCTATCTATCTATCCATCTTATCTTATCTTATCTTATCTTATCTTATCTTATCTTATCTTATCTTATCTTATCTTATCTTATCTTATCTTATCTTATCTTATCGTATCGTATCGTATCTTATCTTATCTATTATTGTCATACATACTGACCATGACCTATGAGACAAATCACTCAAATGGAATGCGTGGGGAGTCTTTAACACAACGTACCACTCGGTCAAGCTTGAAGTTGTGACTAGAACAGTATTATGAATCAAAAACATGAAAAACGACGAAAGGACGGACGGATGACTGAGAGCGTGAAAAACTGCATTGAAACGACGAAGTTGTCTGCAAAATGTAATTGTGCACAGAGGGAAAATAAATCGAACGCGATATAAAAATTAATGGAAACACGGATTATGTCAGACTGACAAAATGTAAATTATTTCGTGTGTGTGACATGATCCACGGTTCCACTAAAGCTCTCAGGTTCAACTGCGTTTATTTCATTGTGCATATAGCTACCGTCAGGGGTCCATGTAAATTAAAAAAAAAAATGTATCGCAAGAAAATGGAAATGATTTATTCCGTACGTGTATGAAGTCATTCTGTTTACAATACTGGTAACGTCACGGAAGGGGGTGTGCAAACCTGTGTGCCTCAGTCCCTCCTTCAGGTGGCTTGGCAGGTCCACGAGGTTTTGGTCCGTCTCTCTGAACACTTTTCTGACCGCCTCTGCAACGTCTTGTTCCACACAGGGCACGTCACCCAGCACGACTTCGTCAAGAGTAATCCACTGTCCTCCCTTAGCGTGTGTAAAAAAAACCGGCTTTTCTGAAATCGCAAAGTATACTTTCTCTGCCAGGGACCGCCAGCGATCACTTACTTGAGCCATGTTTGGTACAATACTGTAGAAATCATCGGCGCTTAGCAGTCTTTGTTGCAAGATGCTGAAATTAAACAAATTAACTCATTCAGCCCCGACACACCACAACAAGACATGGATCGAGCATGATAGTTAAAGGGTGTGCCAGAAACGCTATTCTGGTACCACAATTGAACTATCATGCTCGATCTCTCTCTAAAATTGTAATACAGTCCTTCAGGGGGCAACTTCAAAAAGAGGGGATTTCGGTCGTGGGGTAGAATGTGTTAAGCGTAGGTAAGAAAACATTAGCGCACAAATAATTGGTCAATTCAATTCAAATTCAAAAAACTTTATTGTGTCAGTCTAGCCGACAAATTTTCTTTCGTTGGGATCACATGCGCGCGTACGGTTTTAGCCACATTATAACAATGGTGAAAAAAAAAAAAAAAAAAAAAAAAAAAAAAAAAAAAACATGACCACAGTGTACAGTGTTAGTGGTATAGGAGTGAGTCTGTCACTTGCAAGATGCCACTGCGACATCTGAGGTGCAAGTTCCTCGACGGCGTCAACAAGGAGAGAGAGATATACGCTAGTTAACACACTCTTCATTTATGAGACGGATGGCCGAGGGTACAAAGCTGCCCTTGTAGCGTTTGGTTTTAACAAGCGGAGCCTTGAACCTACGGCCAGACGGGAGCTTTTGAAGGTGCTTAGAAAGGCAGTGGGAAGTGTCAGCTGCCAGCCTCAGGCCCTTGCGTATCATTTTCGTCCTGTAGAGGCCGTCAAGGCTCTCCAACCTGCCCCCAACGATTTTCTCACTAAGCCTGATTATCTTATTCAGCTTCCTAAAGTTTTTCTCGCCCAGGGAGCCAAACCATGAGACAAAGGAGAATGTAAGAAGGCTTTCTATAAAGCAGAGGTAGAACTGCCTGAGGATTTTGGGGCTCACATCAAAGGAGCGGAGTTTGCGCAGCATATACAGTCTCCCTTGGGCTTTCTTAAAGATGAGGTCTGTGTTATCGGTGAAGGATAGCCGTGAATCAATCAAGGTCCCTAAGTATTTGTAAACATCTGTGCGTGTGACAAAAGTGCCGTCAATCACCAGGGACTGAGGAGGTGGGAGTGGGCTCCCGGAAGTTGGCCCACTGCCAGGCTTCCGAAAGTCGACAACCATCTCCTCAGTCTTGCCTACGTTCAACTGTAGATGGTTGTTATGACACCATGAAACAAACTGACCCACTTCTGCGAAGTAGTCAGCATCTGAGTTTGACAGATCTACAACTGCAGTGTCGTCTGCAAATTTGACATAGTGAGTTTTGTCATTGGAGCTGGTACAGTCATTTGTGAATAGGATGTAAAGGACAGGCGAGATCACACATCCTTGGGGGCTGCCCACGGACGTGGTGATGAACGGAGGACATCAAGTTGTTTACACGAACATACTGCGTCCTCTCCACTAGGAAGTTCAAGATCCATAGGATCAGAGAAGGGCTAACATTCATGTGACGCAGCTTGTCAGCCAGAAGGTGAGGCCTCATCGTATTGAAGGCGCTGGAAAAGTCAACGAAGAGGACTCTGGCATAGGACTTTGGTGTCTCCAAGTGAGTGAGGATTAGGTGCAGGAGAGTGATGACTGCATCATCCACACCCCTGTTGTGGCGATATGCGAACTGTAGGGGGTCGAGCTGGTCGCTCGTCTGACTGAGTAGTCGACTCAGGACAAGTCTGTCGAGGCACTTCATGATGATAGAGGTCAGGGCAATAGGTCTGTAGTCATTAGGGCAAGAGGGTTTTGGTTTCTTGGGAACTGGACAGATCAGGGAGTGTTTCCAGACTGATGGGATTGAGTTGGACGTGAGGGATGCGTTGAAGATCTGCGTGAAGACTGGTGCCAGTTGGGCACTGCAGGACTGCAGAATAGCAACACATGGAGTCGATATTCAATGATGCAACGCATGCAGATAAAAACCTGTTGATCATAGTTTCACCCAGATGCAAAGCATGGCAAGGTGTTCATAGCTGTAGCTATCGAGTAGAAATAAATTGTATTGCCATGTTTTAACATCGCAATGGAAACATATAAAATTGTACCATCTTTTGCCACCACAAAGAGATCACAAAGACGGGGCGCAGAACAAGGTCCGTACAAGCTTTGACCCCACCGAGTTTCAAACCTACGACCCTACAATCCGACGTTCAAACATCTGAGCCATCCCGGTCTCTAACCTTGAACGAACTCGTGAATATGTAAACTGACCAGAAATAGCCTAAGAAGCCAGAACAATTCAGCAAATTACACAACTCAACCAATCAAAAAAATAAAACGTAACCAAAACTCATTAATATTCATCAAAAAGAACACTCTAGATTTCTCTACAATCTTCCACTAACATCTAGGCGCATTCCATAATATTGCGAAATGTAATCAACAACTTTGACGTCATATCTGAGGTCACTAGAATAATCGCGCCCTTTACAGAACGTTCTGGGTTAATCGAGGTCGGACTTCAGCAACAATGTAGCGAAAATATGGAACGTTCTAGCTACACAACAAAAATCGATCAGAATTCTCCATGCAAAAGAAAACGAATCATACTATAAAGGTACGTGATTCTTATCTACAATAACTCAACTGAACATCTAATCTTTCCATGATCAACACACACATGCCCTTAAAAGACTAACACCGCCACAAACGTAACATAGTTATACACAATCCAGACCTAAAAGGTGACTGCCAAGCGTGTACAATGCAGACAAGAACCCAACGGAGAAAAACCAAAAAAAAAAACCAAAACAAAAACGATTAAAAAGACAATTACAACACAGTTTATTGTGTTGTAACTGTCTTTATCAGGCGTGTTTTTTTTCTCTTCTTCTTCTAAGTTAGATTCTTCTCAGGTCATAGTTTGGCTTTCCCTGCTCACAGTATGCGCACCACCTTGCATAATTTACTTTACGGAAAGCCGCTTTACTTGAAAAAAATATTTTTTTGCTGCCATTATTGCAATCTAACCATTCTGCGTATGCAGCTGTTTGTGTGAACAGTACCGGTGGCTTGAGGCATAAGAAGCTTAAGGTGAATGTGCACACTGTTGGCAATGCATGTTATTGTTTGTGCTTACCATTCTAACAGTCTCGTGTAGGCCCTCGGCAGAAGAACCTCGATAAGAAACAGGTTCCATTTGACTGAGCTCTCGTAGTTCTTGCGGCTGCGGCGAAGGTCCGGCCACTCCAGACTGCGGCGGTTCTGACTGACGGCGAAGCCCCCATTGACGTGCACGGGCAGACCGGTCATGGAGCGAGTGTCCAGGGGCAGAGGCAGCGTGCAAAATACCTGCAGAATGTCAAACATGTACGCTATGAAGCGTGCTCTTCAATGTCAGTGCATGTAGGTCCAGTGTACATTAAACACTGAACACACTTGGCAGCACTGCGCATGTTCTTTTACTGACGAGCAAAAGAAATGTGGCACATGGACACAAGTAAGGCCAGCCAGAGGCGAAGAACACCATGAGCCCCCACAGATGCGGGAGCTCATGATGTTGTTTGCCTCTTGCAGTTGGGCATTTGCATTTTAAGAGGTAGTGAGAGGTTACCTGACTCTGAAACGAACGGTTAGTAGGGACCAAAACGGCGACGCCAACGCAAGGTCTGTAGTTAAGCTTGGGGTCCGTACAGAGCAGTTTCTGTTCAGTATCAAGCTCTGTACGTCCTGGAAAATAGCTGACGACCAGCCATTGTTGCTCTAGTTTCGAATTTGTCTTGCAGTCATCTGTTACAGTCGTCAGCTTCACAAGACCGCCGTATGATCCCAGGTTTGGAAGAACGCCTTCTCTTGGAAGGTTTTGAAGAAACGCTTGTCTCGCGGAACGAACGGCTGCCAGGCAGGACGAGGCTATGGTGACAGAAAACAGCTCTTTAAAGTTTGCGTCCTCCTCTGGTCTCGAATAGCCATGAATACGTTCTAGGTTGTTGAGGAAAAGCAGCATGGAGCTACCCTCGTCTGTCAAGCTGTTCAGAAGATCAAAGAGGTTTTCCTCAGTGTAGATAGTGGTAGAAGTGGACATGGCGGTGACTGCTTGCCGCAAAGGGAACCAGAAAAGGGTGCCAGGAAAATGTCCTGTTATGATGGTTTTCAAAGATATTCCGAACAAACTGCCTTCCAGGCAATGGAGAATAGATTTCAGCTCCCTCCCCCGGATGTTAGACAGGTGTTTGGTGGTGCAGTATCGTCTCTCGTCCTTCGAAGGATCCATATACATGAGTGTTTTCCCGCTGAGAATCACCACCCGGTCTGTGGAAAGAGAAGTGCATATTGACATGGATTTAAAAAAAAAATCTTCTAACAATTTATTCTAGATTTGACAAAGGCGTGCGCGCGGCCGCATTTCACATACCGCCTCGTTTTATTCATGTATAAAATAAAAATTTAAAAAAAGAAAAGAAAATGGTTACATTCTAAAGTCTTTACAACTTCGTTAAAGGAGTAGACAAAATGAAATGGAGCTCAGTCTCAGTCAATAAGACTCACGCAATTGTCCTTAGCCCTTGCATCTCGGAAAAGGTGAGGGGCTCAAAAGGAAACAAACAAACAAACAAACAAACAAACAAACAAACAAACAATTCACGTTTACCGGTCAAATGAAAGACAGATTTGAACCCCAGACCAAAGCGGCCGACTTTCATGGGGTTTTTCTCCTTGATGCTTTTGTGCAGCATGCGGATGCTTTTCCAGTCGTCCTCAGCGAACAGTCCGTCATTGTAGACACACAGAGCTGGACCCTGATAATACATTAACATGTACTGCCTTTATTTGCGTTCATAATCATTTTATCCAAAAAGGATTTAAAGGTTCAATAGATTTGAAATTGAGGACAAACAAAGTTCGAGAGGTTTTATTTGAAGAATAAATAACAAGTGAGATAAAACATATTGTTTTCATTCCTACGTCAAACGACCAATACATTTAACGCAAACCTTACCATGTCATCTCGCTACAAAAACCCTTGTAGCGACTAATCGCGGACTTTTTGTAGCCCTATCTGACGCGTCTTAGATGCCAGTTTTGTTTCTACAAAAGACCACCAAAACATTCTAAAGTACAAAGTTACTTACTGTTGTTCGAAGCAACAGGCACACTACTAGAGTTGTTTGTAGCACACATTTGCAGCAATAATGTGTAAAAGATCACTAAAAAAGGAATCTTTGCGGAATCGAAAGCACACGAACATCCTACGGACCAATTTTATTAAAGAATTAATTTTTTTTAGGCAAACAGTCACTCACCCTCTCCATTGCACTACTCTGACAATTTTGTAGACAATGCTGCTGGTCATGCAGACGGCAACGCCATGAAAGATATTAAATTACGTCATAACTTTAATATGCATACATGTATATTTTTTTTACGTCAGTCACGTCTGGCGTGATCCAGGTCGGAATACTTCAGCTTGATTTCTTTTACGAAAATAGTGAAGGAATAAAAACAAATACGTCATTGGTAGCAGGGGTTTGCTGCACGGACCTTTGTAGACCTTCGAGGGGTCAAACGAACCATTGAACCCCTCTGGCCTTCGGGATACAATGGTTACTTTGACCTCCCTCAGGCCTACTAGGGTCCGTGTAGCAACCCCCTGCTACCAATGACTTATATTATAACATGTGAGGTAAACCCATCTATGATCAGGATTTGGGATCTCCTTAGAAAGATTGATGAGCAGTGGTACAGCGTTCGACTCTCTTCCAAAACCTCATGGGTTCAAATCCACCTGGTGGTCAAAATGCGTTCAGTGCTTTTTCGTTGATCCGTCTTTGAAATCACCTTCGCGGTGGACAAAAGACGTTAAGCCCTACACGATTTTTTTTTTCAGTAAGGAAAGAGTTTACAAGTGTATATATTCCCTCATGCAAAGCCCCACTTCTATTGTAATATTACCTTCAAGTAGTGCAAGTGAGGGAACGCCTGCAGTTCATCCGGACTGATATCCTGATGGAAATGACGTGTGTCTGCCAGTATGGTCACTGTGGAGGCCTCAGCATCCTCCGCGTTCTGAACCATCTCCTGTTACATGCACACGAAACAGTTGGCGACCAAACATACATGTTCTTTATTCCTTAGTAACATAAAAGACAACACATGCAGCATTGAAGACAACACATGCAGCATTGTAAGTAAACCCCTTTGTTGCCGAGAATCCAACCGAAAGAGGTATAGATCCTCATGAGCCCTCGCATTGTAATTCTGAAATCTTTGTTAATTCAGCGTCCAAGAGTCCGAGCCGCCCAAGAAACGTGGATACAAAGTGGTGACAGCAAGAGGCATAGATCCTCATGAACCTCAGCAACTTCATGGGTTTGTGATGTAGTAGTTGTAGTCGCAGTACGATACAATCACACGAGACGCACGCACATAGGGTTCTTGTAAAGAAACTTCACTCAGCTGCAACTCGTCACACGTGGCACAAGGTTTTAGACCACACTGGAGTAACAGTTTTAACAGTACTTTAATCTCACGATGCACTCTCAGCACAATGCGTCCACAAATGCATCCACACGTTGGTACACTGTCCCATACATTGCATCCACAATTCTGATACACTGCGTCTCCCATACAATGCACCGACACTGATACACTGTCTCCTCTACAATGCATCAACACTTTTGACACACTGCGTCTCTCATACAATGTACACACATATTTCCTAACGCACTATTTTATAACATTACAGATTTCCAGAACAATCTATCAAATTACACAACTCACGCAATCAAAAAAGATAACTTACGAAAACTCATTAATATTTATTTTAAAAAAAAGACACTCTATATGTATCTTCAGCCGCCCACTAACATCTAGGCGCATACCATAAATGTTGCAAAATGTTACCAACATGTGTACTGCACAACGTTGACGGCATATCTGAGGTCACTAGAATAATCACGCCCCTACTAGAATCTTCCAGTCTAATGTAGGTCGTCGGACATTTCAACACTGTAGCTAAAATACGTCAACATATTCTAATACCTCAACACAACAAAAATATCCGATCGGGAATTCATCCAGGCAGCAAAAAAAAAAAAAGAAAAGAAAAGTACGTGATACTCATGCAAAACAACTCAACTGAGCACCTCGTCTTTCCTATGATTAAAACAAACATGCCCTAAAAAGAATAATACAAGCACAAACGTAATAGGGTTCATGAGGATCTATGTCTCTTGCAGTTGGATTGGGTTCAGTTTTTTTATCGACACTGAAGGTATTACGACTAATGAAAGTGATTAAGACAATGCTACGTCTATCTATTAGGGTCATACGTCACTCACTTTGAGTATTTGTCCGTCATCGGGGTATTGCGTCAGCACCTTCTGAATATCCTCAATCAGTGTGGGTCGGATGGCTGCTTGCTCCACACCCTCAACATCTCTCTGCTCAGGGTCCCAAGAGAAATCTGAAACAGTCATTGAGTGGTTGGTTGCTTGCTCAACCAGCTGATTGATGGGTTGATTTGCTAACAGTCGTATGTATCCATTGCGCGCATAGAAAAAGCTGCATAAGGTGTACACGTTTTGGTAAATTAGCTTATTGTCAACAAACACAAGAAATCAAGGTTCCCGTTCCAAGCAGTTTAAAAGGGTATGAATACATCTAATTTGAAATTGTGGACCTCATCTGACCATTCTAATGTGTAAAGTGTAGACCAGTAAGCATGTTCTTTAATCCCTTGGCTGTCGGTAGCGATTTTTGTCGCGGTGATTCCTTCAATGCAAGACATTGCTTCAGGAATGATCGCGACAAAAAACGCTACCGACAGGTACAAATTTATGAAACATAGTGCATCTCCCTACCTGTCCAGGATCAGCTTGCTGTTTTAATTCGAAGAAGAACATTTTGTTGGCTTTGTTAATAGTAATTTGTGTTGTTTACTTTGTTTTGTTTGTACTCTGTCTTTTTAAGAACATCTTTATTGTTTATTGTCATGACTGTGTTGTAGTGCGCTTTTTCCTTTGCTCGCCATGCTGTTTGTGTAGTGTCTGCTGACTGTACATGTACAGTTGGCGACACTGCTCGGGCAGGTAGTACTGTGAGCGGGAGGAGAGTGCGCACTGCATCACATCACATGTTTTTAAACCGCTTTGATCCTAACAATGGGGATTTAGCGTTATATTAAAACAACTTATTATTATTATTATTATTATTATTATTATTATTATTATTATTTGGTGGCATTTTCATGATTTGTTTTTAAATTCTAATGTACCATAGACGCACAGAAACTGGAGTCCTAATGATAATAATAATAATAATAATAATAATAATAATAATAATAATAATAATAATAATAATAAATTAAGGTCTAATGCACATACAAACAGTGAAACGTACATACACCATAAAACAGCTTTTTATTACCTAGGTTCATCTTATTACATATGCTCATCTTATTACCTAAGTTACATCAGAATACATAATATATACCCCGCCTCGCCTTTATATGGAAGCCCCCTCCCCCCCCCCCCCCCCCGCCCACCCCCCACTCCGATTCGCCCTTTTTTCACATACATGTACTGGTACTTATTTACTTACCTTGACTTGTCGCCATTTTTAGTTCTTGCAGGTCTTACACAATTGACCCTAACGTGAGGTCTCGTTATACCTTTTCAAAAGCAGTATTGCGTGACACCTCTGGGCGGCTGCCGGAGATTGCATTTTTCGCTCTGTTATGCAGTTCCACTGAGCCAGGCGAGAAAAAACAAAAACAAAACAAAACAGGAGTCGGTTATTTATAATAAGAATGAGCTATGTCAAAGAAAGGACCCGATCAGTAGGTCTTGCCTTTTTTATTTTATAACTCATTCAGCCCGACGGCGGTATTTCCCAAATTTTGGAGGCGTCATCTAATGACTATGCACCAGTTGCAGGAGATGGGTCGATCTTGATAATTCAAGGGCAGTGCCAGATTAGCTTGGCGCCGACAGGCGTCAAGCTAATTGGCACTACCCTTGAATTATCATTGTAGAACCATCTCCTGCTGTAGTGCGTCAGGGCTGTATGGATTAAGGCGATCTGCTGCAGGACGGGCTCTGATTGCTAAGCCACGCCCATACAACGGGTTTCATATGCTGTCTTGCTCAACTAAAACTTTTCTAATCTTCTTTTCACAATCTATATGAGTAGGACACTGTAACATATGCTTTCTATTGCAGTAAAAACAACAACACGAATAAGTAAAATCGAAAGTACAGAAAGAGGAATGAATTAAGTTAGTTAGTTATTACTTAGTTACTTACTTACTTACTTAACTATTTAGTTAGTTATTCAGTCCGTTACTTGGGATTATCGCTGTACAACGTGTGAAACTGACGTTTGGTAAAAGGCAGGCACACACGGTATGGAATGCACCCTCCCTTCTCAAATACGTCAGGCCTTTCAGCCTTTAAACAAAGCCTCAAAACGCATCTGTTTTGCAGTGCTTTTTAGCCTGCACACTGACTCTGACAGCTTGACTGCCACAGCCATAATATGGAATCCCCCCCCCCACCCTCCAGTACTCTGCATGGTGTATGTGTGTTACCTGCACTGCCATGTGTGTTAGTGTTCATATACTGACGAGCTGGTCAGCATATATTGTTTTGAGCGTCAGCGTATGCTGGGCTTCCTGTCTGCTTTAATTCTGTGTGTATTTAATGTATTTGTTTGTTTGTTTGTTTTTCTAGTGTTGCGCTGTGGGCCTTTTTGTAAGGGAGACTGCGCATAATAAGAGTGATTTATTAGTATTATTTCTTATTTAACGCCCAGCAGTCAGCTGAGGTCATCTCTCGGCAGAGGAATGAAGATTTCGATTTCTGCACAGTGCACTAAATGAATCAATGATTCACGAACACCTGTCTGTCCCTTTCCACGTATAATGTTCTGGGCTAACAGTAAATGTACACACGACAGGTGTGCTGGTCTGTGATTTTGGAGCTTACGGCTCTACTTTAAAATCCAATTTAACGGACCTGCACGTAAATGATCCTCACACTTTTTTTCACGACATATTAACCCTTTATCGGTAGCTCTTTTTGTAGCAAGGATTTCTTCAGGAATCATCGAGACAAAAAGCGATACACCGACAGCCAGAGGGCTATGCACAAACGCTAACAAGCCAAATGTACTGAAAATAAATAAATAAATAAATAAATAAATAAATAAATAAATAAATAAATAAATAAAACCGCGGGACAAAACGCGCTGCCGGCAGCCGACATGTCAAACAAAGAGGACTGAGAGGGAACTTAATAAATCGGCACATTAAACAGGCGCTCTATTCCAATTAAAAATCGGCTCAAAGCGCCGCCGCGAACTGAAACAAACAAGCACGCTCACGTGAATCACGCGCATTTATTCACACACTGTACATAAACACGGAACATTCACGTGGTGCTAAGGGCAAGCTCAAGCGAGCTAATGACGTTTTTGAAATTCAAATCGTTTACATTTGAAATTTGATTAAGTGGGCTGAAATTGATACCAAAGTCACCTTCAATTTGGAGAGGGGAGAAAGAGGAGGAGGGGTGGGGGGGGTACGGGTGCAGACCGTGCGATTTAGGTTACGTTGCACTCGATTTTAGCAAGCGCATGAGTCACAGTTTGCAAACGGCGATTTTATTTGCTCAGCTTCAGAATTGTATAGCTGCACTTGGACT
Organism: Semisulcospira habei; assembly: GCA_036245525.1. Taxonomy (NCBI): domain Eukaryota; kingdom Metazoa; phylum Mollusca; class Gastropoda; family Semisulcospiridae; genus Semisulcospira; species Semisulcospira habei. The sequence goes on from BTPG01000003.1 coordinate 39,640,031, forward strand.
GAATAACCGGATGTTGCTTCCCAGTGCGCCGTCGGCCGCCGTTTGGTCCGCGCACTAACGTGCGCGGGCCAACGGCGACCGACGTCGCCCCGATGACCTTTTGCGCCCATTCCCTGCCACTGTACGTACATTTTTATTTCTGAAATCTTGGTTCATTCAACGACCAAAAGCCAACACCGTCCGAGAAACATGGATACAAATTGGTCTCAGCAAGAGGCACAGATCGTAGTGACGAGGTTATATGTCTCCTGCAGTTGGATCGTGTTCACCTTTCGTCGTCAGAGGGAGGGGTTCATGCACTATCAATATGGGTGTGTTAGCAGATGATGTGGATGAACATGCTGATGATGGTTTGAATGCTGCATTTAGTGACGCTCAACAGCTTGCTGTACTGAACACCAAAAAAAAACAACCCCCAAACAAACAAACAAACAAACAAACAAACAAACAAACAAACAAACAAACAAAAACAACAACAAACAAACAAACAAAACTTCTGTAAGGAATTTATTAACTTGCGTCTGTTTGGCAGAGAGTATGCAAACGTAGTCATGGCACAGTGTCAAAATTCCTTTCGGTTTGATGTCCTAACTCATTCAGCCCCGACACACCACAGCAAGACATAGATCTAGCATGCTAGTTCAAAGGTGGTGCCAAAAAAGCTTGGCACCAATAGGCGCTATTCTGGCACAACATTTGAACTATCAGGCTCGATCTGTCTCTAGAATTGTAATACAGTTCTTCAGAAGGCAACTTCAAAATTTGGGGTTTCGGTCCTGGGGTATAATGTGTTAAAACACCTCAAACCTTTTCATTACAAATGTAAACCAGAAAAGTCATCTGATTTTTGGTCATAATTTATTATTATAATGTTAACCCAGTTAGCCCTGATGCACTACAGCAGGAGATGGGTCGACCATCATAATTCAAGGGTAGTGCCAGATTAGCTTCATGTACTTCGGCAAGACCGGTTAAGTGCCATGGCGGAAATTTCGTTTTTAATAGTTCACATTTAACTCTCTTTGTTTCACCGCCATTGAAAATGCCATCCGAGTGGTATAAACGACCAATACAGTTTCTTATTTTGTTTCAATGGACATGTTTTGTATAATATTGCTGCCGTTGTTATTCTTTTACAGTATGTTAATAGGTCTTTTGTGCACAAGGACATTGAAAAGCAGTTTTGGGACTCCTACCTCTTCAAAATTGTGTGGCTCATCCGGTGTATTATACCAGAATATGCAGTTTAAGTTTTTTTTACTGCGGTGTGATTGTGTCCATCGTAGGCAGTGACTCGAAAAACGGGTTTTCACTACGACTTATAGTGAGCAGAAGATATAAATACATTGATTCGCATCGTGAAAACGCGTTTTCGATTCACTTACAGTGAACAGTGTAGAAATATACTGTACATTAACCCATTCAGTCCTGACGCACTACAGCAGGCGATGGGTCGACCATGATAATTCAAGGGTTGTGCCAGATTAGCTTGGCGCCTATCGGCGCCAAGCTAATCTGGCACTACCCTTGAATTATCATGGTCGATCCATCTCCTACAACAGGTGCATAGTCGTTAGATGACGCCTCCAACATTTTGAAAATACGTGCGTCGGGCTGAATGAGTTAACATAAAAAGAGATAGAAAACTATGCATATTGCTGGATGGGTTTCTGAGGGGGTTTTGGTGGTTGGAGATTTGTTCAATTTTTATGGGAATATATTGTCTTTCACTGAGTTTCAAGCTAAATTTTCCAGTGCATCAACCAGCTTTCTTGTGTTCGCCGGTGTTATCAATGCCATCAGAGCATTTGCGGAAAGGCGGGTCTAAGCCTGTGTACTATATTCAAGTGAAACCCCACGCAGTACCAGCATGTGTTAGCAGGCGGGCACAACATATCAATGTCCAATTTTGGACACATATCTTCTCCAAACGAACTAAAACAACCCTAGGCACTCATCTTAGATGGTTTCAGTTACGATCGATTCATCGCGTGCTGCCCACTATAGGATTTTGTTCATGAGGAAACTGAGTTTGCTCAGGTGTTATGGTCTGACCTGCGAGAATGGGTGTGCCACAGGTGTATTCATTGTGATTCTCTTAACTTTTCGGAAACATTAGTAATTTATTGAACACAGGAGCATGTGATAACAGACACAGTCTTTCACCTCATAGTAATACTCGCTAAATAACACATTTACAAATGTATGTTGCAAGGTACTTTGCCGAGCATTGCTGTTTTTAGAAGAGTCCTAAAGCAGAGATATTAAGTTGTGAGGTACAGCGCTGCTATTGCAGGGCAGCTAGGTAGATTTACAAATGACTGGCTGCTGTATCAACCCTTACTATTATGATGGGGATGCTATCTTCTTCTGTAATAAATTTCACTACGTTCCTGATTGTCTGTAATCTAATGTTTAACTCATTCGAGGCGTGCCGCCTTCGGATACGCAGCATAATCCGCGTACCCGGAGGCGGCAAGTCTAAAATGAGTTAAACTATTATCTATGTGTGGTGGTTTAGGTACATTTGTATTGTAGATAGTAGTATGTGTGTGTGTGTGTGGGGGGGGGGGAGCGGGTAGGTGTGTGTGTGTGTGTGGGGGGGGGGGGGGTAGTGTACCCAATAAATAGTTATGAGGAAGCAGACGCAAAGTAGAATACTAATACTGCATTTTATACATAATATAAAATATAAATTGTTACCTTATTGTTACAGCATTGATAATGATATTTGACTACGCATCAGTCTTGTGCTCTTTGTAAAATTAAGCCGGTTATAACAAGGTCGGGTATAGCAAAACTTCGGTTATAACATTTTTTTCCGGTCCCAGCGGCGCTGTCGACTTCGCTAATAACAAACTGCTATACCTTAATTTTACGCGAATGCTCCTGAAGTCACAGAATTTGCGCGTTTTCATTTTTGCCTGCTTAAAACTGGCTATGCACGTGTTTTTATATCCTGCTACTTCGCACGTTTTGGTTTTTGTCTACGGTATTGAAAATACGGTAGACTTTGAAATGGGGCTGTACGGAGCGCATTCCTGAGCATGCACATGACGTTTTTGGCGAGCGGGGCGGAAATTCTAACCTTGCTAGAGAACGTATTTTTGGCGTCAAAGCGCCGTATGTGTTTGTGTGTGTGTGTGTGTGTGTGTGTGTGTGTGTGTGTGTATGTGTGTGTGTGTGTGTGTGTGTGTGTGTGTGTGTGTATGTGTGTGTGTGTGTGTGTGTGTGTGTGTGTGTGTGTGTGTGTGTGTGTGTGTATGTGACAGCGATTAGAGTCCGCGTTTGAGGACGGACAAGCTTGAAATTTTAGGATATTAGTGTCCCTAAAAGAAATATATCGAGAGCTTTTTTTTCGATGTTTGTTTAAGATGCTCATTGGCGAAAAAATGGCCGTTTCACTAAAACCGGTTGATCCACATTGGACTCCGTAATATTTCTTATTTTTAATAGATATTTTGCATATAGCTAGATAAATGGGACATATTGAACGAGTTCGTTAACCAGCAGTGTACCTATAGAACGTTTTGAGTGATAATTAAATATTAAAAACATATATATATTTTCACGTTTTTGGGATTAATTTCACGAATTATATGGGTTAATCTTAAAACAATTGAATCTCTGTTACAACCCCCCCCCCCCCCCAATATTCTCATTAATAATCGTATGATTTTTCGCATACGGTATTTACATAAGCGTACAGTTCGTCTCGGCTGTCGGGTACGATTAGGTCAATTGTGACCTGTGTGCCCTAGGTGTGAAAATCAGACAATTTTCTGCACCACCTTTTCGGAGTCATTTGTAAAACAGCTAACATAACTTTAATTTAAAAAATAACTATCTTCTCATTAATACCCGCATGATTTTTCATAAAGAGTGTTTGCATAAGCCTGCTGTTTGTCCCGGCCCTGGGGTAGGATTAGGTCAGATTGTGACTTGTAAGCCCTAGGTGTGAAAATCAGCAAGAAAATTGCATAGTTGATTCTCTGATAGTCTGTTAGTACTGCGATAGTAGCGTATAACATCGAGTCGTCATTATGAACAGGGCGTCGTGGGACTAATGATGCCATGAAGTAACGTCGCTGCTCGTGTTATTATTCTTCTTCAGAATAGCTATGTTACGCCAGACTACAGAGCTTACTTTATTTCTGTGTGCCAGTGTGTGTGGATCAGCGGGTGGGTTAGAGTTGAAGGAGATGCCGATTCCTGTCGCTACACGAGCCCACAGAGCGTACTAATGGCGGGAAGCGCCGTATGTCCGTCTTTATTTGTGTGCGCCGACGTGTGTGTTGATCAGAGAGGAGGGGAATAGATCAGCATTATAAGCCTAAAAATATGAAAAACTCTGAATGCTCCTAAAAGATGAACGCATCTGAGCTCCAAACAATGCGGTAGACTTTAGGATGAAATCCTCATATTAAAGTTTCCTGTGTAGAACGATACGTTGTCGTAACTATGCACATTCATGTGCAGTTCCTGCTTGCATATTAAGTACTTTTCACTTTGGTCGTGGCCTATTGGAAACGTTGGCTGTGATCAGCGGGAGCGACTTTGATGGATAGTATTACATTGGAGCTTGATACAGGTAATAATGTTCCTTCTAGTCCTCTTTTTGTAGACTTTTAGAATTACTGGTGTAGGAACTGCTATGGCCTGTACACAAACCAAGGGGAATCACTCAGCGCTGGACAGACAAACAGTTAGATCCCCTGTCCCCGCCTATCAGGCACCCTATAGCCTGGTATAACTGTATCAACCTCCGCGTGCTGGGTATAACAGGGCTCTCTACCTAGGCGGCGGAGATTGACACAATGGTGAACCACTTCACTGCCTAGTAAACGGTAACAAGATCCAACCGCAAGATACATAGATTCTCATGAGGCCCCACATGCGCGGGGGCTACTGCGGATCTATGTCTCATGTTGAGACCAATTTGTATCGATGTTCCTTGGGCGGTTGTGGCTTTTGGTCAATGACTAAACACATATTTCATACACAAAATGTACGTCCAGTGGCAGGGAAGATGTTAATTCGAAATGGAGTTTTCCATGATTTTGTCACTGCACTGTGTGTCCATCCAGTCAAACGAAATGTTCAAAAGTCAAGCAACTTCATTTTGATCGGCCCGACAACAGTACCTCCCCAAATCAGTATTGAACCTTTTAAGACCACGTTTACATAGCAGAACAGCCCACACCATGTCCTAGTATTACCGCGCGGTGCTTTCTGGGCAAAAAAATAGCATTGTACACCTCTAGGCGGCTGGCAAGCTTGAGAGTGCAGCCAACCAGCAATGTCATCGCACTCCTCACGAAAGCGATACAAAGAACTGAAAGTGAAACTGACAAACCTTTACGATTCATCGTAACTACTGTAGATTTCCAGCGTTTAAATTGTTTGCTCTGCAAAGCAACGAAACTCAACAAAATCAGCAGTGAGCGGCACAGCCGACAAACTGGCTAAAGATAAACTATCGTCCGATTTTTTAAATTTTTGGTGACTTCGCTCTTGGTATGATTCAACCAGTTTGAGACTGGGAGTCACTCTGTCTGTCTAGAAATGATAGTATACGAACGCTCCACTTCTATGCTATAATAGAACATTTCAAGACCACTTTTACAATGGAAACAGCCCCATATCATATGTCCTAGTCTTACCGCACTAAGCTTTCTGGGATATCATGGTGAACCTGTAGCCAGTTCGCAAGCTAGAGTGTGTGATTATTCGTCAAAAAACACATAGTCCACATTTGAATAGCTAAAGCTCACTTCCCACACGTAGAACGTCCACGCACAATCCGAAAATATACTAATTTTCATTATTTATTTCGAAATAAGAAGTTTAGATCACGCAGAGTACGATATAGATTTCAGTTTATAGATACAAAGTTAGTAGTTTCGTATTACATTTTGTTGTGTCATGCGTTGCAATTTAAAGTTCATCCTATTTTTGTTGCTGTGCAAAATGAACATTTGTTACGAATTTTATTGTTGACTGTTCAGTTGGAGTTACTGTGTATTATTTACGAAAATAAATGCGTCGCTCCTGTTTAAAAGATGGCTTCGTCGCTATTTTGCGGTTGGGAAATTTTTCTATAAAACATAGAAGTGGAGTATTAATTTTGTATACTGTCATTTCTAGACAGACCTCGCGGCTGACAACTCTGCAACTGTTTGATCCACAGTCACCTCGCGCGTTCCGCGCGAGGTGACTGTGGATCAAACAGTTGCAGAAGTATCAGCCGCGAGGTCTGTCTAGAAATGATAGTATATAGTATAATAATATATAGTATAATATTGTTATAGATTGTTCTGTTATAGCAGGTTCCTCTATAATTGTTCTTAGTATGTCTCGCAATAATGCTGAACCAAAGGACTAACCTAACATACGAGGTTTCAATGTCGTACAAGGAATTATGTTTCTGCCTTTTTCTCCTTTGCTACGCTGAAGAGTTCCCCAACGAGTGACAGAAGAAATAGAAAGCCACTGTCACGTGTGACCACTCACATAAATTGTGAAAAGACGAGAAGTCTTAGTTTTGGCGAGACAACAACGAATTTTAGCAATCTAATCTAAGCCCGCGGTGAAGCAGGTCGCTTCAATGTGTACAGAATAAAATAAGAATGCTACTTCGAAATTACACCTACCTGCACGACACAGTCGAACTCTAACGCAGCACTGAAATATGCACGACTGTCAACCAGGATCGACGCAGACGAAGTTGCGTATCACGTGATCGCTTCGTCTTGCATTCAATCCCGCACTTCGCAGGCAGAGAACGCTCGCGCGGCGCTGTTCTGGACCGGGATTCAGGGCCAGGGCCAGACGATGGGGCTCTTACCGACCCGGTAGCGCTACCGGCTCGGTAATGAATGACCCAATGAATGGATAGATGGATGGATGGATGGATTGAATGATTGTTGTTGTTGTTATAAACAAATAGCAATACTTGTACATCCATCATTAATGCTTTGTGTCGATGGCATTAATCAGAGTTGGTACAAAATTAAACAAAAAGACAAAACATTCTTCGCACGGGCTTTTTGCATTGTCGACACACGCATGGCCGCCGTAACAACAAGCTTTCGCACGGCCGAATGTACAATGCATGCACACACAAAAATATTTTTTAAAAAGCAGAAGTAACTAACAACCGTACCCCCCCCCCCACCCCCACCCCACCCCCAAAAAAAAACAACAAAAAAATAAAATAAATAAATAAAATAAATAAATAAATAAATAATAAAAACAAAAATTAATAATAAAATAAAATAAAAATAAATAAATTTACAACAACAAAAAAAGTAAACAAAAACAAACAACAACAACAACAACAACAAAACAGCATAACAAAGAAAGGTCCACGCATTAAATTGCCTATGACCGTGTCACTGTCAGCGCTTGACTGGCAGCAGAAAACACCTGTGATTTTGCACAGTCATTGTAAATTCAACGCAAATAATCACGGCCGTGCAAACAATACGTGGGTTACTCAGGCCAGCAAGTGGCATAGATCCTCATATGCGGGGGCTCATGAGGATCTATACCGTTTGCGTTTTCATTGTGCCCTCTCTCATTCCTTGTGAAATAAAGTTTATTTATTTCGATCTAATTCAGCCGTGTCAAATAAAGATAATTCAATTCTCCCCCTCTCTTTCTCTCTCATTCCTTGTCAAAAAAGCTTATTTATTTCAATCCAATTCAGTTCTCTCTTCATTCTTCATATATTATCTCTTTTGCAATTGCTAATGGCGAGGGCTAGACTAAAAGAGTGTTTTTTCTTTGTTTGTAAGAGCAAGCTGCCATTGTGTCATAACTGAAAGTAGTCTTTTCAACTGGACAACCGACTGTCTTCCTTGAAACCGTGTACTTTCAGTTCATTTTGTCTACGCCAAGGTCAGAGCTAATAAATAAGCTTAAAACAGACTAGGGCGTGTAATGCAAGCGAATTGTCTGGAAAAGAATGGTCAAGGTCCAAGGATCATAAATGCAAAACTCCATGGGGCATTGCAAACTGCTAAGCGAGTGGATCGATCCGCTCGATCGTGGGTTCCAGTTACGGTCCTGCCTTTGTAGCTATAGCCGGTAAAACACTGGTTGTCACCCTCGATTGCTGCGTTATTTGTTGTCGTTTGTTCCTTGGCATGTGCTTTGAAAGCCACTGACGGTGCTCATAAACTGCTTACTGCCCAGGTCGTACTTCGTAGGTAGGGCCTACATCCTACATAATTGACGTTTCTTTTGTAGTCAGCTGCACGAGAAAATGATGCTGGTGTGCCATAAATCAATTATTATTACGATTAATGTGACCAGGCCACCATCACCTGCGCTCTCTCTCACTCTCTCTCCCTCTCTCTCTCTCTCTCTCTCTCTCTCTCTCTCTCTCTCTCTCTCTCTCTCTCTCTCTCTCTCTCTCTCTCTCTCTCCTGCTGGCTGTGTTTTCTCACTCCCCCCCACAATGACTGTTTTTGACCTGGGTAAATATATATCTAATATGAAAAAGAGGTCATGTGGTTGAGATGGCATCAGTTGCGAAATTGTTAAAATAGCTATGCCCCACATAGTTGAGTCTCTAACGTTCATTTACAATCTTTCTATTCAAAGAAATATATTCCTTGATGAGTAAAAAAACAGCTAAGGTCATTCCCCTTCCCCAAAGCAAAAACTTAAACTCATTGAATGATTATAGACCTATCTCCATTCTACCAGTCATCTCAAAACCTATTGAAAAACGCAAAAGTTTCTAGAACAGCACTGTATACTCAGTAAAATGCAGTCTGGGTTTCGCCCGCGACACTCTTGCCAAACTGCCCTTATACATATCATTGATAAATGGCTTACAACCATTAATAATTCTCAGTTATCAGGTGCCGTTTTTCTTGACCTTAAAAAAGCCTTTGATTTAGTCAACCACTCTATCTTATTAAAAAAACTACCGATGTATCACATCGATTCCAATACCGTACATCTGATGTCATCCTATCTAAGTGACAGAAGACAGAAAGTTTTGCATAATGGTTATTACTCGAGTGAAGGTTTAGTAACGTGTGGTGTTCCTCAGGGGTCAGTTTTGGGCCCATTGTTATTCAACATATTTATCAATGATTTACCATTCTCTATCTCACATCCCGATGCAACATGTGACTTATTTGCTGATGATACTACCATACTACCATATCAAACAGAGAATTGCCCAAAATAAACGAAGTTCTCCAGCACCTTGATGAGGTTTCAAGCTGGTGCCAACATAATCATATGATAATTCGTGTCCAAAAGACAAAGAGTATGTTGATTACTTCACGCCAAAAACATCAACGTGGTCTCCTGCCGTTAACATTATACCTGAACTCTGAGCCCCTTGATCAAGTTAAAAAACATCGTTTGCTTGGAGTCACAGTAGATAACCAGCTCAGCTGGGAACCACATATCGAAAACACATGCAAAACAATATCTAAAAATCTATTCCTGCTATCAAAACTAAGTCAAATAGTTAACAATGACACTAGAAGACTCTTTCTCCATGCCCATATTTAAACACACTGTGCTTACTGCTCCACTATCTGGGATGGATGCAGTGCGGTACATTTAAAGAAACTTAACTCATTGTATCGTCGAGGGGTGAAGTTAACTGTGCCTGATCCCTCTCCTACCGACGAAAAGTTTAGAACCATCCGACTGCTAAACCTAAACAAACAGTTCACATTTAATCGATGCATACATATGCATACAATTCTTTACCATAAAACCCCATATTACCTTCGTATGTTATTTTTGGAACAGTTTGTTACAACTACCATGGGCCAGGCTCGATATATATATAAAACCAGCCTTTCGTTCTCAGGTGCCATCTTGTTACAGTAACTTACTACCTGAACGGACTACTTATATATAGTAGTCTGTTCACACACACACACACACACACACACACACACACACACACACACACACACACACACACACACACACACACACACACATACACATATATATATATATATATATATATATATATATATATATATATATATATATATATATATATATATATATATATATATATATATATAATTCACTGTTATTGATATGTGTGCGCGTTATTTGCATTGCTTTTGTATTTATTTTTTTTGTATTTTTTTTTTAAATAGTTTATTTCTTCATGTTCGATTTATTGTGTTTTTGTATTTCTCTTACTCTTTGCTGTTAATGTTTCTTTTCAAACAGGACAGTTTGTAAGAGAGGCGTTTCGCCTAAAACATTATCCTGTCAATAAAACGTTTCATCATCATCATCATCATTTCTCTCTCTCTCTCTCTCTCTCTCTCTCTCTCTCTCTCTCTCTCTCTCTCTCTCTCTCTCTCTCTCTCTCTCTCTCTCTCTCTCTCTCTAACGGCAAGTTTGAGAACTGGTCCTGTTACCAATAACTTCTACCGTTGGAAAATAAAGGTTCATTGTTCATTGTTCTCTCTCTCTCTCTCTCTCTCTCTCTCCTCTCTCTCTCCTCTCTCTCTCTCTCTCTCTCTGATGTCATCCATTGCTTTATTTTTAATAATAAACATAGACTTTCAGACATACAGTATTTTTATGACGTTATAGATTGACAAGGTGATTTGCTTTTGCATAAACTTATTATCACAGACTGTTGCATGACGTCTCATTTATACCACGAATTTGACTTTTTCTTCGTACACAGTAACTACTACAACTACGTATGGTGTTGCATGGACCCATAGGGACCTATCTTCAAACCTGTGACTGGACTATAACATAGAGCACGGTGGACTTTTATTGCGTTGCTTGACAACCTTGCTTATCCCTGCTTTCCGGAGAAAAGCTAACCAGTGCGTCTTTGCAGGCTGAAGCAATTCAATACTCGAGTGGTTTCTCAGTCGGCGACACAGCTAATCCAAACAAAGGAGTGACGGATTGTATTGACCGCGTGTTGTCTGCTGTAATTGCGCTAGTCACCGCCATCAGTCACGTGTGAAGATTGTTTGAGCGTGTGATAGTTTGTTTGAACTGCCTACAGCTCTTGACTATTGGAATCCTCTAGTACCATTTGGTTACTTAGACACTTTATGTTGTGTAATTACATGCTAGGTGTTTACACGATTTTTATTTTCTTCAGCCCACACATTGTTTTTCTTGTTTTTGTTTATTTTTGTATTTGTTGTTATTATTGTTTTTGCTTTGTTCTGCTTGACTATCTATACGTTCCCATTTAATATGTCAACAGGTGGCAACAGCATTCATTTTTTAAATATCGGTCATCTTAATGTATATCACCTTTGTCACAAAATACCAGATATAACTATTCTCCTAAACCAGTCCTCACCATTTCACATTTTTGGATTTACGGAATCTCGTCTAACAGCTAATATTAGTGACCATGCCATAGCTATATACAATTACTCCATTCTCAGGCGAGATGCATCTGCCCCCGGACATACTGGCCTAGCAGTGTACGTACACAATTCCATCAACAACTATGTAAAGAGGCGTTGTGATTTAGAATCCCCTAATATAGAGTGCATGTGGTTAGAAGTTAAAACGGCCAAGTCCTCGCCTGTTCTAATAGGTTTTGTATATAGAAACCCAGCGGCCTCAGCCTCCTGGCAGGACGAGTTTGTGTTAATGATGGATGTGGTTCAGGAGTCCAAAGGTGATGTACATATTTTGGGAGACTTCAACATAGACTTGCAAAAGCAAGGACACACTTCGTGGAGATCCATGTTGAATTTTTTAGGGTTGAAACAGCTTGTCCAGTCACCTACTAGAGTGACTTCCTCATCTTCAACGCTGATAGACCATGTATATAGCACAAATGTCAGCGTTGTAAAAAATGTTAGCGTACCTAATATTTCCATTAGTGATCACTTTCCTGTTTGTTTTACGTTGTCTGTTAGGTTAACTAAATAGTCAATCAAAGGACACACTACCATAATGTATAGATGTTTTAAAAAATTCGACCAAACTGCTTTTTTATATGACCTATCTTTAGTACCATTTTATGATATACAAAACTGCAAAACCCTAACGATGCCCTGTCACGCTGGTACGAGCTGTTTCTCGCCGTTCTGGATAGACACGCGCCTAAGCGCATCAAACGCGTCAAATATCCTGTTATGCCAAAATGGCTCTCTGGTGAGATAAAACAAGCAATGGAAGTAAGAGATGAATTAAAACGAGACAAGAAATTTACTGAATACAAGAAGCAGCGAAACCATGTCAAATCTCTAGTTCGTAAAGCACAGAGGCAAAATGCAGAACAAATTATTGCCGACGGCAAAGACATCCGTTCAGTCTGGCAAGTAATTAACAATTTCACCAAAGGTAACAGTAAACGATCGCCTAATATTCCGCCCGATCTTACTGCTGATGCGTTCAACACTCACTTCATAACTGTTGCTCAAACTCTGGCGAAGTCAAATACACCTAACCCTGTAAACTACACTTGCTCTCATCAACTACGTCACCATAGTCAACAGAGAGCCTGCGGCCCATTTTTAGTACCGCTTATGACTGTCCTAGACGTAGGCAAATCTATTTCCAGTTTAAAGAACAAATCGTTTTGCGGTCCAGATGGTATTAATAGTCAAATTTTAAAACTATCTTTGCCCTACGTCGTCGAATCCCTGACCTTTATTTATAATTTATCGATCAGACATAACGTTTTTCCCGACGAGCTGAAAAAAGCGAAGGTAATCCCTCTTCCTAAACGCAAAGATTTATGCAACCTAAACGAGTACAGGCCCATTTCCATATTATCCTGTATTTCAAAACCGCTCGAGAAACATATTCATACTCATCTTCTAAACTTTCTGGAGCAAAACCATCTGATAACTGCAGCACAATCAGGATTTCGACCTCTACATTCGTGCCAAACTGCCCTTAATCATTTAATTGATAAATGGCTCTCTGCCATAAATGACAGTAAAGTATCAGGTGCAATCTTTCTTGACCTGAAAAAAGCTTTTGATCTTGTCAACCACTCTATCCTACTAAACAAACTACCATTCTATCACATTGACTCAAATACTGTCTCCTTTATATCTTCCTATCTCAGGGACAGAACACAGAAAGTACTGCTAAATGGCAAATATTCCTCTGATGGTTTAGTAACTTGCGGTGTTCCACAGGGGTCTATTCTAGGGCCCTTATTATTTAATCTATTTATTAATGATCTGCCACTGTGCATATCTCATTTAGACGCAAACTGCGATCTGTTCGCAGATGATACGACCATACACACATCTGATAAAGATATCGCAACCATTAATAAGGTACTCCAACAAAGTCTCGATGAAGTAGCAGGCTGGTGCAGTGATAATCACATGATTATTAGTATTCCAAAGACAAAGAGCATGTTAGTTACTACACGTCAGAAACACCAGCATGGCCTACCACCTTTAACACTCTCCTTAGATAGACAGCTTGTAGAACAAGTAACTAGGCATCGTTTATTATGCGTTATAGTGGACAACCAATTAAGCTGGGAGCCGCATACTGACTCAATATGCAAAACAATCTCCAAAAATATGTTCCTGTTATCAAAACTACGCCATATAGTTAATACTGATATCCGTAAACTCTTTTTCCATGCGCATATCAAAACGCATTGTGACTACAGTTCTACCGTCTGGGATGGATGCAGCGAAGTTCACAAGAAAAAAATTAATTCCTTGTATCGTCGGGGCATTAAATAATACTTCCCGGTCCTACTTCGACTGATGAAAATTAAAATCTCTCAAGTTACTAACATTGAAGAAACAGTTTGAATTTAATCGATGTGTTCTACTGCACAAGATCATGCACGGAAAAGCCCCACCCTATCTAAAAACTCTATTTTCCGACAATAATAGGAAAAACACGAGAAATAGTTCGATCCACCTTCCAAAAATTAGATTAGACATCTGTAAAACCAGTCTGTTTTTTTCAGGCGCTAAAGCGTGGAATATGTTACCTCCACACCTGAAATCAATTTGTAAGATTAGCGTCTTAAAAGATCGCCTCCATAAATATTTACTTCAGAAGTAATAGTATGTTCGGCTCCCTTATGCTACTATTCGTATAGTTAGTGACAAGTTTCCTATTACCTAATACTCTTCTACTGTTGCTGCAGATTATGTAATAGTTCGACTGTCTGCATTAACATGTCAGGTTCATACCTGTGTATATAATTATATATTTTTTTAAATTTTTTTATTTCTATCTTTTTTTTCCTCTGAGTGGTGGTGGTGGTGTGTGGGGGGGGGGGGGATGGGTCTTTTTACTTATATATGTTTTATCTTTTGATGTATCGTCTGATGTATCTTTATATGTGTAGAGTAGCAGGACAGTTTGGAAGATAGGCATTGCTATGCCTAAAACTTTTTATCCTGAATAAAAACGTTTCATCATCATCATCATCATCTCTCTCTCTCTCTCTCTCTCTCTCTCTCTCTCTCTCTCTCTCTCTCTCTCTCTCTCTCTCTCTCTCTCCCTCTCTCTCTCTCTCTGCTGGAAACATCAGAAAGCTTTTCATAGTCCCAAAACCATGGATCGATCTATATAATACTAGCTTAGAAGGCTCATGGGCACTTATCTGGAATACGCTTCTCGACCATGTAAAATCCACCTCCTCGCTAGCCTGTTTTAAAAAGGGTCTCTGCAAATATTTTGTGGATCACTCGTAGGGATGCCTTAACCACTTGTATTATATGTCTCTTTTTATGCTGGGTCCAATTTAGTCCCAATTAAGTCTGTTATCCTTTTCATTTATCATTTGGACTACTTAGCTCTGTCTATGTGTGAAGGGGGGCGGGTGAGGTGGGGGGGGGGGGGGAGAGGGTGTCTGTGAGTCTATGAGTATGTCTGTCTATGTGAATAGTGTTGTCATCTGTTTGCAAGTATTGTTTACTTATATGTATGTATATTTGTAGTTAGTCTTGTAGTTGTTAGCAACGGCAGGTTTGTAAAATGGCTGTGTCGATGACGATGTCAATGCCTAAACCGTTGTAAAATAAAGTTTCATTGATTCTCTCTCTCTCTCTCTCTCTCTCTCTCTCTCTCTCTCTCTCTCTCTCTCTCTCTCTCTCTCTCTCTCTCTCTCTCTCTCTCTCTCTCTCTCTCTCTCTCTCTCTCTCTGCGTGAGTGGGTGCGTGTATACGTGTGTGTGAAACTCGTGATCAGAGCATTATCTCGACCATAATTCTTAGCCGTAAGATAAAAAATCAGGGACCAGCACACATATAAGTTAAGTTGCGCAGCACCGAGACGATTTCCTAATGTATTTTTAGATATGGCAATAAAGTTCTATCATCATCATCATAAGCGGAGACGCCGGCTTATGGATGACGCCAACTTAATCAGGGCAACCTTTTGAGATATCACCGTCATCTCAGATAAAACAGTTCAGCAGAACAAAAGTTGATTTTATTAACGACAAAGGCGATCGCATGCACACATAATCACACACACACACACACACACACACACACACACACACACACACACACACACACACACACACACACACACACAAGCGCGCGCGCGCACGTACAAGCACGCACGCAATAACACACACAGGGACAGAAACACATACGTACACGTACACACACACACACACACACACACACACACACACACACCACACACTGTCACAGACCGCAGCACACACACGCACGCACACACGGACTCACACACACACACACACACACACACACACACACACACACACACACACACACACACACACACACACACACCACATTTATTGTGAAATATTTATTTCCGCCATTATTTGCTTACACAGCGAGAGAAAAGACTTTTAACCCTTTGGGTGTTGGAAGTGGTTGTAGTCGATATGATTCCAGCATGAATCATCGCTACTTAAAGGGTTAACATTACTGATAACAAAAAAAAGAAGCTTGAATTAATCGGTCATTCAAGTTCAAGAATAGTGCCAAGTTATGAATAGAAGGGACAGAAAATAGTTCAGAAAAAGGAAACAGACGGTAAAGACTGCATAGACGAGAGGCCACTCGAGGCCATCGGACAAAGCGAAAAGCTAATAAGGCACTACCATTAAGGTATTTAATCCGATCCTATTCCTCGGTCAATCATTAAATATTAGCAAATCATCTGTTCAAATCTGTTCATAAGCACACTTTGTCACATAACATGATTTTAAGATACAACCAAAATGATATTACACGGACCAAAATTCATAAAAGCTAAAGAAAACGTTCTAGTTAGTTTTGGTAGCAGTATAACTATACGATAAAATCAATGATCACGTATCGCTAAGTGTCTATTGTTGTCTGTATATCTAGTTACAGAGATAATTGTGCTTCATTGATCTGTATGCACACGACGATCAGTCCATAGACAGGTGAACCTTATGCACGCACCTACTCACCCCAAAAATCCGCTCGACATATGGACACATGCATGAAATACTTAGGAAAGTTTACTAATATGATTCCACCTTCACGGCAGGAGGGTTACATCCTAGCCAAGTAGACTAATAGATTTTTTTTAAAGCATAGTGCAAATACGTATTTACGCCTTCACTGACACAATGGACGCAGATCGGTAATTTTTAATCCTTGTAAATTGAACGTCAAAGGTCCTCAGCTGTCAAAGGAAATCGGACACAAAAATGGTTACAACAAGAGGTATAGATCCTCATGAGGAATTGACAGATTCCAAAAATGTCGCATTTCTTTTGCTCATCAGTATATATTTCTTTCCCATTTAAACACTAGACTCTGTAGTAGTGATAGTCATATTTTTTTGCCGTGGAAGAACACTCGGGCGTCATGAGGTGTCCGATGCAGTAACACAATTTGATATTATTAACGACATAGGAGATCGCATGCACATGTAATCACACACAGACACACACACAGACACACACACACACACACACACACACACACACACACCGCGCGCGTGCACGCGCACGTACAAGCACGCACGCAATAACACACACATTAACAGAAGCACACACGTACACACACACAAACACACACACACACACTGTCACAGACCACAGTACAAACACGCACGCATCCACGGACACACACACACACACACACACACACACACACACACACACACACACACACACACACACACACCACACCACACACATTTATTGTGAAATATTTATTTCCGCCATTATTTGCTTACACATCGAGAGAAAATATTTTTAACCATTTGGGTGTTCGGAGCGGTTGTAGTCGCGATGATTCCTGCAGGAATCATCGCTACTAAAAAGGTTAACATTACTGACAAAAATGATGCTTGAATTAATCGGTCATTCAAGTTCAAGAATAGTGACAAGGTTATGAATAGAAGGGACAGAAGACAGTTTAGAAAAACGAAACACACGGTAAAGACTGCATACGCGAGAGGCCACTCGAGGCCATCGGACAAGGCAAAAAGCTAATAAGGCGCTACCATTAAGGTATTTAATCCGATCCTATTCCTCGGTCAATTATTAAATATTAGCAAATCATCTGTTCAAATCTATCATCTGTTCAAATCTGTTCATAAGCACACTTTATCTTATAACATGATTTTAAGATACAACCAAAATGATCTTACACGGACCAAATTCATAAAAGCTAAAGAAAACGTTCTAGTTAGTTTTGGTAGCAGTATAACTGTACGATAAAATCAATGTTCACGTATCGCTCTAAGTGCCTATTGTTGTCTGCATACATGTATCTAGTTACAGAGACAATTGTGCTTCATTGATCTTCCTGCATGCACACGACGATCAGTCCATAGACAGGTGAACCTTATGCACGCACCTACTTTCCACCCCAACAATCCGCTCGACATAAGGACACATTCATGAAATACTTAGGGCAGTTTACTAATATGATTCCACCTTCACGGCAGAAGGATTACATTCTAGCCAGGTAGACTAATAGATTTTTTTTTTAAAGCATAGTGCAAATACGTATTTACCCCTTCACTGACACAATGGACGCAGATCGGTAATTTTTAATCTTTGTAAATTGAATGTCAAAGGTACTCAGCTGTCAAAGGAAATCGGACACAAAAATGGCTTCATAACAGGTATAGATCCTCATGGGCCCCCGCAGCTGCGGGGTCTTTTGACGATCTATACGTCTTGCAGTTGGGTGTATTTTGTTTTTGGCAGTGAAGGGGTTATGGGAAATTCTGCACGTCGTCTATCGTAACGGGGGAAGGCCACAAGTTCGAAGAAAGGTGTTTTTAGGGTCTACATGTCTATGCACATGATATGTACATCAGTTCACTGCATGTGGGTCTGGTAATGTGTCTCTGACGATATTATTAACTCATTCAGTCCGACGCACGTATTTCACAAATTTTAGAGGCGTCATTTAACGACTATGCACCTGTTGCAGGAGATGAATCGACCATGATAATTCAAGGGGCCAAGCTAATCTGGCACCACCCTTGAATTATAAAGGTCGACCCATCGCCTGCTGTAGTGCGTCAGGGCTGAATGGGTTAATGTACAGTATATTTCTACACTGTTCACTGTAAGTGAATCGAAAACGCGCTTTCACGATGCGAATCAATGTATTTATATCTTCTGCTCACTATAAGTCATAGTGACAACCCTTTTTCAAGTCATCGCATACGGCGGACACAATCACACCGCAGAAAAAAACTTCAACAGACTAGTAGTGTCAAGCAGTATGTACCTGCATTCACTGATTTAATTCACCGGATGATCCACACAATGTTGAAGGGGCAGGAGTCCCAAAACTGCCTTTTGATGTCCTTGTGCACAAAAGACCTATTAAAATACTGTAAACGAATAACAACAGCCGCAAGATTATACAAAACATGTCCATTGAAACAAAATAAGAAAATGTATTGGTCGTTTATACCACTCGCATGGCATTTGCAAGGGCGGTGAAACAAAGAATGTTTAATGTGAATTTTTAAAAACGAAATTTCCGCAATGGCCCTGAACCAGTCTTGATGAAGTACTTGACATCATCCATCTTGTCCCCTACACCTTTCTTTTTGTCGCCCTGTCTCTTGTTTAAGAACAGTTACGTGGTTTTTTTGTGTTATTTTTCATTGGAATATGCATATATACTGACGATCAAAAGAAATGCGACATTTTTGGGGTCATCGGAAACACCAAAGTGTTTCCGATGATTGCAAAAATGTCGCATTTCTTTTGCTCATCAGTATATATATTTTTCCTCTTTAAACACTAGACACTGTAGTAGTGATAGTCATATTTTTTTGCCGTGGAAGAACACTCGGGCGTCATGAGGCGTCCGATGCCAGTAACCGCGTGAACTTTGAAAGCTGCTTTGACATATTAAAAAAAGTTAGTAGAAGAAGGCACAGGCAAAGACTGCCTAGGGGATAGGTCACTCGAGGTCATCGGACACCTTTCCCCCTTAGCTGTAGAAATGCTTGGCCTTAAAAGTTGCTTGTGGTGATGATATCATGCTGGAATAAGGCATTAGTTAAGAAATATATATTCTAAAATACAAAGCAGTTACTGATCAAACACGCTCCAAAACACTCAAACAATAACACCTGATATAAAAACTACAATAACAAGAAAACATGTAGACACGCATGAGAGTTTAAGGTCATACAAAGTAACAACTCTGAAAGCCCATCGCACACGACTTCAGTTATACATTAGCTACTTCACTGCCAGAGGTCGCAAATTACATCTCCGTAATTTGTGTTCATTTAACGCTAAAAAGCCGAAGTAATCATAAGAACTAAATTCAAAGTAGTGTACGCAGGAGACCAAGAATAGCATAAGCCCACGCTAAAGTGATAATTCAACGCTAAAGAACCGAAGTCAAAAAAAGAACTAAATGCGAAGTAGTGTACGCAGGAGACCAAGATTAGCATAAGCCCACGCTAAAGTGATAATTCAACGCTAAAGAACCGAAGTAAAAAAAAGAACTAAATGCGAAGTAGTGTACGCAGGAGACCAAGATTAGCATAAGCCCACGCTAAAGTGATAATTCAACGCTAAAGAACCGAAGTAAAAAAAAAGAACTAAATGCGAAGTAGTGTACGCAAGAGGCCCACCATGAGCCCACGCTAATCTGATCATTCAACGCTGAAGAGCCGAAGTAACCAAAATAACATGAATGCAAAGTATTACAAGCAAGAGGCCCAGATTACCACGAGCCCACGCTAATCTGATCATTCAACGCTGAAGAGCCGAAGTAACCAAAAGAACATGAATGCAAAGTATTACAAGCAAGAGGCCCAGATTACCACGAGCCCACGTAACTGCGTGGGCTCATGGTAATCTGGGCTGCTTGCTAACACTACTCTGCACATTTTAGCGTTAAATGAACATTGATTTTCATTTTCATAGGTGATTTGTAATTGTAATAGGTAAAGGACATTGCTTGTTTTCCTCTCGTTGAGGAATTCTTTACGGATTCATCGCCATACTTTACAAANAGATATCATGTGTGACCAATGGCAGTGAATTGGCTCATATGCTTCTATGTCTTTCATAGATGGGTGGTTTTGGCTGTTAAAGGGATACAATATAATATAAAAACGCACAATCACACAAAAGCAACAGCAGCAGAGACAAAGAAAAATGTTTCGACTGCAGCAAAGCTTTTGCAGTCGTTAGACCAAAAGTTTTATGTTTACAGTGTAAAATGAACAAATATTGAATCTAATCTCGTGTCGTAAGCTGCTAAATTTGTAACGTGTGGCGATAAATCCGTAACGAATTTCTCAACGAGAGGAAAACAAGCAATGTCTTTTATCTATTACAATTACAAATCACCTTATTGTCCAAGAGATGGGAATTTTCTAATCTTCCCTTCATTTTGACACTTTTCGGTCCCCGCTCCTTCTCAGTATACGGTCCATCCACCTGGAACACTCTCCCACTCTCTCTCCGTCAGAAACACTCTCTCTCCTCCTTCTAGTCCGCCCTCAAAACTCACCTCTTTCAACAGTTCTAGCACTATATCACCACACTCCCCACCCCAAGCTGACCGTCGTAATGTTTTTTCACTATTTGTGGTACGTGAGTCATTGTCTAAAGCTTGCGCATGCGTGTGCGAGTTGTGAGTGCGCGCTTAGAGTTATAATTATTATAAGATAAGCGCATTATAAATACCGTAATTATTATTATTATTAGAATGTAAATCCATACACAAGTTCATAAAACATGATATTTTAACATTGTCAGTGGACGCAAATTTCATTTCTTTGAAAACTGGGTAAGTTCAACAGGCGAATAATCCCATCAACCAATGGAAGAGGAATATGAATTATATGAATAGGACCAGCAAGAGGCAAAGAACCTCATGAGCCCCCGCAAATGCGGGGGCTCATGAGGTTCTTCGCCTCTATCAGTTGAGCGATGTTCGCATCTTCCCGGCGGGGAAGTAATATTAACCTTTGTGCCGCAAGCAGACACCTGTAGTGCTTACTGTCCCACTGGCAGGGTGCACACGACTGTTGAATAGCAAACACTGACTGACATGGACAACAACAACGTTAACACAGCATAAATGTGAGCAAGTTCAGGAATACACTAGGTGAACTGGAAATAATGACCTTCCGACAATTCAAACACAAAACAGAATGAACATATCAAAGGCACACTACTGTTCAAAGATACACTTCTGTTACAGATGGTTACGAAACGTTACATACAGGTCTAGTTATGGTTGATTTAGACACAGGAGAATCCAGTTCAGCATCCGTCTGCTTCATATCAAGTAACCTGACAATGACTACTCCGTTCTAGAAATACAACGCTGTCAGTGCGAGAAACAGATAAAAATAGATTGACACGCTAACGGCTGCACAAAATAAATAAGCGCGATTACGCGTGTGCTTTATCTGCGTGTCCAAACTGCTGTTAAAGTTTATTAGGTGTGCCGACAAGGCATAACAAACACAAATTGTGCTGAAAGGTGTCTTCAGATTTACGCGGAATGGTACTTTAACTGCTTAACCTCTTTCCCGCCAGTAGATGCAGACAGCGATTCTGAAATCTTGGTTAATTAAACGCCGAAAAACTTTCGCCGTCCAAGTAAACATGGACACGATATGGTGGCATACAGGCATACATACTCACGATCCCCCGAAAATCATGACAATCTATGTCTCTTGCAGATCTATGCATCATGTCGACTTTTTGTCGACAATGAAAGGGCTGAGTTCAATTTTTTTTGCTATCCAAAGTCTGTTAGTCAAACTGTTGCCACAAAAATTATCATAACATTTATTTGGTACCGACACAAGAAAGGGGATTTTTGTGAAATGGAGCCACAAGCCACTTGACTTCACCTTACACATTTGAGTTCACTTTGCACTTTGGCAGGTGTGAATACATGAATTGTTTGATATCGGTAGTAATTAAAAACATGGAATGTTCTGTACACGCGCAACCAAATCATGATTGACGAAAAACAATACAAAAACACACACACACACAAAAACCCAAAACAAAACCAAAACAAAACAAAAACAAAAAAAAAAACACAAAGAAAAAACAACAACCAAACAACAAATGATAACAATAGCACTTGCATTACCCTCTTGTCTGCTGTTGGCAAAACCGCTCGGAGGGACCCGCTGAGCGGTTTTCCAAATAGAAGGCAAAAGGAATGATAATAACAGAAAGGCAGCGCCAAAATCGTACAGTATGTGCAGAATTATATGAGTACATTTCAACAAAGACGAGTTTAACTCCTTCAGTCCCGACACACCACAGCGAGACATTGATCGAGCACGATAGTTCAAGGGTGGTGCCAAAATAGCTTGACGCCCATAGGCGCCAAGCTATTCTGGCACCACCCTTGAACTATCATGCTCGATCTGTCTCTAGAATTGCAATACAGTCCTTCACAGAGCAACTCCACAATTTGGGAATTTCGGTCGTGGGGTAGAATGTCTGTGTTAAACTACCAGTTTTATGGAATTAAAGTAACAAAACACAACCATGTTAATCAATGTCATTAACACAAATAATAGTGTTTGGTTGGTTAGTTTCGGGACTTGACGTCCACTGCACCGGAGTGATGATGGACTACCCTAACGGGCGGGTTATGGGGTACAGAGACAGCTGATGCCTATGGAATACAACCTGAACAATGATCAGTTCAGGCGCACTGTAACTGTACCAATTTGTTTTGCCCGGACCTTTAACGGCCTTGCCATCTGAACAAGCCCTTCTTTTTACCTGCACATACTCGTGTATAGCAATAGCATGAGCATTAACATAGGAGATTGCTGGTCCTAGAATCGAACCTCTAAGCCATAAGATCCAAAGTCACAGACCAGCACACGTTTAAAAGTTGTCAGGTTGGTCAAACCTGGTACTAAATACGTAGTAATACATAACTCAAAATAATAAAACATTTAACATGTTTGATGCTTTATCAAGTTAAACGTAATATAGTTGTGTTTTTTTGGGTTTTTTTAAACATTTTTTTTTGTTTTATTTTTTTCAAGAAATTGGTAGTCTGCCATTTTCGACTAAAAATTCTAGCAGTAAGGTCCCAAATCACAATTTAATAATCAGGCTCTGAAATACTATGAAACTAAGCCTATAACAAAAACACATTTCCATACAGTTCGGTCTAATTAAAATGTGGACGCAGGATACAATGTATGATATTTTAGAAAAGAAGCTGTACACGAGTTCGTGAGCAACAGCGATACGTGGATTTGTGTTGTCCTGTCAGTTTGCACTCCGCGGCTTTTAGTCGCAAAGTCTCACATCACTACACAGCAACACAGTGATACGCTTCAACAGTTACGAATATGCAGGAATGCTTTCTCAAATTAAAGGTAATACGTTTCAAAGCGTACAAGCATGGTACGATTTGAACTTTAGAGCTGCAAGGCATGAAAGTTAAAATCTGGAAGCAGAATAGATACACAAGTCACCTTAAAGGTACTAAATGCATACACAAAAACATCACGTTAAAATTTTGTTTTATATGTATATGTATATGTTGTTCTGTGAATTTTCACTTTTCTCTTTCGAGACGCAAGGTCTTAAATCACAAATTACAACAGTTATGCACTTCGCAAGTTATGAATATGCAGGAAAGCAACTCTCACATTTACGGCAGGTGCACGACAATACGATTTACAAATGACATTTGTTTTAGCAACTATACTTATTATACTTACACGCTTTTTTAGCTTCTCATGTCTGCTGCAAGCGTAACTGTGCATAACAGATGTCAGCAACTACTATGGGCAAAGTCAATGGTATGCAAAGAAAGCTGGAGCATAAACTAGAGCAATGAACATTTATGTGCAATGAGGTGCAAAAATATGCACTCGTCTATGCATACAGGAAACTAAACAATAGATCTTCAGATGGTGGCATATTTTTTTTAACTCATTCGAGACGTGCCGCCTTCGGATACGCGGCATAAGCCGTGTATCCGGAGGCGGCACGTCTCGAATGAGTTAAGTCTTTACACGTCTTCTCATTGGCTTGACTCCATTCGCCTTTTTTCCGCAGTCGCCCGTTTTTAAGGCAATCGGAATATTCTTATCACATGTTGCCATGGTAACATGTCATATTGCTACGATGGCAATGTACTCTCTGAGCAAAACGTTTTTCCCCAAATACGTCTGGCCAATCACAAACATATATATAAGCTTCATTTAGTTTAAACCTCTAAGCACAAAAATGCTGATAAATAAATAATTTCGGGAGTTGCACAACAAAAACAATTGTATGCAGGGTGTTATGTGATACCGTTGGTACCATTTTCATACTAATAAAAAGTCAAAAGTTCGAAAATATCAACGACAGAAAAATCCAAGCATTGGCTGCATACTTACTGCCCATAGTCGAGACAGCGCAGAAACAGACAGATAAATAAAAACTATGGGGGCCATTACACAAAATATATACATGTATATGCACGCCTTGTGTACAACCTATGGCACATATTTCATACAAAAGAATAGTTCAAAAAGCATTTAATTAGACAATAACTTAGAAAGAAATGTCCAGGCGGTAGCCGTTCGCCCTGGATAGTTGACCGGCAGCCGAAAGCACTGAACTTTTGCGTCACACGTATTAGCTTGGGGTTCTTTCAAGGGTATACTTCGTGCTTATATATTTTAAAGGTTGAGGACAACATCGTTGTATTAAGAGTTAGGCGTTGCCAGTGGTTCTTGTCGCCTGGTGGGTCCGATTGGAGATTTCAATGTCAGAGGTCAAAGCAGAGGGCTGTTCCTGTCACCTCGTGGGTTCGATCGGTGATTTCAATGTCAGAGGTCAAAGCCGAGGGCTTTAGTCCTCGGCTTTGACCTCTGACATTGAATTCCCCATTCGGACCTACGAGGCAACAAGAACCACTGGCAAAGCCTAACTCGTAATACAACTAATATCATATGATATGACATCATTTTGTTTTACGTGCATCAACAACATATTATTGCGCGTTTCTAACTGTAAGCAACTGTATTAACTCATTAGAGACATGCCGCATTCCGGACACGCGGCTGTATACGAATGCAGCACGTCTCCAGTAAGTTAAACACTGTTCAATACACAACTGTAGTTCGCAAAGCACGAATAAGAAAAATGTACGTCAAGTCCGGAAACATACAGGAATAGTCTGGTGACCCTCAGCTGATAATTGTACGTCAAATTATTCTGTTTTTCAGCAATCGAGGCCATCAAGAGATGCTGATTGCTTAATTACGTGACAGTAGCTCCAGCATGCAATCGTCAGTCCTGTGAAAACAACAAAAATGTGCGCATTAATACAATGACCCAGGCATGGCGGCGTTTGTTTTTACATAAATGCACAGAGAAAAGGTTCCTGCTAACAAAATACAAAAATAAATTGACGTGCCTGTCACTAGTGTAGAGCTGTATTGTACACACGATTAAACGAAAGACAGACCGTGAAAAATACAACTTGACCGCATTGTCCCAGTTCAAAATTCACTGAAGACGTTTTTTGTTTTGTCAGGCCTTTGGCACGCAGCACATCGTTTTCCCCAGCAAATTGTTAACCGACTTTTGTTTTCTTTCAGATTCCGCTTTTTTATGACAGGGAAGTGGATGCAAAGTGCGGAGAAGGGATGGGGTGGTTTATTGTATGGTTGCGCGTGTGTTTGAGAGAGTGCACTTGTGTTTTGTGCATGGGCAGTGAGTCCAGTGTTTTTCTGGA
This sequence comes from Semisulcospira habei, assembly GCA_036245525.1. Lineage (NCBI taxonomy): Eukaryota > Metazoa > Mollusca > Gastropoda > Semisulcospiridae > Semisulcospira > Semisulcospira habei. The sequence goes on from BTPG01000003.1 coordinate 39,666,205, forward strand.
GAATGGCGTTTTACAAAAAAATGTGTATAATAATAATAATAATAATAATAATAATAATAATTATTATTATTATATTATTATCATTATTAAGTAAATTTCAAATCAGTTTGTGACAAGCAGAGATGTTATCTGGCTCCCTGCTTTTTTTACTTCTTAAAATATTCACTGTTCTTCAAATGAATGATTAAACGAACAAAATGTACGAACAAAAATATACAATTACATGAAGTAAACGGTGGACTTCCTGCAGAGCTTGCTCAGTCAGATTGCAGGCTTCACACGCCTGCGCGTAGCTGTACACTTCCGCCGGTATCTTTCCATGCTCGTGGGCTTCCGGGTAGCGCATGCGCGTGTGATGTCCTACGCAGATCTCTAGCTCCGAAGCTAGTTCGGACAATGTGACGTCCCCAACATGAGCGGCCAAAACTGTGATCTCGTGTGACAGGGAAGCCATATTTGCATCTCTGTGTAAAAGTACCGCTTTCAGCGCTTTCTCCATCGCCTGTTGAGGATAGACAAAAACACAACAAGCGAATCAATCAAAAACAAACAAGCAACCAGTCCACCAACTAAGCATGCAAGCAATAAATTAGCCCCTTCCCTGCTAAGGGACGTACACAACCGTCTGAAATTATTGTTCACTGAAGGACCAAAAGCCACAGCTGTCGAATGAACATGGACACAAAGTGGTCTCAGCAAGAAGCTTAGATCCTCATGAGCCCCCGCAGTCGCGGGGGCTCACGATGATCTATGCCTCTAGCTCTTAAGGCCCCGCCACACATGCCTGATTTTGAGGCCGATTCTCGAGCAGTTTCGAATCGGAGTGTGATCGGACCGGACTACAAAAACGTGTGCACTGCCACACATTCCCCGACTTTTTTTTTTTTGCCGACCGGTTTGAATCGAAGATCAAGGTCGTACCTGTTCAGCGAATGGCTGCTAGTTTTGACAGTGATGATGAAGTGCTTGCATTATCAGCAGGTTTGCATCATATTCTGGAAGAGGCGGGCGAAACATCGGCAACGGAGATGGTACTGATCTTCCGCCATTTTCAAACTTAAACGACATGCTTTGCGAGACGCGCTCTGATTGGTTGAAGATTACAATCGGGGCCGATTCGGGTCGGAAAAATAGAGCAGGTTCTAAATACCAGATTCCCAGCCGATTGGGATCGGATCGGATATATGACGTCATCCGATCGCAATCGGATCGGAATCGGCTTCAAAATCGGGGCACAACCGGCATGTGTGGCGGGGCCTTTAGATTTCGTTCACTTTTTCTCGACAGTCAAGGGGTTAAACACAAGGAAAAACCAACAAAAACAAAACAACCACCAAACAGGCAAACTATAACTAGTAAATGGAAATCTCCATTGCTTTATCAGACAAACCTGATGAGACATATAGCAGACCCAGCAATGACCCCGATCACAGCTCCCCCTCGCGGCTTGCGCTGCAGCCAGGTCCGCCTCAGCCTGTCGCATCCAGCGGCGCGCGTCTCCCGGCTGGGGGTTGGCTCTTCTGGTGCTTTCCTTGTACCACGACATTCCACCGCTAGACGGTGGCTCACAGCCCTCGTCAAAGTCCTGTGCGTTTGCCTCATAGTAGTCTCTGTGACGGCGACTGCGTGCATCCATCCGCGAGAAGAACGACGAGAAGGACGATTCGAAGTCAGATCCATCCGCAACGTCTTGAGCTTCCTCAGTAGGGAGAAGCCTTCCTTGTTCCAGCAGTTGGACGTAACGCTGAATGGTCTGCGTCACTTGGGTATAGAAGGGGGCGTTTTCAGGAGGGTTCTTGTCAGGATGCCATTGCAAATACAGTCTCCTCACCACGCGCCTCCGCTCTGCCAGGTCCGGCTGTCTCCAAGCGTCGGTGAGGATCTGTCGTATGTTTCTGAGTACTTCGTTTATGTTAAGTGGTGCGTCTCCACCAGCGTCTTCTCCCTCAGCTGGTTGTTCCCCAACGGGTACCAACGCTGCATCGGCCTCTTCCTGCGCAACAGCAGCGACCATTCTCGGCCTTGGGTCGCCAAACTTGAACAGCACTGTACACGAGACCTGTATTTCCCCTCCAAAGTCAAAGCCCACGTCCACGATGTATTGCCGTGTCCAGGGAGGCGTGTCGTCATCTCCACCATCAGCACGTCTTCTGACCACGGCGTATACGTAGGTTGGTACGTTGTCTTCTGTCTCATTTTCATTAAACTCGTCTTCCACTTCAAAGCCGACATACTCCCCGTCCGCGAACACACAGTCGAGACTGTTGTCAAGGTAACAGTGAAACCTGAGAGGTACATAAGCACCAGGAGTAGGAAATACTGATGATCCATCGCGCAGTGCTGTTGAGTTGTACTCTGAAATTCCAAATTCATCCATTTCTTGCGCTGCAAGCTTTGGGTCCACGAAGACACTTTTCAAAAAGTGAGCACATCCCGGCCGAAAGTGTAGAGCAAACTGAACTGCTCGGGCAAGATCTTGGGCTGCATCATGCGCAGATCTACAACTTATGTTGTCAATGTACAACGTGTATGACCCATCTTGACCCTTGCCTACGAACGATCTCTTTGTCTCGTCGCTATTTGGCAAGATCTCGTTATCCAGTGCGAGTACAGTCCTTAATCCAGTGACTTCTTTGACGCTGATAAGGGACAGTTTCTCTCTGACCTGCTGCTCTGTTTTTTGGTTAAACGTGTCTTTGTGCTGCACCATATCCTCTTTGTGCTGATGGTACGCCAAGCGGACGACGCACGCAATGTACTCCACGTGTACCAACATGTCAGCCAGGCGCCTTGAGTATTCTCCGTCAGTTGCAGTGTGTTTGACATCTTCTGGGATGATCTCTTTGACAATGTCAGACAAATACTTCATCCTGTGATCCTGGGGAAGAAGGGTCACTTTATCTTCAGGTTGTAAATAGAAGATTTCCATTTCGCTGAAGTTCAAGAAAAATCTCATATTTCTTTGCGGCAGTTCTTTGATCCTATCTACCAGACGTTCCCTGTTTTTGTACACGAGTTGTGTCGACTTTACGAGTTCATGATTTTCTGAAGGTAGGTAGACATGGTGAATCGTCAGATGACTTTGCTGCTCGTTATCTAATCCAAGACATTTGAACAGACCGTGCACAGCTTGCTTTACGATTTTCATTGCCTCTACGTGAAGTTCTTGATGTCCCCACCGTGACTTCAGCTGTGAGAGAACTCTGGCATAGTGATTGGCTGTCACTTGCTGCTGCACACCCAGCCTCTGGAAGAGTTTGCGAAAACGGTGGAATTGGAATGGCAGTCGGTGAATGTATCCTGTGATTGTTTCTTCTTGCAATATATCAATCAGCACATTTTCTGCAAGCAGCATTCGTTTGATGTCCACATCACAGATAACTGGCAGCTGAGCAATTTGAGCGAGTTCAGACTCTTGAAGCTGTTCTTCCAAGTACCTGTACAAACTGCTCATGGCCTCCTCTAACAGGTACTTGTCATAATTTTCCCAGACAGTGCTGTTGTCGAGAGAACTGCACAACTTTCGAACATGTTCCATGACTGTTTCTTTTGGAGCCTGCTGTTGCCAATCTAACTGTCGCATAACTTCATTGCGAGTAATGCTGTCTGTTATTGACGCAGGGTCGGCTGTCTCGTGCAGGATGTACGTGCTCGTCCAGACAAGGTACAGATGTCGTCTGCTGCAGCTCTCATCAAAAGAAATCAGATGATCATACGCCAACGGTTCCGCAATAACAGCTAAACGCTGTCCCTCGGAGGTCTTAAGCCAGTCCAAAGGCCGGAGGAAGCGGACAAACCGTAATTGTTCCACCAGACGGGTTTCCTTCAAATCATTTCTGTGAAACAAATGTCGCACAAGTAGGTCAGACCTCTTCGTTGTTTTTTCTGTTATTCTACCACCACTGTCATCGCGCAGCCGAAAGGCGAACTCAAGGAACTTCTGCTCTGTGACTTTCCACACAATGCCCGCTTTCCGCATGAAGTCATTCCATTCCCAGCTGCAGTATGGTTCAGGTGGGAATTTTTCGGGTGGTCGACACATCTCTAAAAAAACTTGTTCATGCGGAGAGTAAAAGTATTGTGCTTTACACAGCAAACCATCAAATTCAATGAAGGCGGTATTTTTCAGCTCTGCGCACATTTTTTCCATTTCAGTCTCATTCAGACATTGTGAGTCTAAAAGCTTTTTCACGAAGATAACGTGAGTTAGTATGACATTTCTTGGTAGTGCAGCAATTGAAGGCAGGAGGTCTAGTTGGTAAAACTGTGTATTAGATCTTACACTGAAGCGTAGGAAGTCACGCAGACCCTCTGGAACGTTGTCCCTGCGCAGCACTGTGACATGCTCATGCCTCTCAAGGGCCCAGGAAGCCAGACCTTTGCCTGGGACATCACTGTCAATACACAGGACTGGGATATTGTCTGAGATGGGGCCAATCTTCTCGTCGATATCAACGAAGAATGGAAGAGATTTCAGCTTTCGTATCAGTTTTGATTCATCGTGAAAGGCCTCTTGCAGAGTTGGAAGGCTGGTGTCAAAGTAATTTAAGACACATCTAGCCTTAATTCTGGAAGATGTCAAATGGGCTTCGCATGAAATCAGAGCCTGAAGTAAGGCCGCGGGATGGCTGATGGAGGCCACGATGTCTTCAGCGATGCACAGAGGTGGCAGTTGACTTGTCTCTAAGAATGCCAGGGGCAACGTTTTCAGTGTTTCCCAAAGCTGAGGGTTTGCCACGTCCCGTTCAGCTGATAAATGGATCACACGATGACCGTCTTTCACAGGAAACAGAAACAGCTGACGTGTGATTCCTGTCTCTTTCCTAGCAGGGATCAAACTCCAGTCCTGGATACTTTCAAGTTTTTCCTCTAAAGTCCTCCAATACTCCGCTGTTGCCGCTCCTTTGCAAGATACTAACTGTTCCTCAAGGAATATCCAGACGTTCTTCAACCATTTCCTGTCGGGAAGTTCGTCTTGTAGTAATAAGCAGGGTCTTCCAGTTTTGAATGTTGCTTCTGACAGAGTATCTGACAACATTTGTGACAGCACGGGGATGTTTAACTCGTGGATCATTGACGTCGTCTTTTCAAGAACGGGCAGAAAGTATTTGAAGACTTTTTCGTGCAGAAAAGCGCTAGATGACCCCGGCAACAAAGAAAAGTGCCTGGAAGCAATAGGCTTCAAGCTGTCCTCGATTACCTGGAAAACGTGCAGATCTCCAGACTGGCGGAGACAAAGAGGCAGACCGTCAAGATGATCAAAGAAGGCTGAGTCCTGAGTGAGAAATCTCAGCAACAACTGAACGTTGGAAGCGTCCTTGAAAGATGTATCGCCCACTGGTCTCGGAAGACTTTCAATGTTGCATCCGTCTACATGCTGAGATTTTAGAAATATTATCACAGAGACAGGAGCCATTTCTTTCACGCGTGTTTCGCCGCTCTCAATGAAATTCTTCATTACGTGGTACGGCGTCTCAAGAACGCCCATGTTGAGTTTTTTCAGGAGCTTGTGAAATCTGTCTTTCATTTCACCTGCGACCTTTTCTCTCTCTAAAATCCTCTGGGTGCTTTCTTGGGACCCTACACTTGTTATGTGAACCTTCTGTTGTAACGAATCCCTGAAGAAGCGAATGGCGTCACTGAAGTACCCTGGAAATCCATCAGACTTCACGACAGGAACCCATGCTGTGATGGAAGACGCTTCATTCACGACAGGAAACAGAGGCAGTTCCCGGCGCCCGATCTGTCTGTACAGCTCCTCCATCACAAGCTTCCAGAAAGGCGATGTGGCTTTGTCCAAGCTGGGGAACAAAGTGTGGTAGTGCTTGATAAAAACTAATGTACTGGCATCTAATTCTTGCTTCTTTGAAAACCACAGGCTCTTCACCCGTTCAATGGCCGTGATGTATGCTGGGACCACGACCTGTAGCGCCAGGGCCTTGTTCCACTCCGTCCTGGCGTCCTCCTTGTTATCCCACAGACTGCGGCGAGTTTCCTGATCCAGTGCAAAGTGGCCGTTGACGTGTACTGGAAGACCAGTTTCTACTGGTAGAGGCAGCATGCAGAACGCAACGCCATTCTCATATTTAGGAACAGAGCACGGGCCATGAGCCGCGCGTTCAAACACCCGTACTGCCACACCGCCGCGGGGTAGGAGGTTCAATTGTTGCCAGTGGTTTATTTTTTGTGTTCGTTCTGAAAATGTGTCAGAGGCGAACCCAACTCTGTGGACAGCCAACCACTTTTCACATTTATTACTGGAGTCTGTCATGGTCAAAGACATAACGGACTGGCACTCTGCAATGTCACATGGGTGCACTCCTTCTTTGATACTGTTGACTGCTTGCTCAAATCTGTCCACCTCTTTGCTGCGCGTATCATCCAGATCCGTCCGTACCTCGTACTCTAGTTCTAGTTTCCCAGTGTCAACGTTTACCGAATAAACTGCCATGCTGCGCAGGTTCTTCAGGAACAGCAGATTCCTCGCCAAATTGATTTTGAACGAATCGAGTAACTGTTTAAGTTGTTTGTCAGGCATGGGTTCCTTCTTGATTTTAGATGTTTCTGCCATCTGCTCGGTGCGTAGAGGAAGTCTGAAGATTGTTCCTGGCTTTGTCATGTCTATACTATCAAACATATACCCTTTAAACATCTCAGGGTATGACTTTTTCAAGTATTCCACATCATCAAACTTATAGCCGGCAGCACCGCTGTCGTCAATGGGCAGATACAAGCAGTTGGGATCAAAAGTAACGAACGCTTGATTCTCTTCACTTTCTCGCGTCCAGAAAGAAGGGGTATCGGTGATATGATGGACTGCAATAAATCCCACCCCGTACTGTCCGGTCTTAAGGGGGGCCAATGCCTTGCTGCCCTCTCCTACTTTTATGATCCCATCCAAGTCATCATCAGTAAAGAACGCGTTGTTGTACACACACAAGGCTGGACCCTGCAGCTGCTCCCAACCGTCAAGAACCTTTTTCGTTTTAAGTGTCCTCAAATCTTTAATGAACTTTATTTCTGTTGCCCCTGCGTCATCAGCATTTTGAACGAGTTCCTTAAGTACAGAGTCACAAGTGTATCCTTCCAGAAGCCTTTTGATTCGGACAGTCAGTTCTTCTTTTTGGCCCCAGGGGATGGCTTTCGCAAGTCTCAGGAAGTCTTGTCTCTTCTTGGTTTTGACACCCAGCAGACGGGCTGCTTCAGCGGGTATTTGATCGCTTACAAAATGCAGGGTAGATCGCAACCACTTGGAATCATCCAGTGCAAGACGATCAGCACGTTGCATATGTCCCTCGCGATCAGGCAAGTAGACGATGGATCCATCCAAACATTCACCAGTTTGTTTCACCGCTTTACTAAGCAGCTGTGCAACACGTGATGCCAGGCTGATTGTATCCTCAGGGAGTGTGCGTCCACTGTATTCTCCGTGAATCAGCTGAAGAACCTGTACGCCATCCTTGACGTCGAATTCCTCTCTGACGCCGATCACTTCAAACAGTGTTCTGTACTGGAGAAGGTTGTTATCTAGCTTTAATAGGTATGGACGACAGTCGAAATCGTTTTGGAAAGCAACTTGCTTTGGGAAGACAAAATCAGTCCCAATTAAGACGCATGGCGCTGACGCCAAGTTTTGAAAAACGATGGCGCTAAAATCATTTCTTCGTGATTGTCTCAGGCATTCAGTCAGAAACTTGTACACTGCCCCGACCACTCCACCCATGATCTGTTCATCGATTCCTTTCTGTGTTTGGTGCTCTTTTATGACCGACTCCAATTGACGTATGACCAGCAGCATGAGGGACTCGCTAGTGTAATCTTCCTTGACTCCAACACCGACCGCTTGCATAACATTCTTAGTCTTTCCTATCAGCTGGGAACCAGCCAGCCCAATCGCTTTTGAGTCAAACAGCTTTGCCTTGCAAGCAACGATGTTCTGGAGGCTGTCAGAAAAGATTTCTTTTGGGGCAGCAAAGCTGGCTGGGTCAACTGTTCCCTCCCATGGGAACGGCCAGTTGTCCGGTTTTTTCATCACTGGGAGAAATCTAATCTCAGACAGGGACGACTTGGCTCCACCAGGAAGTAAATCAAAACGAAATTTTGAGTTTGCAGGACTGTAGGTGGACAGGTAGAGGATTAAGTGACGAACTCTGTCAAGGGCCTGCTGAGTGTTTTCAGTGTACAATCTGCCGACAGAGCTTGCTCTTTCAAGCACCTGGTCACTAGCAAGATCGTCCGTCACCATTCCGAGTTTTTCCAAACGCTCTAGGATTTTCTGTGTGCAGAAGTTGTTTTTCTCTCCTTTTCTGCAGACTGGAAAAACACCATCAGAAGGGAGAAACAGCTTTGCAGCTTCTTTTTCCGGGTGAACAAGCTGTCTCGGGATCCTCAGGTCTGTGGTACCCTCACACGGGATGCACGCTGTCACACGAAGCAAGTTTTGAAGCTCCTGGTGCTCCTGCAGCAAAGCGTACAACACGATACGGTCTCTCTTTTCAGGCAGCAGACGATCACTGCTGATGTTGGGGAGGAAGACTCGTTTATAGAACGCCGCTTTGGTCACGACTCTTTTTTTGAACCTTTTCCCGCCAGTCTCTTGGAGGGTGCGACAGATGTCTGCGGGGATGTCGACCACGCTGCCACCACCATCCCAGAACATCTGCAAGACCTTCCAGCAGATGTCGCCAACCTCCGATTCTCGGAAACCAGACTCGAGGAACACTGCTTCATGGAATCCGACCCACTGGCCACTGTGAGGGACCGGGAACAGTGTGATTCCTTTATCGATCAAGTCAGTGTAGAACGTCCTCTTCAGGTCGGGGTTTTCAGCGCGCGGCCACAAAGCGAAGAATGCAGTATAGTCACCATGGCCGGCGGCCTCTGTGTGCAGGTTTTCCAGAAGAAGCGTGTATGCTCGGCAGATAGGATCAGCGTACAACGCTCGGTTCCACTCTGTGTTCATGCTGTCAAATTCTTCTTCGGTTTGTTCCAGCACGCCGCGGCGGCTTGACGCTAGAGAAAATGTGCTGTTAATGTGCACAGGAAATGGGGCGCGCACAAGGTTCTGTGGCAGTGGGAGGAAGCAGAAAAGATGGCCAACCGTGTAGAAACTTGCTGGAAGGGTTTTCAGTGGCAGTATCGCCCTGTCACTTAGTGAAACTGCGACAGTTGCTAAGGGTAACAGCTTGTTACGTGAGGCAAACGCAATTTGTGCTGATTCCCCGATACCGGTGGTCCAAGCCAGTCGCCAGTGAGTGGAACTGCTACATGCCACCACTCTACACAGATGATGGGCTTGGCTCGTCATTTCAGCTCTAATATCCAAGTCTTCAAGGATTCTGATGTCATGCAGATTGTCAAAATGTTTGCTGCAAAAGCGGAGAACCGACTCATCTCCGAGACGCAGTCCTGGTTCGTGGAGTATGGTGCGTTTAGATGTTTTATTCACAGTCAGCAAACACTGAGGTGACGCAGGATCTGCGCTTTTCTGTGGAATGTAGAATACCTTTAAGGTCTGCACGTTCTGTGTGAAAAGCAACAGATTGCCAGCCGACTCCAGAATTAATTTAAACAGCTCACGGCGCTTGGTCTCGTCATAGCACTTGGCTTTCAGGTGACTCTCTTCTGCCTGTTGACGCGTTCTCAGTGGAAATCTGAAGAGTGTCCCATTGTAAAAAACACCGGGTTTGTCTGTCAGCAAGCACCCAAAGATGCCCTGAAATGGCTTGAACTGCTGTGGCCAACGTGACAGCAAAGCTTGGTTCTTGGTGTGCTGGAAATTGATGCACATGCCTGCTTGTCCTTTAAGATATTTGCGCTCTGGGTCGAACATGCCCATACGGTATCCACTCAGAACACATGGGGTGTCCGTCAAGTTGTACACAACATTGAATCCGAGTCCGAACTTTCCAACCTTTGTCGAGTCTTCTTCCTTTGTCCTTGCGCCGAGTCTACAGATATTGGCAAAATCGTCATCGGAGAACACAGCGTCGTTGTAAGCCCAGATCGCCGGCCCTTGTTGAGAGGCCATTTTTGGGAAGAGCAGGCAAGCACCAGCTTCGGAATTCTCACTGGCATCAAGGTTTTCGCGCTCGTCGAGAAGAAAGCACACTTCACTGGCGCCGGCGTCGTCCGCATTCTGGATGAGCTCTTTGGGCACTGACAGTCCGTCCCTGTACGAGTGCTCCAGCAGGTCTCGTATGCGGTCCCTGATGTCCTCGTGTTGACTAAAGGAAGAATCTATCGCTTCCAAGCCCGCCAGTGACTGATCCCGCATGTCCAGTGCTCCAAGCTTCAGAGCGGTGTCCTGCGGAACAGACGGGTGCACGAAACACAAGTCATCTGAGTCGCTGGAGCCCTCTGGGTTTCCAGTGCATAGCACAGTGCATTCTCCGGCCGGTTTGAACCTCAGGACAGTGTTCTGTTGGCTGATTATTGGGACTGGAACCGACCCGTCACAGGCGATCGTTTCTTCTGTCAATTTGTTTAGAACTGTTATCACAAGATTCAAATCGCTCTTGTAGCGTGGGTGGTGCTCAGTCGTGTTTTCGTGGTCTTGTTGGATTTGTAAGATCACTTCTCTGAGCATTTTCTCATCCTGACGTTCGGCCGCCCCACATTTCAGAAGCAATTCTTTCACCTCTTCAAAGTCCACGGCCAACGGGTATCGGTACGGTCTGAGATTTAAGTCGTCCGACTCCCTTGTAACCCAGATACAGCAAGGCTGGACAAAGCGGTCGCCAGATTCCAATAAAACACACTTTTCCGCCTTTAGTGCGTGTACAACCATTGTGTTATTGCGCTGATTATAGAGAATTTTGAAGATTTCAGTCAAAAGAAGCCTGTATAGAGCAGACTCATCCGCGCTGAAGTGCTTTGCAATGTTCCGAACGTGTTGTACAATGCATTCCATAGTCGGCGCTTTCGTTTGCAGCCCTGAAGATACTTTCTTTGACAGCCCAGGTCTCATGACTGGTTCCGCCGATCCTAGAAGTTTGACAAAAACACATTGGTGGATGTTTTGGGCCTTTGCGACTGTAGGAGTAGACTTCAGCGGCAATGATTTGGGGTACCCCTCTGGTTTCTCTCCACTCTGCAGGCAAGGCAAGCACTGGATGGTTGAAAGTTTTTCTAGGGTGGCAGAGTCCAGTGAGTCTCCATGCTTCATCAAGAATTTCCACACTGCCTCGGATTCCCTCAAGGCTGCAAACTGACTTCCGTGTGCAAATTCGCTTTCAATGTGCTTTGCAGTTGCTATCAAATGTTCTGCGTCGACACATGTCTCACTTCGCATGCCAAGCTTTTCAAATTTCTTTAGCATATCTGTCTGAGAGAAATGTTCAGCTGGAAGACGATCCTGAAATGCAAACAGCTCAACAAGCATTGGTGACGTAGGGTCATACAGGTCACCAGCTGTTCTGCGCTGACCTCCGCGAGTCAGTACGAACGGTACTTGTTTGGCGAGAGAACGTATGTTCTTGTCAGCCATGAAGTCTTTGTTACAGATGACATAAGTCATAAATCTGTCGACGTCAGAGGCAGAATAGTTGCGTGGAGTTGGTACGCTCATCAGCTGTAGCATTTCGGACACAATATCCGCCAAGCTGAGTGTCCGGGCGCCCAACTGTCCGCTGGCCATCTCACAGACACCGGAATGGCACAACATTCGCCGAGGCAGCCGCACGGGTGGTAAAATACCAGGGCCAGCAAAACAGTCCACTTCTTCCAATCTAACAAAACGATTTGTTTCTGCCTCGGTAAACAACGCCAACTGCCGCAGAAGGCCCCTGGTTTCTCTGTTAATGTTCCTTGCGCTAGCGATAGTGTCAACAAGTCCCTGTCTCTCCAGTTCTGTCGCGTCTGAATTGAACGTGCTTACGCTTTGTCTGCACATCCAGGAGTCAGCAGCGATCCGTCCCAAAGCGGTCAGAATTCCGTCAATATTAGAATACTGCACAATATGACCAAGAACCTTTCTGTGTGTGGTGACATAGTGTGGCAGATCAAAAAGGACAGTTATCCCAAGTTTTGCTAGACAGGAAAACAGATCTTGTGAAAGCACCCCGCCGACCCAAGGCATATGACAAATATATAGTCCACTTAGAGGCAGAAGCTTCAAGAGACGTCCTTGAGGAGCTGGCAACAAGGTCATGTTCATAAAGCGTCCGAGGTCCTCACTCCATGGTTTACTCCCGGACAGAAACTGCCAGAGCTGCTCGATCCATGGGTCCCCGGAGGGAAGAATGGGAGCGGGAGCGTTAGACCTGGCGCGAAGACTTTCTTCAATTAGTTGTGGCAGTTGCATGGAATCGGCACTCAAAACGTGCAAGGAAAAAGCGCCTGAAGCAGAAGAACGTTAGTTTTATATTATTTTTTAGACGGACTAACTTACCATGTAGACCCACATATACACTTTTGCTCAAGTGAAATGCTTAGCATCTTATTTGAATAGAAGTGTACTTGTGGCGTACTCCCCGAGTGGGTCTATCTGGGGATATGAGAACGCCACAAGTACACTTCTATTGATATCAGACATTTAGCATCTCATTTGAATGGAATTGTAGCGTGCATCAGTGAGCCTTTTTCGGGAAACACTCCTGCCATCGGTACAAACTGTTTTCTTTTGTGGTACAGCAACTAGAATTCAAAGAAAACGAATTCATGAAAATTCAACAAATGGCCTGAGGCGATTTTCCAGAGACAAGAAGTGACATCAGAAAAACGGAACCCGCATGCTTATCATTAGATTTTACAATAATTAAAATCGATGTAGAACTTTTTTATAATATAAGAATAACGTATGTTTCGTTACACACGTTTAAAGAAGAGCAAAAACAGAGGCAACAGCAGCAATAATGTTTCAATGATAGCTTTACAAAAACACCATTAGCCACTGAATGCTACAATTTACAAAAGAGTTTAACTACCAGCCACTCCCCTCCCCTGTACTTATGAGCCACATTTGTCAGACTAATGATATCCAGTTGTACCGGATTCAGCAATGCGACGAAGATGTTCTTCCAGAGGAAACCGAAGTCTTGTTTCGCAGAACCTGTTCTGGATTCCTGGGAACAGTGCTTGGAGGGCTCCATCACACAAGTAAACGTCTCTACCTCCACTGCTCCACCTGCTGGTGAAAGGCGCAAACGTCCCGTCCGCGAGCGGCAGAAGCTGTAGACTGGTCAGTAGATTGTATGGCGCTCCCTGCGAGCACAGATACTCCAGCACGTGTAGTTTGTTCTGCCGAGTCAGGCGTGGCACACAGGACGAAACAAACTGTTTTACCGCATCCGGTGTCACTCTGGTCACGAAGGTCAGAAGTCCTACCAAGCAAGTAAAAAAGAACAAGCATCACCTTCAAAATCTCACAGTATTGTACCAAGTTAGTACGAAAGAACTGCAGAAATCTGAACGCATATAAATAGTTCTGTCCCTTATAAGTGCCTTGTATTTTGTTTTGGTATTTTTTTTTTACCTCTTACGTATACTTGGTACATTGCATTACATGACCAAGTAAGTAGGAAAATGCACTGACAAGGAAGAGAATTATGCATATTAGACCAATGATCATAGACATAGTTGCCTTAATTCATTCGAGACGTGCAGCCTCCGGATACGCGGTGTTACGTTTGTGGTTGAGTTATTCTCTTGAGAGCATGTGTGTGTTGATCATAAGAAAGATCCGATATTCATTTGAGTTATTTGGAATAAGAATTACGTACCTTTATAGTAGGATTCATTTTCTTTTGTACGGAGAATTGCGATCAATTTCTGTTGTGGAAGTAAAATGGCGCGTCTTTTCGTTACACTGTTGCAATAGTCCGACCTCGTTTGACCTAAAATGTTCCCGAAAAGGCGTGATTATTCTAGTGACCTCATATATGACGACAACGTTGTTGGTAACATTTCGTAACATAGTATCAAATACGCCGGGATATTAGCGAAAGCTGTAGTTCATTCTGGGTGTTCTTTTTAATGAATATTAATGAGTTTTGGTTACGTTCTCTTTTCTGATTGGTTGATTTGTGTGAATTTGCTAGATTATTCTGGAAATCTGTAATAGTATAAAAGACCGCGCTAGGAAGTATGTGTGTACATTGTATGAGAAACGCATTGTGTCAAAAGTGTTGATGCATTGTATAGGAGACAGTGTATCAGTGTTTGTGCATTTGTGGATGCATTGTGCTGAGATTGCATCCCTGCAATAACATATTGTTGGAACTGTTACTCCAGTGTGGTCTACAACCTTGTGCTACGTGTGACGAGTTGCAGCTGAGTGAAGTTTCTTTACAAGATCCCTACGTGCGTGCGCCTGGTGTAATTGTATCATACTACGACTACCACGTAACACGCGGCATAAGCCGCCTATCTGGAGGCGCACGTCTCGAATGAATTAAGCACAAAGGAAGAAAGGCAGGGAGATGGAGGAGGGAGGGGGTGAGTGGGAGGGTGTGTGTGTGGGGTGGGGGTGGGGGTGGGGGGTGGGGGGTGGGGGGGGTAGCGGGGAAGAGTGGCATCGCAAAAATTGTTTAGGTCTAGATAAATAATCACCGGTCTGTAATGCACAGTTATGTCCACTATCGGCGCTTTTTCCCTACCTACTTAAATAGTACCTTATTCCAAACTTTAAGCACTGGAAGTCACACGTTTTGGTTTTGTTATAGAAATTTCTTCACACACATGTATACACCAAAGCATTTCTAATGGAGAAAAAAGAAAGCGGCATCGAAACGAGAACAGAAACAGTTATATAAAGTTCTTGGTTTTTTTCTTGCATTTTGCACGCGTGACATGCGACAGTGGTCAGTTTGGGATGAGCTTTGTACAGCTACTGTACCGCTACCGATATAACCCACGCATATGATTCAAACCTTGTTGGTTAAGTCCATCCATAACGTGATTAGGCAGGTCCAGAAGGTTTTCATTCATCGTTCTGTACACTTCCCTGACAGCGTCTGCGACGTCTGTTTGTACATCGGGGACCTCACTTAACACGGCTTCTCTAAGAGTAATCCACTGGCCTCCACAGCTTCGAGTGAAGAATGCCTTTCTCGCAGCAAGGTCGGCGTACACTGTTTGTGCTAGAGGTTTCCAGCGATCATTTACTTGTGCCAATTCCGGTAAAATACCGTAGAATTTCGCAGCGGTCATCAGTCTTTGTTCCAAGATGCTGAAATAAAGATTAAGTTTATTTTCGAATTCTGAAATAAAGTAATAAAATTAACTCATTCAGCCCGACGGCCGTATTTTTAAATTTTGGCGGCGTCAGCTGATGACTATGCACCAGTTGCAGGAGATGGATCGACCATGATAATTCAAGGGCAGTGCCAGATTAGCTTGACGCCGACAGGCGCAAAGCTAATCTGGCACTGCCCTTGAATTATCATGGTTGACCCATCGCCTGCTGTAGTGCGTCAGGGCTGAATGGGTTCAGATAAGCACGTCAGCCTTGGCTCGCTGGAACCATAACAATGGCTACAAAGTATGCAAACCGTGAAACTGCAAATTGCGAAATCTAGAGTAATCCCCGAAAGATGCAGACGTTTACCGCCTGATTCTTCAATGAACACAAACCTGGAAGGATCCTGGATTTCCAAAATCTATAAAGATTAAACTCGAACAAAACGCAAAAATACGGAATTACATCTGAATAAAAACCCGCAATACGGCGTCAGTTTTGAGAGGAAATACGCATCAAATCTTTATTCTAAAAATAATAATAACAATAATAATAAAAGTAATAATAATTTTTAAAAAATAATAATAAGTTAATAATAATAATAATAATAATAATAATAATAATAATAATAATAATAATAATAATAATAATAATAATAATAATAAATTCTTTCGCCAATCAGTTTGAATTTACCATTCCAGCAGTCTCGTGTAGGCCCTCGGCAGAAGAACCTCGATAAGAAACAGGTTCCACTTGACTGAGCTCTCGTAGTTCTTGCGGCTGCGCCGTTGGTCCGGCCACTCCAGATTGCGGCGGTTCTGACTCACGGCGAATCCCCCATTGACGTGCACGGGCAGGCCGGTCATGGAACGAGTGTCCAGCGGCAGAGGCAGAGTGCAAAACACCTGTTAAGGGGGAATGCACATTATTAGCTATTTCAAGCCTTACTCCCGCAGCCGGTGCATATCTATTAGAGGACGCCTCCTAAATTAACCACAAAACAATTAGTTATCTGGGTTTAACGCCTTCTCGGCGTTAAACCCACATAACTAGCAAATTGTTTTGTGGTTAATTTAGGAGGCGTCCTCTAACGGATGCGAACCGGCTGTTTGAGTCCATAATAGCTCCAGAATAGTACCAGGTTAGCTAGCTGCCTGAAGGCCTGTATGGTAATTGATCAAACCCAAAAGGGCAGCATCATAGGATGCTTCTTTCATGCCAACAATACATTACTACAAAGCTAATTATCGATACGATCTTAATACCCTCCCCCCACCCCGCCCCCCCCCTAAACAAATAAAATAAAATAAATAAAATAACATTAATAAATAAATAAAATAAAATAAAATAAATAATTAAATGAATACAAAAAAATAAATGAAATAAAAAACAAAAATAAAAATCTGCGTAGATGACTTAAAGTAAACCAACACATTAATTACCTGTAGAGACGGATTAAGTTTGTCTTACACATTTCCTTGTTTAAGGCGTCAAGCGAAAGCTGTATCAAACTCACCTCCTTCTTTTAAACCTTCGAGTGGAAGAGCTGTATCAAGCATTGTGTGATACGTTCCGGTGCGTGAACGGCCACGTGTGTAGAAATTTGTCTTGCAGAAAGTCTGGTCAACGAAACGTGACCTAACTCACGTGCGATGACGTCATTTTATAGTCACGACTGACACTCTGGCGTCATTATTGCGCTGTTACGTCATCATGTACAAACATTATTTTGTCTGGCATCGAAAATACGTCGAATTACAAAGTAAATTACTCAAGATCTTTATAAAGGCACGATGGTGGCTGTGTTGCTCTTTTGGCGTGTGCACCCCCATCCGGGTCTGTCCTGGGGGACTTGGGTGGGGTTAACTACTTTTTAGTTATCAGGGTCACCCTGGTCAGCCGCACAGGGTGGGTTTTCCCTTCTATTCTGGGGCATGAGTTTCTGTCTACCCTTGGTCCAAACACCTGTATTTTCCTTTTTTAAACTCTCCCTGCTGTCTGCGCTGTCTGTAGCTCTTGATATTGGATGTGTGTTGCTAGATGGTCTTAGGTTTATTTAGCGTATTAGACCGGCTAGCGACATACATTCAATATTCTGTTTAGGTGTTCTTCACAAGCAGTGCTGGCACGTCCTGAGGAAGTCTTGTTGCTGTCGGGACGTTAAGCAATGTACAAACTACAACATTTGGCGTGTGCCGAAAACCAACTTGCATCGAATTACTGCTAACAGGAAGGTGAGTAGAAATAGGTTCTCACATATGAGTTTAGGGGATACTGAAAATTTCAATCTCGTGGTCTTTAGACCTTTCCTTACTCACTAAAGCTTGTAGGATGAGGTTTTAAAACCACTTGAGTTAGATTCTCAGTATCACCCAAACTCCGATGTAAGAATCTATGTCAAATTTATTCCACAAGCATTTCTGCCTCAGGTGTGCAAAATACAGTGGGTCCACTTTCGTGAAAAATGATGCTTTCATTGTATTTCAATGAAAGGCTTGCTTTGCACAAACCTGAACTTAATGTATTAATGAAGAGCGGATGCATGAACGATTGGTGACTTAATTTATACTGTTTCACATTATTGCTGTCACACCTAAGCCAACACGGTTTGCTCCTGGAACAACTTTTTATCCCCACCTCCTCGGAAAATTTATTTCTAACATGCCGAACAAAACGTCCACCGGGATGGATGGTATCGACAACAAAATTCTAAAAATGTCACTACCCTATATGGTAGAGGCACTCACTTGTATCTTTAACCTCTATATAAAACACTCAACTATTTTCAAAGTGGTCAAGGTAATTCCAGTCCATAAATCAAAAGATCTTGAAGATGTCAATAACTACCGTTCTATCTCACTTTTGTCGGCCCTGTCAAAACCCCTTGAAAAACACATACAAAAACACCACCTCGATTTTCTAGAAAAGGGCAATTTAATGAATATTCATCAGTCCGGCTTTAGACCGAAACATTCATGTCAGTCAGCACTGACACACATTGTAGACAGCTGGCTGGAATCAATAAATAAAAACCTGATGTCTGGAGCTGTTTTCTTAGACCTACAAAAGCATTTGATCTTGTCGACCATGACATTCTCTTAAAAAAGCTAGCAGCATACCATATAAGTGAAACCGCCAAAGCCATCTTTTGATCATACATAAAGACAGAAAACAAAAGGTATATACCCATGGAAAATACTCTAAACAAGAACAAGTTAACTACGGTGTCCTCCAGGGGTCGATCTTGGGAAATCTTCTATTTATAATATTCATTAATGATTTGCCTTTGCATATTACTAACACTGATGTCAACTGCAATCTGTTTGCGGACGATACGAGCCTCCATGTTTCGGGTAAAAAATCAACTGACATTAACCTTAGCTTACAAAGTAGTCTCAGCGAGGTTTCCGACCGTTGCAGAGTGAATCATATGGTTCTTCATCCAGGAAAAACAAAGAGTATTTTAATCACTACACGACAAAAACACCAACGCCGACCACAGCCGTTACATTTACAACTGAACGCTAAACCGTTAGAACATGTCACAGAGCATAAATTCTTGGAAATACACGTTGACGAACAACTATGTTGAGAGACGCATATAAATACAGTCTGTACAACCATTGCTAAAAACACTTTCCTGTTGTCCCAGCTTAGACAAATAACGGATACACATACTCGTAAACTGTTTTTTCATGCCCATATCAAGTCGCATGTTGATTATGTCTCCACAGTGTGGAACGGTTGTAGTGATGTTCACGTTAACAGGTTAAACTCTATATATAAAAGAGCTGTCAAAATGATAGATACGCGGCCCATTCCTACCACAGACGAATTTAGACATCTAAACATTCTCGGCCTGCGTCAACAACTTAGTTTTAACAAATGCATCCTCATGCACAAGATATTAAATAACATGACACCGCAGTATCTAACCACCAAATTTATGCCACAGCAAGAACGCGAACGGATCTCAAGGAATAATACTTTACCCTACCTCTGCCTAGAATTGACCTCATTAAAACTAGTTTTTCATGTTCTGGACCGTTTGTATGGAACACTATTCCTGCACATTTGAAGACTATAGCCTCGCTTGGAATCTTTAAAACGAAACCTTTTGATTACCTGATGAGCCAAACATAACATCACTGGGCACTTATTTAAACAAACCCTGATGGTTAATACTTTCATGTACCACATGCATTTATGTATAATGTTGTTTTGTTTTGTGTGTGTGTGTGTGTGTGTGTGTGTGTGTGTGTGTGTGTGTGTTTGCGTGTGTGTGTGTGTGTGTGTGTGTGTGTGTGTGTGTGTGTGTGTGTGTGTGTGTGTGTGTGTGTGTGTGTGTGTGTGTGTGTGTGTGTGGTATAAGATGAATGTTGAGTGTTACTAATATTTATGTATGAATTTGTTTCATTATTATTTTTTTTTTTAATTATTATTATTTTGTTTTTATTTCCTTTTAAATTATTGTTGCATGAAATAATGTGTGTAAATATAATGTCTTTTTTTATATATTGTAGATGTTAGGAAAGGCAAGTTTGTAAAATGTCGATTTGCTTCTGTCAAAACTTTTTACCGTTGATAAATAAAGTTTCACCATCATCCTTCTGAAAGCATTCCTAACAACTGCGCGCGTCATCTTGAAGTGATGTAGCGACATAAACTTGATTTTTGACATATCCGTGTTATTCTCTTCGCTACCACTGAACGCAAATATTGCTCTTAAATCTTTGTTAATTCAGTCCCAAGGAACCCCAACTGTCAGTTGTGTCAGCAAGAGCCAATATCGCCATAAGCCACCGCACCCGCGAGGCTCATGATGACCTATGTGTCTTGCAGATGGATCCTATTGAGAGTTCCTCGGTTGTGAAGGGGTTAAGTAAAAATATTATAGGCAAAATTTTGAAAAAAATCGGGCATGTGGTTCAGAGATATTGCCTGCACAAAGGCTCACACAACTATGGCCTCTGCGACCTTCCCCTTACAGGTCGTGATTTCGTTCTGTTAAAGACATCACATATCAGGGTAAGGCGTCATTTCCTAAAAGAATTCAGAGCAAATCAGTACAGCGGTTTCAGTAGTCTCTACTCAATAATCTGCAAAACAAATATGCCAACTATGACCTTGATCTTGAGTTAGAGGCGCAGGATTGATGGCAATGTATGAGATGGTAAAATGATAGTATCTAAAATTTGGATTGAATAGGCCCAATGGTTTTTGAGATATTGCCTAGCACACAATTCTTCACAAAACAAATATGGCCGTTGTGACTTTGGCCTTAGAGGGCAGTGAATAGATTCTGGTGTGCAACACTCTGTGTCGTCACAAAATATCACAATTTGCCATTTGGATCAAATCGTTTCGGTGTTTAGAGTAACATTGCCTGGAAAATGGCATACATAGTCAATGTAGCCGTTGTGACCTTGACCTTGATGAAAGTGACATGATTGTGGTGTGGGATACTCTGTATTGAGAAAAAGTAGCAACATCTAAAGTTTGGAACAAACTGGCTGGATGGTTTCCGATATATACGCGAGACAAACACTGCTCCTTATATAAGCTGTTTCATATTAAGTGCTCTTTGTGTTTCATAATAGAAACAAGATACCTCTCCAGGAAAATGCGTGCCTCCAAAACAAGAAAAAGAAAACCAAACGAATGCCACTGGTTATCTGATGTCCGAAGATTGCTATTTATTACAAGAGTGGCTATTTAAAAAAACTCACAAATCTGAATGCTGATTTAGGTGTTTCAAAATGGCAAAAAATAAAAAAAGCAGAAGAGTCAAAAATAACATTTTCTCGGCGTGTTTTTATTTTCATCACGCCTGACATTCTTGTACCGGAAATAAGGCTCAATAAAGTAGCTCTATATTACTGCACAGGCAGAATTTGGGAAAAGTTATTTCGTTTCGACGGGAGCAATGTGTTTCATACCAGGCACTGTTTCGAAATCGGGGCTCCTCCCCTACATTCTCTTCAACAAATCCTTCCCATCCACCTTCTCACTCAAGACACTCGTAAGTTCACCTGGCTTTGAATCGTGTCCCCAGAGAGTGCTGATGCGACTCCAACACCCGGTCTGTAGTTCAGCCGTGGATCAGTACAAAGTTCTGTCTCTTCTGAATTAAGCTCCCTGGATCCTGGAAAGTAGCTGACGACCAGCCATTGCTCATTTTCTCGTGATTTTGTCTTGCAGTCGTAAGTTTCCGTCGTAAGCTGCATCAGGTCGCTGTAGACACCAAGGCTTGGAAGAGCTCCTGCTTCACCTGGAAGGCTTTCCTTGAACTTTTGTCTGGCAACGGTGACATCCCTCCGGCAAGGTAAAGCAATGGTTATGGAGAACAAAGGTATTGCGTTCGAGCTTTCCTTCCTCGACCAGTACCCGCAGATGCATGTTATATTGTTCAGGAAAAGCAGCATGGTGCTACCCTCTTGTTTCAAGCTGTTGAGAAGATCAAACAGATTGTCATCAGTGTAGATGGTGGAAGAGGTTGACGTATCAGTGACAATTTGTCGTAAGGGAAACCAGAAAACGGTGCCACGAAAATGACCTGTCTGAACAGTGTCTTGAGATATTCCGAGCAAGCTGCCTCCCAGGCAATGCAGAACAGACTGCAGTTCCCTTCCTCGTATGTCAGACAGGTGTTTGGTGGTGCAATACCGCCTCTCATCTTTTGAAGGATCCATGTACATGAGTTTGTCTCCGCTTAGAATGACAACTCGGTCTGCAGAAAGAAAAGAAAGAAGAAAAGAATCGCTAAGGAAAAAAAGTTCGTTTATAACACCGTGTGTCGTGCTTGCCTTCTCTAAGACTGTTTTTTTTTCTCTGTTGTTTGGTTTTTTTTTATCTTACACGCTTGGCAGTCACCTTTTTGGAATGGATTTTGCACTAAGAGTGTAGCATTTTTTAAAAGGCAGTATACACTAGATAATAATTATTTGTGGGAGTTTGTGCGTGAGTGCATATGCGTTTGAAGTGTGTGTGTGTGTGTGTAAGTGTGGCTGCGTGAAACATGCGCTTGAAGTTTGTGTGGGGATGCGTGCGCAAAACATTCGTAAGTGCAGGTGCAGAGGCTCACGAGAATCTATGTCTCTTAGAGATGGAAATTAAGTTGTTGCTGGCTCAAATCTGAAAACTGCTTACCGGTCAAGTGAAACACAGATTTGAATCCGAGTCCAAAGCGGCCGACTTTCATGGGTTTTTTCTCCTTGATACTTTTATGCAGCATGCGTATGCTTTTCCAGTCATCGTCAGTGAACAGCCCGTTGTTGTAGACACACAGAGCTGGACCCTGGAACAATTGGAAGAGGAGAGTCAGACAGAAGCAATAAATCTGATTTTAACTCATTCGAGACGTGTTGCGTAAGCCGCGTATCCGGACACAGCACGTCTCGAATGAGTCAATACACAATAGGGTCTCAGGTTTCAAGTCCATGAAACCTGAGTGTACTCTAGAACCAGTTACAGATGACGGATCGACTGTGATAGTTCAGAACGTGTCCTAGAATAGCTTCGTGCTGTTCTGACGCCCCATGAAAGTGTATAGCAGATCTTGTCATAACGTACCTTTTAGGACTGAAAAACGGGTGCAAAAAATTCAGTAATCATAGCACACAATATGCGACACGGAATGATTCTTTTTCCGGGATTGAATTGCCCCATTAACATCTCACGGAGTTAAAAAAAAAAAAAAAAAAAAAAAACACAACAAAAAAAAACACACACACAAAAAAAAAAAACAACACGCGCGCATACACACAGGATCCCTCGGTGTTCGCATTAATCGGTAATTCTCAATATTTTGTCAGAGGTTTGAAGGGAAATACCGCAAATGAAAGAGGCAAGTCGATATAGATCAGAACTTTAGAGAATATATATCAAAAGAAGAATACCGGAAAGGTCATTGTCATCGCCATGTAAATCTGAGTGTTTGCACCCAAACTCCCCCCTCCCCTCTCGCCCCCCCCCCCCCCTCCCCCCCCCCCCCCCCGCCCCCCATCCCCACCAAGGTCCTTGATTTTTAGAGGCAAGACTAAAACCGTCATGCTCACACCCACCGTCGTTAGATTTTTTGAGTCCTGACTAAGTGTTTTGGCAGGACTGATTTGACGGTGGGTGCTATTTTAACCAGGTAACCATGAAAGAAAATACCGATAGTAAAGAAAAACCTCGAGCGAACAGTGATACCTGTCAAACTGTGCTGGTAGAGTGTTTGGAGAAATTAATGCAGTTGCTGCAATGTGTAAGACTTGGCGGAGTCGGCGGGCGATTTTCGACTGACTTAGCTATGAGAGCGAGTCTCTCTCTCTCTCTCTCTCTCTCTCTTACCTGACATCACTCAAATAATATCTAGTTATGCATAGACAAGCGAATGTACGTGTATATTCTAACAATCATGTGTATATGCGTGTGTGTGTACGTGTGTGTGTTTGCATGTGTGTGTGTGTGTGTGTGTGTGCGCGCGTGTGTGCGTTTGTGCGTGCATGCGTGTGTTTATTTTTTTATTGGACTGTATGTTTTGTATCACTGTGATCTGATATCCCTGTTTTATGTAAATTTTTTACTTAGTCGTAGTTTTAGCAGCGGCAGGTACGAAAAATGACATAGTCATTGACTGTGTTAATATCTTCACCGTTGCAAAATAAAGATTCAGTGATTCATTGATTCATTCATTGATTCTCTAACGCCATCTACTTCCCTATTATTCTTACACACGCACCCAAGAACGCAAGTATGCACGCACGCACGCACACAACCCTTGAATATTCTTACCTTCAAATAGTGCAAGTGAGGATAATTGTTCAACTCATCCTGCCTCACATTCTGATGGAACTTCCGCGTATCTGCCACGATAATCACTCTGGAAGCATCCGCATCTTCCGCGTTCTGAACCATCTCCTGTTTTATAACATCCAAAAGGAAAATATAGCCGTTGGTTATTGAGACTGAACCCCGTCCTGCTGAAAACAAGTGAACGCAATCTAACTGCAAGAGGCGTAGATCCTCAAGAGCCCCCGCGAATGCGGGGGCTCTTGAGGATCTATGCCTCTTGCTGAGACCACTGTGAGTTCATGCTTTTTTTTGTTGACAGTTGTGGCCTTTGGTCGTTCAATGAACACAGATTTCAAAAACGTCCGTTGGCAGAGATGGGTTAATGACAATCAGCCTACCAAGGCCACCATGCATAAGCTGACAGGAAGACTCTGTTTCGACCAGCAGACTTTACGCCAACAGGCGGTAATAAATAAATCTGTACCTTCAGTATTTGTCCATCATCCGGGTACTCTCGCAGAACTTTCTGGATGTCTTCGATCAGCGAGGGCCGAATCGCCTCTTCCTCCAGTCCGTCAACGTCTCTATCTCCGGGGTCCCAAAGGAACTCTTCAGAAAAACAATACAAGGCCATGTTGCGACTGTGCAAATCGCATGCGTCAAATACCAGGAGCGGATCAGTCACCTCGAGGGGGTGGGGTGGGGTTCCAACTTTTTGTTTGGGTCCTTCTTCCTCACACAAAAGGCCTCTCCGATGCTAGATCTTCTTCCAGCGGCCAGAGGGGGGAAGTGGGGAGGGATGGGCGGACGGGGGTTGACTCTCACCACTCGCCAAAGTATCAAACAACGGAGGAGGAAGGCGGGGGGGGGGGGGGGGTGAGGTAGCATGTGTGTGTTTAAAAAAAAATCAAACAGGGAGGAGGGGCTGGAGGGGGGAAGGGGGGCCCTGTCCAAACACCCAAAAAGGGACTTTGCTTTAGCATTTTAAAGAATGTTGGGTCGGGGGTTGGGGGGAGGTGGGGGGTTGGAGGTGTATATGTGTGTGTGCGTGTGTGTGTGTGTGTGTGTGTGTGTGTGTGTGTGTGTGTGTGTGTGTGTGTGTGTGTGTGTGTGTGTTGGGGGGGGGGGGGGGGTCCGGAACCCCTGAACCACCCCCCTCCTCTAATCCGCTTATGCAGCTAATACAGCTTTTTGGTTTCTCGTTCACAGAACATTCAAAAAAGTTTACTCCTCTGCTCCCTTGTGCACTATACTTTGATTATTACATCCTGACAAAAATACTTTTGTCTCTTATTTTCTGTATCGTCTGTTACGGTCACAGACAAGTCATTGACGAAAACTTCACCGTGAAACATAACTTAATTATGCTCCAAGATCAAACTATGTACTTACAATACATCCTAAAACGTTCCATTATCAATTCATTCCACACAGCAGGGATACAACCGAACGCAGAACAATGTCCGCGTACAAGTCAAGCGAAAGAAGGTGAGCAGGGAGACAACTGTCTCCTTCGGGCGGGTTCATTCCCTTACTTTTGTTGCCTGCAACAGCTGTCAACTGCAGCGCAAAGATGTGCATTCGTGTTTACTTTGCACTCAGTCAAACATTCTCGACATAACTCATATTGTAAAGAGAAGGCTTCAATATGCAGTGATATCGCTACTTCTCTACACTTTTTTTTCCATACATTACTCTTTTTTAAAAAAATGTTTTAGAGAAGAGGTAGACCGAAGCAACATCAAAACAGGCGTGGATTAATGTTGCTCTAGCTATACAAAGTCCGAAGTATGGCCGAGTCACAGGACCTGCCCCCCCCCTCCCCCTCCCATCCCCTCCACCCTTTCCTCACCCCCTCCCCCCTTACCCCGGTACCTAAGCCACTTATTATCACTTACTTCTGGTTTAGGAAGAAGCTATGACTGTTTTGCATTGTCAATGGCTGGCTTGTTGTCTGCTTTGATAGCTGGCTTGTTGGTTAACACATTCTACCCCAAGACAGAAATCCCCAAATTTTGAAGTTGCCCTCAGAAGGACTGTATTACAATTCTAGAGACAGATCGATTAAAATAGTTCAAGGGTGGTGCCAGAATAGCTTGGCGCCTATAGGCACCACCCTTGAACTATCATGCTCGATCCGTGTCTTGCTGTGCTGTGTCGGGGCTGAATGAGTTAATCGGCTTCTAAGTTGGCTGGCTGAGGATCAAGTAACTACGAGTTGATTCATGAACTAATTTATTTACTTTTCAACTGACGTCTGTCAGTTAATAAGTCATTAAACAAGTGAATTCATTGATTTAAGTGATTGATTGATAAGTAAATAAGTTGGTGAATTCATTGATTTGAAGGATTGATTGTTTGATTACTGATGTACTGATTCATTGTCGATTTATCTTGTTGATTTTGTCATCTAGTTACATATCCTGCCATTGCATTGCAGTCTAACAGGAACCTAAACACTAGGTCACCCGTGAATATCCATAGTTGCCATACGACACTGGCATGAGGAAACACCACCAGAATAGTACAGTACTAACACGTAAACAATATTTTGGCACTGGGCGTGTTTGCGTGCGTGTATGCGTGTGTGTGTATGTGTGTGTGTGTGTGTGTATGTGTGTGTGTGTGTTCCTCTGTGTGTGTGTGTGTGTGTGTGTGTGTGTGTGTATGTGTGTGTGTGTGTGTGTGTGTGTGTGTGTGTGTGTGTGTGTGTAATAAGCTCACAAACACAGAATGACAATGACACTGATACACATATCCCCACTCACAAACCAGATAGGTGAGGCTAGCGCTGGCAGAATTGTACACAAACCAAGGGGAAATCACTCAGCGCTGGACAGACAAACAGTTAGATCCCCTGCTCCCGCCTATCAGGGACCCATTCGCCAGCCCACACTATAATTATGTGGTCGGGTAAATACGCTGATTTCCCACAGTACATGCACAGAACATTACACAACAATAGTACATATAATAACCACATATAGTAATGCACCTTCGTGTTTGTGTATGTATGTTTCTCCTGCCTACTTCCTAAGTTTCGGAGAAAGACATGGGTTATAAGCGAGACCTGATGCATCTTTTTTAGGGATGTAGATGATCGTCTTGTTATATACCTGCGTATTTCTCTGTGGGCTGGCGAATGGGTGCCTGATAGGCGGGGGCAGGGGATCTAACTGTTTGTCTGTCCAGCGCTGAGTGATTCCCCTTGGTTTGTGTACATATCCCCAGAATATTCTTATTGATGACTCATTGATTATGTGCTTACAGAAAATTTTAAAATATACTTTATTTCGGATTATTCTTTTATTGATATGAAACCCCTTTCCCGCGATCGGACACAAAATTATGTTTTTGAAAGCAGGGTAGATTGAACACCGAGTAATCCTATCGATTCGAGGAACAGGGATAGGAGGAGGATCAGCATGAGGCAAAGAACCTCATGAGCCCTCGCATCAGCGGGGGTTCATGAGGTTCTTTGTCTAATGCTAGTGAGTTGTGTCCGCTTTACATCCAACAGTGTTGGAATTAATTCAGAATACCTGAAGTGGTAGACAGTCTTACCTTTGCTTCTGGCCATTGTAAGCTACCCTGGAATTCGCACTACACAGATCAGCGTGACGTCCTTGTTATCCAGCAAGCTGACATGCACCGAGTCAGTGAGGGCTACCTCTCCATTTTCGTCTTCTGCGTTTTCCAATGTAGGTGAAACAGATAATGGAAAAAAAAACCAACAAGATGAGGATTTCATCACAATGTCTACTGTATTGTTTACAGTTCACATGCGTTTTTCTTTAAATAACATTGAGATTTGTTCATATTTTTTAGCCTATCCTTCTGATCTATTTTCCTCCTCTCAAGAGCCAACCTCTGATCAACACACATGCCGGCGCACACAAATAAAGACGGACACACGGCGCTTCCCGCCATTAGTAAGCTCTGCGGCTGGAGTAGCGACAGGATTTCTAAAGGAGAAGAATAGCTCGAGCAGCAAAATGACGTCACAATAAGCTTCACGTCATGGTATCGCTAGTCTCACGACGCTGTGTACAAAGTGACGAATTTGATGTTTGATGTCACACCGCATCCGAAAGGCACGCAGCCTCTTCCAGGGCTGTCTGTTTTCTTCCACACAGCCTCTTCCAGGTCTGTCTGTTTGATGGGAGTATATAGTGGATCCAAAACTTGCAAAAATGAATTGATTATTATTCAAAACGTCGAAGAGGTACAACGCTGGATTACGAACTCATCTAATGTCTATTTCTATATCCCAAATTCCAAGTGAATAGAACGAAAATACGGACTCAAATTTTGGTTAATCGACTTTCAACAAGTGGTCTCCCTAAATCAAACTGTCAGAGAGAGAGAGAGAGAGAGAGAGAGAGAGAGAGAGAGAGAGAGAGAGAGAGAGAGAGGTGGGGGGGGGCAGGATGGGTGGTTGTACATGGTTGGTTGTACATTGCTTAACGTCCTGACAGCAACAAGACTTTCTCAGGACGTGCCTGCACTGCTTGTGAACGAAAAAAAAAAACAAACAAACAAACTAAACAGAATATTGAATTTATGTCGCCAGCCGGTCTAATATGCTAAATAAACCTAAGACCATTTAGCAACACACATCCAATATCAAGAGCTATAGGCAGCACAGACAGTAGGGAGGGTTTAAAAAAGGAAAATACAGGGGAATGGACCAAGGGTATACAGAAACACATAATAATAATACCGTTATTATATAAGCGCTTTTTCTCAAATTTTGGACAAGTCGACTCAAAGCGCCGCGAACTGAAACCCAACACGCACACTCACGTAACAGACACGGATTTACGCCATTTAAGACAAACACAGTACAAGACAGACGAAGGGCCAGTTCAGCTACTGAAGTTACAGAGATTTTTGATCGCTTGTATTTGAAATTTGTAAAGTGGCCTGAAACCGGCACCAAAGTGTGGGGGATGGGGGTGGGGGTGGGGTGGGGGGGGGTGTGTGGAAGAACCGGAGTACCCGGAGAAAGAACCCCCGACGGTCCGCCCGAATTAACGGTGACACTTACCAGAGGAGAAAAATCCGACGCCGGAACCCGTTTTCGAACCTCGCACCTTTGGCATTGGTGGCAGACTCCTTAACCACTGCGCCACGGACCGCCCCAGAATAGAGGACAAAACCACACCAATTGAAAAGATGGAAGAGACAACAGGCATCCCATCCCTGCGCATGAGAAGAGATTGCAAAGCCTTGATACAGTCCACAAAGGTCAAGTCTTCCAAAGACCATCATATGAACGCTAGGATGAAACAACCAACCTCAGGGAGACTGAAAAAATCAAGCTTTGTGAAGGAGACGAGAGCACTGCAGAGAAAACACCAGGCAAAGCTGCCTGCGCAGGTAGAGGCTCTGAATCCTGCTAGCGACCTTCCACCTTGGGAAAGTAAGCCAGAAAACATCACCATCTCTTCCACGGTACCCTACATCACCACCAGAGATGAGCACAGCACTGTGAGCAAGAAAGCCCTGACACTGGCCATGCTCGAAGAAAAGTATCCCCAGGAAGCATGGATACGGGCATACACCGATGGATCAGCCACAGATGCCGTTCAGGATGGAGGGGCTGGGGTGTACATTCAGTACCCAAACGGAAAATGGCAGGCAGAGGAAGTACCAACAGGCCTTCACTGCACAAATTACAGAGCTGAGGTGGAAGCCCTAGTCCGCGCAGCTAACACCCTTAGTGGCACTGCAGACCCTGATGCCCAGATTGTCTTCCTTACTGATGCCATGTCTGTCCTTGAGGCAGCAACAGCAAGCAAACTGCCACGTCTACAAGAGGCACTGCAAAACATCAAGTGCACCAGACTGGTGCTGCAGTGGATCCCTTCACACTGTGGCATCTACGGCAATGAAGAAGCTGACAGAATGGCAAAAGTGGGCGCAGAGAAAGAACAAGATGAAAATGGAGTCAGCTTCACAGAGATGAAGACCATCATTAAGTCTGTGTACAGACCACCACAACGGCCCCTAGACAGTTACCATCAGCTGTCCAGACAAGAGCAGGTGACCATCTTTCGTCTGAGGACCGGGCACAACCGACTCAATTTCCACCTGCACAGACGCTTCCACCTCGTGCCATCTCCCCTGTGCCCTTGTGGAGAAGCAGAGCAGACCGCAGAGCACATCCTCCAGGACTGTGGGAACCACCAGCCGCTGAGGAAGGAGATATGGCCGAAGCCCGCCACTCTACAAGAGAAACTGTACGGGCCTGTGGAGGCGCTACAGAAGACCACAGATTTCATTTTGAGAGCCAAACTCCAAGTGTGACGGCGTTCGAGAAGAAGAAGAAGAAGAAGAGGACAAAACCCACCCTGTGAGGCTGACCAGGGTGAACTTGGGAATTAAAAAATAGTTAACCCCACCCACGTCCCTCTGGGCAGACCCAGGTGGGTGGGTGGGGGGGGGGGAGGAGGGAGGGAGGGAGGGAGCTTTGTGTCAATTCATGTATAGCAATGACTTGTCTGGTGCTTTGCGTTAGTTCAGCAACAATGTATAACACTACTGTGTCTAGCGCTTTAGAGAGATATAATAGGAGATTTTTGGGGCAATTTCTATCGACATCATAATTTTGCTATTTTTGATAACAAACTCACAATGACCGCATCACTCATTTTTCTCGGATACTCTTTGTTTTACTCGGTATAATAGGAGACCCGTAAGACAATGAATTCAATAAAGCCACATCGGTCATTAAATTACGTCATTTTTAATAATAAAATTTGTGACCCCCATTACGCCCCCGTTATTACCCAAGCAACTCTTTGATTTTAAAAAACTGACGAGCATGACCAATGCGTCATTATTGATCTAATTATCTTTCGTATCTCTATTGTTCTATCTCTATAACTATTGTCTCTGTCAACACCTAATGACCCCATTAATTAACTAATTACGGTCATTAACTTGCACACTACCGTTTCTCTCAAATCAAACCAAAACCTGATAGTGCACTCTGTAATAAACTAATGACTTTTTACACACACCCCTGTCAGAGTCGATTTTCTCAAGTAGAACTTTATACTTATTAACAAGTTACAACTAACTTTTAGGAACCTGCAGAGGTAACCTTTAAGTTACTTATCATAAGAACTTATTAATTACTTACCATAAGAACTTATTAATTTCTTACTGTAAGTTCTTATAAGTTCTTACAACAACTTGACTTAAGTCACAACTTACTCGGTCAGATTTGTCAAGATACAAGGACAATAAAAAAACTTTTTTTTCTCAATAATACTCTGGTGGTGGTGCTGTTGGGGCTAAACAATCAGGCACAAGTGGTGTAAATGACATGTCATCTCTCTGCAAAGCAAATGACAAAAATATTGATTGATTACCAAATCTGATTTTTATTTGCTTAAAAGATTGTGTAGTTTTTCTGTGGTTTCCTGAACACCAATCTGTTTTCCCATCTCTAAAAAACTAGCCTTTAATTCTTCAACATTCACGGGAGATTGACTACGCATTTTATTCTGGATTTCAGACTTCTGTTTTTTGTAATTATTTAAATCATCCTGGACTTGCTTAAATTCATCGTCATCAATAAAATTATCATTCAATGCCTTACTGATAATAAGTTTCATACTGCTCAGCTTTGCACCAGCCAGCGTACTCAATGCTTCATGTTTCTGTAACTTCGTATGAAACCTCTTGTTTATGGCCTCCAAACCAAAACAAGCCAGGCATGTAGCAACGCTAACACCCTCAACTGCAATTCCTATTAAACTTCCAATTCCTGTGGCAAACAGAACAATACCCCCTACAGAACATCCAGCTGAAACTGCACCAACAGCCATTGAAGTATTTTGAACAGAATTGAAAACGGTCTTATACCTCCTTTTACATCTGGAGTACCTTGCCTCTTCACTTTCCAAATATTTAATTGCTTCTGTAATATTCATTAAACGAAATGCGTATGCCTGTAATGTTTTATCTGATGCAATTGGTACAGCTGTCGCATGTGGATCAGACGCAAGCGTTGTTTTAGTCGTTACAATTGAATCAGTCGGCTCAAGCGTCGGTAGTATTGGATAGAATTTTACCATTTTTTTATTGACAAATATTTTTTATTTAATCAATGATTACATTTTGCAACTCGTCAAAAGTATACAATTTGCTGGCATAATAAAATGAAACAAGATCAATGTGTTCAAGGTTTATGTAACTTAGAAAAACAAAAGTTGTTTTGTCGACTAATATCTTGACAGCTGGAACACTGCTCGAAACTTCAAAAACATCTACATTTTTTCTAATAGCAATAAAGACTTTTGTTGATTCTGATACTGTTTCATCCCATGTAAGTTTTATTCCCTGTGCAATATTTGCCTCTTTCGCAGAAGTTACAGATCTCATGATAATTTCAAATACTATTGTCGCTTCTCTTGCAATTCTAAAGTTTGCTGGTGCAAACACAACAGAAGTATCAGATCTGCCCTTCCTATTTGTAAGAAGATACCTCCGTTTCTCATAATTTTCAACTTTCAGTTTATCTCTGCTATTGTTGTCTGGGGCAAAGCTTGGAACAAGGCTTACAATCAGCGGCCCAGAGTTAACAACTTTATAAAAACTAAGACACCTTCATCAGTGTATACATAAGGACTAATAAATTCAAACTTTATGTCCCAGTCAATTGTGGGTGCTGGCGTAGGTGCAGGAGGCACAGGTCAAACTACCCACTTATTACCTACATGTATTAAGTTGTAAGGCACGTTATTTACTGGAACTGGTACAGTAACATCACGCAGCTGACCAAGTTTAGGAATCTGTTTTTCACCGTCTTTCATGTCGACAATTACTTTCCTCTTGTACATACCAGTCAAATCAAGTTCAAAACCATATATTTCTCCAATTTCCCCTTCCTTCTCAAAATCCTGTACGTCTGCCAAATCTTTCAACTCTGTTACTGGACATGCAAATGGTATGATTCTCGGCTTTGGACCACCACTCATTTTTATAAACAAAAATAAAATTATTTAATTTCCAACACAACACTAAAATCATGCATTACTACTGGTTTGTTATCCTGATTAGTTACAGATATACACAGTGACTAAAAGAAACTAGAACCTAATTTCTTAAACTGTAAATTAGGAAATCTAGCAACCACACTTTCACAATAGGGAGCAGTTCCAGTTGGCATACATCTCAACAAAGTTGAAGGCTCTCTATTGTGAACATTTTCAGTTGTGTTTAGTTCTTTTAAATAAACATTTAATACTGTGTGTACTGACAAATTGACAGGACTTCTTCCAGTTATTTTATCTTTTTTTGGTGTTAGTAGACTACCAAATATTATTGATGATGATGCCCAATCTTCATCTGGAAATGTAACTAAAAAACCAAGTAACCTTCCTAGTCTAATTGATAATGAATACTCACTACCTTTTGGAAATTCTAATGTAACAAGTACGTTAGCTGGATTTAAAGTTGCTTTAATTTTAAATCCATTTTGTAGCCATTCAGCTAAAGTACAAAAGTCATAATACCCAGATCGTAAAGTATCACCAATCCTAGTGCCATCAGCTACAAAATAAGTTATATCATCTTCTACATTAAACCATTTTACACTATAAAACATTTCATGGATAGCTACAGCCTTGCTACCATCACGATTATCAATCCCATTAGTTAACCACACTGGTTTGCTTGTGTCAAGATTTGTTAATGTGATAAACATTTTTATTATCTCATAAAAAAGAAGGATGAAATTTAAATCACCAACCATTACCACTACAAATGCATTTCAATTTAATGTGAATGCCAAATATAAAATCGCACCTACTTATGAACAGAAAATAATTCAATTAAATCAGCTTGATATAGCTGTAAACGAACAAGATCTATTTCAAGTGAAAGTACCCAACCCCTTTGATCAATATCTAAACCCTCCAATAACAGATGATGCTACTGCAAGAAAGTGGTCCTCAAGTCCACTACAGATGTTTCAAAACCAACTCAACTTTGCTATACTGTGTTCTACTACAGGCTGTGGTGTTTCATTTACAGACCACTTAAATCACTCAAACAAACTCATTAGATCTGTCTACCGTTTCCATGTTTATTACCAGCTTAGACGTATTTTGTCAGAACTGCATACACCACTGCCCACTGAATCCAGTTTCAACAGGTGTAACAACCCCATGGATATGAAAGCATTTGAACACATATGTAATGAATTTAACATAAGCCCCAGGTATGACTTCACACAAAAACTTGATGATCACAATGGTATGGGTACATGGTATTATGCTATGAGTCACAGACAATACCCACAAGATTACTACCCTGGTTACACTTCATTCTCATCAAAATCACAAGTCTGGTTAGGATCAATAGAACAGAAACAGTCTAATGCCTGGACCACATTTATTTTAGACAGGAGTGACGGGTTTACTCAAGCGGGAGTTGAGCGCGTAAATGAGTCTATCAGAACATATGTCTGGTGTTTACTAGGAGCACAATCACTAACAAAATCAAACATTTTGAATGGAAGTGGCAAATTTGAAGCACAAAAACAGTTTCTCGCAAATCTTGAAGATTCAATTAATTCAGTGGTTGATCTCCCATCAAGCATACAGCGCTATCAAGACGTTCTCAGATATGCCAGATCAAAAGTTGACTTTGTAGTTGGCATCGGGTTATACATGTTGCCATCTGACCTTCAACTCCAAATGGGGACAATAACAAATTATAATAATGAAATAGTTGTTGCAGGTGTTGGTCACAAACACGGTCTTAATCAATCTGTAAACTTGGGAGCAACAACCACGCATGTTCAGACGTTAAAATCATTACAGACGGTAACACCCCCGGCCCCAACACCGACACCTATACAACCAGTACAATCAGCCCCGGATCCAACACCAACCTTGACACACATGAGTCAGAGAGAACTGCATTGGTAATAGGCCTAACAGGATTAGGGGTTTTACTTCTTTATCTGTTTCATTAAATAACCCACCATCAACCCTCCTACTGTAACCAAAAAGACCCACACATGCTCCGCCATAAAACCAACTACCTTTGCTGTAGTACTAATCATCCAACTGACAACACTTCCAATTATACCAGGCAAAGCGTCCATTGCTTTCAGAGCCAATTTCTTAAGCAGATCTGAAATATGAGACAGTTGTTTCTTTACCCATGACTGTAAATCTTTTGGGTCTGTTGGAGGTGCTGGTGGTTTTGGCAGTGCTGGACCCCCACCACCGCTTGTGCCACCAACCCCGGAGACAGCTAACACAACAGTACTGATAATAAACCCAAGAGCTGTAATTAAACTAGCAATTGTGATACCCTGTTCTCTGAAAAGTGTTTTCAATCTCTCAGCCAGAGTAGTGTCTTCGTGAAGTATTTTCTGAATAGTTTCTCTAATCCTGTTGACTTGTGTTTTCAGTTTTTCCCTCCCAATACTAATCACTTCTAACCGTCCTGATCTTTCTATCTGCAAATCATTTAATATGTGTTGGATTCTTTCTTTCATTTCTGTGTCAAGATTCCCATTGTCTGCGGTAGCCAGTTTCTCTTTTTCACATTCTATGTGTTTATCAAGCTCACCTAGTTTGGCAACATTGTTTACCATCTCACCTCTTATTGTCTGTAATGATTTATCCAAGCCAATTATCTCTCTCATTGACAAAGGTGGGTCATCTATTGTTTTCATAGCATCATTTATTTGTCCTTCAGTAAATGAGGTTTCTTGTATCACTGTGTTTGCTATTTCTGGTAGGCTTGTTACTGGTGCCATTTCAATTTGTTGCCCTGTTGGTAACTTTGTTTGCGTGTCGTGAAGCGCACTAACCAGTCTAGGCGCAAGTGGTGGCGCGGGAGACCCTCCAATACCAAGGTACCTTACCAACCCAGAGTTACCACCAACTTCACCTTTAATTGTACTTAAAGCTTTAAACTTAGCAGTGTTATTTTTATGTGTTAGATTTATTTTCCCTCTGTCTGTATTTACAAATAAGTGTCCTTTATCATATTCAAACTGATTAGGATCTATTACATCTGGGCGCGCTCCAACACTGTCATAAAATGAGTTTACTTTGTCTTTAAACAGTTCATGATACATACTACTACTAGTTACCATTCCAGTCATATCTGTGATACTGGTATCTGAGACATTCATGTCATCCATTTCAAAATCTTCATGACCAAATCCTCCCACTGCCATTGTTTTATTAATTTAATATTTTTTATTGTGCATAATAAAAATGACACAGTCTTATGGATCAAAGTTAGACCCATACAGAAAACTACGTGAGCCTCTTGGTGTTAAGGGCATTAGACAATCAATCATCATCACAAACAATCCAAGTACCATAGACCAGAATCAAACACTTTCAGTCAAGTTTCCAAACCTAGGCACCAGTGACGTTATTGTTCCTGGCACTGCACACCTAGCATTTAATATTGAACTTTCATCAGACACAGATGTAAACAGAACACTAGTTAACAATCTTGGTAGAACAATTGTTAGAACTATTAAAGTAAAACTTGAAGGACAGGAAGTGTTTAGTCTTGATGATGCTGATGTGTTTTACTGTTACAAAGATCTTTGGCTCACAAGAGAAGAACGAGAAGACCGTATTTACCAAGGCATACAGTCAGATAATATTACCAAACTTCGAATCGATGCTGGAGACAAATCAACCACAGCAGCCAAAGACGTTATTATGGCCGAAACATATGGAACCAGATTTTACATTCCAATTGAGTTTGAAATCCTAACAGCACATTTGCCTTATTACCAAGGAGCACTGAATGATCGTCTGAGTTTTGAACTAACTTTCAATGACTACTCTAAAATTATTAAATCATCTGATCCCAATGCAACATATAAGATCTCTAACATTTCTTTGGAATATGAAATTGTCACACATGATTATTTAGCTACTCTCATTCAAAATCAGTACAAGACAAAACTGCCGATTTATTATGACAGGGTGATTAGACATAGTTTAATACCCAAAGACAAGAGCGACCCGATGTGGAACATAAACCTGAACACACCTGCCAGGTCACTGAAAGGTATACTCATGTTGTTTGTTGAACCCGCGGCTCCATACAAAAGAGATTCAGAAAAATTCTATAATCCAAAGATTACACATTTGTCTTGTACAATCGAAGGCCGTCCTAATCAAGTGTACGCTTCAGGTTTGTTACCTTATCAACACTACGATGAGATCACAAAGTATTTTGTGGGTGGAAGGATTAGAGATAAACCTGCAAACATTGCGTGCAAAGATTTACATCTGTATGACGTAAGGATTGGTCAATACCTTACAAATAAGTATGCTCTTTGGCTAGACCTTCGTAGTACAGATGATGATTATCTTCATGGGTTAGGTCGAAAGGTTGAAAATGGCAGTGACGGGATTACAATTCAGATACAAAAAAAGGTTGAATCCGCTGCAGCCATAAATATATATTTGTACCTGATATATGACGCACAACTGAGCATAGAAGAGAGCAGACTAAAGGGTGTCATGTATTAAATTATATTGTGTATTAAAATGAACCAGAGCTTAATGACACTCGACCCACACTGTGGATTGTTTTGTGGTGCCACCGGGTGTGGTAAAACTGAATTTGTACTTAATCTCTTACAAACAAGATACATACACCACTTTGAAAACATTGTAATATTTTGTCCTACTATTAAACACAACAAAGCTTATCACAACCGTTTATTCATTTGGACTGACAGCAACATCTACTTAGTCGACCCTGAGAAAAAACTGAATGACTACCTACAATATTTTTACAAGCAATTTGAAGGACAGCCAACGTTGTTTATTGTTGATGACTGTTCTGCAGAGAAAGACTTTGTCAAAAAGAGAAACACTTTAGCAGAACTTGCCTTCAGTGGCAGACATGCAAATGTAAGTGTATGGATTCTCACTCAGAAATATAATGCTGTACTGAAAGATTTTCAAGAACAGCTAAAGTTTATCTGTTTGTTTTACTGTAAGGATCGTGACAGCTTTTAAGACTGTCTCAGAGAGAACGATGTCATCCCATATAAGCATGAACGGGATGATGTGAAAAATAAACTGAAATCAACTAAGCATCTAAAGCTCATTTTAAAGACAGATCAGCCCACAGGGTATGGGTTAGTAAATTAATTTATACATTTGTTTGTCCAATAAAAAATGACAGACGGACAAACCCAAATGTTTGATGTTACAGAATGCTTCAAAGATGTTGAGTGCTTTACGGACTTAAAATCACGTGTGTTTGAACCCAGCTTTAAACTCTCAACACCGACAATAAGAATATACATGACATATAATGTTACTTTAGAATATTCAGATGGATTACCACGTTATGATTATGAGACTGTTGATCTTAAGACAAATGCTTTTAAAGTTTATAATGCTAACAGTGGCCACTTGCGTTGGTTTGAGGTACTGTGTGAAGACATATTTGATCAATTAAGAAAACTACATTGTTACATTGAAAGTGTTACATTCAATAAAGTGATATTACACCTGCAGGACAAGACTTCAAGACAAACACCAGGGAAGTGGTTGACTTGTTTACCATAACTACATATAATACAGTATTACATATGGTGTGTCAGTAGTAATATTTTTTTATTTATCATTTTGTCGGTCAAATAAAAAATGACGGACAATGCTCAAAGCTCATCAGGCTCAAGAAACGTGTTTCACACAACAGACTTGCCTATATCTAATACTAATAATGTCTATGAATCAATAGAAAACTCCTTTTCTGTCATACAAGATAATCTTCTTACAGGCAGTGTAAAGATTCAGATTGTTGCTAAAATAGAATTTACTAGAGTAGACGGTGAAGTGATTGTATCATATATATCAACAAGACAACACACAGTTAACACAAGAAGAGAACTGGAGAATGTGTTTAGAGACAGACTGTTGCCTGACTTCCTCCAAGCAATTGACAGTGCAAAAATGAAAGGGTCTGGTTGGCAGGAAGGACATGTACATGAACTACAACTAAAGCAGTCAAGGTATCATCCTATATTAGGTAAATCGTGGATACCACTGCCAACAGAGGTTGCAAACAAAAAGGCTGTCGTTAACATACAGAACAATGAACCCTATTGTTTCATGTGGTGTGTGCTTGCTAAACTACACTTTGTAAAATCAAAACCTGAACGTGTATCTAACTACACCAAATTTGTAAATGAACTCAACTTCAGTGGCATTGAGTTCCCTGTTGAAATAGAGGACATAGACTTATTTTAAAAACTAAATCCCGGTATATCTGTAAATGTGTTTGTGTGGGATAATGAATCTGTTGACAAGTTACAACCCATTAGAGTATCACCACTTGCTCCAACATATGGACAGTCAGAAGATAAACATGTTGACATGCTATTAATTGGCCCTGCCGGTGATGACAATAACTTCCACTACACAATTATCAGAAATATGTCACGTCTAATTCATGGGCATACAACAAAACACAATGGCAAACAGGAAGTGTGTAAGAAATGTTTACAAAGATTTTCTTCTATTGCAGTGGCACACAAACATGTTTTACACTGCAGGTCGGCTGATGACATACAAACTGTACTTAAGTATCCAGATCCTGGTAGTCAAGTATATTTTAAGAACTATGGGACTCAACAAAAGCTGCCGTTTGTAGTGTATGCTGATTTTGAATCACTGGTTGTTCCGTATGAAGGTCCTGTTCCAGAATCATTACCAAAGACTGTAAAGTTGAGTGACCAAGTGGTGTGTTCTTTTGGATATATTATTGTTAGGTCAGACGGACAGCATTCAGAACCTGTTATCTACAGAGGTGAAAATGCAGGATGTCTGTTTTTAACAGAAATGAGACATCTGTATAGTCAGGTAGTACAATATCTCACAACATGTCAGATGCCTTTGGTGATGACAGAAGAAGACAAACTGAAATTTGATACAGCACAGACGTATTGGATTTGTGAACAACCCCTCCAGGGTGATAAAGTTCGTGACCATGATCACATAACTGGATGTTACAAAGGTGCTGCACATAACAATTGTAACTTACTATTAAAAACAGATCCTAAGACATATAAGTTACCAATCTTTTTTCACAATCTAAAAGGATTCACACATTATCATGCAGGCTGTGGACGAGTCTTACTAAAACATTAATTGTATAGCGCAAACAACTGAGAAATACTTGACATTTAGGTTAGACAAATTAGCATTTTATGACTCTATGCAACATTTGTCTTTAGGTCTTGCTAGTTTGGCAGAAGGACTGACTGAGTATCCAATAACAAGTAAATATTTTGAGCCAGACTTGATTAAGAAAGGTGTGTATCCCTATGAGTACATTGATCACTGGGTTGTGTTTGAAGAAAGGAGACTACCACCAAAAGAGAAATTTTATTCTACACTTAATGGTAAAAGTATTTCTGACTCTGAATACCAACATGCACTTGATGCATGGGATAAATTAGGGTGTCAAACGATTGGTAACTACCATGACCAGTACTTGAAAGCTGACGTTTGCTTGCTAGCAGACTTATTTGAAAGTTACCGTGAAAAGGGTTTGTTATACTACAGTCTTGACCCTGCTTGTTACATAACTAGTCCTGGCATGACATGGGATGCATTTTTGAAATCCAGTAAGATATTTATAGACATGTTGTCTGATCGTACGATGGGTGAAATGGTGGAATGTGGTTTGAGGGGAGGAATTAGTATTGCAGCAAATAATTATGCCAGAGCAAACAATAAATATCTGGACGGTCATGGTGACCTTGGGTTTGACCCCTCGAGGTCAAGGTCATTCATTACGTACCTTGACGCGAACAATTTGTATGGCTGGGCAATGTGTGAGTTATTGCCCTTGAAAAACTTTTGTCTGTATGATTTGTCACAGTATGATGTAACACAGTTAACAAACTATATTATGACTCATGACCGAAACGATCCGAAGGGTTGGATCTTTGAAGTAGATCTAGAGTACCCACACCATCTACACGATTACCATAATGATTATCCATTAGCTGTTGAGAAAATGAGTATGACGGGGAAAAAAGAAGACACTAAACTCGTACCAAATCTTAATGACAAATTCAATTACGTTTGTCACTACCGCTTGCTACAGTTTTACATCAGACATGGGTTAGTACTAAAGAAAGTTCATAGAGGAATTCAATTTGATCAGAGTGCTTTCATGAAAGATTACATAATGAAGAAACACAAGATTACGTGCAAGGGACGGCAACACTGCATTTGACAAAGACTTCTTTAAGCTTATGAACAATGCCTGTTTTGGAAAGACTATGGAAAATCCTCATCACCGCAAAGATGTGAGACTAGTCACAACTGAATCGGGTGCAATTAAACTTACAGGTAAGCCACAGTACACAGGGTACAAAGAGTTTCATTCATCATTGTATGCTGTGTCACTCAAAAAAAAAAAGATTGTTAAACTGGACAAGCCAGTATTCATTGGTATGGCAATTCTTGAGTTGTCAAAACTGTTGATGCTTGAATTTTATTATGATTACTTTAAACCAAAGTATCCTGAGTGTCGTCTGCTATACACTGACACTGACTCTATAATCATAGACGTGTGTACTGAAGACTTTTATGAAGACATGAAAACAGAATTACACATGTATGACACGACTGACTACCCTAAGGATCATCCACTGTTTAGCACACAAAACAAGAAAGTGCCTGGAAGTTTAAGGATGAACTGAATGGTGTGCCAATAGTTGAGTACGTTGGACTGAGATCCAAAATGTATTCTATACTGCATCAGAAAGGTAGTCAGTCAAAAGCCAAAGGAATAAAAAAAAAAAAAAACAGCAATAAAAAATAAAGACATTCGTTATGAACATTATAAACAAGTGTTAGATGGGGCATTAATGCCTGATTATCCAAACAAGTCACTGAGATCAAACAAACATAATCTTGAAATGATTCAAACACATAAGAAGTCACTTGCAGTTGGGGACACAAAACGTGTTTTTCATAGTAAAGAAAAAGCTTATGCACCAGGTCATTACAGGCTCAAGTTATCTGAAGAAATAGTTGATGAACTGGTTGATGAATTAATTGATGAGTTAGTTACTGAAATCCTTGAACAGGCTGAAACTGTGAGCATCGAGGCTTTGCTGCTGCGGACACAGCTCCGCTGGGCGGGGCATGTCTCCAGGATGGAGGATCATCGCCTACCAAAGATCACCCTGTTCGGCGAGCTTGCTACTGGACACCGTGACAGAGGGGCACCAAAGAAGAGATACAAAGACTGTCTCAAGAAGTCACTTAGTGCCTGCCAAATCGACCACCACCAGTGGTCTTCGCTTGCTGCGGACCGTGACACCTGGCGCTCCACCATTTACAAGGCAGCTGTCTCCTTTGAGGACTCTCACAGAGCTAGCCTTAAGGACAAGTGGCTCAGGAGAAAAAACAGAGATGCTGCAGCTCAGAACCCTGGCCATACCTTCCCCTGCAGCCACTGCGGTCGAACCTGCCTGTCTCGGATTGGCCTCCGCAGCCACGAACAAGCCTGCAGACGTCGTGGGCAACTCCTATAAAATCTTCGTTCGCGAAGTCAAGCCAAGAGAGTTACTGAAATGAGTAACGGTGTCTGGGGGAATAATCTGTAATTCTTCTCTGACAAATGCCCTTTGGGGTGCAGGCTCGTACAGGTAATATATTGTTGCGTGAGGACTGGGGACTATTTTTTTTATATTGTGTACAGACGTTGACCAGATGGGGTCAGTTGCTCTGCGCTTTACGTCGTTTTCGGCCTCCCCTGGTTGATATAAATATCTCACCTGTTTAGTAAATAAACTTGTGTCGGGTGCTGGGGTTGGTCCTGTTTGTGGCTCTGTAATTGATTTCAATTTATTAGCATCAACAGGCTTTACATGACCTTCATTATTCATTGCTTTTATCACATGTGGTAATCTTTTTACCCACTCTGTGTTATGTGTGTCATGCATGAGTTCCTTTGAATACTGGTAGCTGAAAAGTCTCTCTGATAACTGTTTGTTAAAATTCTCTACAATTGCCTGTGATCTGTGCACACCTGGAATACCGCGTCTAACCAGTACGCTGTGCTTTGCAAATAACTGATTAACAGC
Source organism: Semisulcospira habei (assembly GCA_036245525.1). Classification (NCBI taxonomy): domain Eukaryota; kingdom Metazoa; phylum Mollusca; class Gastropoda; family Semisulcospiridae; genus Semisulcospira; species Semisulcospira habei. The sequence continues at coordinate 39,709,296 of BTPG01000003.1, forward strand.
ACCTTTGAATTCTGATCCGTCATCCCGCCGTGAGATGGCCTTAGTCGCCTGCTCGGCGTTAAACCCAAATAACTAACTAACTGATCCGTCATCAACTTGAACAAGTCTGGGGTATCTTAAAAGGCCTCGACTATATATTTTTGTTAATGCTGTAGCAACTGTGGTAGCAGTCTTGTCAGATATGGGTTCAGCATCCTTGTACCTTGAAGCAATGTCTACAACAGTCAGTGCGTACTTGTATCGTTTCTTTCTTATTGTGTCATGTGGTAGGAACAGGAGGTCCATTTGATGTGTGTCATCTGGGGTAGTGTTTTCAAAATGGGCTCTTGTTATCTTTCTTGGAGCAGGAAGATATATCTGCCAAATTGCTTGTCTCTGCAGCCATTGTTTGACTTGATTGAGTGATACATCTCTGCCCACGGCCGCGTGTAATTTCTGAATAGCGGTTGCTCCTTTCCAATATCCTGATGGAGAGTAATATATTTTTGATAGTTTATTTTCTACGTTCATTTCTTCTAGCAATATAAAGTCCAGTAAAATAAACAAATGTCATTCCCACTAGACCTCGCGCTGGGACCATACGGCGTTGAGGCGCGTCTCCTGGGTGGTGGATAGGGGGTCCCTCGTGAGAGGGGTGCACCGAATGAAATAAGGTGCCGTGAACCAACATGGTCTAAGGGAAGGTGACCCCGACAGAAAACCCCTGGTCCTCCTAGTAAGGGGGTTGGGCGTGGGGTTAGCTTCCCCACCCTGCAAAAAAGGAAATAGCTACAAAAACGCCGACGAAAAGACTAACAGTAATTCCTTTCCTGGAGGAGGAAGGTTCTTCTACTAGAAGACTTATGACGTCCTGTGGTGAAAGCCGGAAGTCTTCGGAAGCCACAGGACCGAGCCGCCTCTCTCTATCCAGGGATACAACCATGGGCACATGGAACGTCAAGACCATGTACCAGAGCGGCAAGGCCGCCCAGATAGCAGCGGAGATGCAAAAGTACAACCTTTCCCTGCTAGGCATCAGTGAAGCCAGATGGACGCAGTCTGGCCAGAAAAGGCTGTTAAGTGGGGAGATGATTCTGTATTCAGGTCATGAAGAGGAGAATGCCCCCCATACAGAAGGAGTAGCACTCATGCTGTCACCAGTGGCACAGAGAGCGCTGATGGGCTGGGAACCTCTTGGGCCAAGAATTATAACAGCAGCCTTTAGAACCAAGAAAAAGCTCAAGCTGAACGTCATCCAGTGTTATGCGCCCACCAATGACAGTGACGAGGAAGAGAAACAAGAGTTCTACGACCGACTCCAGAGTGCCGTGGACAAATGTGCGGAGCGAGACATCACCATCGTCATGGGCGATTTTAATGCCAAAATAGGGGAGGACAACACCGGATACGAAGAGGTGATGGGGAGACAGGGACTAGGCTCGGAGATGAATGAGAACGGGGAGAGGTTTGTAGACTTTTGTGCTCTAAACCGACTTGTCATTGGAGGCAGCATCTTCCCACACAGAAGAATACACAAAGCAACTTGGGTCTCACCTGACCATACAACAGAGAACCAAATAGACCATATCTGCATTAGCAAGAAATTCAGAAGATCCCTTCAAGATGTTCGAGTGAGGAGGGGAGCAGATGTCGCCTCAGACCACCATCTGCTTACCTTAAGAATGAAGCTCAAGCTAAAGAAAAGCCGCACAGAGACAACAAGAAGACAGCGCTATAATGTAGGCCTCCTGAGAGAAACTGGAGTTAGAGAAGAGTTCAAACTGGTGCTGTCCAACCGGTTTCAAGCGCTACAGGAGCTAGTAAATGAAGAGGAAGCGGTCACCACTGAGCAGCAGTGGAAGGCAGTTAGAGAGGCGCTGAACTCAACCTGTAAAAACACTGTAGGGTTCAGGAAACACCACCACAAGGACTGGCTGTCGGCACAGACCTTGAAGAAGATAGAAGCGAGGAAGCAGAAGAAAGCAGCAGTCAACAACAGTCGCACGAGAGCAGCCAAAGTAAGGGCACAGGGGGAATACTGGGAAGCCAACCGCGAGGTGAAGAGGAGTATCAGGGCAGACAAGAGGGCCTACACAGACTGCCTGGCAGCAGAGGCAGAAAAGGCAGCAGGCAGCGGCAACATGAAACAGCTCTACGACATTACCAGAAGATTGTCGGGTAAGTATGGCCATACAGAAAGACCAGTAAAAGACAAAGAAGGCAAGCCTATTGCAGACAGAGCAGACCAACTCGACAGATGGGCCGAGTATTTTGAAGAGTTACTGAACAGACCTAGCCCACCCGACCCCCCCGACATCCAGCCGGCAGAGACCGACCTACCCATCAGCTGTGACAGACCCAGCCGGGAAGAGATCAGAAAAGCAGTGGCATTTTTGAAGAATGGCAAAGCAGCAGGGCCAGATGGCATCCCAGCGGAGTCTCTGAAAGCAGACCTAGAGACAACAGTTGAGATGCTGTACCCACTGTTTGAAAAGATCTGGGATGAGGAGGTGATGCCGGCTGACTGGAAGGAGGGGTACCTAATCAAGCTTCCCAAGAAAGGCGACCTCAGCAAGTGTTCCAACTACAGAGGAATCACCTTGCTGTCAGTACCAGGAAAGGTCTTCAACAGGATCATCCTAGAAAGAATGAAGAGCTCCGTTGACCCCCAGCTGAGAGACCAGCAAGCAGGATTCAGGAAGAACCGATCATGTACAGACCAGATCGCCACTCTCCGCATCATCGTGGAACAGTCTCTGGAGTGGAGCTCCCCGCTGTACGTCAACTTTGTGGATTATGAGAAAGCATTTGACAGCGTGGACCGAGAGACTCTGTGGAAACTCCTACGACACTACGGTGTACCCACAAAGCTCGTCCGCCTGATCAAGAGCAGCTATGATGGCATGACATGTCGCGTGATCCACGAAGGGCAGTTCACCAGAGAGCTCCAGGTCAGAACTGGTGTCAGGCAGGGGTGTCTGCTGTCTCCGTTCCTCTTCCTACTGGCCATAGACTGGGTCATGAAGATGACCACAGAGCACAGACGAAGTGGAATACAGTGGACACTGTGGACACAGCTTGACGACCTCGATTTTGCAGACGACTTGGCATTACTGTCCCACACTCATCAACAAATGCAGGACAAGACCACGAGGCTTGCTGACATCTCGTCCCAAGTGGGCCTCACCATTCACAAACAGAAAACAAAGACAATGAGGCTGAACGCAACCAGGGAAGAACCAGTCTTGCTTGCTGGCACCCCGTTGGAGGAGGTGGAGTCCTTCACCTATCTCGGGAGCATCATAGACAAAAAAGGCGGCACTGATGCAGATGTCAGAGCACGAATCGGTAAAGCCAGAGCAGCCTTTTTCCAGTTGAAAAAAGTATGGAGTTCCAGAGAGCTGTCACAACACACCAAAGTCCGGATTTTCAACTCCAATGTAAAAGCAGTTCTCCTATATGGAGCAGAGACATGGAGATTGACAAAAACCACAGTCAACAGAGTACAGACCTTCATGAACAGTTGCCTTAGAAGAATTTTGAAAATCCACTGGCCAGAGAAGATCAGCAACGTCAGACTCTGGGAGAGAACAGAGCAGATAACAGCAGAGAATGAAATTGGGCGAAGAAGATGGGGATGGATCGGTCACAGTCTGAGAAAGCCAGCTTCCAGTATCACTAGGCAGGCATTGTCATGGAACCCCCAGGGAAAGAGGAAAAGAGGTAGGCCGAGAAACTCCTGGCGTCGAGACGTCCAAGCAGACGTCAAGAGACTGGGAACCACCTGGAGTAGAATCGAAGGAGAAGCACAGGACAGGAGTTGCTGGAGGTCTCTCGTCGACGGCCTATACCCGGGTAGGGGTTACAGGCGTAAGTAAAGTAAGTAATTCCCACTAGAACAAAGATTATCTCCCCGTTTCTTTGTTGTGTGCTTGGTTTGTAGTAATCACTAAGTTTTGGTTTTGGGACAGACATGTCATTACCAGTGACTAAAAAATACTCACGAATTGCGTCATCGACATTAGAAAATGTATGTTGTGCGTGACCTTCAAGACGGAGTTTTTCATTGATAAAATCAAGTTTCTCAATTCGCTGCTTTTCATAATCCTGCTGGGCTTGAGCAAGTTTTTCAGACGCCTCATTGTGACGCTTCATTTCTTCTGCAGATTCCTCTCTGCCTACTTTTGAAAAGAGATAATTTGAGCCGCTGAATGCCAGGGCGTTGACCATCGCGCCTCCAATTATTACTGCTAAAGTCGCCATATTATTTTTTATTTACATAGATATATTTTCGGGAATAATTCCCTGCTTGACAAGAAAATCTTTTGTCGCAATTGATGCTTTGACAACTACAATTAGCTTTGCACTGTCTTCGAAATCTAATCTACTCAGATCAGCTGATTTCATTTTGAGTAGACTTATTCCCAGCATAGAGTAAGCTACTGCTAATCCACTTATCACGGCAGAGTGATAGACAAGGTTCATTATATTCTTTGTGTCACTCATTTTCTTAGGCAATAAAAATTAAAATAATATTTTATTCACTCCATATAAAATGGGTCGACAACTTTGGGTATTGTTGGTAATGTGGAGACTTCTGTTTTTGATGATGGAGTGTTTAATTTTTTGGACACTGTTCGAGTCTGTGGCTTGTATTTTTTGTATAATTGGTAACCTACGTAACCAAATCCGACAACAAATGCGGCAACTACATATTTTGCTGTTTGAGTTTCGGGGTCAGGGTTAGAATGGGTTGTTTGTCTCTCACTTTGTTGTGGGTGTGATAGTAGTGACTGTGTGGGTATTGACACAGGTCCTGACGCTCCTGACGGTGCTGATGGCGGGTCAGTTACATGAGCCTTTTCTGTTTGTGCTTGAAGCTGTAATTTTTTTTGTCTGTTATATTCGGCTAATCTTTTTCCAGCCTCTACCCTCCCTGGACTTTTAACCTTAGTCACAGTTTGAACCTGCATCAAAACAGGGGTGGGGTTCAGTTGTGGAGTCGTCTGGGTTTCGTCCATTTTCTTCTGCAGTAAAATTTAATTTTGAAAAATCAATATGACTCCCAGTAACAAGTAAGGTTACGACAGGTGCAAGGTAATTTCCAAACTTGTAAAACATGATGCATGCTAAATTACCAATTGAACTTGAAACAATAGGATTGCTTTCAAGGTCATGTGATAGGCTGTCACTATCTACAGGTAAAAAGTGACTCACTGCTTTTGTGTATAGGCTTACAAGAGATCGACTCAAATCACGTGTCATTAGTGAAGCGATGTGGTTTTCATATTTCGCATGAAGTTTAAATAGTTCGTCAGAGGTTAGAGATTCAATATCCTCTGTCATGTATTGTTTACCGAGATAAGCCTTTGACTTTCCCGAAACAACTACAGATAAAAGACGCTGTTTTTTCGAGTCTAAGTCTTTGTTTTCTACAGCATTTATATCATTTAGAAGAAGTAATTCGTCTTGGTTCATTTATATTGTAATTAAAAAATTTAAAACAAAAAACAATCTTGTAGGTATTTTTGAAATTTGTTAACAAGCAAAATCATGTTTTTCTAGGAAGTTACACTGAACAATATTGTCAGTAACGTTTTACGTTTACACCGTGTTACCGCTTCTATGTGAGCTGGATGGATTTAGATTCAAACCACAGATGCACTCACTCAGTGGTAAAACACACTATTTATTTTCTGCTCATGGGACATAATCACTAGAGAGACAACCACTATACAGAAGTTGTCTCCCATAGACTATTATATGACATACCCCAAAGATAGCCTTGGCAGGCTTACAATGACATGCGTCACAGATTTAAGAAACAACCCCACCTCTCTGACTGTGTGAGGCTTGTGGGTGTAATAATAAATCCAAGAAAAATAAAAAAAATAAAAAAACTATTTTTTTTTTTAGAAAAGAAAATTATTTAAAAAAACGAGAAAAAAATTGATAAAAGGGCTGCTTGGTGACCTGTCACCTGCTTTCACAGGAATCGATGTAACCCGGGTTAACTCATGCGCTATTAGCCCCTATGGAGAGGGTTAACCCTGGTGGGTAGCGCATTCACCTTTTCCTGTGAAAGCCCTGTAGTGAAGAGTGTCAACTGGACGCCGCGATCGGGAAACGAACCCCGGCACAGTGTGGACATGAAAAGATGACAGGGGTCCGGTGATGACGGGGGATGTGTTGATGTACGGACATGCTTTGCAGTGTGGTTGCTGACAAGGGTGTGTGCCAGGTGGTAAGGTGTTAGATGCGCGAAGTGAACTGTGAACAAGATGATCGCTTAGGTTAGTGTCACGTTTGTAAGCGACCAGCGGAGGCTCAGGAAATATGTCTTTCAATACTGTGTCATTCTGAATGATGTGGAAGTTCCTGAGGAGAATGTTTTTGATGGGGATGTTGTGAGGATGATACGTGATACACAGGACCGGCCGGTCCTCTGCAGCACTGTGAGTTTTCTCCCTCAAAGCTTCACTTCTGCTTGTGGCCTCAGCCTTAGAACGAGCGGTGTTGACGATGTCCACCGATCACTCACATGCCAGTCATCGGATATTGTCTATGTCATCTCATGTTCTCACTGCCCAAAGATGTTGTATGTGGGGGAGACATACCGTACACTCCCTGAACGCTGCGAGGAGCATGTTCGTTCGATCCGCCTCGGATACAACAACCAGGTTGGACGTCATTTCAACGAACCGCCTCATAGCCTCACACATTTCAGCATACGCATCCTTTGGCAAAATACATCCCACTTCATCCGCCGCAAAATGACAGAATCCTTTTTCGCGGACAGGCTTGGCACTTACCATCCGCGCGGCTTGAACATTCGCCCCTAGGGATGTATGCTCGGCCTGATGGGTAGTTGGTGCCAGGCTTGACCTCACTGTTGATACTGGATGCTACCTTTGAGTGTGTGTGTATGTGTGTGTGTGTGTGTGTGTGTGTGTGTGTGTGTGTGTGTGTGTGTGTGTGCATGTGCGTGAGCTGCAGTAGGCACGAGTGAATGCGAATGTATGCAGTGACGTGTATGTATATAGACGTAAGTTTTGTGCTACGTGTTTTGTGCATGTGTATTTGCGTCATTATGTGTGTGTGTGTGGGTTTTTTTTTTTTTTTTTTTTTTTTTTTTTTTTTTTTTTTTTTACGTCATTCTAAATTCTCTCTATACAGGATGACGTCTTTTCTTTCTGGTGTTCTTTTCTGTTCTACGTTTGTTTCCATGTCACCTGAGGAAGGATCTTTGATCCGAAACGTCGTTATTTGTTTCTATTTTAAAGGGTTTTCTACCACTATCTTCTGTTTTTCTTTCACATTTCGGGTAAACATAAAACGGCAGTCACCTTTTCAGAAATTATATTTGCAGTAAAATAATATTAAACAGGACCCGCCAGCCTACTCGCTACGAGAGAGCTGACAAAAAAATTGACTAATACTTTTAAACAAAGGTTAGGCCTGGAGTCCGAGATTCTTGAGGATCTGACCTGTGTCCACTTATAAAAATCTAGGCTCGTGAGAATCATATTCTATGTAAAACCTCATATACTCGGTACAAGGCAGCCAGATACTGAGGTTTTTATTCTGTAATCGAATTCAACTTCCTGGTTCAGTGTGTAAGGTAGCCATGAATGCAGAGCTGCAATGGTAAAGTTCATAAACATGGCCATGGTCGCGATTTTTTAAATTAACAGTGTACGATTATGTGTTCACAGAGACAATAGTTATAGAGAAAAATAATAGGAGATCCATAAGATAATTAGATCAATAATGACGCATCGGTCATGCTCGTCAGTTTTTTAAAATCAAAGAGTTGATTGGGTAATAACGGGGGAGTAATGGGGGTCACAAATTTTATTATTAAAAATGACGTAATTTAATGACCGATGTGGCTTTATTGAATTCATTGTCTTACGGGTCTCCTATTATACCGAGTAAAACAAAGAGAATCCGAGAAAAATGAGTGATGCGGTCATTGTGAGTTTGTTATCAAAAATAGCAAAATTATGACGTCGATAGAAATTGCCCAAAAAAATCTCCTATTATATCTCTCTGCTTTTACGTCACCGCCACTGTCTGAAGTCGAGAGAGAGAGAGAGAGAGAGAGAGAGAGAGAGAGAGAGAGAGGGGAGGAGGAGGGAGGGAAGGAGCCTTTTGTCAATTATGTATAGCAATGAGTGTCTGGTGCTTTGCGTTAGTTCTGCAACAACAATGTATAACACTGATGTGTCTAGCGCTTTTACGTCACTGCCACTGTCTGAAGTCGATAATTCTTCGTTTCGACATTTTTTTCTACGATGATTTTTTTTCTCACGAAAACTTTGAATAGGTACAAGGCTGGTTAACGAACTCATCCAATGTATTTATCGAAGCTAGCTGTATTCAAAATTTAAAATAAATATAACACAAATAACGGACTCAAGTGCGGGTCAACCGACTTTCTATAAACAACAATTTTTCCATTTAATGAGTAATCCCATTAAACAAATGCTGAAAAATACTCCGAAATACATCTTGAAAAAAAAGTTTCAGACCTGTACGTACAAAAAAACAGGAGAAATTCGTGTCTACACAGACAAACACACACACACACACACACACACACACACACACACACACACACACACACACACACACACACACACACATACACACACACAGACACATACACACCACACACACACACACACACACACACACACACACACACACACACACACACACATACACACACGGCGTTTCTCGCCAAATGTACGTTCAACAGCGTGGTTAGCTTAGCTAGGCATGACGTAATTGTTATCGTGTTACTTCACTGTCAGGGTCTGATGTGTGCCCGCCTATGTTCGTCTTTTGCATGCTACGGAACGTGCTCCGACGAACCCCATCTGAAACTCTACCGTATTTTCAATACGGTAGACAAAAGCCGGAACAAACACGTCATATAGCAGGCCAAAGTGAACATAAAATTATATGATTACCAACCAACCAACCAACCAACCAACCAACCAACCAACCAACCAACCAACTAACCAACAACCAATCAGCCAATCGACCAACCAACAAGTCAATCAACAACCAACTAAGTAACCAAACCCAAAAAGGATGAAATAACAGCACTGCACACCAATCATTAAAATGAGACATTACAATCACAATAGTGCACATTTCCTTTTGCCTATGAATCTATGTCTCTCTGTCTGTTCGTCCGTCTGTCTGTTTGACTGTTTGTCTGTCTGTTTGTCTGTCTCTCTCCTTTTCTCTTTCTCTCTCTAGTCAGTACTTCTAAAACCAAAAGTATGTTGCTAACAACCCGCCAAAAGCAGCAACTACATCCTCCGCCACGGAAACTGTCACGTGATAATAATCCTATCAAACAAATATCCAAAAACCGCCTACTGGTAGCTGTAGTTGACGACCAGCTCAGAGTGTGACTTCACAGTTTGGCTGATAAACATAACACTACTGATAAAACGTAACGTCAAACATTTTCTCTTTCTCCACACATTTGCTAACTGAATATCTATTGTATTGGTGGTGTGGCTATAAGCTATCGCTGCTACTGATTCTATGACACTGTCTTCGATGTGTATAAGATTAATGCTAAGAAAGGTTCTTCTCTGCACTTTACACGCTTGGCAGTCACCTCTTTTTGGTCTGGATTGTCCACTTTGTGGGACGAATGCAGTGAATTTCATTAAAAAAATAATTAAAAAAAACTCACTATATCGTCGTTCAGTCAAAATAATTATTCCAAGCCCTACTTCCGCAGACGAAAAAAATAAAATCCCTTGGCTTGCTTACACTAAAAGAATAACTCAGATTTAACAAATGCGTCCTCATGCACACATATTTCATTACCAAGCCCCCGAATATCTATGCAGGCTACTTAACTTCAATCCAGACCAAAAAGGTGACTGCCAGCGTGTGAAATGCAAAGAAGTACCCAACGGAGAAAGAAACATTAATATAAATATATTAATAAATAATATTAATAAATTGTGTTGTACCGTTTTTTCTAAGCGTGTTTCTTTCTCCGTTGGGTACTTCTTTACTTAACTTCAGCCCTAGGCATCAGCTCAACACGAGGAATGCCTTGCTTCAGTTACCCCGCCCCAGGATAGATATCTACAAATCATGCCTACTATTTTCTGGATTGACTGATTGAGTGTGCATTGCTTAATGTCCCGACAGCAACAAGACTTTCTCAGGACGTGCCTGCACTGCTTGTGGGAAAAAAAAAAAAAAATATTGAATGTATGTCGCCAGCCGGTCCAATACGCTAAATAAACCTACGACATGGGGCCTAAATAAAGCTAAGACCATTTAGCAACACACATCCAGTATCAAGAGCTACAGAAAGCGCAGACAGTAGGGAGAGTTTAAAAAAGGAAAATACAAGTGATGGACCAAGGGCAGACAGAAACACATGCCCCAGAATGGAGGGGAAAACCCACCCTGTGGGGGCTGACCAGGGTGACCCTGGGAACTAAAATGTAGTTAACCCCACCCGTCCCCAGGGCAGACCCGTGTGGGGGTACTATTTTCTGGAAGTTCTGTCTGGAACTCATTGCCTCTGAACATCAAATCATCAGGTAAAACCCATTTTAATCGTGCTTTGCACACTCACTTCCAATCAGCGTGATTTCACAGTTCGCCTGATAAACAAAGTACTGCTAATAACACGTAAACGTTAAACATTTTCTCTTTCTCCATACATTTGCTAACTGAACGTCTATTGTATTGTCGGTGTCGCTATAAGCTATTGTTGCTGCTGATTCTACGACACTGTCTGCGATGTGTATACGAATAATGTTATGCGTGCGCCAATTTATTTCTCTTGCTTTTGCATCGGCGGCAGTTACAAATTCTCCAACGCCAGGTACATTATTTTCTTTGTAGGATGCGTTTGTTTTCCTCGTTGATCGTTTTGCCACGCCTGTCCGCAGAGAACCTCCTCATGGTAAACTTCCTGAACTAGAATGCTACATTAAGAAAACCATGTCTGACATTGGAAAACTCAAGTTCAATTCAATTCCTCACTCCAATCTCACAAAAGCTGAACTCGACGCTCTCACAAATCTTCGTAACAGAAGCGACATCGTCATCAAACCTGCCGATAAAGGTGGCGCCGTCGTTGTATGGGACAGAGATCTGTACATCAAAGAGGCCTACAGACAGTTAGAGAACCCAGAACACTACCAACACCTTGACGAAAGCTCCCTCCAAGCTGATCAAAAGCGCATCTCCAAGACAGTCAAAGAGATGATTCTTCAAGGAGAGCTTCCTTCAACAGCTAATCTCCTCATAAAAAAGCGGCCTAAGCAACCTAACTTTTACCTTCTCCCCAAAATTCACAAACTCAACAATCCCGGCCGCCCCATAGTGTCAGCTTGCAGCTGTCCCACAGAACACATCTCCGAATACCTGGACATCATCTTCCAACCCTTTGTCCAGTCTCTACCTACCTACATTAAAGACACCAACCATGCTCTAGAGATCATAGACCAAGTCAACCAGAAACAACTTTTCAAACCTGAACTGTTGTTTACACTTGATGTCACTTCACTATATACTGTCATACCGCACAATGACGGCCTCAATGCACTTTCGTACTTCCTCAACCAAAGAAGTCATAAACAACCTCCTACTCACACTCTTATCCGTCTGGCTGAATTGGTTCTCTCTCTCAACAGTTTCACCTTTGATGGCGTCACCTTCGCTCAGTGCAGTGGCGTAGCGATGGACACTAAAATGGGACCCAGCTATGCCTGCCTCTTCATGGGTTTCCTTGAGAACCAAATACTTCAGAAATACACCGGGCCTGTCCCTGAGATGTATAAACGCTACATCGATGATGGTATCGGAGCTACACACATGACCCACGCTGAACTTTTAGAATTCATTCACTTCGTGCAGGACTTCCACCCATCCATCAAGTTCACATACAATATATCAGCTACTTCAGTCGACTTTCTGGACATGAGCATCAGTATTGACTGCGGAATGTTGAAAACTTCAATACATTACAAGCCTACCGATTCACATTCATACCTCGACTACCGCTCTTCGCACAACCCCAAATGTAAGAACAGCATCCCATATTCTCAGTTTCTTCGGCTTAAGAGACTCTGTTCCGAAAAATCAGATTTTGATGTTCAATCCAAAGAAATGGCTGGATTTTTCATCGACAGACATTACCCACATACTGTTGTTCAAGGTTCTCTCCAAACAGTACAAAAACTTAGTCGCGCGAGTATACTGCAGACTAAACCTACTGCTGAGAGTGACAGGCCCATCGTAACCATGATTTACCATCCGCACACCAATCCGGTTCGTAAAATACTTCTTTCTAACTGGGGTCTCTTGTCATCCAGTAAAGAGTCCGCTGCTATCTTTTCTGAACCTCCGTTGGTGGCTTTCAAGAGGGATATTAATTTACGAGACATGCTTGTTCGCTCTACTCTTAAGCCTCGTTCTACCACCAGACCCTCTGGCTCCACACCGTGCAATGTTCCAAATTGCAAGACATGTCCTTTTATTTGCCCTTCTACAGTGGTGAATGGTCCTCGTTACAAATTCAACATAGACAGATACTTCACATGTCAAACCACCAACGTGATTTATGTCATCTCCTGTGTGAAATGCGGCCAACTCTATGTTGGAGAGACGGAAAGAACCATCAACGACCGTTTTAAAGAACATCTTCAGTCGGTCAAGTACCATTACAATAGACCGGTCGGGCGACATTTCAACCAGGCCGACCACTCCGTCTCGGACATTCGTGTTAAAGGCCTCTGGCTTATGCAAGCCAGTAATGTCTGGGCCAGGAAAGACCGAGAAAAATTTTTGATTAATAAACTGGGCACTGTGGCGCCACTCGGGATGAATATGAAAGATTAACTTTTTTAACCTTGCCTGTGTCTTTTTTATCTGCTGTCATTTACCTTACTGAGTCGCTTCTGTATGACTACTCACTAACCAGATAGGTGAGGCTGGCGCTGATTGATATGTACTTTGTGACTCCCTTGGGGACTTTTTCAGCGCTGGCCGTACGTTTCGTTGGATCCCTTGCCCTTCCCTGTCGGGCGCCTGGTCGCCGGTACTTGGATTTATGCGCGGGTGTGGCGATTTATGTGGCGTTCGTGTGCATTCCTTTGGGGATGTATGTGGTCGTCTTGTTCGCATGCCTGTGCGTTCGTCCGTGGGCTGGTGGGTGCCTGTTGGGTGGGGCTGGTGGCTCTGGTTGTTTGCCTTCCCCCTTCCCCCCCCCCCGCCCCCCTCCCCTCCCCCTTTCTCTCTCTCTCTCTCTCTCTCTCTCTCTCTCTCTCTCTCTCTCTCTCTCTCTCTCTCTCCCTCTTCCCTTTCCTCCTCCCCTTCCCCCGCCCCTTTTGTCTTTCTCTCCCCCAACACCCGTTTTTTTTTTTTTTTTTTTTTTTTTTTGTTTTTTTGAGTTACCCTTGAAGATGGTTTCACAACTACCTACTCTCCTCTTATACCATTATTCTCTTACTGATTTTGCTTATTTGCTTTGTTTCATTGATATTCCTTGTTGTGTACCATGCTAAATGCTGGGGTTTTTTTCCCCGGGGTTCTCCCGTTTTTCCCCGAGGTAGTCCTCAACTTGATGGTGATATAAAGTTTGCCTTCGGGTTGGCGTTTAGCAGGCTTCGTGCCCAAGGGTACTCCCCGTTCGTTCTCTCTCTCTCTCTCTCTCTTTCTCTCTTCCCCCCCCCCCCTCTCTCTCTCTCTTTCTCTCTTCACCCCCTCTCTCTCTCTCTTTCTCTCTCTCTCTCTCTCTCTCTCTCTCTCTCTCTCTCTCTCTCTCTCTCTCTCTCTCTCTCGCGGTCTCTCTCTCTCTTCTCTCTCTCTCTCTCTCTCTCTCTCTCCCCGGCCTCACACACGCGCATTTACTTTTGGCCGGCTCGCTCCTGCGCGCGCTTACACACACTCTTGTCTCTCGTGTTTAGTTTCTCTCGGAATCTTTCTCTTACGATTTTTTTCTTTGACGTCATTTTTACTTTTGTTCTTCCTTTTCTTTTCTTTTTCTTTTTACGTCACCTTCAGTTGCCACATTCCTTCTGCATATGAAGATAAGTAGCGGCTAATGTCTCTGTTTGTTTGTCTATTTTGACAAAGGGTATTTACCCGAAATATTAATAAATTGTGTTGTACCGTTTTTTCTAAGCGTGTTACTTTCTCCGTTGGGTACTTCTTTGTTTGTTTTCCTGTTGTGTTTTGTTTTCTCGTACTCTGGTGCATATCTGTGGAACTCATTACCTTCACATTTGCAGCTAACTAAAAGCCTGCCTTTGTTTAGGAAGAGTGTTTTCGAATACATGTCAAACGCCAAACATTTCTGATACATAGTCTGTTTTTTTAATAGTTTATTTACCTTAGTGTTTATTTGACTCTTCGCACATCTAACTGCACTGTGACGTCCACGGCAATATCAGCATTGTGTGTATGTGTGTGTGTGTGTGTGTGTGTGTGTGTGTGTGTGCGCGCGCACGCGAGCGCGCGCGTGCGTGAATGCGTAGGTGCTTGCGTGTGTGTGGTTGTGGGTGGGCGTGTGTGCATGTATGTGTGTGTACTGATGTTAAACTGATTTTGCTTTGATTACAAACGAAGCTTATTTTATCAATGTATGTATATGGCATTTGCCTGTATTGAATTGTTGTTGTTTAGCAAAAACAGATATGAAAAGAGGCCTGTGCGCCTATTGTCTCCATCCTTAAAAAATAAAGTTTAATTGATTGATTGATTCATTCATTCATTCTATCTCTCTCTCTTTCTTTACCCCCCCCCCCTCACCTCCTTAAAAAGTTTTTTTTTTTTCTGTTGGGAACAAAATAATAAATAAATAAAAGTTGTACAACTACATGACCCTCTGCGCTGAAGAGGGCCATGTGAATCTATATCTCCTGAAAGTGGAAGGTGCTGGACGAAGGACTGTTCAAAACCAATCAATATATAATGGACAAATGCCTTTGAGCACTGGGTAGCTGAACTTGTAAATCTCCTATCATTTTTTTCTACGGACTAAGGACGCCACAAAAGAAGATTCATTGTTTCAGCAGGACGTACAAAAGTCAAATAAAAATGCGAGTGTGCAAGGGTCAGTTACCTCGGGGGGTGGGGTGGGGGTGGGGGTGGGTTCTAACTTTTTGTTTGGGAGCTTCAACCTCATACAAAAGGCCTCCCCGACGCTAGACCTGATGGAGGGGGTGGGGGGGGGGGGGGGTGGAGTCCAAACAACCCAAAACAAGGACTTTGTTATAGCATTTTAAAGGATTTTGGGTCGGGGGGAGGGGGGGTGGTGGTGGTCCGGAACCCCTGGAGCCCCCCCGCCTAGATCCGCCCCTGCAGTGTGTGTGTGTGTGTGTGTGTGTGTTTATGTGTGTGTTTGTGTGTGTGTGTGTGTGTGTGTGTGTGTGTGTGTGTGTGTGCGCGTGCGTAATAATAATAATAATAATAATAATAATAGCAAATGAGATCCTGTGTCTCTTGCAGCTATTTTTTTGTGGTGAATGGGGGTGTTGTCGCCTTAACGATTGCAAAACACGTTAGGATGGAAGCCCGCCGAACAGAATAAGAATTTTACCCATCAAACCTTTAAATGGTTACCGTTAACACATTCAACCCCAACGCACTACAGCAGGAGATGGATCGACATTGATAATTCAAGGGAAGGGGCGGCAGATTAGCTTGGCGCCAACGCTGACATTCACATTTGTATGTCCTGGTTATAAACTGCACCATGCAATTTTCAGAGACTAGGCCGCGTCATTTGTATGATGGGATTTTTACCCGTGACATACGATTACGGTGGTAAATGGCGACGTGTCTAAAACAAGGGTTATTCGAGAGGACATGCTAAGCAGTACATCAGAGTGTCTCGCTTGATATCATATGCACACAGTATGCCTTGTTACGCGCGAGCATTGTTCATACTTGTGTCAACTTCGTCTGTTTTAGCGGAACAATGGTGTAGGGTTTTTAGCCGTCATAAATCTCTTCCCTGCCATTTTGACCGCTTCTCTGTCAGCCGTTATAAACAATGTCTGTAAAACCGTGACAGATTCGATGCAGGGCAAACATACATACCCACTTAAAGCAGATGGGTCAAAAGTTTATCAAAAAATGAATCCCACAAAATGCCGTGCAAGAAGCATAGGTCCTCACATGATGAGCCCCCGCATATGCGAGAGCTCATGAGGATCTATGCCTCTTGTATTTGATCCGCCCTGTGGCGGCCTTAGTTGCCTGCTAATAGCTAAACTAAAACGTGTATTATTGACTAGAATTTGCAAGTTGTGTTCCTGAAGCAAAGGGATTACTTAACTCTTTTGAGACGAGCATCATCCGGATACGAGGCATAAAGCCGCGTATCCTGATGCAGCGCGTCTCGAATGAGTTAATGGACAAATGAACCTACCTGTAAAAATGCAGTCCGGCCTGACAAGATGAAGTGGGTGACAGCAACTGCGTCCGTAACAAGGAAGTAACACTTTTCACTGAGGTGTGCAGACGGAAAATGAGGCATAACGTCAGTGGCGATTTATTGCGTGGAGAAAAGGATGACTCAGTATCCCCGATCACATTTTGTGCTAGTGGGACATTAAAATGAAGATGACTCAGTTACAGTGGAAACACAGACTGTGCACAAGTGAACATGAAACTTGTGGGTACACGAATACAAACAAGACATGCACGTATCCTATAGCTTTCTTAACGTCTGCAGACATGTACTTTAACTCACTCTGCCCTTGACACACCACAGCAACATATGGCTCCACCATGATATTTCAAGGGTGGTGGCAGAATAGCTTGGCGCCTAGCTATAGGCGCCAAGCAATTCTGCCACTGCCCTTGAACTATCATGGTCGATCTGTCTCCTGAATTGTAATACAGTCCTCAAAGGATAACTCCAAAATGTGTGTATTTCGTACCTCGGGCACAATGAGTTAAGTCGTCGTGACTTGTGTTATGTTTCAGCCAGAAATATTTTAAAATATGTTTACGTATCCTGTTTTAATGCGAGCTAGGACACTTCAGCGCAATCGTTTTGGTTTAGGAACATATGATTTAGTGTATATCATTATAATCAGTATTTGTCTATCCTGAACGCTCCGTCGTGCTCATTTAGTCAGATATGCTCAACGTTGCCATGGCAACGATCACTTAAGTGACCGTTACACCTGTTTGCTAAGGAATCAAATTTTAGCTTCCGTTCATGCTTCTGAAAGCCAAATTTGGTCAAAATATCAACTGATATCATCATTATGGAATATCAATGCTGATTTTGAATATCTTAACTGGTTTTGAAGATTTTGTTATATGAATGTTCTGGTTTTCGTCATGTTTTTGAGTATATTAGCCAAGGGAAGCTATTCATAGCTATTCATAGCTCCCAAACTAAGCTAAAAGTAAACAATCGGCATTGACATTTCATAACAAACCCATTTGTCAACTTGCGTGTAAAATTTTACTATCATCTGACAAGTACATTTTCAGATAATTTCCGCAATAAAAAAGTTACAATTTTGAGAAAACAGCAAAAACAAGTTTCAGTAAGGTGCTGTTTTTTCCCCATCATACACAGCTCTAACATGTCACCTGAAATCATTGGCTTATGATGTTTTTCGCACGATAAAACCTTCATCCAGTGCAGACATGCAAACTTTCCAGAAACCCTGTGTGTACTATGACCGACATCCCGATTCTTTAGTTTTGCATGCTTAGTGAGTATTACTTCTTGTATTCAGCATGCATACTTATTGCGTCCAGTTTGTTAAGCACTAATGTCACAACTGCTGACAGTAAACCATTTTAACAACATTTTAAATTGCTAGGATCAACAAAGCAAACTCAGACGGATTAGGTATTGTGAATCAACGTTACCTAGTGTAGACACAATGACGCACTGTTGAAGCACGCCAGTGCCTGTTTGTTTTCCACTGTATACGCTTCACGCAGACAAGTGATATTCAGACAGAATGTATGGTAGATGTAAGCAGAAAGTTGGTACAGTAATTGGCAATATTTGACAGGGTTCACACTCACAACCATAGCCTAGTTCCTAACGTAGATGTAGTTGCACTTGTCAAAGTGTGACTCACTGGTGAAAAACAATCTGTCCGGGCAGTTTTGTCACTGTAAGAGTATCTGTGTGTGTTTACATTGGCAACAGATGTCGCTGGGCTTTCTCAACACAGGAAAATAAATTCTTTTCCTATCAGTGCTCAACATGCCTAACAGTTTGAAGGGTAAGCCAAGGGTAAATATACATGAACACTTGTCTCACACGAGTTTACATTTATGGCTTTATTGTGTTTCAGCATATGCACATTATGCTTGTACATCCGTACAGTTTCCACAAACTGTTAATGCAAAATATATTCTGTTGAAGACGGGACTATGGTTTAGAGATCTGTCAGCTTTGAAGAGTAGTGCTGTTCCTACAGCATCAGAAGTTGCTTTCTAGTTTGTTACATGCCCCTGCACTGTGTTCATTGCATGCACATGCCATAGCCAGTTGTTACATTACTTGAAATAGGAGAGACTGAATTCGTAATGAAAACATCAAGATTTACCACAAGTAAATAAAGTATTTAAACATCTTGTATGTCTGACAATATATACCGATCAACAAAAGAAACGCGAATTTTTCACCATAGCTCTTTTCTTCGTAAATATGCTTTAAACCGGGTCATTTTGACGTCATTTATTAGAAAATGTTATGACGAGTGTGTTATGTCGTGTGCTAATAGAATGTTTAGTCTTAAAAATCGCACATCGATGAATTATGGCGTCATCAGTGACATTACCAGCACTGGATATTGAAAGGGAAATGGGGAGCATCTGCAGAGGACACAGCTGAAAGCTAACCAATGTGCAGTGTCACTAAGGTCCGTGTGCATGAAAACCAGGCCTGTTTGGTCTTGACCTACTTTTCGTTTGTCAAAGGCACCCAAATAATCAACATGACCCACAAATATGAAAATAAAAAAGTTCTTTAATTTTAGGTTAGCGGCCATATTTACCTGATCAAATGGATATGGGTGTGTTCTTTATCTCTGCATCAGTCACTGAAGCATAAAAAATGGTTTGAAAGTAATTCACATTAAATCAAATATGATTTATTAACAAAATGATGTGCACCGGAACTTCTGTTTCTCTAAAGAATTGTTCGAGTCAAACTTCATTTGAGGCAGTTAATAACATCATAAGCAATCCACACAACTTGTGTGTTAAAACACATCACAGAAAACTTGCTTCACAGAGTGTGTCCAGTTTTGCTTATTTTTACCACTAATGAAACCCTGTGCCCTCCAAGGTAGCCATGGGCGATAACTCATCCAATTTGTGTGTGAAGGTAGCTCAGACAGTAGGCTGAACATCTGAAGTAAGCAACAAATAAAATGTTCCTGTTTTGCTGTCAGGGTGGCTCTTTGTTTGCGGGTACACTTACAGACTAGTCACTTTTCGCGTGTTTAATGGAAGTCAGTAATATAAATCGATTAGTTCATGAAACGCGCATACAACTTAAAAAAACGCAGCCTGTTCACATCACATCTCATACACCCATTTTGCATACTCATGGTGATTGCTGTGGAAGATGTAAAACACATAAAATACTAATGGGGCTGCGTTTTATAATTTGGACCGTACTGGTTTATTGCAAAATCACAATGTCAGCCTGAGTTAAAAAAAACTTTCACATTGCACTTTGTAGCCTTTTTGACCAAGGGAAACAAATACGTGTATGATGTAGGCCTACACTGATCTGTTTACGATGGAAAATCGTGTAATTAAGTATTTGCTTGTGCATATTATGATGTTCGACTATCATTCCTGCAAACACGAGTTTTGGGTGACATTTATGCAGGAGGTGGTACTGCGGAAATCCTAACACTTTCTCGCTACGAATGGACCTGTGCACAATGTACATTATCGTTATCAAGCACATCTGTGTTTCCTTGAGCCGGCAGATTCCTTTTACATATGCATGCGTTTCGTCAGTCGTGATCAGAGCGTCTCACAGTGAATGTACGGATGGTTTCTGATCAGACCGAAATATTCAGATGTTATACGTGAGATTCCTGAATCTAAATCGTTCAGATATACAGTGCTCTATTGAGCGCTGAATGCAGAATTTCGGATTTCTATGAATGCACACTTCTGCTCCAAGGTCAAGCAGTTCACAAACAATCATAAAAATCTTTGACCTCGCCCTTTGTATCTTTGATTTTTTGCACGTTATGTTTTGCCAAATAGTTAGAGCACCTTCGTGCGAAAATCCGCAGGTGCTTTCGAAACGACTCGCAGCTGCAGATGATGTTTGTGCCTACTCTGGCCACGGGCAGTTACGTTTTTCTGGATATTACGATTATACACGTTCTTTAGTCTCACTCTGTCTGTCATGTTGACTAGATTCCTCTGCGGATTTCCCTAAAACAACGTGTTTTAGCTTGTAATCCGTCAAAAAACGTACTTGCAAGATCTGAGTTATATCAGACACGAAGTTAGCGAACAGACGCAGAATTACAATTGAACCAGAGATGCACATTTATGTAGTGCTCTTGATCGAAATCGTCATAAGACCAAATTTGGAAGTTATCTACAAATTCCTAGGCAGTTTTGTTTTGTTTTTTTGCCGTTGGTTGTTCGCTTAGGCTAGGGTGAAGGACAATTTACTACAATGGAGAGAAGTGGCTTTCAAACGACATAACCTTTTTTAAGTGCAGTAAGAAGAATGTGCCCTTTGACCAGGTTTAACAGGAGGCAAAATGCATATCTTTTGAGGGGGAAAATGTAAACAAACTCCGGGTACATTGTTTATTTAACATTTATGGGTGTTCGATAAACGTTCTGAGGAAAAAGGAGTATGTTTTCGCATAAAGGACACTCAGAACTTGCAGAAAATCCATCCGGAAAACCCAAAACAGCCAACGTGACAGATGTTTGACATTGGAAGTGTTCTAGCTCGCCTTAAGACCACTCTATCATGACCGGTGACACTGTTTACCCTTCGGGCCGTGAGATTGCCTTAGTTGCCTACTTAGCATTAAGCACAAATAACCAACACACACACACACACACACACACACACACACACACACACACACACACACACACACACACACACAGAGCTGAGACCTTGCTTAGTGGCTGGCCGCAGGACTAAGCTCATTCATGCAACTGCCCCCCTGGTGCCTACGCGCTTGTGCTTAGTTACCCTGCGGGCCTGTCTAGGAACTAGGTCTGTAAAACGTTGAAACACGTGACTTTAATGATTGGCCAGAATGTTAGTTTTTTTGTTCATGTACTATTAAAAAAAACACCACATTACGTCACTTCCCTAGAGTAATTAACAGTGACCAGCAATAAAAACTAGACACATGCAATTTGTGATAATTGTGCACAGAATGCCACTTGATTGACAGTTATCGTTAGCAAAACGTTTCTCACGTGCACACCGCAACAGTCATTGAAGCACGTGCTTTTCCTGCGGCACGGGCATTTTTACATTTTTCTGCAACAGTGCTGAGTTACAAACGTTTTTCAACTCCAAATGGCAAATGTGATGCGCAATTGAAAGGGGAGAAAGGAAACGTATCGATTTGTCGATTTCGAGTCCCGGCTTTTATGTCACGCCTCACTGAATGCGTGCAAAACCTCTTGAACTGTCATCATCGATCCGTGTCTTGCTCTGGTGTGTCGGGACCGAATGAGTTAATTATATAGTCGTCATCACAATTAGTTTTAAAAGCCAGACCGATCTACCCCGCACCAGCCCTCTCTCACCACCACTCCTCTGGCGTGTTTCTACGGATTTTATAGGAACAACATTGCAGGGCATACTAAGGAACATTTTTGTAGCCAGCCTAATTCATTACTAGGCGGGAGAGGGGTGCACGGGAGGTCGTTCTGGCTCTAGGACTAATTAAGATGTTGGGTGACTTGCCTGTGTAATTATGGACTAGCAGAGCACACAGTATATTCTGTATTTAAAAAAAAAAACAACAATAAAATAACAAACAAACAATATGAAAATAGCTTAACACATTCAGCCCCAACACACCATAGAAATGACATGACAGTTCAAAGGTGGTGCCAGAATAGCTTGGCGCCCGTAGGCGCCAAGCTATTCTGGCACCACCCTTGAACTATCATGCTCGATCTGTCTCTAGAATTGTAATACAGTCCTTCAGAGGTCAGCTTCAGAATTGGGGATCCCGGTCCTGGGGCAGAATTTGTTAAGGCATAGATATGCATGAGCCCTCGCGATCTGCGGGTGGCTCATGAGGATCTATACATCTTGCACATGTTTGGCGTTGTGTGGGTACTTTTCGATTTCAGCGGGTATTATGCCATAGATATAATAATAATAATAATAATAATAATAATAATAATAATAATATAATACATAGTATTTATATGGCGCATTCTCATATTTATAATATAACTCAATGCGCAGGCGAAAACCACACAAACACACACACACACACACACACACACACACACACACACACACACACACACACACACACACACACACACACACACAGAATCTGCAGGAGGGGGGGGGGTGTACAGAAAACCGTAGAGATTACACGAAAGTCTGCGAGAAAAGGTGAGTTTTTAACATTGCTTTGAACTGAGTAAGGGTGGAGGCATTTCTCAGCTCAGTCGGTAAAGAATTCCAAATTAAAAGAGCAGTACGTCTGAAAGAGCGTTCAGCGGCAGATTTGAGATGGTACTTTGGAACTTTGAGAAGTTTCTCTCCCGATGAACGCAGTGAGCGAGAGGGCTGGTAAAAAATTAGACTGGAGGAAAGGTATGACGGAAGACTGCCATCAAAGTGGCGGTTTTGCAAGGGTCGCAATCTTAAACTGTACGCGGGATTGTATCGGAAGCCAGTGAAGGTCTTTCAGTATAGGGGTTACGTGGTCTCGTTTTCGCCTGCGCTTCACAAGCCTTGCGGCATTATTTTGAACTCGCTGAAAGCGGCTAATCTGCTCAGATGGAAGACCCAAAAGCAGAGAATTGCAGTAGTCAAGACGGCTCGTGACTAAAGCATTCACTAACTTTGCAGTGGCAGATTCAGAAGACTTTGTCGGACAGTTGCGATGCGTCTCAAAGAGTATGAAGCACCACAACAGATTTCACCGACGTGATCGTGCATACTCAAAGTCTGATCGAGCTTGATACCAAGATATTTGACCGAAGACTGAAATGAAATATCAGTGTCATCTATGCGTAAAGACTCGGTGTGAATTTGTTGAAGCCGGCATGCTGAGCCATGACTCCGCCGTGAGATGGCCTTAGTCGCCTGCTCGCCGTTAAACCCAAATAACTAACTAACAAACCCATGACTGAACTTGACTCTTTTTGTTTTGTCTTTGTTGGTTTGTTGGTTGGTTAGTTTAGTTGGCTAGTTGGTTGGTTGGATGGTTGGTTCAGTTAGTTGTTTTCTTTCTGCTGTCACATGCTTTAACTTGTGTAAACTTATGCCTTCAATACAAAAGTCACCAAACAAATTATAAAAATTTAATCTGACTTTACTCCAACACATTTCTAGCTCGATATAGTTTGCTTTGTATTTCTGATCAAGAAAACAACAGCAAAGCGGAGAAATAAAATAATTCTTCATAGACGTACTGGAAACTCTACAGGGCGGATCTGGGGGTGGGGGGATCCTAGGAGTTCCGGAACGCCCCCCCCCCTCCCTACCTCGACCCAAAATTGTTAAAATGCTATAACAAAGTTCTCTTTGGGGTGTTTGGCCACCCCTCCCCCTCCCTATTTGATTTTTGGGCGAGTCACGTTTCCACACACACACGCTACCCCCCCCTCCCCCCCCCCACACACACACCTTCCTTTCACTACCCCCCCCCCCCCCTTCGTTTGTTTTGTATTATGTTTTGGTGAGTGGCGAGGGTGTTCACATCAGTCTGTATATCTGTGTTCTCATCAGTCTGTATTATTATATGGTCTGTACATGTTGTTCTCATCACAGCTGTATATATGCTCTGTACCTCTTATTTTCACCAGTCTGTATACATATGGTCTGTACGTCTTATTCTCACCAGTCTGTATATCTGTATGGTCTATACGTCTTATTTTGTGTGTGTGTGTGTGTGTGTGTGTGTGTGTGTGTGTGTGTGTGTGTGTGTGTGTGTGTGTGTGTGTGTGTGTGTGTGTGTGTGTTATA
This sequence comes from Semisulcospira habei, assembly GCA_036245525.1. Lineage (NCBI taxonomy): Eukaryota > Metazoa > Mollusca > Gastropoda > Semisulcospiridae > Semisulcospira > Semisulcospira habei. The sequence goes on from BTPG01000003.1 coordinate 39,733,492, forward strand.
TTTTAGTCTTAGTAACTGACATCAAGACAAATTCCAATGTTTTTATTGTTTTGTACATGGAAACATACGGCAATAAACTATCTTATCTTATCTTATTCTCACCAGTCTGTATATATATGTTATATAGTCTGTACGTATTGTTCTCGTCAGCGTGTAACAGCACGTCAAAATGTCATTTGCGAAAAAACACGTGGCAAGATTTGCGCAAACCATGTATACAGTATTGTATTCAAGTAAATTGTACTGTGAGAGTCCTAATAGTTGACCTAGTATTCTGTTACGTTTGTGGTTGTGTTATTTTTTTACGGCATGTGTGTGTTGATCATAGAAAAAGATCCGATGTTCAGTTGAGTTTAGATTAAAATCACGTACCTTTTTAGTATGATTCGTTTCCTCTTCCATGGAGATTTGCGATCGAGTGTGTGTGTGTGTGTGTGTGTGTGTGTGTGTGTGTGTGTGTGTGCGTGCGTGCGTGCGTGCGTGCGTGCGTGCGTGCGTGCGTGCGTGTGTGTGTGTGTGTGTGTGTGTGTGTGTGTGTGTGTGTTTGTGTGACTAGAATGTTCCACATTTCGCTAACTTGTAGCAAAGTCCGACCTAGACTAAACTGGAAGGGTCTGGAGAAGGCGCAATTGTTCTAGTGACCTCAAAGATGACGTCAAAGTTTTGTAATACACATGTTGATTACATTTCGTGATGTTTACATAATGCACCTAGATTTTAGTGGGAAATTGTAGAAAAATCTAGTGTTCCTTTTAATGAATATTAATGATTTTGGTTATGTTTTCCTTTCTGATTAGTTGAGTTGTGTAATTTGCGGGATTGTTCTGGAAATTTGTGATAGTATAAAAGAGAGTGTTAGAAATTATGTGCATGCATTGTAAGAGACAGTCTATCAACATGAGGATGCATTGTGAGAGATAGTGCATCAAAGTGTGGATGCATTGCGCTGAGAGGCGTCGTGAGAATAAAGTACTGTTGGAACTGTTACACCAGTGTGGTCTACAACTTTATGCCGCGTGTGACGAGTTGCAACTGACGTTTTTCTACAAGAATCCTGATGAGTGTGTCTGGTGCCGTGATTGCATGATTCTACGACCACTACCGTGTAACATATTAGTCACACATATTTAATGTTGGGTATTCAGTGACTGACCTTTGACACAACTTGGCGTCATCACGTCAAGATAATCCTTGATGCTCAATGTCTCTGTTTGCACATTTGTAACACGAAAAGGTTACAATTAAAGCGACCATCTCCAGAAATTGTTAATATTTCTTTTGTAAATGTTCTCGGAATGCAGGGGCGGATGTGGGGGGTGGGGGGGGGGGAGTAGGGGGGACAAGGGTTCCGGACCCCCCCGCCCCCCGATCAAATTTTAAAAAAATTCTATAACAAAGTCCCTTTTGGGGGTGTTTGGAACCCCCCACCCCCTCCTCACCCTATATATATTATGTGATTACTAGCTCAAGTGTCAGGACTCTCACTGTGCAATTCATTTGAATACAATACTGTATTGGTCGGAGGGGTTCGCTGCATGGACCCTTGTAGGCCTTCGGCCTTCCGGGTACAATGTTTCCTTTGTCCTTTGACCTCCCTCAGGCCTACAAGGGTCCGTGTAGCATACCCCTCCGACCACTAACTTATCTTATGATAAGTTAGTGGTCGGAGGGGTATGCTACACGGACCCTTGTAGGCCTGAGGGAGGTCAAAGGACAAAGAAAACATTGTACCCGGAAGGCCGAAGGCCTACAAGGGTCCGTGCAGCGAACCCCTCCGACCAACACAGTATTGTATTCAAATGAATTGCACTGTGAGAGTCCTGACACTTGAGCTAGTATTCACACATATTTAATGTGTGGTAGAGGTGACTGACCTTTGACCTTTGACGTCAGCACGAAGAGATTAGCCTTGATGCTCGATGTCTCTGTGTGCACATTTCTAACACGAGAAGGTTACACTTAAAGCAATCTTCTCCAGAAATTGTTAATATTTCCTTTGTAAATGTTCTCGAAATGCAGGGAACAGGGATGTGAGGGGGGGGGGGGATCTTTGATTCTAGAACACCCCCCCCCCCCTCCCCAAAAACTCTTTAAAATGCTATAGCAAAGTCCCTTTTGAGTTTTTTTCCACACACACCCTCCCCCTCACCCGGTTTAATTTTATGACGAGTTTCGACACACTTCCACACCTCCGCCTCCCCTATATTCCCCCGTTGTTTGATATTTGGGTGAGTGGTGAGTTCTCCACCCCCCCCCACCCCCTACCCCTCATCCCTTGATTTTTTGGCCACTGGAAGAAGTTCTAGGGTCGGGTAGGCCTATTGTGTCAGATTTTGTGTGAGGTTAAAGGTCCCAAACAAAAAGTTGAAATCCCTCCCGCCCCTCCTCGAGGTAACTGATCCACCCCTGCTCTATGATATTATGACTTGGAGGGGGGGTGGGGGGGTGGCGGGGTAACTTGTACAATTTCCATCCAATTTAGAATTTTTCACTATGAATTTACTCAGTCGGTCCCTTGAGCGGTGCCCACTAGGTTTCAAGTCGATCCAGTGAGAAATACACATTCTGCGGGCTCAAAAATTGGAACTTAATTGTGCCAAGTCCAAAAGTCACAAAACTAATTATTAAAAAAATGATCCAGGTCCGTCTTCAGCCTATTACTTGCTCAGTATGGTTTGCGTAATGGTGATTTGTAATTCTATTAAAGAAACAAGATGAGGATTTCATCCCAAAGTCTACGGTATTGTTTGGAGCTCACCTGCGTTTTTCTTTTAGGAACATTTAGAGTTGTTCATATTTTTTCACCTTATCCTTCTGATCCATTTCCCTCATCTCTAAGCCTAAATTTGATCAACACACACGCCGTCGAAAGACGGACACACGGCGCTTCCCGCCGTTAGTACGGTCTGTGGGCTCGTGCAGCGACAGGGATTTTGAAGAAGAAGAATAGCACAAGCAGCAAAATAACGTCACAATAAGCTTCACGTCATGGCATCGCTATTCTCACGACGCCGTGTACGCAGTGACGAATTTGATGTTTGACGCTACTCATCCAAAAGGCACGTAGCCCCTTTCAGGGCTGAGTTTTCTATAAGCAGTCTTCCTAAATCAAACTGTCAGAGAGAGAGAGAGAGAGAGAGAGAGAGAGAGAGAGAGAGAGAGAGAGAGAGAGAGAGAGAGAGAGAGAGAGAGAGAGAGAGAGAGAGAGAGAGAGAGAGAGAGAGAGAGAGAGAGAGAGAGAAATGAACTGAACTGAACTGCACTGAACTGAACTGAAACTTTATTTTGTAAGGATGAAGACAGTAGGCACGCAGGCCTTTTTACACGTCTGTCCTTAATAGAATTGTAAATATAACATCAGAAAAGGTAACACGGCAAACACAATTAACTTTTTAAAAGATAATAATAATAATAATAATAATAATAATAATAATAATAATAATAATAATAATAATAATAATAATAATAATAATAATAATAATAATAATAAAGACACACAGACACAAATTCAGTCAGCACAAGGGTGTTAGGAAATATGTGCGTGCATTGTATTCTCATTCCTATTCTCAACGGCGTAAAGCAAGGCTGCGTGCTGGCACCGACCCTCTTCACCATCTTTTTTAGTATGATGTTGAAGCAGGCCACAGTGGACCTCGATGATGACGATGCAGTGTACATCAGGTATCGTCTCGATGGCAGCCTGTTCAACCTCAGACGACTGCAGGCCCACACGAAAACCCTAGACCAACTGATTCGTGAGCTGCTTTTTGCTGATGATGCTGCCCTCGTTGCACACACAGAGAGAGCCCTGCAGCGCATCACGTCTTGCTTCGCAGATGCTGCCCAGCTCTTTGGACTCGAGGTCAGTCTGAAAAAGACAGAGGTCCTCCATCAGCCGGCACCCAAGACAGTGTATCGCCCTCCTCACATCACCATTGGCGAGTCTGAACTAAAGTCAGTGCACCAGTTTACTTACCTTGGCTGCATTATCACGTCGGACGCCAAGCTGGACAAGGAGCTTGACAGCAGGCTGGCAAAAGCGAACAGCACTTTCGGGCGACTTTTCAAGCGGGTGTGGCACAACCAACAGCTGAAAACAGGCACCAAGATCAGCGTGTACAGAGCTGTGGTCCTCACCACCCTGCTGTATGGTTCCGAGACCTGGGCCCTCTACCGCAGCCAACTACGACTCCTCGAACGCTTCCACCAGCGCTGCCTGCGTACCATCCTGGGCATTCACTGGAGTGACTATGTCACCAACGTCGAGGTCCTTGAACAGGCTGAAACTGTGAGCATCGAGGCCTTGCTGCTGCGGACACAGCTCCGCTGGGCGGGGCATGTCTCCAGGATGGAGGATCATCGCCTACCAAAGATCACCCTGTTCGGCGAGCTTGCTACTGGACACCGTGACAGAGGGGCACCAAAGAAGAGATACAAAGACTGTCTCAAGAAGTCACTTAGTGCCTGCCAAATCGACCACCACCAGTGGTCTTTGCTTGCTGCGGACCGTGACACCTGGCGCTCCACCATTTACAAGGCAGCTGTCTCCTTTGAGGACTCTCACAGAGCTAGCCTTAAGGACAAGCGGCTCAGGAGAAGAAACAGAGATGCTGCAGCTCAGAACCCTGGCCATACCTTCCCCTGCAGCCACTGCGGTCGAACCTGCCTGTCTCGGATTAGCCTCCGCAGCCACGAACAAGCCTGCAGACGTCGTGGGCAACTCCTATAAAATCTTCGTTCGCGAAGTCAAGCCAAGAGGGGGGGTATGAGAGACACAGTGCATGAAAATTGCGGATACATTGTACGAGACAGTGCATCAAAGTGTAGGTGCATTGTATGAGAGACGCAGTGTATCAAAACTGCAGAAGCATTACAGAGGAGACAGTGTATCAGTGTTGGCGCATTGTATGAGAGATACAATGTATCAAAATCGCAGATGTATTGTATGAGACAGTGTATCAAAGTGTTGATGCATTTGTAAGAGATAGTGCATCGCGAGAATAAAAAATTGTTGGAACTGTTACTCCAGCCTTGTGCCACGTCTGAAGGGTTGCAACTGAGTGAGGTTTCTTCACAAGAACCCTAAGTGAGTGTGTCTGTTGTGATTGCATCATACCGTACGACAACGACTATCACGTAACAGAAACTATCAGCAGTGTGTATGTTCGCCGCATATACTTTCATGAGTCTTCGCAGACTCCTAAATCTTCAGTGTTTAAACTCTTCCTGCACATTACATTTAGTTCTGTTTCCTAGTTAAAGAGTATCAGACACTGAGTGCTTTGCTACATTTCCGCAGGTCCGCCTAAAACTAGCGGCAGTGTGTATGTTGGCCGCATATACCTTCATGACACTTTGAAGGCTCCGAAACATGTACTGATTAATCTCTCCCTGCAAGTTATATTTACCTCCGTTTACTAGTCATAGCGTACCAGAAAACGTTTGGCTACTTTAGCGATTGAGCTAGCCGCTCGGGGAACGGTACGGAATGTGCGAGGGTTTTCGATTGCTCACATGTGTAAGAAAATTCCAATTGCCGGCCTGACTACTTTAAAAAGTGTATGAGCCTTTACATTCATACTTCAATTGTACAGTTTATGGTCTAGTCTGGAAGCTAGCACACGTACCACGTGAGGCAGCCATACAACACTAAAAATACATATACACTCAAAGCAAAAGTACTGTACCAACTGTAGATATGCTTATATTTAAACATTTTTAACAAATATTACAACAAAATACAGCAGTAGCATATCAATTGCCATAATATCACATTTTTTACAAGTCGTGAGAGGAGAGTAAAAACAAGATGTTTGACAGCGTCGTTAGCAATGGAGAAGAGCGATCGCTTTGCCGACTTGAAAAGGCTGAACTTGTTAGAAAGGAAAACCTCTGAATAAAAATAGAATGTACAGTGACATTCGAGCAACGGTTTACATTAAATCTAAAGACTCCAGCACTGCCAGGGAGGGGTAGAGCCGCAGAGCGAGCTGTCACTGGCTTCCGTCTAGCCGGGCTTGGTCAGCTGCGGCGCGTGCCTATGATCAGTTGCTAGTGATATACATTAGTATACGAGTATAATGTTTGTCAGAGTGTTTATAACAAACCGGGGTCTCCCTACCGGATCCTTGTTATCATATGACCTGATCAATGAATCAACCAGTCAGTCAGTCAGTCAGTCAGTCAGTCGATCGATCGATCGATCGATCGTTCAATTATAACAGAAACAAATCAAACTCAAAATAGTGATTATTTTTTTTATGACACGCTCGCTCGCTGGGCCGATGCGCAGACGAGCCGAGCAGTCTGCAACAACCTAGTGCGCAAAGGCCACCGGGCTGACGTCGGCCGCCGTTGGCCCGCGCACGGCTGTGCGCGGGCCAACGGCGGCCGATGTCGGCCCGATTACCTTTTGCGTATTGGGAATGAGGTGACATCCGCCGAGGGCCGCTCGGCCTTGGAGGGTGCCTGCTGTCTTGGCCTCCTTGAAGTATTAACTGAGGCGGGTCATGAAGATCTATACCTCTTGC
>BTPG01000003.1:39745021-39902521 GCA_036245525.1 Semisulcospira habei
CACCGGTCATTTCAGCATTATTTATTTAAGTTAGCCAGGTATTGGTCAGATGAGACAGAGCCATGTGACAAGAGTGGCGGGGTCTGAAGCCTGGCTGTAACGGATAAATCAAGTTATTTGTCCCCAGGAAGTGACTCAGGTGCCTGTGGACATGTTTTTTTTTTTATAGGCTTTGACAAAGTTGATAAAAGTGAAATTGGCCTGAATTTGTTGGGGTCAGTGAGGTCTTTAGTTTTAGGCAGCGGAATGACTTTAGCTATTTTCCAGCTTCTTGGGAAAGTACCTTGCTGGATTATAAGATTGTAGATAAATGTTAAAGATTCGACCACATAGGGGACAGACAGTTTTAAAAAGAAACTATTAATGCCGTCATGACCAAGGGAGCGTTTATTTTTCAGCTGTCTAATAGACTTTGCCTACGTCGAAAACAGTTAAGTACGGAATACTAAAAAAGTCGTTTGGCGCCAGTCTCTCGTCGCAAAAATGTTTTAGTTTTACATAAATAATCGGCTTGTTTAGATTATTAGTACTTTTATTCAAAAGTGAGTCGGCAGCAGACAGGAAATGTTGATTAAAAGTATCAGCAGGTATAGAAGTACATGGTGGTGTTTGACGTGATTTGGTAAAGGCATTGAGGGCTCGCCAGACAGATACGGTATCAGTTTTATTATCCATCAAGCTCTGGAAGTGTTTTTTTTTCTGCGCCTCGAGCACCAGGTACTTTACGCGATTGCCCTGCTTGCGGAAAGCAGCATAATCTTTGTTCCGCTTCAGATCATTTCGGAGAGCAATGGCGTCTTTAATGTCCGTACTTAACCACTGAGGTAACTGTGCGTGTTTGACTCTCTTCTCACGTAGTGGCGCATGCTTGTCAAGTACACCAAGGAACAATCTGTACCATTCGGCCAACGCTTCTTCAGGAATATCATAGTTATAAACTGACTGAAAAGAGATTCCGCTCAGGTCGGCGAGAGAGAGAGAGAGAGAGAGAGAGAGAGAGAGAGAGAGAGAGAGAGAGAGAGAGAGAGAGAGAGAGAGAGAGAGAGAGAGAGAGAGAGAGAGAGAGAGAGAGAGAGAGAGAGAGAGAGAGAAACAATGAACAATGAACCTTTATTTTATAACGGTAAAAGTATTTGGTAACAGGACCAATTTTCAAACTTGCCGTTACTACCATTAAGCTAAGAACTACCATTGAAAACTATCACAAACAAAACAACAGTTTCACACAAAAGTAAATAAAAGCTCACAGTCCACAGGCACAAACACTTTCTACATCACACACACACACACACATTTTACACCACACACATACACACAAAGACACACGCACATACTGCAACACACGCAAACACACATACACACACACACACACACACCAACGCACACACACACTACACAACACGCATACACACACTCACACGACCCCCCCTCCCCCTCTCCCCCAGAGCAACAGTGAGGTGCAATTTCCCTAGAAAGAGAGAAAAAAAAAACCAGTTCACAGTCATACAACGCACATACAAATATTAACCAAAATATTAACCAAAGCATGTAAAAACAATAAAATTGAAAGAAATACAGAATCAAGCCTAACGACAAATGAAGCTATATACATGTATACCACACACATATGACTATGCACACATACGCACAAACACAAACATGTATACTCACGCGCGCACTCACACATACACATGCACTCATGCATACACACGCATGCATACACACATACGCACACACACACACACACACACACACACACACACACACACACACACACACACACACACACACGCACATTATGTAAATGAAAAGAAAATGCATGCAAAGAACATCGAAACACCCAAAGTTCAAAAGGCGGGAAATCAAAATGCACATAATAGACCACAAAAAAAAAGAAAAAAAAAAGAATAAATTAAAAAAAAAAAATTTAACACACACTTTCTATCGACGTCCCCACATTCTGCCACTTTTCCTCCCCCCTCCCCACGATAACTAGTACTTGCACAAACTGTTTGTCTCTCTCGACTTCGCTGATCAACAATAGTCACTCGAGTGAGACAGCAGTTGATGTACGTCACTGCATGAAGTCATAGCTATTATAAGCATTAATGTGAACGAATGACTAAAATTGGCACACACAAAATAAAGCAGATGCACGATTCACACGCACTTACATACTCTCGCACTCACGCAACCACGCAAACACGTGCACACACATACAGACAGAATGCTACCACTCGCCTAGTGCAGTGTACAGACTGATCACAAAGCTGCGAACGTTGAGCCAGTGGATGTGCTAGAGGCACCGACATGACCAAGGATGTCTTATAAACATGACTTGAGGTGCTTGAAGAGGCTAATCTTGAAGGACGACAGGGTTTGCGCACATCTTATGTTAAGTGGCAAAGAATTCCATAATGAGCTTCCTGCAAAAGACAGGCTTGATATAAAGATGTCAATACGTGGGCGGGGAGCTCGATATTGTGGGCCAAATCTAGAAACGTCAGACACATGTTCCGAAAAGAAAGTGCTAAGGTACGCTGGACATGACTGTTTATGCAACTTAAACATGACGATACCCTTGTTGAAAAGAAAGTGTTGCTTCAGAGGGAGCATGTCCAGTGACAGGAGTTTTTGATCAGCTGAGAGATATGGAGCCGGAAGTATTAATTTGGCAGCTCTCCGATGTAGGGAGTTTAGCCTCTTCAAATGCACTTCGCTTGAGCCATCCCACACTGTTGATGCATAGTCGATGTGAGATTTGATATGAGCGTTGTACATTGTACGAGTGGCAACGTCAGTGATGAATTTAAGCTTAGACAGCATGTACAGATTCTTAGAGACACGTTTACAGACGGTGTTTATGTGGGGCTGCCACTTTAGTTGATCGTCTATAGTCACTCCCAGCAATTTATGCTGCGCGACCTGTTCTATGACGTTGTCATTGAGAGACAATCTGAGAGAAAGCGGTTTAAGTTGATGCTTCTGGCGTGTAGCAATTACCATGTCTTTTGTTTTGACTGGATTAAGTGCCATCACTCAGAAACTTCTTGCAAACTCTGTTGTAGCCATGCATTAATGGTAACTAAGTCTTTAGCAGGTGTATGGAGAGTTGTGTCGTCGACAAACATGTCGCACATTGTCTCAGGGCTGCTGAGACAAAGCAGCAAGTCGTTAATAAATAAACAAAACAGTAGCGGCTCAAGGACAGAGCCCTGAGGCACTCCATGTTTGACAATGCCTGGTGACGAATAGGTACCGTTTAATAACAACCTTTGATGTCTGTTGCTTAGGTAAGATAGAAAAAATGATACGGTGCTTGAACCACAAATATACTTTTCAACCTTCTTAATCAGGATTTCGTGGTTAACTATGTGAAAAGCTTTTTTAAAGTCCAGAAACACGGCTCCTGTAATTACTGATTTATTCAATGACGTCAGCCATGTATCTACTAGTCTTGTTAGCGCTGTATGGCAGGAATTTTTCGAACGGAAACCTGACAGATAAACATGAAGTAGTTCTCTGTCCTATAGATATTTGTACAAGTGCTTGTGGATATGCCTCTCGAGCGGCTTTGACAGTATTGACATAATAATAATAATAAATAATTACGGTATTTATAATGCGCTTATCTTATAATAATTATAACTCTAAGCGCGCACTCACATCTCGCGCACGCAATCGCACGCTTTAGACAACGTCTCACGAACCACAAATAGTGAAAAACATTACGACAGTCTGCTTAGGGTGGGGAGTGTGGTGGTATAGTGCTAGAACTGTTGAAAGAGGTGAGTTTTGAGGGCGGACTGGAAGGAGGAGAGAGAGAGTGTTTCTGACGGAGAGAGAGTGGGAGAGTGTTCCAGATGGATGGACCGTATACTGAGAAGGAGCAGGGGCCGAAAGTGCTGAGTTTAGTGCGGGGGATGTGGAGGCAGAGAGGGTCGGAGGCGGAGCGGAGGGAGCGGGGAGTAGTGTAGGGGTGAAGTAAGTTTGAGAGATAGGCGGGAGCGCAGTTGTTCAGGGATTTGTAGCAGAGAGACAGAATCTTGTATTGGATGCGTTGGGGGATGGGAAGCCAGTGAAGGCGTTTGAGCATGGGAGTGATGTGGTCGGATGTTTTCTTTGTGAGGACGAGGCGGGCAGCAGTGTTCTGGACGCGCTGGAGAGTGAAAGTGGTGGAGTGAGGGAGGCCGGAAAGGAGAGAGTTGCAGTAGTCGATGCGAGATAGGATGAGAGAGACAGCAAGTTTGGTCGCAGCTTCGGTAGTGAGGTATTTTCTGATCTGACCGATGTGGCGGAGGTGGAAGTAGCATGCCTGGGCCGTGGCGGAAACAAAGCTGGTCATGGAAAGAGAGGAATCGAGGATAACGCCGAGGTTTTTGGCCAAGTCAGAGAGGGAGACGGGGGTGCTGTCGAGTTGAAGGTGGAGGGAGGGAGGGAGCTGGGAAAGTTTCTGGCGAGTGCCTACCAGCATTGCTTCCGTTTTGTAGTCATTCAGTTTAAGCTTGTTTGCTGTCATCCAGTGAAATCGGCCTATAGTTATTTACATCTTCCAGGTCTTTAGACTTTGGTAATGGCACTACCTTGGCTTGTTTGAATTCTTGCGGAAACGTGTTGTGCTCAATGCACATGTTGTAGATATAGGTAAGGGATTTCACAACGTAAGGGAGGGCGATTTTCAGAATCTTGGGACTGATTTCATCTGGCCCCGAGGACTTTTTGCTTTTCATTGAGACGATTAGCTTACCAACCTCATGCACAAATGTTACGATTGTGGTTGTGTTGTCCTGTGAGAACATACATGTGTTAATCGTAGGAAACGATCCGATATTTATTTGAGCTATCATGGTTATGATTCACGCATCTTTTTAAGTAACATTTTCTTTGGGTCGCGCAGAGCGGACTTCACTTCGTTATGATACGCTAAGTTTAGTCAAGAACGTTCTAGAAAGGTCGCACTGTCTAGTAACCTCGTATGTGTGACGTCGGTAAATTAGCGACACTTCGCAACAAGTTGTTTACTGTGCGCGTGAAGCCGTCAGCCGGTTTTTTTTTTTTTTTTTTTTTTTTGTGTTATGAAGGATTGTGAATGTTCTCGAATTTTGCGACTAGTTTGGGAATTGCCTTCCATACTTTTATGAGATGTCATTTTAGGTCACGGTATACATTTAAATTGGGAAGTTCAGGCAGTATGAGGTCCCGTGTTTTTAAAAATAATTTTTGCCTTGTTTGAAAATTTGCAGTTGGGTTGAATGTGGGAATTTGCTGGAAATTTGTGGTTAGCTGAGAGGAGACATGTTTGGTGCTTTGATTCATACCATCCTGAGCTTATCCAGTGGACATTTGTGGGCCTATGTTGAAACTGGTTTAGTGTAACCAGATCAATGAGTTTGGATGGTTGCAGTTGGAAAAGTAAGAAAATCATGAAAAATTTGAAATTTTGCCAAAAAATCGCTGTGCATGCAGTTTTATAGGCGTTTTGGCATGTTTTGCGTGGCAACTCCCTGTTTACCTGCACTGTGAGCTATGTTTAGTGTGTTAGCTCATTTATTTTTTGTCTTACAGGTAGTCATGAGTCTTTCCTTTGACCATGAGCTGTGACCTTTGATCTTGACCTTGAAAGGGGTGGGGTTTTGGGTGTTCAGTTTGATAAATGCCTTAAGAAAAATTCACTCTTTCAGTTATTGAAGTTGTGTGGGGTGAATGTAGGGTGGGGTGGGTAGGGGTTTGGGTTGGATGTGGGGGGGGGGGGGGGGGTTTGGGGGCTTAAGGTCAAAGGTTAAGATAAAAACTACAATGAAACAGTGTTAGCATGTGCATTTCATCAGACAGCCGACCTCAGAGTGAAATAAGCGGCCAAAATAATGTGACCTGCAGAAGTGTTATTTTGCATGGTACTGCTACACTGGTTGCATCTGAGGTGTCATTCTGCTGTAATTGTCATGAGGGATGTCTCTGGTGTCTATTCTAAGCCAAACATAAGCACTTGTACACTGAGTAAAGCTCATTTGAGTGCATTGTTATGGGACCAGCAGTTGCGGGCACCAGTACAGGGTTTTACAGGAGTGTTCACAAGTTTGGCACACACATGCCTACTGCATCTGCAAGATGAGCTGAGGTGTTATGAGACTCTGACAAGTGTGTTTTATATAAAAATGAACTGTACATAACCATTTTTCTATGCTACCTCCTAAATCAGCACTCCAGACACTTGTTAGCGTATGCGGCGTGTCCCGCGTAGCATTGTTTTGGTTGTTTTGTGTAGTCTTTTTCCTGTGGGATAGCTCAATAGACTTAATGTTTAAATTGCAGAGCTGTTTCATGACCCCTTTTGCCTAGGGAAAGATTGCCAGCAGCATATAGGGCACGGCAGCTGATTACAGGCCTCTTCCAGCTTGTTGTCACCAGACAACAGAGTCAATGAGGATGCCTGGGTGTTGTCTTTTGGGCTGCCCTAAGATACACAAGGAAATGGCCTTGGGTCTGAAAGCTCATTTTTCATCAGTGTCAGTGTCATGGTAACTTTTTTCAGTTGTCCAGCCCACCAGAAGTCAGTTTGACTGTATTGCATGCGTGTGTAAACTTGGAAAAACAGAAAAAGTAGGGGGGTAGGCAATGGAAAAATATGAAAGAAAAAAACACTTTCATGTGCCTGTGTCTCAAATGCAACATTTCTGAAGATCAGATATACTACTTGATGTACATGCCAATTTTGGAGGCATTCTGACCATATCTAGGCTGTTTTTCATGGCATCAGATATGCATGATCCAACACATCAACAGCATTGTAAACGCCACATCAAGGCACTTCACATAATGGGCCATAACATAAAGATGCAGCAACTTTCAAGGGTGTCACTTTGGGTTTGACTTAGCTATTGTCTAAGGGTTGCACTGACGGCAGATTGAATGGTGTTCAGGTGGGACAAGTTTCTCTGACAGGTCACGGTATACATTTAAATTGGGACGTTCAGGCAGTAAGAGGTCCCGTGATTTTAAAAATAATTTTTGCCTTGTTTGAAAATTTGCAGTTGGGCTGAATGTGGGAATTTGCTGGAAATTTGTGGTTAGCTGAGAGGAGACATGTTTAGTGCTTTGATTCATACCATCCTGAGCTTATCCAGTGGACATTTGTGGGCCTATGTTGAGTTGCCTTTTGACGTAGTGATTTGAGGGGCACGCTGATTTCAGCTGTGCTTGGGTGTGGGGTTGGTAAGGTGCACCACATGCCATATGTGACATAGACTGGAAACTGGTTTAGTGTAACCAGATCAATGAGTTTGGATGGTTGCAGTTGGAAAAGTAAGAAAATCATGAAAAATTTGTGTTGGGAGTACATTGTGAGAGATACAGCGTAACAGTGTGGTGAACGTTGTGTGAGGAACTTTGTGTCTGCAGTGTGGACATTGCAGAAGAGACATTGTATCAGTGTTGGTGCATTTGGAATTACATTGTGTGGAGATCGCATCGCTGAATTAAAATATTGTTGGAACTGTTACTCCAGTATTGTCTACATCATTAAGCCACGTGTGAGGGATTGCAGCTGAATGAAGTTTATTTAAAAGAACCTTACATGCGTGCGTCTGGTGTGATATCATACTACGACTACGAATCCACCACGTAACAACAGCCAATGTAGGAATAGAGAAGGGGGATTTGCCAGCTGTCCTTTGGTCACAGAAGCTCAGCAAACTCTCGGGGCATGTATAGGGTTGGTGGATTGTGCCCGAGGGGATTATGGAGTCGACAACAGAGAGAAAATGGTTGTTAAAGGTGTTAGCATTGAGATTGGCAGGGGTTACTGGTGATTTCTTACTACTACCTCTGGTATCAAGGTTTAGTGCACGCCAGAGGGAAGATGTATCTTTTTTTCTCCTTGATCATACGATCACAAAGCGATTTCTTCGCCTGAAGAACCAGTGTCTTTACCCGATTTCGCTGCTTTTTATGTTCCTGAAAACGTTTTTTTTCTCTCAGCTCGTCTCGCAAAGACATGGCTTGAATAATATTCTGAGTTAGTCATGGGAGCAGAGTTTGATTTTTTACTCTTCTCTTTCGCAGCGGGGCATGCCTGTCTAGCACACTACTGTTTGTACCAGACAGACAAAGCTTTTTCTGGGTCAGTTTCGTTATATACGGTTTGAAACTGAGTGTTGTGAAGATCAGCTAGAAAAGCTGTCTCATCAAAACGTTTGAAAGAGCGAAACGTTATAGTAGTGTGTCCATGTTTTTTCCGCAACGGGAATTTTGATGACCACTCGCAGACAACGGGATAATGGTCACTAATACTGAGATCAGCGACACTAACATTAGACACGGATTGGGGAAGGTTGGAGTAAATGTGGTCTATGACTTGCCGTTGATTGGGTGGTCCTAGTGGGAGAGGAGACTAGTTGTTTCAAGCCTACTTGATTTTCCGTGCACTGCCATGCAGCATGAGGTTTTAATATGTCGATATTAAAATCGCCTAACAATAACACCGAGGAACTGCTGGCAGAAGAACAAGCTGGCTTCAGAGTTGGAAGAAGCACTGTAGAGCAGATTTTCAACTGCCGCGTCCTGATCGAGAAACATCTGCAGCATCAGCGCGAACTCTACCACAACTTCATTGATTTTAGGAAAGCATTTGATCGCGTCTGGCACGACGGACTCTGGCAAGTCATGAGATCGTTCAACATAGAGGAGGGACTGATCCAAATGATAGAAGCGCTTTACAAGAACGTCTGCAGCGCGGTTCTACTTAACAATCAGTCAGGCGAGTTCTTCAGGACGACGATCGGTGTCCGTCAAGGATGCCTGCTCTCTCCTGTCCTTTTCAACATATTCCTGGAGAAGATCATGCAGGAAACCCTCCACGACCACCATACTTCAATCTCTATTGGTGGCAGATCCCTGTGCAATCTTCGATTCGCAGACGACATTGACCTCATGGCAGGCAGCAATAGTGAGCTCCAAAACCTGACAGACAAACTTTCAAGTAGCGCAGGGTCTTATGGCATGGAGATCAGTACGGATAAAAGCAAAGTGATGATCAACACCACAAGCGACAGCAGCAGCAATATTCACATGAATGGCCAGAAGCTAGAAGAGGTCAATAGCTTCAAGTACTTGGGAGCCACCCTGTCCAAAGACGGTAGTTGCATAGCAGAGATCCGTATCAGGATAGGTACAGCAACATCCGCAATGGCCAGGCTGGACAGGATATGGCGAAGTAACTCCATCAGCTTCACCATCAAGTACAGGCTTTACAAGTCCCTCGTAGTGTCTATTCTACTCTACGGCTGTGAGACTTGGACACTGCTTGCAGACTCAAAAAAGAAAATCCAGGCCTTTGAGAACAAGTGCCTGAGGAAGTTGCTCCGCATCTCGTACCGCGAGCACAAGACCAACGAATATGTACGGAGCATCGTCACTTCCCTGGTGGGCCCACATGAACCCCTTCTGGCAACTGTGAAACGGCGCAAGCTTGCTTGGTTTGGCCACGTGACCTGACACAACACCTTGTCCAAGACTATCCTCCAAGGCACTCTCGAAGGAAGTCGTCGGCGAGGTCGTCAGAGAAAGAGTTGGGTCGCAAACATAAAAGAATGGACCGAACTCGAGATGCCAGACTTGCTTGCCACCGCCCAAAATAGAACTCAGTGGAGAGCACTGTCTGTTGCTGCTGCCTTTCAGTCCCCCCAACGCCCAGTTCGGGCAAGGGACTGATGATGATGATGATGAACAATAACACATCATTGTCAGGCATACCGACGTTGTCGACAGCGTGCAGAAAGTTGTCATACCATTCAAATGTGGCCGATGGATTTCGATACAAAAAGCCAACAAAAACTGGTCGGGCCTTAGGGCATCGAATCTCCATCCAGACACACTCAACCTCAGCAGTTTCTAAGTCTACACGCCTGCTGACAAGATGCTGGACTGAAGTATGAACATAAACAGCAATGCCTGTCTGACCCGGTGTTCGGGCGTCGCGACGAAAAACAGAAAAATTAGGAATACTAACATCGCTCATGTTGGAATTTAATCGTGTCTCTCATAGACCAAACAGGTGGAATGGTTCAGGCTTGTTTAGATATACACGCACATCTATCACTTTGTTAACTCATTCTACCCCAAACACACCACAGGAAGATAAGTATCGACCATGATAGTTCAAGGGTGATGCCAGAATAGCTTGGCGCCTATGGGCGCCAAGCTATTCTGGCATCACCCTTGAACTATCATGGTCGATCTTTGTCCTGCACTGCAATGCAGTCTTCAGACGACAATGGCAAAAATTTAAGGATTTCGGTGTTGGGGTAGAATGAGTTAAATAAGTGATAGACGTTAAGATTACCAATGCGTATATTGATACGCTTGTCCTTGGACTGACCAACTGCCATTTTGTGCACTATATCTTTGATGAGTTCAGGTATATCAGTAAAGACACAATGATGCAGTCACACGAGCTTCAAATATTAGACAGTCATTCAAAATAACTAAGATAAATGGAATATAAAATCGTATTCGGCATCTATCGAGCGTGACGCAGTCTCTCCTGAGCGATAGTTACACAGCGCCAATGGCGAGTGACACTTGACAAAGCCGACTCCGGGTAATCCTGTATACTGTTGTTGACACTCAAGTTAAGGGGTAGTATCCGATTATTCTTGAGTTAATCACGCAGTAAGGCACTACCACTTGAACACAATGAACATTTGCTGCCTGAAACAACGACGCGTGATCACAATGCGCATAAGACAGCAACACAAGGGATGCTGAATACCATTAAAGGGTGCAGCGTGCGATGTTCACTACCGTAGGCTGCACGCTTTAAAGGATAGTGTCACAAAAGGCACAAGACAGCAATACCTCGGATGCTGAACAAATAGTGTAGCCTGCGATGTGAAGTATCGTAGTCTGAACACTTGAAACCGTACTATCACAATGAAAACTTAGCAGAGCTTTTGTAATCAAACCAGAAGAGAAAATCACAGAAGTTGAGGCACACAGGCAATCACTGCTTTGGAATAAATCAAAAGCGAACGCAGAAGAACCGTATATAAAGAAGCACACGTAACACTGACGTAATCATGAACTGCCTCACACACCCACAGTGAAATATGTGAAGCACAACGGTGAAGGACCACTGATCACACGGCACTGAATTACCAACCGCGTAAGAGGCTGACATATCCATTGGCACCATTCGCTGTGGGCACCTGGCATAACTGGTGGTACGGTGGCAGACTATTACCCGGGTAATCAGATACACTGGTTGGTGGGAGATGATTCGACCACACACCATGGCAACCATCCGGGTACTGTGGTTGTTGCCATGGTAATGCAGTTGAAGAGTTGGCACGTATTTGCAGCAGATGATGGTACTGAAGTTGCTACCAGTCAGGAACCGGCATGAAGGGCATCTGTTGTAGATGTTGCTGCTCCTGCTGTAAATGTTGTTGCTGCTCCTGTTGTAGCTGCAGATGCTCCTGCTGTTGAAGTTGTTCATGGTCCTGTGGTTGAGGCTCCTGGCGTAGAGGTGGTTGTACTGGTGATGTGGGACCAGCAGAACCGGATACAATAGTGTCAGAAGTGGACGTGTCACTCTGTACATTCAAGCTACCACCAGCTAAGTAGAGTTTTGTCTTAGTGGTCGCCTGAGAGATTCTGTGCTGGTGAGTGATTGCATCAGCCTGGTTGACAGCTGGACCACCGTACTTGATTTTGCCGGCAAGCCTCCGGGTTCCCATGTGGGATGGATGAATGGGGTCAATTCGGCCTTTGTTGTCCACACGGTGCAGCGCCTTCCGGGGAAGACCGCTTGGGGCTAGGAACACGCCCGCATTGTCAACAAAGATAGCGCGCATCTTCTTTGCCCCGTGGCACAGATTTGCGTTGGAGGGGGAAATACGTTGGTTAAGGCGAGGGTTTTTCGCCTGGGCAGCAGGCAAGATGGAAGAGGCCTGGATGCTTGCTTTGGGGAACACGCCTTTGCAAGAAGCGACCAGTCTCTCCCACTGCTGACTGGTGATTTCATGCGTCTTGCAATCGTTCACCCAGAGAGAGAGAGAGAGAGAGAGAGAGAGAGAGAGAGAGAGAGAGAGAGAGAGAGAGAGAGAGAGAGAGAGAGAGACAGACAGACAGACAGACAGACAGACAGACAGACAGGGACAGAGTGTATATGTGCATGTACACACCACGCTTTTGTGGCTATTTAGGCCTGTCCGTCTATCTTGTTAATAATCTTGTGTATATTTATTTTTGCATACTGTGTCTCCATTGTAAAGCGCCTATAGATATGTCAAAAGATTAGGCACTTTATAAATAACTATTATTATTATTTCTTCATCACGTAATATCATCACTTACTCAATACAGCTGTAGTACAGTTGTATAAGGTAAGTGATGATATTGCATGATGTTTCTCTTTTCAACAAGCTGATTTTGGCCATGTTCACATGTTGTTACAGTATTAGCCTGCGTATGCTTGGTCGAAAGCATTGTACCAAACCAGAACAGAAAACAATTGAGTCAGTACATGGTTACAATACTTGACGTAAAAACTCAGACTAATTAAATTGATCATTAATAAGATAGCGAGCAAAACGTCACTTCCTGTTTTCCAAAGGGAAATAATTTTGAAGTCATCAAAGCTTAAGTTACTAGCTTTAACACGACAGAAAATGTGAACACCTGGCAACTGCAGAGGTATAGATCTTCATGAGCCCCCACTTGCTGACACCACATTGAATCCTTGCTAAAACCACTTTGTATCTGTGGGCCTTGGCCGCCTGTGGCTCTTTGGCGACGAACTGAGGAAGATTTTAAAAAGACAGTCTGCGTCCACCGGCTTTGAAGGGGTTATGGAGCATTCGCTGTGTAGTAACCATACAACGCGTGTGCACTTAACCCTCTGCGTGTCGGAAACGGTTTTAGTCGCGATGATTCCTGTGGGATGTCAGGGTGTTGTTATTCCTGTGGGAATTATCGCGACTAAAACCGCTAGCGACACACAAAGGGTTAAGTATGGTCTCATAATCATGTAAGCGTGCAGGTGGAAATAATGCCAACCAGTCTGCACGCATGGTCAGTTTGTGATAAAACTAGTGCACCAAAACAATAGAAATTATTTCTAAAAAAAACAACAACATACAACCAAACAACCCCTCCCCCCCAAAAAAAAAAAAAAAATAAATAAATAAATAAATAAATAAATAAAATATAAAAAGTTGAAATACCCCACACAAATCCATAGCAAAACAATGGGTGCTGTTGCGTGATTTTGAACCTTAACTCATTCAGCCCCATCACACCACAGCAAGACACGGATCGAGCATGATAGTTCAAGGGTGGTGCCAGAATAGCTTGGCGCCTTTGGGCGCCAAGCTATTCTGGCACCACCCTTGGACTATCATGCTCGATCTGTTTCATGCATTGTAATACAGTCCCCCAAAGAGCAACTTCAACATTTGTAGATGTCGGTCCTGGGGCAGAATGTGTTAATGCTCCATTAAAGCCGTAAGGTCCAGGGGCCAGTTGCATGAGTGAGCTTATTCCTGCGCCAGCCACTAAGCAAGGTGCTCGGAGGACCTTGCTTAGTGGCTGGCGCAGGACTAGCTCCCTCATGGACTGGTCCCTGAATCGCAATCCAACGTACCTCTATAGCAATGACACAGATAACATCATGTACAGTGTTTCACCTAATACGCTTTTACACGTACAATGTGTTTACAATAAACATTTCAATATCTGGAAGATGTTTTACTGAAACAACCTAGATTGAGCCTTAAGCATTCAAATGTTTTACAGGGAAGGCGCACTACTGCCAGACCCAAGTAACTTTTAGACTGCCACCAACCTGTAGGCAAATTAATCTTGAAGCCTGATTTGTTTCTGGTAGCTGGTGTCTGAATTTGTTACCCGATGTCTAGGGATTTCGAAGGCATCCTTTTGTTTGCCATATGCTTGCTTATAGTCGTGTTGCTTTATTTCATTATTTTAGTGGATGCATACAGATTTGCCTTAATTTATTAGTATTCCCTCGTCTACTGATTTTTCACGATACGAGAAAGTTTTATCAAATATTAAATCTGTTGAAAAACTCTCATGGACATTATTGTATACCCATTTAACGCATACCGAAAGTGCATATTTACACAAGCCGTTACAGTGTAATGTGAAATAATGTTATTTTCATACCTACGTCTCTCGGCCAATCCCTTTAGTGCGTACCGTGCCACGTGACCTCGCTCGTAGCTCACATAGTAACTCGTTATGACCTCATTTCTGACTCTTCAGTACCCGCTTTGTGACTCTAGATTTATTTTTGTGACGACAGCACTCCGTTTTCAACATTTTTTCCCCTCGATGCACGCGAGACTATAAATGGAACGGGCTTGTGCCGGCCGAGTGATCGTGATGCACCAAGGTCTGTGTGTGTACACATGATCGTCGCTTCCATACCGAAAACTAACGTTTTGAATTTTTATGAGCAAAAACATTCACTGTTCATCGCATTACTCCGACGACAATGTGGTTCGAAACTTACTTCTATCTATCTATCTATCTATCTATCTATCTATCTATCTATCTATCTATCTATCTATCTATCTATCTATCTATCTATCTATCTATCTATCTATCTATCTATCTATCTATCTATCTATCCATCCATCCATCCATCCATCCATCCATCCATCCATCCATCCATCCATCCATCCATCCATCTATCCATCTATCTATATCCCGTAGTCTTACCGACCGTTGGGGCACCACTGATGACTTGGCAACCAGCTCTCTCCATTTACTTATCTAAAGTCAAACTGACATTGCGCGTCTCTAAGCAAGGAGGGAGTTTGCGCGGAGGATCTATCTATCTATCTATCTATCTATCTATCTATCTATCTATCTATCTATCTATCTATCTATCTATCTATCTATCTATCTATCTATCTATCTATCTATCTATCTATCTATCTATCTATCTATCTATCTATCTATCTATCTATCCATCCATCCATCCATCCATCCATCCATCCATCCATCCATCCATCCATCCATCCATCCATCTATCTATATCCCGAGATCTTGCCGACCGTTGGGGCACCACTGATGACTTGGCAACCAGCTCCCTCCATTTACTTATCTAAAGTCAAACTGACATTGCGCGTTTCTAAGCAAGGAGGGAGTTTGCGCGGAGGATCTCTTGCGACTGCAGTTTGCCGGGGCCAGAACATACGCTGAGGTCAACCATAGCGCAAGCCGCCGCAGTCTGAAGTCTCATTAACCCATTTAAACCCACGGGCACATTTCCAAATGTTGGAGGTGGTACGTAACGTCTATGTACCAGTTGCAGGGGATGGACTGACCATGATAAGTAGCGCCAGACTATCTTGCCGCCTGAAGTCGCCAAGCTAATCTGGCACTACCCTTGAATTATCATGGTCATGCCGTCTCCTACTGTAGGGCGTCGGGGTTAAATGGGTTAACTTGGCCACTTTTACGATTGTAGCGGAGGAATGAAAACGAATACGTTATTGGTAGCAAGGCTATGTTGCACTGACCCTCGTTAAACCTTCGGGCGGTCAAATTACCCATCATGCTTCACAGGCCTTTTCCCTTCGGCGCACACTGGTTACTTCGACTTCCCTCTGACCTACAAGGGTCCCTGCAGCAAACCCCTGCTGCCAATAACTGATAATAGTACAGTTGTTATACTGACGAGCAAAAGATATGCGACATCATGAAGTGTTTCCGATGACACGAATGATGTAGCATTTCTTTTCCTCGTCAGTATATGTATAATAAGAGATTATACTACAAGCTGTTCCTCTGAGCTAAAAATAAAACCCCGGATGTTAGCCATTGTACACATGTTGTTACATTGTGACATTATTAGTATATGCTGTTTGGTCTAAAGCACACACCTATCATACTAAAGCATAAACCAGCTGAGTCTGTACATGATTACAATATATGCCGTAAAAAAACACATTCCTTTTATAAACAAGTTGCATAGAGAGTAAACAAAAACACTTCCTGTTTTCAAAAGGATAATAACTTTGTACTGAATAAAATGAATTTACGGTGAGATCCATTGTGATGATAAGTGTTATATTGCTCGTAAGACAGCGATATTTACAGTACATTTCACTGTCTTGCGTGCAAAATATTTCCCGCAGAATCCGAGCAAACAAGAAAACCTGACAACACAAAATCATTGATTAACACCTTGAGCATGCAGCCACTGGTAATGTCAAAAGTACAGTGGGCTGCACGCACAATTAAAAAAAATCAATCATAATGATTGGTCGACTCAGTTTGTTAAAAATGCAAGTTACCAAACATATGTGTACAATGTAAGGACAAATCTTGCTCTGAAAGATGTTGACACGGCTGCAATCACCTGGTTACAATGAATTCAACTAGTTCCGCAGACCCAAACTGGAAACCAGTAAAGTTTGCTATCGCACGAGTCTGCCAGTTAGTAACACGTGGAAACGAAGACGTCCGACTTTAGTAACTTTGTCATTTGGTCGTCGCAGGTTATCTTAGTTACTTTGCCATTTTGTCATATTAGTCTATCTTGTGCATGATACCAGAAAATATTGGGCTTGTTTCCATATGCATTGCTTCCAATCACTTACTTAGCGCACACCTCTTTTCTATCTCTCTCCTTTTTTGTTTGTGCTTTGACCAAAGTAGATCTATGCTCATTGGTCGATAATGCACAACTCGCTCCCTTGACAGTGCTTTCCATACTTACTTAGTAGTTTCTTCTAAATTACGAGCACTGTCTACTTTTATTTTACAGAAAATATGACCATTGTTGCCTTCATGGTGTAATTGGGTCATAGATCACAGGCGTTAAGTGTGAAGGCCATGAAGATTAGGAAGGTATGAGATTTATGTAGTTCAATGGTAAAACCTCACTGTCTTGAGCTGTCATGCTTGGTCCTGTTGTATTGTGTCAGGTATAGAAGCGGCAATCCATTCTGACACCACCCTTGAACTACCTTGGTTAATCCATATCTTGCATTGTGTCAGGGTTACAACAGCTAATAATTGTCTCAATTCTGCACCGCTCTCGAACTATATTGTGCTGTGTCGTTGCTGAATGTGTTCAAATTAAGTCTCACCTGACATGCTTACCCTTTTCTTTGTTGGGGGAGCTGGGTGGCTTGGTGGTAGAGCGTTCGATAGGTCGTGCGTTCAAACCCAGCTGGTGTCAAAATTTGTACGAGCCTCATCTTTTCTGTGCCCCGTCTTTGAAATCACCGTCGTGATGGACAAACGACGTTATGCCCTGAACGTTGTTTTTTTTTTTTCTTTCTTTCTTTTTTCCAACAGGCAACCGCCTTAAGAACTTTTACGTGGACGTGTTGAACGATGACCCGGCCTCGAACTCTAGAGCCGCGGCTGTCACGTGCTTTCACTACACGGACGTGGTGGGAAACGGGGTCACTTTGGCCCTGCAGTGTAGCAAGCCCACCCGGGGTAGGTGCGTCAGAGTGAGGATGTCCACGGCGGTCATGCATTTGTGCGAGGTTCAGGTTATGGCTACGGTGGCTAGCTGGACGCCGTGAACTGTTCAGAGCACCACCCAATGCGTAATAGGCCATCGGGCCGACGTCAACCTGATGGCGTGTGTCACCATCAAAGTCTCAGGACTGTTTGCGGATCCCTCCCCAGGTACACCAGCCCGGGGAGTACTTCCCAGATAGACCCATTCGGTGCGTACTCCATAGAGAGACCCATTCAAGGAGTATTTCCCAGAGAGACCCATTAGGGAATACTCCCCACATAAACCCAAAGTACACGTCTATTCAAATGTGATGTTTAACATCTTATTTGAATAGAAGTGTATTGTGGCGTAAGCCCACACCGGTTGTGGGGAGTACTCATCTAACAGACACACACTGGAGGTACTTCCCAGATAGATCCACTCTGGGAGTACTTCCCAAATAGACCCACTCGGGGAGTACTCCTCAGATAGAGCCACTCTTGGAGTACGGCACGAGTACGCTTCTATATAAATGGAGCTGTTCACTCTGACGTCTCCGTACCGTCTGTGGGGAGTATTCCTCGGGCAGACCCACTCGGGGAGTACTTCTGAGATAGATCCACTCGGGGAGTGCTCTCCAGATAGACCCACTCGGGGAGTACTTTACAAGTACTCTTCTGTTCACAATAATAAGTATAATCTGAACTGACTGAACACATGAATTTAAATATCACAACAAATACGTTTGCAAGTAATATTTACATCTATCATGCTTCAACGTAATATAGGCGGTAATCTGTTGACAATAAAATAACCTCAGTAAAGACGATGTCTCATTCACTTTGAACTATACAGAAAATAAATTCACAAATTTGTCATTACAACCAACCTTCAAGCTTCAGCGTAATAAATGTCGTAATCTTCGGACAATAAAATTATAAAGATAGTGTTTTATTTACAAATCATGAATGTATGAATTGCTCAGTCGTGTGAAACTTAAAGCTATCGTGAAAGCAACACGCATTCGTAACCTCCATCACCGCAACTGCCACCACCACAACCAACAACACCAACTACACCACCAACAACTACACCAAGACCCGCATCAATAGCTGTGAAAGTGTCGCACAGCGTTGTCGCCGGCAACACTGTGCGACACTTCCGCAGTTATAGATGCGCGGGGCGCTTTAAATAATCTGGCAGACCGCTAGTCCCAGAGTAACACCACTTCCTTCGACTGAAACGCACAGATAAAAATCATGACAGTAAGTGGGTTAACAACACATAATCATGATGCGTTTACAATTCACTGTGGGTAGGTGTGTTCTGATTAACCCCTTTGTGCATGCAGCCAGCTGTGAGGTTAACAATCCCGTTAGCTTGCCTGTACAAAGGAGTTGACGAGAAAATCTTTCATTGCTCACAAAACACAAAACAATACATACGGCACATGTAATTTAAACAAGATGAGGATTTCGTCCCAAAGTCTACCGTATTGTTTGGAGCTCACATGCGTTTTTGTTTTAGGATCATTCAGAGTTGTTCATTTTTTTTTTTTCCCGCTTATCCTTCAGGTCCATTTCCCTCCTCTCTATCAACACACACGCCGGCGCACACAAATAAAGACGGACACATTGCGCTTCCCGCCATTAGTACGCTCTGTGGGCTCATGTAGCGACAGGAATTCTGAAGAAAAATATCACGAGGAGTAAAATGACGTCACTATAATCTTCACGTTATGGCATCGCTAGTCTCAGAACGCCGTGTGACGAAATTGATGTTTTACGTCACTCATCCGAAAGCAACAAAAATGACGGACTCAAAAGTGGACCAACCGGGTTTTTTGTTTGTTTGTTTGTTTGTTTGTTTTGTGTGAAACGGCCATTTTCATGTCAACGTGTAGACTAATTAAAAAAAAAATACTTCGGGAGAATTCACGTAGAGAACATATCCTAAAGTTTCAAGCTTGTCCGTCCACAAAAGCGGGCTCTAATCACTTTCACACACACACACACACACACACACACACACACACACACACACACACACACACACACACACACACACACACACACACACACACACACGCGCGCGCGCGCGCACACACACACACACACACACACACACGTGCACACGCACACACACACACACACACACACACACACACACACACACATAAACAAGATTGGATGAACAATAACCCACAAAGTCTCTTCTATATGAGAGCTGTATGAGAGCTGTCCTCGCTGTCAAGATGTCTCTACCTTTTGTCTTTGACTTGATTCTGATGTTGAAATATCTCCTTTTGAAAAAGCCTAGCAGATCTGCCAATGCGCCACAGTGAATTCTAAAAGGGGTGCAGTGCATACGCGTCATTAGTTTGTCAAACGTCATTTGTCAAGACGTATTGTTTTTGTTTTTGTTTTTACGTAATTTTTTATTTAAAGTGATATAGCTTTCACTTTCACTTCAAGACTTGCGAAAATGGTGAATCTAGAATTTCCCTTTCCAAGTTCGCAGATGCTATACTTTGTGTTAAATCAGGTTGACTTGACCTATAGAGCTGCATGCTACACTAAGTACACCTGCATGCTCTTCTAAAAGTGCGTCGACGTGTGTGTGTGTGTGTGTGTGTGTGTGTGTGTGTGTGTGTGTGTGTGTGTGTGTGTGTGTGTGTGTGTGTGTGTGTGTGTGTGTGAGTGCACAAAAGACCTAAAATGGGTAACTGTCTTTACCATCCTTATGGCAAATGGGTGAGTGTAAAATTCTGGGTGCCCAAGTCAGACACCCATTTTTTCTGAGGGTTGTTTCTGCATTGTCTTGCGGTAAACATTCATTAAAAAATACAAAAATCAGTTTTTTCTCATTTTGGCGTTTACACATGCACTGTTGTGCTTAAAAGACACGCCTCCAGTGTGTCTGAACTTTTCCCAGCTGTGTGTGTATGTGTACTCAAATGGGCGTGTGTATGACATCACCCTTCTGAGCTATAAATAGCATAATAGCTGATATGGGTCAACTGCATCGGTGAGCCGAAGTGAAACGGAGAGATACGAAAGGTAGTGGGGGGGGGGGGGGGTATTGTATTTGTGTGAGGGAGGAAATTGTTTATGTTGCTGCAAAATGAAGTTTGTTATTTGAGGGTGTGGTTGTTTTGTTAAAAAAAAAAAAAAAAAAAAAAAAAAAAAAAAAAAAAAAAAAAAAAAAAAGTGTGTTATGCTTCCGGGGTGATGTTGTCGGAGGTGATGTCTAGTGATAAATTTGAGACTTAGCATATGTATTCTCGTGCGCCGGTTGCTATGAAGTGAAGTGATTGTATGAGTTCGCATTGTAAGAGAAGACTATAGACTTTGGGTGAGGCTGCTGTTGTCTTTTGTCCTGCCCGACCTTTTGGTTCAACCTGTTGCTTTATTTTGTAGGTTTGTCGATGTTATCAATGCCGCATCTCCTTTTGGATTGTATACACAAATTGATAAAATGCAAATGACGTCACAGAGTCAGCGTCGTTACATGCGTCGTCTGCTGCAGTCAGTCGTTTAGTGCAGTTAAAAGAGTGCAGTCTTGGATGGGCCATTTTCGGATGTAATAGTAAAGTATTATTTGTGTGAATGCTGTCCGTTTGAAGGAAGGTTGATTGATTGTACATTGCTTAACGTCCCGACAGTAACAAGACTTTCTCAGGACGTGCCTGCACTGGTAGTGACAAAAACTAAACAGAATATTGAATGTATGTCGCCAGCCGGTCCAATAGGTTAAATAAAACCTACGACATGGGGCCTAAATAAAGCTAAGACCATTTAGCAACACACATCCAATATCAAGAGCCACAGGCAGCGCAGACAGTAGGGAGAGTTTAAAAAAGGAACATGCAGGTGAACGGACCAAGGGTAGACAGAAACACATGCCCCCGGAATATTGAGAAAAACCCACCCTGTGGGGCTGACCAGGGTGACCCTGGGAACTAAAAAGTAGCCAACCCCACCCAAGTCCCCCAGGGCAGACCCGTTTGGGGGTGTTTGAGAGAAGGACTGGAAAGTCGAGTGTTGAGGGCAGGCCCGGTTGGGGGTGTTTGAGGGAAGGACTGGAAAGTCGAGTGTTGAGCGAAGAGAGAAGGCGAGGATGGGAAAAATATCCAGCACTATACGTTGGAATAGATGCATAACAGTTACGACACGCTTGTAAATTAAAACACTTTTAACCCCACCCGGGTCTGCCCTGGGGGACTTGGGTGGGGTTAACTACTTTTTATTTCCCAGGGGCACCCTGGTCAGCCCTACAGGGTGGGTTTTTCTCTCTGGTTTTTATTCTGGGGCATGTGTCTCTGTCGGTCCTTTGTCCATTCACCTGTATTTGCCTTTTTAAAACTCTCCCTACTGTCTGCACTGCCTATAGCTCTTGATATTGGATGTGTGTTGCTAAATGGTCTTAGCTTTATTTAGGCCCCATGTGTTAGGTTTATTTAATGTATTTGACCGGCTGGCGACATACATTCAATGTTCTGTTTAGTTGTTGTTGTTTTTTCACAAGCAGTGCAAGCACGTCCTGAGAAAGCCTTGTTGCTGTCGGGACGTTAAGCAATGTACAGTAAAACACTTTTAACATTAAGAAAAGTTGAGTTAAAAGAGGTTTTAAAACAGTTTTCATCAAAACTTTTGCCCGACACGCTTCTAAAAACAACATTTTCTTACATTTAAATCTTGTACCGCGCTATAAACGCCGCGATTGCTTTTCAGTCTAAGCTGTCCTATAGTGTGGAATGTGGGACTTGGCCAACTGGATCCATCTGGTGCACTCCAAATGAGTATTTGTGAGTGGTTCGACGTGCAACTCAGTGCGCGCCTCTGAAATGACCTACTGATTCCACTGATAATGAAAATCTTTCACTCATAAGAGCGCATTGAGCAGCTCTATGAACCAAAAGTGATGACCCCCCTCTCCCCCCCCCACCTCTCCCCCGCCCCCCCCAACCCCCTCACACCCCCACCCAAACAATCATAATAATAAAATCAACCAAAGGTATCTTTAGTGAGGTATTTTCACTGTAATGCCAGTTTTGTGTGAGAGGCACCCACTTTTTGGGTAGAAACCCATTTTTTCTCCATCCAGTGGCTCTGTTTCTAGAAAATGTCTATTTTATTTTAAGTTGTAGAGCTTAGTTATAAGGTGAGTTCTAAACATTCGCATCAACTCCAGAGCCCTAGAATAAATAGAAATATGGGAACCCATTTTCACATAAAATGGTAGGTAACCCACTCTGAGGGTTTTGTGTCCATGTGTGTGTGTGTGTGTGTGTGTGTGTGTGTGTGTGTGTGTATGTGTGTGTGTGTGTGCGCGCGCGCGCGCGCACTTCAAATATCGCCAAGAGGCATAGATCCTCATAAGCCCTCCGCGCATATGTGTGTGTCAGAGAGACAAAGCGAGAGACAGAGAATTGCGTCATATTTAGGTTATTGTGTCAATGTATGCGAGGTGACGTAGCTGCTTCTTTTACGTCACCGCCACTGTCTGACCTTTTTCAGAAGTCAAGTTTTTTTTACTGTTTTATTTTTTTATATGGAAAGAATTAATTTTTACGGTAGAAGTTAAAATGGTACAAAGATCGTAATAAAGGTCCTTCAAAGTCGATGCACAAGACAACAGTATCTAAATCTATGTATACTGCATGACTCATCAATAAGTTTGTACATAAATAAAGCTTATCTTGAAGGTTCGATATGGCTTGCTCTGTTTTGCGTAACACGCCCGGAAGAAACGGAAGCGAAAACAAAAACACACATGGCTTTCTGTGTTCAAAGCAAGGGAAGCAACGTTGCGCGCAAATATCCTTTTGCGATACACATCGAAAACTAGGGCAAGAAAAAGTCCCCGAAAGTGCTGCGCTTAGCATTAATTTGAGCTTGTTTTGTTCAGTATGACGTAACATTCAAAACAGGAAACGCCCCAAAGCACACGTCCAACTTTCAAGCTCAAACTAAAGGACGGACAACGCTTTTACCAATGTATACCCTTCTAAACACATTGGAAACACATTCGCCATCTTGAAGAACGCGATTATAGGAGTATTCATATGCCAGGCGTGGGTTGGTTGTGAAAACGAGTGTTAGTCAACCATGAATTAAATTGTATCCTTATAAAGTGCTTTCTAAAAGAAGTACCCAACGGAGAAAGAAACACGCTTAGAAAAGACGGGTAAAACACAATTTATTAATATTTCGGGTAAATACCCTTTGTCAAAATAGACAAACAAACAAACAGAGAGATTAGCCGCTACTTATCTTCATTGGCAAAAGGAATGTGGCAACTGAAGGAGGTGACGTAAAATAAAAGAAAAGGAAGAACAAAAGTGCGGAAAAAGTAAAAATGACGTCAACGAAAAATCGTAAGAGCGAGACTCGGAAAGAACCTGAACACGAGAGACAAGAGTGTGTGCCAGCACGTGCAGGAGCGAACGAAAGAAAAGGCGTGTAGGTGAGGCCAGAGAAAGAAAGAGAGAGAGAGAGAGAGAGAGAGAGAGAGAGAGAGAGAGAGAGAGAGAGAGAGACGGAGAGAGAGAAAGTGAGAGAGAACGAAGGGGGAGTACCCTTGGGCACGAAGTAGGCTGAGTGTCTAATACACAAAGCCTGCTAAACACCAACCCGAAGGCAAACTTTATATCACCTTCAAGTTGAGGACTACCTCGGGGAAAAACGGGAGGACCCCGGGAAAAAAAACCCCAGCATTTAGCACGGTACACAACAAGTAATAAGTCATGAAAACAAAGCAAATAATCAAATTTAGTAAGAGAATATTGGTATAAGTGGAGAGTAGGTAGTTGTGAAACCGTCTTCAAGGGTAACTCAAAAAATAAGGGGGGGGGGGAGAGAGAGAGAGAGAGAGAGAGAGAGAGAGAGAGAGAGAGAGAGAGAGAGAGAGAGAGAGACGGGGGCAGGGGGCAGGGGGAGGGGGGAGGGGGGGGAAGGAGGAAGGAGGAAAGGGAAGAAGGAAAAAGCGTAAAGAGAGAAAGAGGGCTAGAGAGAAGTGGTAAAGGGGGTGGGGGAGAAAGAGGGAGAGAGGTAGAAGGAGAGAGAGAGAGAGGGAAAAAAAAAAGGGGGGGGGGAGGGGGCGGAAGACAACCAGCCAGAGTCACCAGCCCCACCCAACAGGCACACAGAAAAACACACAGGCACGCAACAAGACGACCACATACATCTCCAAGGGATGCACACGATCGCCTCGCCCCAAAACCGCGTATCACTCCGTGAGCCGGAGACCCGGCGCCCAACAGGGAAGGGCAAGGGATCCAACTAAACGTACGGCCAGCGCTGAGAAAGTCCCCAAGGGAAATGTACATATCAACCAACGCCAACCTCACCTAACTGGTTAGTGAGGAGTAAAACAGAGAGGTAAAGTAGCAGACACAAGCAAGGTAAAAAATGTTAATCTTTCATATTCATCCCGAGTGGCGCCACAGTGCCCAGTTTATTAATAAAAAAATTTTCACGGTCTTTCCTGGCCCAGACTTTACTGGCTTGCATAAGCCAGAGGCCTTTAACCCGAATGTCCGAGACGGAGTGGTCGGCCTGATTGAAATGTCGTCCGACCGGTCTGTTGTATTGGTACTTGACAGACTGAAGATGTTCTTTGAAACGGTCATTGATGGTTCTTTCCGTCTCTCCAACATAGACTTGGCCGCATTTCACACAGGAGATGACATAAATCACGTTGGTGGTTTGACACGTGAAGTATCTGTCTATGTTGAAGTTGTAACGTGGACCAATCACCACGGTGGAAGGGCAAATAAAAGGACACGTCTTGCAATTAGGAACATTGCACGGAGTGGAGCCGGAGGGTCTGTTGGTATGACGAGGCTTGAGAGTAGAGCGAACAAGCATGTCCCGCAAATTAATATCCCTCTTGAAAGCTACCAACGGAGGTTCAGAAAAGATAGCAGCAGATTCTTGACTGGATGACAAAAGACCCCAGTTAGAAAGAAGGATTTTACGAACCGGATTGGTGTGGGGACGGTAGATCATGGTTACGATAGGCCTGTGATAGCGGTAGGTTTAGTCTGCAGTGTACTCGCGCGACTAAGTTTTTGAACCGTTTGGAGAGATCCTTGAACAACAGTATGTGGGTAATGTCTGTCGATGAAAAATCCAGCCATTTCTTTGGATTGAACGTCAAAATCCGATTCTTCGGAACATATTCTTTTTAGCCGAAGAAACTGGGAATAAGGGATGCTGTTTTTAGTTTTGGGGTTGTGAGAAGATCGGTAGTCGAGGTAGGAATATGAGTCGGTAGGTTTGTAATGTATTGAAGTTTTCAACATTCCACAGTCAATCCTGATGTTCATGTCCAGAAAGTCGACTGAAGTAGCTGATATAGTGTATGTGAACTTGATGGATGGGTGGAAGTCCTGCACGAAGTGAATGAAGTCTAAAAGTGCAGCTTGGGTCATGTGTGTAGCTCCTAAACCGTCATCGATGTAGCGTTTATACATCTCAGGGACAGGCCCGGTGTATTGCTGAAGAATCTATTGCTCAAGGAAACCCATGAAAAGGCAAGCATAGCTGGGTCCCATTTTTGTGCCCATCGCTACGCCACTGCACTGAGCGAAGGTGACGCCATCAAAGGTGAAACTGTTAAGAGAGAGAACCAATTCAGCCAGACGTAGAAGTGTATGAGTAGGAGGTTGTTTATGACTTCTTTGGTTGAGGAAGTATGCAAGTGCGTTGAGGCCGTCATTGTGCGGTATAACAGTATATAGTGAAGTGACATCAAGGGAAAACAACAGTTCAGGTTTGAAAAGTTGTTTCTGGTTGACTTGGTCTATGATCTCTAGAGCATGGTTGGTGTCTTTAATGTAGGTAGGTAGAGACTGGACAAAGGGTTGGAAGATGATGTCCAGGTATTCGGAGATGTGTTCAGTGGGACAGCTGCAAGCTGACACTATGGGGCGGCCGGGATTGTTGAGTTTGTGAATTTTAGGGAGAAGGTAAAAGTTAGGTTGCTTAGGCCGCAAAAAGACTTTTCTTGTCGTAAGATCGTAATGATCACTTACAAAAACTGTATAAAGAACAATATGATTACATATGCTTATAGTATTTTAAACCATAAGTGAATGATCATCCACACAAGACCAAAGAGGGTTACAGCTATGTCAAAATCGGGACCGCCATTTTCATCCATCCTCACACACGTTCAGACTAATTAAGCATCAAAAGACTTGATTTTTTTCCCCATGCATTTATCAATACTATCTCTTTCATCACCCTGAAACAGAATAGTACCCTTCATTGAGTAAAGTAACTTAGCAGATTTGTTTTTTACAGCCAGTTGACTTATTGTCTCTCTCACTAGCTTTCTCTCTCTCTCTCTCTCTCTCTCTCTCTCTCTCTCTCTCTCTCTCTCTCTCTCTCTCTCTCTCTCTCTCTCTCTCTCTCTCTCTCTCTCTCTCACACACACACACACACACAAATATGCGCGCATTGTCTTGTTTACATACACGAGCACATACATACATACATGTATGTGCGTATGTATGTAAACAAGAGAATCTCTGATATTTCTGTATATACAAGCTTGAAACTTGGCGAAATACGTTCTTAAGTGGTGGCTAAGAAAGCCTCCGAGAATATTGTAATTGAATGTCTCATTTAAGACATAAACAACCGTTTATAGGAAGTCGGTTGATCCAGATTAGAGTCCGTAATTTTTGTCATATATACTTGGACTTTTGCTTATAGCTAGTTTGGAGAAAGATATAGAATGAGCTTGTTAACCAACTTGGCATCCTTTCAACTTCTTTAATAAAAATTAACTCTTTCACTTAAAGGTAGTCAGGTAGAACAGGTAAATGAACATCGAGTACTGGGGATTACAATCGACAGTCAGCTAAAATGGCAAGCTCATACAGACGCCTTATGCAAAATTGTAGCCAAAAATCTCTTTGTTATCAAAACTGAAATATTATACTGATTCAGATACCCGTAAACTATTTTATAACGCTCACATACGTTCTTATATTGATTACGAGTCAATGGTATGGGATGGATGTAGTGAGGTCCATTTAAAGAGACTCAATTCCCTACAAAGACGAGCGGCCAAAATAATCTGCCCTGATCCACACCTAAGCACTGAAGAAAAGCTTTCAAAAGCAGATTTCCTGCCTCTTCAAGGTAATTTTAAATATAACAAAGCAATCTCTATGTTCAAAGTGTGGAAACGCAAAACACCTGAGTACATCTCCACGTTGTTCCGTAAGTTGTTCAAGTTTGGAAACATCAGAAAGCTTTTCATAGTCCCAAAACCAAGGATCGATCTATATAAAACTAGCTTATCATTCTCAGGGGCACTTATCTGGAATGCGCTTCCCGACCATGTAAAATCCACTTCCTCGCTAGCCTGTTTTAAAAAGGGTCTCTGCAAATATTTTGTGGATCACTCGTATAGATGCCTTAACCACTGGTATTATATGTCTCTTTTAATGCTGTGTCCAATTTATTCCCAATTAAGTCTGTTATCGTTTTCATTTATCATTTGCACTACTTAGCTATGTCTATGTGTGAAGGGGGCGGGGTGGGGTGTGGGTGTCTGTGAGTCTATGAGTATGTCTGTCTATGTGAACAGTATTGTCATCTGTTTGCAAGTATTATGTTTACTTATATGTATGTATATTTGTAGTTAGTCTTGTAGTTGTTAGCAACGGCAGGTTTGTAAAATGGCTGTGTCGATGACAATGTCAATGCCTAAACCGTTGTAAAATAAAGTTTCATTGATTTATTCATTGATTCTCTCTCTCTCTCTCTCTCTCTCTCTCTCTCTCTCTCTCTCTCTCTCTCTCTCTCTCTCTCTCTCTCTCTCTCTCTCTCTCTCTCTCTCACACACACACACACACACACACACACACACACACAAACATGCACTCACCTCCAGGATTAATAGATCCTCATGCGTATTCCAGGCGCATGAGGATCTATGCCTCTTGGAGATGTTTGGAGCGCGCGCGCTCGCACGCACTAAAACACACACTCACATCGACGCGCTTTCAGAAGAGCATGCAGGTTAGTTAGTTATTGGGATTTAACGCCGAGCAGGTGACCCGTTTACTTAGTACATCATGTAGCTAGGTACAGTTAACCTGCTTTCACACAAATTATAGCAAGACTAAAATTGTTCCGTGAAGTTCTAGATTTGTCACCATTTTCTCAAGCCTATGGATCGAAAGTGAAACTTATATCACGTAAAATATAAATTACGTAAAAAGTAAAACTTACGTCATGACAAATGACGTTTGACAAATAAATGACGCGTATGTCCCGCGCCCCTTATAGAACTCACTGACGCATTCTCAGATCTGCGAGACTTTTTCAATAGGAGATAATACAACATCAGAATCAGGTCAAAGACAAACGGTAGATAACATTGACAGCGGGGACAGCTCTCATATAGAAGGGACTTTGTGGGTTATAGTTCATCCCATCGTCCCATCGTGTTATCTTGTTACTTCTTTGCCAGAATGCGGGATCCGCCCGCCCAGCACATCGTGTGCATTCTCCGGAGCGCGCTCCGACCACCCCTATTTCAAAGTCTAGCGTAATTTCAACACGGTAGGCAAAACGAGATGAGGATTTCATCCCAAAGCCTATCGAATTGCTTCGAGCTCACGTTCGATTCTCTGTTAGACATTCAGAGTTGTTCCTGATTCATCTCTCTCCACCTTAACTCATCCTACTACCACCACAACCCTCCCCTCCCCATTCCCTCCCCTCCCCCCCCCCAACCCACCCCTCTTACGTGCGATAGGATGAGTTAACTCTTCCGCGCATGGCGCACAACCTTTAAGGTGAAGAGAGATGAAGCATGGCACAATGCAAACCAGCATGACAGAGTAACTGAGGCTAGGGCGGTGTGAGACGGTGAGTTCGCACCCCAGTAGCAGAACGTCTGCCGGCCGGAGTGGACCCGAGAACCTTCGCTTACAGTTCCAGTTTGCTTATAGTAATGTTCTAAACGCTGCGCGCTGAGATCATAAAAGCTGCACGTTCAACTTTCGGCGGCGGGTTCTCTTTCTTCATCGTCGTACTGTAGGGACATACCGCACGTCATACAAAATGCAACTTTGACATGGTTGGTATTTTGCGCGAGCAAGAATGGCCGCTGCACAGCTTCCTAAATTCACTCAATATATATTACGGCTAAGGCTGATATCGGTGAAAGGACCTTTTGCTGGGTGGGAGCAGTAGCGTGATACGGAAGGTGTATGGTGGTGTTAGATTAGTTAGTCATTGGGCTTTATGAACACTTCACTCCGGAAATAAACTTAGTGAACTGAATCCAACTGCAAGAGACATAGAGCCTCATGAGCCCCCGCGGTTGCGGGGGCTCACGAGGATCTATGCCTCTTGCTAGTACCACTTAGTACCCACATTCTTGGACGGTTCAGAGAGGTCAGTGTCTTCAAAGCTCATATCCAGCCGACACTGACTGGGCGCGCTTCCTGTCTCAGTATCGTTGACACTCAAGCTCGCAGTCTCAGCCAGCGGTTCCAACTTTGCAAACCACCGTCTGCTGATAGTAAGCACTACGCGCACTAGGCGGGAAACGGAGCGACCACGATAGCTCACGCGTGGCTTCCTCGCTAGGACTCTCGGTCAGTGCAAAAGCTACTCTTGGCATTGAACTTCCCTCTGAGCAGTCACAGTCGACCCACGTCCATCATTTGGCCTCTCACTTGATTGTGATGCACTACAAAGCCACTTGAAGCAACGAGCGCTGACTCCTCAACGTCACAGGCTCTCAGGCCGAAGTCGCCGCAGTTCGCCTGCGCACAGTCGTGCGCAGGCCAACTGCGGCGACGTCGGTACGAGGACCTTTTGCTCTCTTCCAGCGACTAGAGAGTTTTTCAACAAGTAAACAGTTCCTAGAATGTATCAGGCATCCGCGGCATCTCTTCCTTTCCGCAGCTAAGCCTTGTCGTGCACTAGACATACTGTCACCTCGTCAGTCTGAGAAACACAGATGTAAATGTGAAAAAGAAGAATAGCGAAAAAAACATTCTTCTCAAGAAGGAGACAGCTTCTTAAAGTTATCGTCCGCACTCACTCTTGGATTTCCCACATTAATGTAAATCGTCGTCCACTAGACACTGAGAAACACAAATGTAACTTTGAAATTGAAGCGTCGAAATTGACAGGATCCTGCGTCAATAGGTTAAAACGTGACTGCAATGAAGATGAGAGCCAACCTGCGGATGGATTGTGTTCACAAACATACTGTTACGGATTAAAACTCTCAGAGGACTGGGCCACTCTGAATTTGAGAATTGAACAAAACAGAGTAAAACACAGTATGTAAAAGTAACAGAGTGGAGTATAGGAGAGGAACAACTGTTTTGACGGATATATAGAAGACGGAGTGTAATTGTGATATTCAGTCTGACCTGGGCGTGACACCCAGACATGTCGCCTGGCGGGGTTTGGAGGGTGGCTGGTACGGCCGGCCACGTTTTGCTGCTTCTCAGTGGTTAGTACATGAGTCGTTCTCTGTGTGTGTGTGTGTGTGTGTGTGTGTGTGTGTGTGTGTGTGTGTGTGTGTGTGTGTGTGTGTGTGTGTGCTGCAGTGTTTTGAAGGCAAACAGAAAGTAAGACAATTGTGTGAAAAAGCGAGCTGTTCATTGTATTACAATCTCACTTTTCACATAAATTAACTTATTGACTTTTGCCTTCACGGGGCAAATGTGTGTGCGTGCTTGCGTGCGTGCTTGTGTGTGTGTGTGTGTGTGTGTGTGTGTGTGTGTGTGTGTGTGTGTGTACTTAGGAGGGTGAGGGTTACAGTGAGTCAAAACTATACAAAACCTACCTAACGTTGCGCCCAATGCTCAAAAGGCCACCGGGCCGACTTCACTGAGCCGCTGTTGTCCTGCGCACAGACGTGCGCGGGCAGACGGCAGCTAGATGGCCTTTTGCTCATCATTTGGGAAGGTACCTAGGTTACATGTCTTGCTAGGCAGTTTTTTTAAATTTCGGATTAAAAAACAGTTTTGTGTCATATTTAGTTTATTAAATGTACTAAATTTACATGAACATTTCATGCAGATAATTTGAATGATCAGTGGAGAAAAAAAATCCAATCCAGACCACATTCCTTCTGCGATAATGAAGATAAGTAGCGACTGATCTCTATATTTGTCTATTTTGAAAAAGGGTATTTACCTGAAATATTAATAAATTGTATTGTAAACGTCTTTTCTAAGCGTTTTTCTTTCTCCGTTGGGGTCTTCCAAACAAACATCCAACACTATACTGTTGACTTAACTTTCCTTCTTTCGCCAATCAGCATCTGCATCAAACGCTAGACTGCAATGCTAATCTGCAATGTCAAAAGAAGTCAAATCTTCGCGATTGTCTGGAATACAGTGCTTAGAAAATGGGATTCGAGTGGATTACAGAAAATTGTTCACCTCGCATGTTATTTGGTGGAGTCCGCCATTCTGTTTCTTGGGGGGTGATTTCTTGTTCGTCGTCATACCCCCCCCCTCCCCCCCCCCCCCAAAAAAAAAAAAAAAAAAAAATCCATTTGGAGCACGTGATGCATTTATCTCCACAGCAGACATCGACTGCCATGGGTAAAAAATAATAACTGGTGGAACCAAATCGCTTCTCTTTTTCCATTTCCTCCCAAAGAGTGCTTCACAAAAGAGCACAGTGTTTTCAAAGAATTACATACTACAAGATGGGACGTCACAGAAATTACGTGCTGACTATAAGAATTTTACGCCATTCTGCAGTCTAGCGACGCAAATAAGTTTTGCTACAGTCAAACTATGCAAATGATAAGGAATGAGTCTATTTATCCCAAAATCGTGTAGACAAAATGTTGGGAACTCGGAAATCTTTCACACCGAAGTAGCTGACAGTGGCTCGTGCATTGACTAGAACAATCGCGATCTGTTTGTAGAACCTTTCAATATCACTTTTACATAGATAGTATATTTAATTCAATTCAATAAACTTTATTTATCCCGCTATGGGCAATTAAAGTGGTCCAACAGGCTCAGTGACTTAGATATACTCAAAACATACATTAATTTGCACACAATATTGATACAAACAATCAATTCAATTTGAAATATAATGTAGTTAAAAACAGCACAACATACGTGCACATCTCAGCTCATATCACCACACAATGCACAGCAGTGAAAACGGTTTAAAGAAGAAAAGAAATTACAGAAAATAATAATAATAAAAATAAAATAAAAATATTTATAAAATAATTAAAAAGTAAGAATTTAAAAAATTGAAATTTAAGGGAAAAAAAACGCTAACAGAAAACCGCACCATATGTTGCTAAATAATACACGAGCGTGCGTACGCGCACGCGCGCACGCCCACACTCACACTTGGGCGTCATTAATGAGACGAATTGCCGTATGGACAAAAGACAATTTTCGTCTGTTCGTCCTACACGCTGGACAGCGGAACCGACGTCCCGAGGGGAGACGGTTAAATTCGGCGGTCAGAACATGGTCCATGCTATCCAGAATACAGTAAGCTATTTTCACTTTTTGTCTTTCTACAAAACACTGCAAGCTTCTTTGATTTCCACCAATGATTTTTGACGCAACCCTTATGATATTGCCCAGCGCATTTTTGTTTTTGATACTTGATACTCAAATTGGAATACCAACAGAACAACCAAAAAGACAACACACTTTCAATGAAAGATTTGTAGAATAGGATCAAAATTCTCTAGTCCACTGAAAACAAATTAAGTTTACGTAAAAAATATAACCGCTGCTGACCTTTCTTCATAATGACCTCGGTATTTTCATTCCATGAGAGTTTGTTGTTAAAGATAGTACCCAGGTACTTAATACTACTGACAATTTCAATGGCCTCACCATTTAAAACAGTAGCCTCAGAAAGCGCTGTCTGCTTTCTGAGATCAATGATGATCTTTTTCGTTTTGTTAACATTCAGATCAAGAAAGGACTCAACACAACATGTTATAAACTCATCTAAAGCAGACCCGTGATGTTGTTCGGAACCCTGTAAAAGACTAAGTAATGCTGAGTCGTCTGAAAATTTCACAAGGAAACGATTTTCATAGCGGCTTCTAAAACAATTAGTGTACATAATGTAGAGAAGAAGAGACAAAACACAACCTTGAGGGGAACCAGTGTTGGTAAGACGCCAGTCAGAAAAAAAGATTGTTGACAAAAACTCTCTGAGGTCTGTTTGTTAAAAATTCCAAAACCCAAGATATCAGCCTATAGTTGAGGGAGAAATCATGGATCAGTCTCTCAGCCAAGATGTGAGGTTGTAAAGTGTTAAAACAACTATAAAATTCAGCAAATAAAATTCTAACATGTGCCTGTGGCTTTATAATATATGTGTATACAGTGTTTTTAATATGAACAGCTTGGCGTCCTCCACACCTTTTCCAGTCCTGTATGCAAATTGGAGAGGGTCGAGAAGGGGTTTACTATTTTTCAAGGTCTGCTGTGAGGGTCCATGACTCGCAAGCATACAAAAACACTGAGATGACTAAGGAGCACATCAGTCTGATCTTGGAGCAGAGTGTGATGTTTTTGTCCTTCCATATGGTCTTTAATCTTGTCAGTGCTGTTGTTGTCTGCGCAATCCTGGACAGTATTTCTGGTTTTGATCCCTCATCTGTCACAATGGCTCCTAAGTATTTGAATTTATTAACAGTTTCCAGTTTTTGGCTTCCAATCATGACGTCAGTGCCAATGCCACTGGTGTTATTGGTCATCAGGTTGGTCTTGTCTGCACTGATTTCCATCCCATACACAATGGCTGTACTGTCCAGCGTTTCTACCAGCTGAGCTAGCTCCTTCTCTGTTCCTGCAAGGCCATCAATGTCGTCTGCAAAGCGCAAGCTCGTGATTGTTCTGGCTCCAATACTGACAGATCCTTCATGATCTTTCAGAGCGTCTGTCATGTTTTTTTCCAGGAATATGTTGAAAAGAGTAGGCGAGAGCAAGCATCCTTGTCTGACTCCGACAGTAGTCCTAAACCAGTTTCCTATTTTGCCGTTGAAGCAGACTGCGCTAGTGGCCTTGTTGTAAAGGTTTGCTATGACTTTGATGAGGTTGGCATTTATGTTGTATAGCTTCATGGTGGACCAAAGATCTGCATGCCACACCCTGTCAAACACTCTCTTAAAATCCACAAAGACATGATATTGTATTATACTTACGAAAATATATGCGTTGCTCTTGTTCAAACTGAAGATGGCTTCGACCTACATTGCTATTTTCCGGTTGAGAAATATTCTATAAAACATAGAAGTGGAGTATTCGTATACAATCATTTCTAGACAGTCCCAGCGGCTGACACTTCTGCAACCGTTTCATCCATAGTCACCAAGCGCGTAACGCGCTCGGTCACTATGGATCAAACAGTTGCAGAAGTGCCAGGCGCTCGGCCTGAATAGAATGTATATGAACACTCCACTTCTCAGCAATAATAGTGGCATAGTTGCGCCAAGAAGGTAGCGATTTGGGTTCTTTCCTTTCTTTTTTAAAATGTCTGTCGTTTAGCACCGCGCCACGACCGATACATGTTTTTAACATGGCGGTGACTCCAAGCGCTGTACCTTTGTACGATGGCAAATAACAACAGTGCGCCATTGTTCTGATTTCAGTCTGCGTTCATGGGTTCCAATGGACATCAGACATACAAAATGGCGGTAAGCTCCAGCGCTGTGTTGGTGACAACGTCACATTTCCGTGGTCCTACGTCACAACAAGTGAGGAAGACGTCATCGTCCAATTCTGGTTCTCCAACAAGAGCGGCTCCTTTGCCAGCTATTTTGCAGGCAACTTTATGACGTCATGGTATCGTGTGACGCAGGCAGGCCCGGCAGAAGTGACACTGTCTAACGTCAGCACTGCGGATGACGACACGTATGGGGTCAGTGTGTTGCTGTATGATCGACAGGAGCCTCTAACGCAACACGTCACCCTCACTGTGGCCGGTAAGAATTAGGGGAAGGCTGGGGGGGGGGGGGGGGGTAGGGTGCAATGCAAGAGAATTGGCCATATAAAACAGAAGAGCAAAGGAAATGCGACATTTCTGGAATAATCGGAAACATGGTGTTTCCGAAGTTTCTAAAAATGTCGCTTTTTTTTTTTTACTCTTCAGTGTATGTTTTGAAGAATGATACATAAATCCCGAGTGTCTATTCCTTTTGCTGACAGCCCTTTCTAGCCGTGTACCTTTGGCGGCTGTGATCTGTGGCGTTGACTTAACCCATTTAACCCCGACGCCCTACAGCAGAAATATATTGACCATGGTAATTCAAGGGTAGTGCCAGATTGCCTGAAGGCACCAAGCCAGTCTGGAACTACCCTTGAATTATAATGGTCAATCCATCTATTGCAACTGGTACATAGTCATTAGGTAACATCTCCCAAATTTGAGAAATGGGGCTGTGGGGCTAAATGGGTTAATCAATACACATTTCAGAAATACAAATGCGACCACCGACAAATACAGTGTTAATGTATACATAGAATAGGCCGACTGTATATTGGATCTTCCAGAGTAACTTTCAATCTTCTCTTCCCTTTTCTCTTTGCACACCCGATCGTCAGACTTCTTTATTCATGTCAAGCGTTTTTCCCACAGAACCACCGAAGACGACAGATGGTCAGCTGCACGTCACTGAGCACATCAAGAATTCCACAAGTGGCACTAGGAACACGTCACATCCGCACATGCGCCTGCATTGTGGTGAATTCCTGAGCCTGGGCTTCCCGCCTGTGTCGGTCCTCTGGACGGTGAGTCACGTGACGGCGTTTAATCATAAACCGCGATAAAACTTCCGTTTCGAATGACCTGCTTTGCGAAAGAATGGTTGCTTTTTTAAATTTGTGGGTTGCTTGCTACCCTGCAATAAAACATTGCTTTCGATGAATGCTGGTGTAATTGTTTAAAGAGTAAAAACAAATCTTGGGAGAGATTGCCTTGTGTCTAATGAGGCGCATAGACCATAACGAACTTGAAAGGAGATATTCATGGAGCTGTTGCATGGGTTTGAAGTTGCAGTGTTTAGTGTGTAGGTACACCCCTGAAGAATTTCGATACCCAATAAAACACCATGTGCTGCAAGACCCCTCTGGACGTCACTTGCCGTGCAACCTGTTGTCGCGAAGCAACACGCCAAAGTGGTTTTCACCCCAGATCGAACGCCAAAGAAACGCCGGTTCGATCTGGCGTGAGAGCCACTTTGGCGTGTTACTCCTCGCACACACAATTGCCACACGTTCATCACAACAACCTGTTTTCTCGTGTCCCAGGACCCATCAGGACACCGCCTGCCTTCTACGACCTTCAGCGACGGTTACTTTCACTTTGACCTTAATCCACACGCCAGTGAAGGCAACTACACGTGCAGTGTTCAGCGCGAGGCTGAAGCGACACATTGCCTGGCGAGTGACTCCCCCTTGCTGATGGCGGCGGGCTGGGAGCTGGTTAGCATGGAGACGATGGTGTTGGATCAGGGCGCGGAGCTGCGTCAATTGAGGCGGACACTGGAGGTGCTGAGTCAGCAGGTGGCGCTGTCACACGTCACACACACCAATACCAGCGGCGCCCTCTGGAACTCAGTTACCGCCCATGAACAATGGCAGACAAACCGCACTGAGGTATTGGAGGGGCAGGTGGCAGAGTTACGTCAGGCGTCTGCAGAGCAGAAAAAGACTATCTCTATTCTGGTGAATCGAGTGTCAGAACTACATGACACTAACACTGCGCTACGTCAGGCGTCTGCAGACCAGAACAACACTATCTCCAGTCTCCATAGCCACGTGGCAGACCTACAGGAAAAAAACGCAAACCAAAACACTCAAATCTCCGGTTTCCATAAACAAGTGTCGGACCAGAACACCCACATCTCCAGTCTCCAGAGCCAGGTAGCAGGCCAGAACACCCAAATCGCCGGTCTGCAGAAACAAAACACAAGCCTAAACACCCAAATCTCCAGTCTTGAAACAGAAAACGCATACCTCAACACCCAAATATCCGACCTAAAGAAAGACAACGCAGACCAGAACACTCAAATATCCGGTCTACAGAAACAAAACGCATTCCTGAACACCCAAATCTCCGACCTAAAGAAAGAGAACGCAGACCAGAAGACCCAGATCTTCAGCCTACAGTCAGATCTACAAACTGTCCACACAAACCTCGAGAACGTTGACGACCTTGGCCAAAATTTGACCTT
Source organism: Semisulcospira habei (assembly GCA_036245525.1). Taxonomy (NCBI): domain Eukaryota; kingdom Metazoa; phylum Mollusca; class Gastropoda; family Semisulcospiridae; genus Semisulcospira; species Semisulcospira habei. The sequence continues at coordinate 39,782,745 of BTPG01000003.1, forward strand.
CGTGACGTCACAACTTATGACCAAAACGGATCGCCTTCGGGTCAACCAAGAAAGCTTGTCATCCGACATGCGAGCACAGACCCAGCAGGTGACGTCACTGCAGACAAACTTCAGTTCCCTCCAGGGTGACGTCAATCGCAGGGGGACAACACTCACAACACTTGAGACAGAGTTTGGAAGGATCAACACGCTTACTGCGCCACTGCGTGAGTATATTAACCCCGTCACTGCCCAGAACAAATGAGCACGATCCAGCTGCAAGAGGCACAGATCCTCATAAGCCCCTGCGACTGAGGGGATAATGAGTAACTATGCCTCTTGCTGAGACCAGTGTGTATCCATGTTCCTTGAACGTTTGTGGCTTTCAATAATAAGGCCTTAGTGTTATCATCATCACGATCAGAAGCCCAAAGCGGTTATCCCTTTCCCTGTCACCGACGACTTGCGTGCAGGTGGCTCCTACAGGAATCACATCCACCAAATTCGCTACCAACAGCCAAAAGACTGATTTAGCGTCGAGCAAAATGAAAGCAAAGCGAACGGCAGGGTCGTGGGTTCGAATCATCCCGGTCTTGCAATCCAGGGGAAAAGACGGGAATTGCTCTATTGTATGTGCGCCTGCACTGATCAGTGTTAATTTAGTATTCAACAGACCGACCCTGTTCCTCATAATCTTTGGGGTGTCTGTTATCGCTCTTGTGGCGTGTGCATTAACCCTTTGGCTGTCGAGAGTGGGTTAAGTTGTGATAGTTCCTGCAGGAATCATCGCAACAGCTACTGACAGCTAAAGGCTTAAACTCCCAATAATTGTCATTATCGTCAGAACTGATCTGATTTTCTATTTAACGTCCCCCGGCACCTGTTTCTTTTTCAGGTAATAAGGCGGGGTTTTACGTGTATTTGGATGCACCTACCGTCATTGCTAACCGGCCAGTCGTCTTCAAGCTTGGCAGTCACGTGGGCGGAGGATATAATGCCAATAGCGGGGTATATACGGCGCCCTACAGCGGTTGGTACACGTTGCAAGCACAGCTCTTTCCCCACCAAGACAGCGACAAGGACGTGTGGTTTGACATTGTGCATAACAGCGTTAACACGGCACGCGCAGTGTGTCACCAAAAACCCCTGGGCACGTTTACCTGCATCACCTCCATCTCCAAGTACGTGACGAAGGGCGACAGGCTCTGGGTACAGCCGCAGTTTGGTGGAAGGTATTGGATCTCCCCCCATGACAACTTCTTCTCTGGTGTGCTCGTCACGCCTGACTAATAAAGGGGTACCTGAACCCCCTCACTGCCTGTGGACGCAAACTGTGGTTTTGAAATCTGTATAATTTCAAAGTTACAGATCACCATCCGTCAAAGAAACATGAATACGAAGTGGTTTAGACAAAGGTATAGATCCTGATGAGCCCTAGCATCTGCGGGGCCTCATGAGAATCTATACCTCTTGCTGCTGGGTGGTGTTCAACGTTTTTCGGCAGTGAAGGGCTCAGAACAACCAGTCAACTTTGTTTTTGCTTCGTTCCTGCCAAACGAAGACATCCAGCGCCTGTGTTCCTCCAGTGCTTCCCATGAAACTTGAACTGTTTGACGCAGTGGTAATATTAGTGTAAAATGATCTCCACTTGAGACGGCAACACTTGATTGGTAGCATTCAAGTTAAATCGTTTGAAATGCAGTGTAGTCTGCATTGGTATTTTTCCTTTTTTTCTCTTTTATGTTATCTGCTTAACCTCTTCGCTGCCAGGCTGGACGCAGATTGTTCTCGATGTAAATTCAACGTCAAAGATCACCAGCTGTCTAAGAAACCTGGTCATACAGTGGTTTCAAACAAGAGGCACAGATTCTCATGAGCCACCACAAGTGCGGAAACATCCACACATGCATTGTTAACCTTGGACACGAAGGAAATCTTATGGACCAATAAAGCAACGGCATGATGTGTTATTATTAGTGTGTTATGTAAGAAAGCTACCAGAGAGAGAGAGAGAGAGAGAGAGAGAGAGAGAGAGAGAGAGAGAGAGAGAGAGAGAGAGAGAGAGAGAGAGAGAGAGAGAGAGAGAGAGAGAGAGAGAGAGAACAATAAACAATGAACAATGAACCTTTATTTTATAACGGTAAAAGTATTTGGTAACAGGACCAATTTTCAAACTTGCCGTTACTTAAGCTAAGAACTACCATTGAACACTATCACAAACAAAACAATAGTTTGACACGAACGTAAATAAAAGCACACAGGCTCATACACTCTCTACATCACAAACACACACATTCTACACCACACACATACACACACTCACACACTGCAACACACATACACACATACACACTAACGCACACACAATACACAACACGCATTCACACGCTCACACGACCCCCACGCCCCTCCCTCTCCCCCAGAGAGGTGCAATTTCCATTGAAAAATCTTTTTTAAAAATACAGTTTACAGTCATACAACGCACATAATAAATATTAAAAAAATATACATGCATGTCAAAACAGGAAATTTGAAAGAAATACAGAATCAAGCCTAACGACAAATGAAACTATATACATGTCTACCACACACATATCACTCTATGCACACATACTCACAAACACAAACATGTATACTCACGCGCGCACTCACACATACACATGTACACACACACACGCACATGCATACACAGACATGCATACACACACACACATACACACACACACACACACACACACACACACACACACACACTTATGTAAGTGAAAAGAAAATGCATGCAAAGAACATCGAAACACCAAAGTTCAAAAGGCGGGAAATCAAAATGCACAAAATGACCTGTTCCCAAGAAAGGGGCCTTAAGTTGGAAATTTTGAGTTTTGAGATATTTACCCCATTAAAATCTACTAACATTACAGATTAATTTGATGCGAAAACTATTGTTGTAGACCTGGTATTAAGCAAGAAACATGCTTTAAAGTGTATCACTCAAACGGTGGCCATTTTGAGAAAATCGATGAGAAAAATTTTCATTCCCCATGGGTCACATTTTCGATACCAACCGGGTCTAAATATTAACCAATATTTTTTTTTTAATATTGCACAGAGCTAGGGAACAACATAAGCCATCAACTGAAATTGCACTGCCCTTATGCCTAATATTGTGTTTGTAAACACATTATAAATTCACTCAAACTTGCCCAAGCAAAACCAACCACAACACAGGACTGCTGAGAAAAGTAATATAATTCTAAGAACATTTGATGTAAGGTGCACATGTTCTGAATGAAAACTGTAAGAACAGTTCTAAAATAATAAACTGCAATTTTGTTAAATTTCAGATCTAGACAAGACTACAATTGAACCTATTTCAAATGTTAAAAAGTAATCTAAATCAAGGACGTCAATAGCGAATGGATAACATGTCCACTAATGAAGAATTACCTTCACAGTCATGGAAACAATGACATGAAAAGAGTCAAATGGAAAAAGGAAGCAACACACTTACTTGGTATAAGGGAGACCACGTGAAGAACATATAAAGTAATCCCTGAATGTCAACACCACCAGCAGAGTAATTAAATAAAAGCAGTCGCACTTCTAGAAAAGCTTATATATGAATTTGACAGCAGACGTATCGAACGAAGTGGCAGACTTCTAGTACCCAAAAGTCGTACATCACGTTATGCCAACTCTTTTGTCCCTCAGGCTGTTACCCTTTTCAACAGTAATGTCAGTAGATAGTGTCGGTCAACATTCTTCCGTTCCTTAGTACTAGCCCTCTCAGTATTATTATTTTATGTCTGTTACAGTTCATTTTTTTAATTGAGAATTATGGGTTATTTAATTATTTTTTTATGAATGAATGATGATGCCATGTGTTGTATGGGCAGACAGTGAATTTCTCCGTGAGGGAATAATAAAGTATTATTGTATTGTATTGTATCTCCAATCTTCATAACATGTCACACTCATAGATGTCCTTTCAGTGTTAAAACAAATATAAGGAACACCAAGTCACAGTTCCATTGCTGTCAGTGTGAAAAATTGAAATAAATCAAAACTGTCCACAGACGTGACATAAATTCTCATAAGCCTCTGCACCTGCAGAGGCTTATGACAATTTATGCCTCTTGCAATATGCTGGCTGAAGCCTGAAGATTGTCACCCAAACAATATAATGTTCATATCACTTTCAGTTAGTGTGGTAGGGGCACACTAAATCCCTCTTGTCAGTACCGAAAAACTCGAGAAAGCTGTTGTACAGGTACTCCTGTCTCTCTCGTGGCAGCCCAGGTGCAAGAATGATGTCTGGTTTATTTGGCAGGGCCATCAGGTCCCGCACGTCACACAGCTTGGTTGCCTGCTCTTGATCGGCCAAAGTTGTGCGATGAAACACAAAGCCAGGTTGAGCTGTGGAGAATCTGAAGTGTCCAATGTTCTTGATGCCAGTCAGGTTCTTGAAGGCACGAGTTGGCTGGAGAAAGATAAGATTAAGAGTATCCTTCCCTTCTGCAAAAATTTAAAAAAAAGTTGTGTGTTGCATTGCAGTCACAAAATGATAACAAAACTCAAAATACCAGACTTAAATACAAGTAGTTAGAGTAACATTAACATCAATCTGACTTTCTGTTCAAAAAAATCTTTAGTACTTTGTGCATGCATGAGGGCCTACTCTGTGAACACCGATAATATCATTGATCATGCCACATTGCACAAACACACATGTACATTTTACCATTAATAACATAGAAAAAAAACCTCTGTCGATGTTCTGCACCGAGAGCTGAAACGCCACCATCTCTTCTGCTGTGAACTGAGCAACACAGCCATTCCTCTGGTCACCTTGAAGCGATCTTAATATGCTTGCAGTTACAGGACAACTGTTGTGCTGCTCTGATCAGGGCAGGTTCACCAGCACCGTTGCAGTCTAGTTCATCGAACGTATTTGCTGCACCCTCAACACAAACGATCGGTTCTTCCACTTTGTCATTAATCTCTTTTGCCTCTGACTCCGCGGATAAAGCGAGCACAGCGTCGACCTGTTCTTTCTCCTATTCCTCGTCGGAAACGTCCGAGTTTGACCATTCGTCAGCAACAGGGTCCGCCACAAAGTATTCTGTGATATAATCTTGAAGTTCTGCTGTGTCTGTGCCGAGTAAATTGCTTGATTTGCATAAATTTAGCCACCAAGCGATCCTCTTTTCCATCTTGAAATTGCACAAAGCAAACACACGCTGGGGCTTACCTCCCTTATTTTGGGTGTCGGCCAATCACAGATCGTTTTCCTTAACATAACGGTAAAATCACCATGGCCGTTTCAAATCTCGCTTTCTGATTGGTCAGAACGTTCAAGGTTGTTTACACCAAATTCAGCCGTTATATCACGTCTGATTGGATCACAATTTGCTGGTTTGAAATGTGCTTAAAATAGAAACAGAGCCCATTTCAACGATGTATAACATGATGGGGTTCTGTTTGGGATGTACACGGAATATTATCGTTAAAAACACCATCATGTGCATGTTTTTGTACGCATTGAAATCGGCAGATATGCCACAAAACCATCGTTTTTAGTGGACGTTAAGGCTGTATTTTATTTAAACCTTTCGGCAAATGGTAATTTATACACGTCTTGACCCAAAAATGAAAAAAAGTGAAAATGCCCCAAGCTGACCCCCAGCACTCTTTTCGGCCTGTAGCTCCGTTCGGTCCAGCGCGACGTAAGGTCCCTTTCGTGGGAACAGGTCAATAGACCAGCAAAACAAAAAACAAACAAAAAACCAAAAATTAACACAAACTTTCTATCGACGTCCCCACATTCTACCCCCTTCCCTTCCCCCTCCCCACGATACCTAGTACCTGCACAAACTGTTTGTCTCCCTCGACTTCGATAATCAACAATAGTCACTCGAGTGACAGCAGGTGAGGTAAGTCACTACATGAAGTCATAGCTATTATAAGCATTAATGTAAACGAATGACTAAATATAGCACACACGAAATAAAGCAGATGCACGATTCACACGCACTCACATACGCTCGCACTCACGCAACCACGTGCACACACGTACAAACAGCATGTTACCGCTCGCCTAGAGCAGTGTACAGCGTTAAATGCAGTCCAAAGACTGATCACAATGCCGAGAACGTTGAGCCAGTGGATGCGCTATAGGCACCGACATGACCAAGGATGTCTTATAAACATGACTTGAGGTGGTTGAAGAGGTTAATCTTGAAGGACAACAGCATTTGCGCACATCTTATGTTAAGTGGCAAAGAATTCCATAATGAGCTTCCTGCAGAAGACAGGCTTGATTTAAAAATGTCAATACGTGTGTTCGATATTGTGGGCCAAATCTAGAAACGTCAGACACACGTTCCGAAAAGAGAGTGCTAAGGTACGCTGGACATGACTGTTTATACAACATAAACATGCAGACACCCTTGTTAAAAAGAAAGTGTTGCTTCAGAAGGAGCATGTCCAGTGACACGAGTTTTTGATCAGTTAAGTGATAGGGAGCCGGAAGTAATAATTTGGCAGCTCTCCGATGTAGGGAGTTTAGCCTCTTCAAATGTACTTCGCTTGAACCATCCCACACTGCTGATGCATAGTCGATGTGTGTTGGTATGAGCATTGTAGAATATTGTACGAGTGGCAACGTCAGTGATGAATTTAGGCTTAGACAGCATGTACAGGTTCTTAGAGGCACGTTTACAGACGCACTTCAGTTGATCGTCTATAATCACTCCCAGCAATTTATGCTGCGCGACCTGTTCTAAGACGTTGTCATTGAGAGACAAGCTGAGAGAAAGCGGTTTAAGTTGATTCTTCTGGCGTTTAGCAATTCAACAATGTCTTTTGTTTTGACTGGATTAAGTGCCATAGCGTTGGTCTCACATCATTCAGAAACTTCTTGCAAACGCTGTTGTACCCGTGCATTAATGGTAACTAAGTCTTTAGCGGGTGTGTTGAGAGTTGTGTTGTCGGCAAACATGTCGCACATTGTCTCAGTGCTGCTGAGACAAAGCGGCAAATCTTTAAAAAAAAATAAACAAAACAGCAGCGGCGCAAGGACAGAGCGCTGAATCACTTCATGTTTGACAATGCCTGGTGACGAATAAGTACCGTTTAATAACACCCGTTGATGTCTGTTGCTTAGGTAAGCTCGAAAAACTGAAACGGTGCTGGAACCACAAATATATTTTTCAAACTACTGTATTAGGATTTCGTGGTTAACTAGGTCAAAAGCTTTATTAAAGTAAAAAAAAAAAAAACCCAAAAAAACACGGCTCCTGTAATTTCCGATTTATTTCAATGTTGTCAGTTATGTATCTACTAGTCTTGTTAGCGCTGTATGGCAGGAATTTTTCGGACGGAAACCTGACTGAAAAACATGAAGTAGTTTTCTGTCCTCTAAATATTTGTAAAAGTGCTTGTGGATATGCCTCTCGAGCGGCTTTGAAAATGTTGACAAAAGTGAAATCGGCCTATAGTTATTTACATATTCCAGGTCTTTTGATTTGGCTTGTTTGAATTCTTGCGGAAACGTGTTGTGCTCAATGCACAAGTTGTAGATATAGGTAAGGGGTTTCGCAACGCAAGGGAGGGCGATTTTCAGAATCTTGAAACTATTTTCATCTGGCCCCGAGGACTTCTTGCTTTTCATTGACATGATTAGCTTACCAACTTCATGTACAGCCAATGTAGGAATGGAGAAGTGGGATTTGCCAGTTGTTCTTTGTTCACAGAAGTTCAGCAAACTCTCGGGGCATGTATAGGGGTGGTGGTTTGTGACCGAGGGATATATGGAGAGTGTAACGACCCCCGCTTCCGGGACGTGAGCATTGAGCGCTACCACTCGAGACACACCCAACCCACACTAACACAAACCTAACACAAACACCAGAGGAACAATAACGACGACATTTATTACATATAACCCTAACAATAATCAACTATTCTCACTCAATCCTATCCACGCATTCACCTATCACATTCACACTCATCATCATCATCATCATCAGTCCCTTGCCCGAACTGGGCGTTGGGGGGACTGAAAGGCAGCAGCAGCAGACAGTGCTCTCCACTGAGTTCTATTTTGGGCGGTGGCAAGCAAGTCTGGCATCTCGAGTTCGGTCCATTCTTTTATGTTTGCGACCCAACTCTTTCTCTGACGACCTCGCCGACGACTTCCTTCGAGAGTGCCTTGGAGGATAGTCTTGGACAAGGTGTTGTGTCGGGTCACGTGGCCAAACCAAGCAAGCTTGCGCCGTTTCACGGTTGCCAGAAGGGGTTCATGTGGGCCCACCAGGGAAGTGACGATGCTCCGTACATATTCGTTGGTCTTGTGCTCGCGGTACGAGATGCGGAGCAACTTCCTCAGGCACTTGTTCTCAAAGGCCTGGATTTTCTTTTCTGAGTCTGCAAGCAGTGTCCAAGTCTCACAGCCGTAGAGTAGAATAGACACTACGAGGGACTTGTAAAGCCTGTACTTGATGGTGAAGCTGATGGAGTTACTTCGCCATATCCTGTCCAGCCTGGCCATTGCGGATGTTGCTGTACCTATCCTGATACGGATCTCTGCTATGCAACTACCGTCTTTGGACAGGGTGGCTCCCAAGTACTTGAAGCTATTGACCTCTTCTAGCTTCTGGCCGTTCATGTGAATGTTGCTGCTGCTGTCGCTTGTGGTGTTGATCATCACTTTGCTTTTATCCGTACTGATCTCCATGCCATAAGACCCTGCGCTACTTGAAAGTTTGTCATTCACACTCACACACGTTCAAACTCCCCACGCAGAATATCTGTTATACACAATATTAAATAACAACAAATATTTAACAAACAATTATCCTAAATAAAATACAAAAGAAAACTGAGGCTGAAAAGCTTAAATCATAAGCCACTGGACCCGGACGGAAGCACAAGCGTCAAGGGCTAACGCCAGTTAGACCAACGCCCTTGCTTCCGCAAAGAGTCCCTCACAGCACGTGACTCCTTAACACAGTATTTCAAATAGCACAATATCAAATATACGATGAACAAAATATGCTTACTAAAACACAAATGAAGATCGCGAAAATGAATATAGTTCGCAAGCTACTGAATCTCCCCAGCGGGAGCACGAACGACAAGTTCGACTTAAATTAAATGCAGTTCGCTCTATGTGAGGCCAGTGAACAAACTGACTTTTACCCTCAAACATACCCAAGAGAAAATGCTGCTGAAAGCTCTTCTAGTGGTCAAAAGTTGGCTTATAACATCTCATATTAAAGTGCATTGAGTCAGCTTTCAGTCAGGGTAAGTAAAAAGTCTTTTAGCGATGAAGAAAAAATTGTGTCCGGTTTCCAAAAATAGTTTTCACGAAAGTCACTAAGAAGAATTTTTTTGGGTGTCTTGCCCCTTTGTTTAAAATGTGAATTCAGTGTGTGGACAAATCATTTCTACACATCTTTGTGAAGTTTCAAGAAAATGTGTTTGTATTGCAAAGAGTTACGCAACATATTCTACACCGGTCAAGGTCACTGGCATGACTGAGACATAAATAAAATCAGATAAACAAGGATGCATTTGTATCAGCCTACTGTCACAGCACAGCAATGTAAATTTACACCTCCTGAACCACATTTCACAACGTTTTACTTATTCCATGGTGTTTGATGTCATCAGTAAGACAGCTGTTAGTATGAATGTACAAAAAATCTGACTGACCGTACATCACTGGTGTGCTTCAACAAGACAGTTCCTTTGCTTTATGAAGCAGTAGTGCTGCTGGCAGGCCCCACAGGTGACATAGGTCTTCCTCCCCTTCTTCTCCCTGCTGTAGCACAAGTTACAGTTCCTGTAGGCATCACTCCATATTGGCACAATGGGGTGATCCAGTGTGGGTGTTGAAGGTGGGCGTGGCACTGTCTTCTGGGGCTGGTACAGGGGCATTTCAGTCTCATCCTGGATGCCGCCCAGTGATTTGATCAGCTCCACTGTGAATTCCAGCTGACCAAACTGCTTTGGCCTTTGCAGTTCTGGAACATTAGAGTTTTTCTCCCTCCAGTCTTGGAACAGGATGTAGCTGTTCACTCGGGCGATATCCAGGATGTGATAGAAGAGTGTCTTCCACCACTTGTGCACCTTCCGCAGTGTCTCATACCTGCCAATCAGCTGATTACTCATGTCCACCCCACCCATGCACTTGTTATAGTCATCTATAATTTTGGGCTGGCGGACGTTGATTTGGCGGTAGACTCCCTTTACTTTGGTGCGGCGCTTTACCAAGCCATGAAGATTTGCCTTCCTGTGCATGGTGGACAAGAAGGACACAGGTTTGTTGTCCAGCCACTGCAGATAGACAAGATTTCCCTCCCTCGTCCACCTCATACTGCCTCTTGGGCCTTTAGCAAAGGTCTTCGTCTCCTTCATCTGCTGTGGTACTTCTTTACGATTCACCATGAGTGTCCCACAGCAGACGGTCCCCTGGGTAAACAAGTCCTTCATAAGCTGGACACCGGTGTAAAAATTGTCAAAGAATACACGGTATCCCTGCCTGGCAAGACTCCAACATAACCTCATGACCACATCATAGGCAAGGACATACTGGGATTTATTGATGTTCCTGCCCGTGTATTCCTCAAAATCATAGGTGTACCCATTCTTGGAGTGAGCCAGCACCCACAGCTTCATCCCACCGCGTGCTGGCTTGTCCTTGATAAATTGTCTGAAGGTGAACCGCCCCCTGTTTCTTACCATTCTCTCATCCACAGACACACTGGAGTAGGACTGGTACAGTTTCATACACTTGCGGCGGATGTAGTCGTGTAGAAACCTGGCCTTGCACAACTTGTCAGCAGTGTTGTCCTCCGTCTCCGCATTGGACACCTTGAGGAAAGCACAAATGGCCTTGAAACGCAGCTTGCTCATAAAGTGTCTGGCTCAGAGTCCATGGAAGAGTGGGGCTGTGGACCAGTAGCACTCAAAGTTGGGAGCCTGTACCACTGCCATGTACATCAGCAGCCCAAAGAAGAAGTACATTTCAGCCGGCGTCACATCAGTCCAGCCGCAGTACAGCGTTGGCTTTTCTGGTCCGTGAAGCTGGGCATAGGTGTTGGTGAAGCGACACAGATGCTGCATCAGGTCAAGAGTAAAGAAGAGCTTAAAGAAGCTTACAGATGTGATGTACTCCTTCACACCTTCACGGGTCCTTGACTCAGGTGGAAGCTGAACACCTGGCGGGCGGGTTGGATTGAAGGCTGGAATCTCAGGCCCATCATCCCCAGCATCATAACCTTCACTCCTGAAAATAAGTACAGACAACCATATAAACATGTAAGCAAACTGAAATACATTATGCAACATGATTTCTGTGAACTAGCATAAAAGGTATTGTGATTTCAGCATATTCTGCATGATCAGTACAAATATTGCCATGATTCAAGCCCCACTGTACCATGTGCACATTTAACACTGATTCATGAAGTAAACAAACATGTGCTTCTCTGAAAATCTCTGACTTGCTGAAAATATTACTGAGGCAATACACAGCGTGTAATAAAACTTGCTTATGTACTTCATAAAATTATCCGAAGTACTGCACGCACATAATAACTCATGATTCTAAACCAGACGAATAGGTAAACAAAGACTCGCACATGGTCAAACCAAAATAAAAAGTGTCACACTGACCTGCGATGGTTTTCGCTCATTTCTTCCACATCGCTGGCGATAGAATCGTTTTCCGCGGCCTGGTCACTGGAAGATTCCCCTTCAGTCAGATACTCTTCACTTTCGGACTCAGATGAACTCATTTTGACGGAATATTCGCAGAGAGATATCGCAAGCAGTGAAAATGACGCAGTACGAAAAGCAAGATGGCGAACAAAGTGACTCGATCGATAACAAAGGTCAAGAACAAACTCAAAATTAATATTTTTTTCATTCTATTATATGAAAACGACTTTCTAATGTCAATAAGTTATGACAATGGTACTGAGAGTGACAATTAATTGGTTTTAATTCAGTAAACACGACGGAATTTTCCGTGGGGGTGACTTCGTATGTATACGTACGATGGCCAAGGGAGCGAACTGGTAAGAGTTAAACATTTCAACAGCCCGTTGCACATGGGGTGATAAGGGGTGGTAGTAAGGTGTCGGATGCTCAATAGCCGGTTGACTTCCTCCATGCAGCCGGAGACGAACTGAATTTCCCAGGTCACTCAGGATCTCCTCAGGAATCCCCAAACGACTGAACATGTCGACAAGCGGCTCTGCCACTGCTGGAGTGTTGATCTTCTTTAATGGTATGGCCTCAGGATAACGTGTAGCGTAGTCAACCAGGGTCAAAATGTATCGATGACCATCTTTACTTGGAGGGTATATTGGCCCCACAAGGTCCACAGCTACCCGCTTGAAAGGCATATCCACCAGTGGCATTTTCTCTAGAGGAACCTTGGGCACCTTTCCCTTGGGGATTGTTTTCTGGCATATGTCGCACGACCTGCAGAATCGGGTGACGTCGCCTCCCATATCAGGCCAGTAGAAGAAGGCTCGGATCCTATCGAGGGTCTTGTTGATTCCCAAATCCCTCCTAATATGGAATCATGGGCCAATTTCATCACCTGTATCCTCAATGGTTCAGGAACTACTACTTGATGTACAGGTTTATCTCCATTGCTGTTGAATATCCGGTACTTCCTGGTCTCGAAGGTCAACTCATTTCCCTTTTGCGTCACGGGCTCAGACTGACCTCGGAACATGTCAAGCGTGGGGTCGGCTCTCTCTAGCTCCACCAGCCTGTCCCTATTCACCACGTCTGCTTCCGTGTTGTCCGCCACTTTTAGAGGGATGGTTTGGTGACTCTTCTTTGCGTGACGTCTTGTGGTAACAGCACATGTTTCAGGTCTCCACTCTGCATCTGGATCGTCTGCATTTCTGGCACCATCAATGTTTCCGATGATAAGATCGTAGACCAGGGTCTTCACGCATAGCACCTTCAACTCTCCTGTCATGTACGGAGTGTCGACGGTGACATTGGCAAGGGGGATAATCCTCACAGTTCCGTCGGCCAAAATGAGGGTGGTTCACTCCTGTAGCTTCTGGTCTTCAGTTACTAGGCCCTCTCTTACGATGATGCAGCTACAACCGGTGTCTCTCAACATTTTCACTGGTGTGTTTCCGACGAATCCTGACACCACCGGCATGGTTCGGCACTTCATTCTCAGGCAGCGCAATGTTTGAGACTGGTAAAAATGTAGCCCCATCTCCTACTGGGATGCGTTCATTCTTTTTGAAAGATTCAATCAACTCCGGTGTCACTCGCGTTTCTCCAGACTCAATGTCACTGGATGACGTCACATCATTGGCTAGTACAGCGGCGGCTCTGTGTTGAGACGTGGTACTGCTTCTGCCTGCTATCCCGCGATCTTGGTTGGGTATTCTGGTGTTATTGCTTTGGGGAACATCCTTGGAAGGACATCGTATTGCCTTGTGATTTTTCTTTCCACAAAGAAAACATGTCAGGCTCTCCATCGGCATGTGTTTTGGGATATCTCTGACGTTGTGGGTTTCCACTGCTGGTGTAGATCCGCGCTGCGGCTTACTGGGCCCGAACTTCATGTTGTGAGCGTCAAGGTATCTTTGAGTGAAGTCTGCCAAGGCCTTTAGGGACTGGTCTTTTTGCTCCCTGAGGTGGGCGGCCAGGTCCTTAGAACATGCGTTGAGGACTTGTTCTTTGATGATGAGGTCACACAGGTCCTGGTACTCTGTGTTTAAACCAGCCAGCTCTATCCATTTCTCCAGGTAACTCCTGATTCTTTCAATGAATAGGCCGGGTGTTTCTCCTTCTTCAGGCTTGCAGTTCCGAAATCGTCGCCTGTAACCCTCTTCAGTGAAGTCGTACCGTCTTAGCAGGGCGGCTCTCAACTGCGTATAAACATCGGCTTCTTCTCTTGGCAAGCGGGTGTAAATTTCAAGCGCTTTGCCAGTTAGAAGTGCGCTCAGTTTGATAGCCCAAGTCTCTTGTCTCCAGTTATTACTGCTTGCGAAGCGCTCGAAGCGCTCTAGGTAAGCGTCCATCTTATCTAAATTTTCAACGGAAGGTGGAAGCTTTGGCGCACGGGCTGTTTGCTCTCTGCTGGCTAAGGCTGTTGCTTCAGTTGACCTCTGGCTCTTTGCCTCTATCTCCATCTGCTTTAGATGAATTTTGTGTTGACGCTGCCTCTCCGCCTCTTCTGCTTGAATTTCGAGTTTCCTGATTTCACGTTCTTTAGCTCTCTCTTCTCTCTCCAGTCTCTCTTTTTCTTCTCTCTCTCTCGTCTCCTTTCTTACCCCACCCGGGTCTGCCCTGGGGGACTTGGGTGGGGTTAGGTATTGTTTAGTTCCCAGGGTCACCCTGGTCAGCCCCACAGGGTGGGTTTTTCTCTCTATTCTGGGGCATGTGTTTCTGTCTACCCTTTGTCCATTCACCTGTATTTGCCTTTTTAAAACTCTCCCTACTGTCTGCACTGCCTGTAGCTCTTGATATTGGATGTGTGTTGCTAAGTGGTCTTAGCTTTATTTAGGCCCCATGTGTTAGGTTTATTTAATGTATTTGACCGGCTGGCGACATACATTCAATGTTCTGTTTATTTTTTTTTTTTCACAAGCAGTGCAGGCACGTCCTGAGAAAGCCTTGTTGCTGTCGGGACGTTAAGCAATGTAAAATCAATCAATCGTCTCCTTTCTTCTCTCTCCTCTCTCTCCTTTCTTCTCTCTCTCGTCTCTTTTCTTCTCTCTCCAACTTCTCCTTCTCTTTCTCTTTTACAAACTCGAGGAGTTGAGCTCCTTCGAGTCCATATTCCTTTCCAATTCTAAGGAATGTCTCCATCTTTGATGTCGCCATCTCTGCGTTTCACTGCTGGCTGTTTTCTCCGGCTACCCTTTCCACTGAGCCAACTGAAGAAGTCCCGACGGAGGTGCTAAAATGTTACGTGTTGAGTCGTGGTCGTAGTGTGATATCACACCAGACGGCACGCACATAAACTTGCTCTTTCCCTGCTACTGGATGCAAATGTTGTTTCTGAAATAATTCCTACTGTAGTCACAAAGCGCCAAAGCCGTGCAATCTGTCCTAGTGTAGTCACAACGCGCGCAATCCGTGCAATCTGTCCTAGTGTAGTCAAAAAGCGCCCAAGCCGTGCAATCTGTCCTAGTGTAGTCACAATGCGCCCGTGCCGTGCAATCTGTCCTAGTGTAGTCACAAAGCGCCCAAGCCGTGCAATCTGTCCTAGTGTAGTCACAAAGCGCCCAACGTAGCATGCTGGAACATCCGAACCATGCTCGACACAGCAGACAGCGGACGCCCTGAACGTCGCTCCGCCCTCATTGCTCATGAAATGCGGAGGTTAAACATCGATATCGCTGCGCTCAGCGAAGTACGCCTCCCGGACGAACTTACTTACTTACGCCTGTCACCCCTCCCAAGGTATAGGCCGTCGACGAGAGACCTCCAGAGACTCCTGTCCTGTGCTTCTACTTCGATTTTACTCCAGGTGGTTCCCAGTCTCGTGATGTCTGCACTCTGTGTCTTTTACTGGTCTTTCTGTATGGCCATACTTGCCCGACAATCCTCTGGTTATGTCGTAGAGCTGTTTCATGTTGCCGCTGCCTGCTGCCTGCTGCCTTTTCTGCCTCTGCTGCCAGGGTGTCTGTGTAGGCCCTCTTGTCTGCCCTGATACTCCTCTTCACCTCGCGGTTGGCTTCCGATTATTCCTCCTGTGCCCTTCCTTTGGCTGCTCTCGTGCGACTGTTATTGACAACTGCTTTCTTCTGCTTCCTCACTTCTATCTTCTTCAAGCTCTGTGCCGACAGCCAGTCCTTGTGGTGGTGTTTCCTGAACCCTACAGTGTCTTTGCAGGTTGAGTTCAGCGACTCACTAACTGCCTTCCACTGCTGCTCTGTGGTGACCGCCTCCCCTTCATTTACTAGCTCCTGTGGCGCTTGAAACCGGTTTGACAGCACCAGTTTAAACTCTTCTCTCACTCCAGTCTCTCTCAGGAGGCCAACATTATAGCGCTGTCTTCTTGTTGTCTTTGTGCGGCTTTTTTTAAAACTTGGGCTTTATTCTTAATGTAAGCAGATGGTGGTCTGAGGCGACATCTGCTCCCCTCCTCACTCGAACATCTTGAAGGGATCTTCTAAATTTCTTGCTAATGCAGATATGGTCTATTTGGTTCTCTGTAGTATGGTCAGGTGAGACCCAAGTTGGACAGATTGCACGGCTTGGGCGCTTTGTGACTACACTAGGACGGACTGCACGGCTTGGGTGCTTTGTGGCTAAACTAGAACAGATTGCACGGCTTGGGCGCTTTGTGGCTAAACTAGAACATATTGCACGGCTTGGGCACTTTGTGACAACACTAGGACGGACTGCACGGCTTGGGCGCTTTGTGGCTAAACTAGAACAGATTGCACGGCTTGGGCTCTTTGTGACAACACTAGGACGGACTGCACGGCTAGTGAATGCCCAGGATGGTGCGCAGGCAGCGCTGGTGGAAGCCGTTGAGAATAGGGAATGGTTCTGAGAGGTCATTGTTGAGTCTGACCTCGCCTTGCTGGTCCTCGTGTAGCTGGACAATCATGCTGAGGAACTTTGGGGGACAGCCAAGTCGCTCCAGGATCTGCCACATGCCTTGCCTGCTCACAGTGTCGAAAGCTTTTGTTAGGTCGACAAACGTTACGTACAGCCCTTTGTTCTGCTCGCGGCACTTCTCCTGAAGCTGTCTCAGCACAAAGACCATATCGGTGCTGCTCCTGTTTGCTCTGAAGCCACACTGGCCCTCTGGGAGGTGGTCTTCAGCGATGGCAGGTACCAGCCGATTCAGGAGCAGGGTGTGTCAAGGGGCCTTGGGGGGGGGGGGGGGCGGTGGTGATGGGCTACGTTGTTGCTGTTTCAATGTTGTTTAAAAAGTCAAAGGGATTGGAAGCGAAGTGAACAACCCGTCTTTCTTTTCTAAATACAATTTTCTGACATCACCGTTGTAGAAACAACAAATTAACCGCTAAACACCAACGCAAAAAATAACCCACCTAGATGTGTGGACACAGAGAACAGGGCTGGATATGCCGCTGTCTTTCTGTAGAACGTAAGGAACACCTAGATGTGTGGACACAGGGAACAGGGCTGGATGTGCCGCTGTCTTTCTGTAGAACGTAAGGAACACCTAGATGTGTGGACACAGGGAACAGGGCTGCAGGGGCTCTTGACAATATATTCCTCTTGCACCTAGTTGGCTGAATTCAGTGAATTAATCAACTCAGTGCATTTTATGTCCTAGCGCAACCTCTACTTCATATGAGCCATAAAATAAACTAAAGCGCCATAGCTAACACATTTTAAAAGCACTTTAGGCGTTGGGGGAGAGGGTGTGTCAAGGGGCCTTGGGGGGGGGGGGGGTCGGGGGCGGTGGTGATGGGCTACGTTGTTGCTGTTTCAATGTTGTTTAAAAAGTCAAAGGGATTGGAAGCGAAGTGAACAACCCGTCTTTCTTTTCTAAATACAATTTTCTGACATCACCGTTGTAGAAACAACAAATTAACCGCTAAACACCAACGCAAAAAATAACCCACCTAGATGTGTGGACACAGAGAACAGGGCTGGATATGCCGCTGTCTTTCTGTAGAACGTAAGGAACACCTAGATGTGTGGACACAGGGAACAGGGCTGGATGTGCCGCTGTCTTTCTGTAGAACGTAAGGAACACCTAGATGTGTGGACACAGGGAACAGGGCTGCAGGGGCTCTTGACAATATATTCCTCTTGCACCTAGTTGGCTGAATTCAGTGAATTAATCAACTCAGTGCATTTTATGTCCTAGCGCAACCTCTACTTCATATGAGCCATAAAATAAACTAAAGCGCCATAGCTAACACATTTTAAAAGCACTTTAGGCGTTGGGGGAGAGGGTGTGTCAAGGGGCCTTGGGGGGGGGGGGGGGTCGGGGGCGGTGGTGATGGGCTACGTTGTTGCTGTTTCAATGTTGTTTAAAAAGTCAAAGGGATTGGAAGCGAAGTGAACTAAATACAATTTTCTGACATCACCGTTGTAGAAACAACAAATTAACAGCTAAACACCAACGCAAAAAATAACCCACTAGGTCTACTTTGAGGCGAATCCCTGAAAGTGAGTCATAACCCCTTCAACGCCGGAATACAGCCAGTATCACCCAAATGCAAGAGGCATAGATCCTCATGAGCCCCCGCTGACGCAGACGCAGACGAGGGGGCTCATGAGGATCTATGCCTCTTCCCTGCCTCACTCACACCCGTGTACCTCGGACAGAAGGGGTTAATGTCAGCATTGAGAGTATGTTGGTTTCACAGACGTTGTGTCAGGCCACTGGCGGTGAAGGGACGTCAGAATCGTCGGCAAACAACCAGGCGGAACTAAATCGCTGGAACATTCGTACTGAAACTGACACTGTGGTCAGCACTAGAGCTATAGATGGCGTATCAGTCTACATGAACTAAGTCGCTGGAACATTCGTTCTGAAAGCACTAGAGCTATAGATGGCGTATTTACAGGAACTAAGTCGCTGGAACATTCGTACTGAAACTGACACTGTGGTCAGCACTAGAGCTACAGATGGCGTATCTCCAGGAACCAGTGCAGGCAAAGACAAGTTTTCTCTTCTCGATAGCGCCCCACGCATGCATGAGTGCACCGTGCTCAAGTCGGCTGAAACTTTGCACATTTCATGAAGTGGGACAAGGAAGCTTCAGTTACACTGATGAGCAATATGCACGTACTTTATTACATATCATAGTCCATGATGCATCGGGGGCTGATCTGGTTCGGGGGAGGGGGTATTTGAGCGTACAAACCACTCCAGCCCCAAACACTCTCATCCCCCCCCCGCCCCGCACACCCTCTTTAAAGAATAAAAAAAATGAATTAACTTACACATTTACCGCAGTTGCGAGGGCTCAATGCGTTGATAATCATTTCTTACACTATTGACATTATATGAATCCTCTCTTACATTATTGGCACGATGTTTTGCATATTAATTAATTCTTTTCATACATTATTGACATGATGTTCTGCATTACATGAACCCTTTCTTTCCTTACTAACATTATGAACGAAACCAAAGGGTGTTTGATCGAAGAACACGTGCCAGACAACAAAGTGATAAGAAAGTGTGTGCGCGTGTGTGTGTTTGTGTGTGTGTGTGTGTGTGTGTGTGTGTGTGTGTGTGTGTGTGTGTGTGTGTGTGTGTGTGTGTGTGAGAGAGAGAGAGAGAGAGAGAGAGAGAGAGAGAGAGAGAGAGAGAGGGTGGGGGTGGGGTAGTAAGTGATGAATGTACACACTAAACGCGTGTATCGCACATTTACTGGATTTCCAGCCCCGTCTCACATGGGAAATTAGATCTAGGTCCTATTAGTAGGCGGGGCGCGGGGGGGGGGGGTGGCGGGGGAGTTGGGGGGGGGGGTCCATATAATACTGGTCAGTGTCAGGGGCGGATCACAGTGTGGTTTGATAACCTGAGTGCAAATATCAAGAGTACATTGACTAGAGTTGTGAACACAGCCAGTAAGATTATAGGCCGACCACAAAGTCAACTAACTGACATTGATACAGTTTCTGTTCACAGAAAAGCCTTTTCCATCACATCAGACAGTTCTCACCCGCTGTACTGCCAGTTTGAGAAACTGCCTTCTTGTAGGCGTTATAGAATGCCCCTGGCAGGCAGGAATCTATTCAAAAAGTCATTTGTGCCTAATCGGCTAATGCAGTAACCTTGCTGAACTTCATCACGTAACTGCTGGACCATATGACCAGTAATATTGTGAGCATAGTAACTCTTCACCCCAGTGAGTATGCGCCATAATTGTCCATGGATGACAGTGTTTGCGTGCGTGTGTCTGCATGTGCGTTCGAGCGTGTGCGCCTGTGAACATGTACAAGGTTATCATATTTGCACGTATGTTTATTATTCTCATATGTTCTTGGTGTGATTAATGTCGAATCCGAAGAAAACGTTTCTTCTCGTGGACAATAAAGTGTATTGTTTTGTATTGTATTGTATTGTATTGTAGTGTATTGTATTATAGTGTATAGTAGTGTACTGTTGTGTATTGTATCAGTAACCTCCGGGATGGCACCACAAACTTGACCAGTGCCAAGGGCACCACACAGTCCACCAGTGCCACGGGCACCAAACAGTCCACCAGTGCCACGGGCCCCACACAGTCCACCAGTGCCAAGGGCACCACACAGTCGAGCACCACAGTCGTTGAGGTGTCGAGAAATGCAGTCGACTTTGGAAAGACTTGAAAGGACATGAGATACCTGACCAATATTGACTCGATATTCCCTTCCAAAAACCTTTGACTCTTACCTCCGACATTGCCCCGCCCCCCCCCTCTCCTCCCCCCCCCCTTCCGCCCAATGACCGGACCCTCGAGGCGACAAGAACAACTAACAAAGCCTTACTCGTATACAACTAATATTATACAAGGAGGAGACTGGTCTTAGAGTGGAGTCCCTTGTGCTCCGAGTTGTTTCCAAGTAGTGAAATATTCATCCTTTCCTTCTGCTATGAAAACGACTCAAACTGTTTGCAATTTGTTTCAGTAAGGTTGGAATCCGCTGGGCCTACGGAAGGGCAGATCAGACGTGTTGAGAAACCTGAGAAAACATTTCCAGCAACAGAGCCAAGGGCACCACACAGTCCATCGCCTCAGTAGCAGAGGTGCACGTGGAGAAAGGCAGTGGACGTTGGACAGACTTGAAAGGACGTGAGAGATCAATAGTAAACCTGACCAATATTGGCTCGATGTTGACAGAAACTCTGGGAAGACCGCTGATGGCTGGGGCGGACAGCATATGGTCCTTTGCGTGCGCAGAGTGCCCCGTCGAACTAAACTGTACTGAACTCGAGTTAGGTTAGTCATAAAACTACCAGAAAATAGTACAGCACGTTCACATTTTGTAATAATTCCTCACAGCACTGTTGACAAATCGCCATCCATCGCGAACACAGATGTAGATGTCATAATTATCTACAAGATTAGTAGCAGAAAAAAAGCAAATTGTATGTGCTGCTTGTCGAGTGACGTCACGTGCATGCATGAATCCAGCTCCTTATATCTCTCTCTTGGCTTGACTTCGCGAACGAAGATTTTATAGGAGTTGCCCACGACGTCTGCAGGCTTGTTCGTGGCTGCGGAGGCCAATCCGAGACAGGCAGGTTCGACCGCAGTGGCTGCAGGGGAAGGTATGGCCAGGGTTCTGAGCTGCGGCATCTCTGTTTTTTCTCCTGAGCCGCTTGTCCTTAAGGCTAGCTCTGTGAGAGTCCTCAAAGGAGACAGCTGCCTTGTAAATGGTGGAGCGCCAGGTGTCACGGTCCGCAGCAAGCGAAGACCACTGGTGGTGGTCGATTTGGCAGGCACTAAGTGACTTCTTGAGACAGTCTTTGTATCTCTTCTTTGGTGCCCCTCTGTCACGGTGTCCAGTAGCAAGCTCGCCGAACAGGGTGATCTTTGGTAGGCGATGATCCTCCATCCTGGAGACATGCCCCGCCCAGCGGAGCTGTGTCCGCAGCAGCAAAGCCTCGATGCTCACAGTTTCAGCCTGTTCAAGGACCTCGACGTTGGTGACATAGTCACTCCAGTGAATGCCCAGGATGGTACGCAGGCAGCGCTGGTGGAAGCGTTCGATGAGTCGTAGTTGGCTGCGGTAGAGGGCCCAGGACTCGGAACCATACAGCAGGGTGGTGAGGACCACAGCTCTGTACACGCTGATCTTGGTGCCTGTTTTCAGCTGTTGATTGTGCCACACCCGCTTGAAAAGTCGCCCGAAAGCGCTGTTCGCTTTTGCCAGCCTGCTGTCAAGCTCCTTGTCCAGCTTGGCGTCCGACGTGATAATGCAGCCAAGGTAAGTAAACTGGTGCACTGACTTTAGTTCAGACTCGCCAATGGTGATGTGATGAGGGCGATACACTGTCTTGGGTGCCGGCTGATGGAGGACCTCTGTCTTTTTCAGACTGACCTCGAGTCCAAAGAGCTGGGCAGCATCTGCGAAGCAAGACGTGATGCGCTGCAGGGCTCTCTCTGTGTGTGCAACGAGGGCAGCATCATCAGCAAAAAGCAGCTCACGAATCAGTTGGTCTAGGGTTTTCGTGTGGGCCTGCAGTCGTCTGAGGTTGAACAGGCTGCCATCGAGACGATACCTGATGTACACTGCATCGTCATCATCGAGGTCCACTGTGGCCTGCTTCAACATCATGCTAAAAAAGATGGTGAAGAGGGTCGGTGCCAGCACGCAGCCCTGCTTTACGCCGTTGAGAATAGGGAATGGTTCCGAGAGGTCATTGTTGAGTCTGACCTGGCCTTGCTGGTCCTCGTGTAGCTGGACAATCATGTTGAGGAACTTTGGGGGACAGCCAAGTCGCTCCAGGATCTGCCACATGCCTTGCCTGCTCACAGTGTCGAACGCTTTTGTTAGGTCGACAAATGTTACGTACAGACCTTTGTTCTGCTCGCGGCACTTCTCCTGCAGCTGTCTCAGCACAAAGACCATATCGGTGGTGCTCCTGTTTGCTCTGAAGCCACACTGGCCCTCTGGGAGTTGGTCTTCAGCGATGGCAGGTACCAGCCGATTCAGGAGCAGCCTTGCAAGGATTTTCCCAGCAATGGACAGCAGGGTAATTCCCCCGATAGTTGGAACAGTCAGACTTCTCGCCTTTGTTCTTGTACAGGGTGATAACGACTGCATCACGGAGATCTTTTGGTAGTGTTCCTTCCTCCCAGCAGCAGAGAAAGAGGTCATGGAGCTTGTTGTGCAGTGCTGTGCCTCCATGTTTCCAGATCTCTGGTGGTATTCCATCGATGCCTGCTGCTTTGCCACTCTTGAGCTGGTGGATGGCTGTGAGGGTCTCTTCAGCGGTGGGCGGTTCGTCCAACTCAACCTTTACTGGGAGGTGTGGGATTTGTAGGACGACTGCTTCTTGAACAGTGCGCTCAGCGCTGAAGAGGCTCTGAAAGTATTCCGACCAGCGGTTCAAGATGGAGGTATTATCTGTGAGGAGTGCCTGGCCATTCGCGCTTCGCAGGGGACTTTGTACCAGGTGCCTGGGGCCATACACTGCTTTCAGTGCTTCGTAGAAGCCCCTGTAGTCACCATTGTCAGCACAAAGCTGGGTCCTCTGTGCAAGTCTGGTCCACCACTCATTCTGGAGATCTCTGAGCTTGCGCTGGAGACTGCTGCAGACGAGGCGGAAGGCAGACTTCTTCACAGGGCAGGAAGGCTGGGCTAGGTGGGCCTGATGGGCGGCTCTTTTTTTTGCTAGGTGTTCCTGGATCTCTACATCGTTTTCGTCAAACCAGTCTTTGTTCTTCTTTCTGGCGAAACCCAAGACTTCTGCAGAGGATTTTGCAATAGCAGTTTTCAGTTGTTCCCAAAGTGTTTCAGGGGAGGAGTCTACTGGGTCCGCTGTGTCTTTGAGCCTGCGCTGTAAATCTGTCTGAAAGGCAGCTTTCACATCGTCACGCTGAAGGCTGGCAACATCAAGCGTTTTCTTGGGGGGCCCCCATTTCTTGGGTTTTGGCTTGAAGTGGAGCCTGAGTTTGCAGCGGACAAGGCGGTGGTCAGTGTGGCACTCTGCGCTGGGCATCACTCTGGTGAGGAGGACGTCACTGCGGTCCCTCTGACGCACTAGGACATAGTCGATAAGGTGCCAGTGTTTGGAGCGAGGATGCATCCAGGTGGTCTTTCGACTGTCCTTTTGCTGAAAAGTAGTGTTGGTGATGACCAGTTGCTGCTCCGCACAGAACTCCAACAGTAGGCGGCCATTGTCATTGCAGTTCCCCACGCCATGCTTGCCGAGGACTCCTTTCCAGGCTTCAGAGTCCTGGCCCACTCTGGCGTTGAAGTCGCCAAGGATGATGACTTTGTCGTCTGCAGGGGTACTCTGTAGGAGGCTGCGCAGGTCAGTGTAAAACTTGTCCTTTTCAGCAGGCTCTGCCAGGAGGGTTGGGGAGTACACACTGAGAAGGGTGACGTGCTGCTGGTGTCTCAGTGGGAGGCGCATGGACATGATGCGGTCTGAGTGGCCCGTTGGTAGGTTTTCCAGCTTAGTCGCAATGGATGTCTTGACCATGAAACCCACGCCTGAAAGCCGTCTTTCTGATGCAGGCCTGCCTGACCAGTAGAGGGTGTACCCAGCACCAAGTTCTTAGCTCCTTATACACGTTGTGGACAATTATAGAATCTTAGCCCCTGGTGAACATCGCTCACCGTGAGGGTAGCAGCTATTTTTTGAACCGTCCTACAATTAGCACAGTTTTTGCTAATTACCAGCGTCTGTGGGGCCTGGTCATCATCATGATTAGCCTGTAAGCCTAGCCCTCATCACCAGCTGGAGGATGATATCAAATTTATTGGGGATCCAGATGTGGAAGTAGATCATCGCTGTGAAAAGTTCAACAATCCTCAATCTGTGTCACGCCATTTCACCTTGCGGGGACAGTATGTCACAGCAGCCTGAGCGTGGTAGAAGCGACAGCAAGAAGCGAAAACAGCTACAAAATACGAGCGACTCGAGTGGTCAAGAAACACCTAGACAGAAGAAAAGCAAAGCCAAGAACAGAAACAGGACTTTAAAGTCGAGGTCGCTCAGTGTTTCGGCCTCTATTCGCGACCACTTTCCTGCGACGAGTAGGTCAGGCGCTGCCACTGATGTGTCGCACATAGTTGCAGGGACAGTGAGGGAGGATCGCAGAAATGGAGACAGTGTCAAGGATGTTGCCAGTGTCAGTGTCAGTGACGGTGAGGACGACGGTGCGAGGGTTGATCCGTCGAGTAAGGCAGAGGATGTTTCTAATACTGTCCTTCTGCAAGAGATTCGGAGCATGTCTAAGAAGATTGACATTCTCAGCTCGACGGTGGATGAGCTTAATGGAAGAATAATGGAACTTCACATTGAAAACGACCAACTGAAAAAAGACATTGGCAGTTTGAAGGAGAGAGAGGAGCAGCTCAGGGGCCAAGTGACAGAAGCCAAACACCAAGCGGCGCTTGCACATAAACGTGTGGTCGACCTCGAACAGTACACGAGGAGAAATAACGTCCGAGTGTTTGGTGTTCAGGAGGGAGAAACGGAGTCAGCTGAGGCGGTGGAGAATAAGGTGCTGAAAATGATCCACGACAAGCTAGGCCTGAGAGACATCAGAACAAGTGACGTTGAGGCGTGCCATCGGCTGGGGAAAAAACAATCGGGCAGCATACGACCAGTGATTGTCCGCTTCTGTTCCAGGGTTACCCAACTAGTGATGCGTAATAAGAAAAAACTCAAAGGCACGGACCTAATGATCGTTGAAGACTTAACTCGTGAGAACTATGCACTGCTGACTCAGTGTCGGGGGCACCCCAATGCTGTTTCAGTGTGGTCAAGACTGGGCAAGATCTATGCAAAGACCATCGATCTCCAGATTGTGCAGATTGACAAAATCGCCGACCTGAACGATCGGGAGATTGACATGGCCGCTGCCTCTGCCTCCACCCCGGAAAGTTTTGCGCGACGCGGACGCCACACTTGGAGGGGTGGACGTGGACGTGGAGGCCAGGGGTCTGCTTTTGGGGTGCGTGACCGCCAGCCTGCATGGCACGCTCGTAGTCACAGTGGCCCTTCTCAAGCCGCTACGTTTAGCTCTACAGCTTGGGGTGGTATTCTATCATCCCACCCATCTACCTTCGCCCAGTCGTCAATGGAAAATGATAGTCCGAGTGAAGAAACCACCTTGAAAGAACGACTGTAACCGCTGGTAATGCATGTCAAACACATTTTACGGTGATGCAATGTTTACATTATGTGTTTACAGTCACTGGGTCACGCATGCGCTCACTTTAAGCGGATGCACGGGCCAGCTGTGCAGGCTAACAGCGCGATTCGCAGCCTCTGGAGTGTTTTACCTTCGATTGTTTTGAGCTTGGAGCTTTTGGTAATGGTCAGACAGGCTACCTGTGTACAATTTACAAGTCTTCACCCTATGCTATGGATCTTACCAATGGGCGGTTGAGCTAGCGAGGTTGAAACCGTGGGAGCTCATCCGTGACCCAGTGACACGAGGTTGTGAAGTCCCATACCGTGTGCCCACCATTCACGGAGCTGCTCGAAGGGTATGCTTTACCTACGGTATAAATATTTTTCCATAGCTGTTTCATTACTTATTCCGTGTTAATTCCTCAATTTCCTGTTAACCGCACGCTTAGTGCGAGCGGTGTAGACTACATTCCCTGTAATCAGCATTCTTGTATTTGGGGTACACACTAGACTTAATAGTGTGTTGTGTGGTGTTTTTTCTCTTCCTTGTATGATATATGTGATCAATAACTAATATGGTGACATTTTTTTTTTTTTTTTTTTTTTTTAATTTTTTTTTTTTGTAGCAACATGATTTAGAATATCAGCAGTCAGTAATATGTATTTATGAAGAACATACAAGCTAAACAGCCAGAGTATAAACTCTGACACACTATAATATTGAACTACTACGTGTGTTAGTGTGTTATGGTCTCAGCGTCATACTGGTAGTGAAGCCTTGTAGAGCTTTGAGTGTGTGTGTGTGTGTGTGTGTGTGTTTATATACATATATGTGTGTGTATGTATATGTATGTATGTGTGTATGTATACGTATGTATGTATATATATATATATATATATATATATATATATATATATATATATATATATATATATATATATATATATATATATATATATATATATATATGTATATGTATGTATGTATGTATGTATGTGTGTGTGTATATGTATATATGTATATATATATATATATATATATATATATATATATATATATATATATATATATATATATATATATATATATATATATATATATATATATTTTTTTTTTTTTTTTTTCTTCTTTTTAGTCACCAACGATTTTGCTTCGAAAACAGGGTGTATTTTTCTTTTTTTTTCCCTCCACTGTTGGGAGCGTCTTGTTCATGCAAATAATACAGTTGTACATTTTTGTTTTGTTTTTGTTTATGTGTCTCTGTGTATTTTTTGTTGAAATGTTTATTTTGTGTGGAAATGACTGCTGGGCTAGTGTTGTATATTTTTCTTTCTTTTGCCATTTTGGGAACAAATATGGGAAACCTGAGCCGTTCATCATACAATTACATATATACTCTGTACCTACAGTTTGTTGGTTTGTAAAATGGTTAAGACTACAAGTCAATTGAAAATATGTACTCTTAATGCGAACGGCTTAGGTCAGCACCAAAAAAGGAAAGATGTACTGAATTTCCTCAGACAGAAAAAGGCAAGTATTTACTTTCTGCAAGAAACTCATCTCAAGACATCTGGTGAAAACATGATGAGGGCTATGTGGGGGTTTGAATGTTTTTTGAGTGGCAATGACACAAATAGTAAAGGTGTTGCCATACTGTTTAGTAACAATTTTGCTTATAAACTGCATGAAGTGTGTAGAAGTGATAACGGAATGTATATTGTATTAGACATTGAAATAGCAGATAAACGGATGACTGTCGTAAATGTTTATGGTCCTAGTAATGTGGACTGCCCCTCCTTTTTTGACACTGTATTTAAGGAAATAGAAAGACTAGACAACCAGTATGTCATCATAGGGGGTGATTGGAATGTTGTTTCGAATGTTGATAAGGACACTTTTAGGTATAGAAATATCAATCGCCCACGCTCAATGAAAAAAGTGCTTGATATTATGACTGTATTTGATCTAGTGGATGCATGGAGAGAGCTTCACCCTGTAGCCAGGCAGTATACATGGCGTCGGTTTAATTCTACCCAACAGGGGAGGCTGGATTACTTCTTGATTTCAGAATGTTTAATGTTGGATGTCATGTCTGCAAGGATTGAATCAGGTTATCGCTCCGATCACTCATTGGTTTCCATTGAATTTTTTGCGAAACCTAACATTAAAAAAAGAACTTACTGGAAATTCAATAACTCCCTACTTAAAGATAAGTCATATGTTGATGTTGTTAAAAAGGCTATTTTAGAGTTAAAGAGACAGTATGGCATTGTTTTGTATAATATGGATAATATTGGTAACGTTAGGAATAATGACTTACAATTCAGCATTAATGACCAGACCTTTTTTGAAATGATTCTCTTAGAGGTTAGGGGCCGAACCATCTCCTATGCAAGTCGCAAGAAAAAAGAAGATAATAGGAAAGAGGATGCCTTGAAAAAGGAAATAAGCGACATGGAACTTAATATTTATGATGATAATATTCCACTCTTGGAAGATAAAAAAAATGAGCTTGTTGAACTAAGAAGAAAAAAAATAGACGGTATGATTGTTCGGTCCCGAGCTAAATGGGTGCAGGTGGGGAGAAGGTTTCAAAATATTTTTGTAACTTAGAAAATAGAAATTATGTTAGCAAAGCAATGAATTTCTTAGAGAAGGATAATGGTGATGTAATACATGATGACCAGTCTATTCTAAAGGAAACCCAAGTTTTTTATGAACAGTTGTATGCTTCTAGAGAAGCAGAACTTGTGGATATTGACCTACCTGCTACTGTTGTCAGTCCTTCGTTGTCTGAGGAGGAGAGAGAATCGATTGAAGGGCCTATCTCTTTGGATGAAGCACTTAGTGCTCTGAAACGAATGAAAAATAACAAATCTCCTGGTTCAGATGGCTTTACCTCCGAATTTTACAAAAAATTTTTGGGTGGACATTGGTTACTTTCTTGTCAGATCTGTTAACCATGGTTTCCAGTGTGGTCAGATGTCAGTCACTCAGAGGCAGGGAGTGATCACCTGTATACCAAAGGAAGGTAAACATAAAAAGTTTTTAAAAAACTGGAGGCCCATTACTCTCCTGAACACTAGTTATAAAATCGCATCAGCCTGTATATCCGAGCGATTGAAAAAGATACTGCCCTCCATTATTCACCAGGACCAAAAAGGGTTTCTGAAGGGCCGATACATTGGGGAGAATATTCGTCTTCTATATGATGTACTTTTTTATACACATGTCAATCATATGCCTGGGCAGCTTCTGCTTGTAGACTTCGAGAAGGCGTTTGATTCAGTTGCCTGGTCTTTTATAAACAAATGTCTTGACTTTTTTAATTTTGGTCCTGACATTAAGAGTTGGATCAGAACTTTTTACAATCAGATAAATGCTTGCGTATCAGTCAATGGCCAATACTCTAGATTGTTCCAGGTACACCGGGGCTGTCGGCAAGGTGATCCAAGCTCGCCATATATCTACCTACTTTGTGCAGAAGTTTTGGCTTCTATTCTACGTCAGAATAAAAATATTAAGGGTTTAATAATTAGGGACATCGAGCTAATTCTCTCGCAGTTTGCAGATGATACGTCAATGTTCCTGGATGGTAGCAGAAAATCATTTGAGGAAAGCATTCTTACCTTACGTTACTTTGCATCCTTTTCTGGTTTGAAAATTAATCTAGATAAAACGCAAGTGATTTGGCTTGGATCCATGAAAAATTCTCCCACACGTTATATGCCAGATTCCAACTTTATCTGGGATCCTGGGATCTTTAAGGTACTTGGCATTAAATTTTCTACAGATGTGAATAGTATCACCAATATCAATTACGAAGGAAAGCTGGAAGAAATTCGACGGGTCCTACTTATATGGTCTAAGCGACAGCTTACTCCTTTAGGTAAAATCACGGTTATTAAAACACTTGCTGTGTCAAAGATTGTTCATCTTTTCACTAACTTACCAGACCCACCTACACCTTTTCTCACGGAACTTAATAAAATGTTATTTTCCTTTCTGTGGGATGGTAAAAGTGGTAAAATCAGTAAGTCTGTGGTATGTTCAACATACGAGACAGGTGGTTTACGTATGCTAAACATCTTTTCGTTTCTGACGGCTCTAAAAGTCAGCTGGTTGAAACGACTATTTGGGTGTGACTCTCAGCTGCAGAGGTTAGTGTTGACTTGTTGTCCTATGTTTAGAGATATACAGATATTTGGTGGGGAATTTGCAAATGTGTTGATGCATCAATGCAAAAACAGCTTTTGGGCTGATGTTGCCAAACACTTTAAGACATTGTATAATAGATGTGCACCAACAAACTTTAATGAGTTGCTGTCCGAGTCTATACACTATAATAAGAATATAATAAGAGATAGAAAATCTACATGAATGGAAAGAAAATGGAATTGTGGCAATTGGTGATCTTTTAGATCAAAATGGCAAACTCCTCTCTTTTGTGCAATTTAAGCTGGTGTACCCTGAGGTCTCAACTAATTTTCTCTTATATACTGGTGTAACCAATGCCATTAGGGTTTATATTGACTCAACAGCACTTGAACCGGCTGGAGACAATATAAAGTCTGATAGCAAGGTATGGTCCCTCATTTTTAAAGGCGGATCAAAAATGGTTTACGCAGCTCTTGTGAAAATAAAGTTTAATCCTGTCTGTGTGCGAAAGTGGAAGGAAATGTTTGATGACCTACCAGAATGGAAATGTATATTTTTGAAATCACCTAAAACAACCCCTGACTGTCAGCTCAGGTGGTTTCAGTTAAGGCTGATACACAGACTCTTGCCCACAAAACGATTTTTGTTTTTACGTAAACTGTCCAACACGGCAATGTGTACATTCTGTCAGCTTGAGGAAGAATCTATTGCCCATCTTTTTTGGGAGTGTCATTGTGTACAGAAGTTTTGGACAGACATGGTAGAGTGGTTACAGGATGATTGTGCAAACTGTGCAACTCTTAGCTTTTGTAAGGAGTTTGTGCTTTTCGGAACTACCAAAAATTTCAAGTCAGACATTGTTATAGACCTAATGATTCTGGTTGCCAAGTTTCATATTTATAAATGCAGGTTACAGGAAACCTAGCCAAGAATCAAACACTTTATTAACTGTATGAAAAGTCGTGTTAAAGTGGAAAAGTACAGATATGGGATCCTAGGCCAAACTGAAAAATTTAATAGACTCTGGTTTCCATACAGAGCACTTTTCTGTCAGTAGACACTACCACACATACACTTCCTTCTTTGTATTTCTTCACCTTTTCGAATCTCCCATAGTATGGCATTCTTCTCCTTTTTCCCACAATGTTGTGGTTTAGCCTGGCAGTGCGTGAGTGTTTGTGTGTTTGTGTGTGTGCGTGTGTGTGTGTGTGTGTGTGTGTGTGTGTGTGTGTGTGTGTGTGTGTGTGTGTGTGTGTGTGTGTGTGTGTGTGGTGGGGTGGGGGTGGGGCATTTACGCGTGTAGGGTTAGTTTTGTTGTTGTATTGTACTCCCGCATTGTTTTGTAATACTATGTTTTATATTGTTCTGCAGTGTACTTTATTGTAGGGTATTTTGTATTGTTTCGTAGTTTGTTGTATTGTGGATTGTAGTTCGGTTTTTTTTTTTTTTTTTTTTTTTTTGGTACCTTGTGATATATGTATATAATGCAAAAACAAGAATAAAAAAAAAAAAGAATCTTAGCCCCTTCAATGCCAGTGGCAACTGATATTGTTTTTTTTTCTGAAATCGATCTTTGTTAATTCATCGTCCAAAACAGCCAGCCATTCAAGCAATGTGGTTACGGAATGGCGTCAGCAAGAGGCATAGATCCTCATGAGCCCAACAACTGCGGTAAGTAAGTGCAACTGCAGGGGCTCATGACGATCTATTCCTCGTAGTTGGATCGTGCTCACTGTTTTCTTGGCAGTGAAAGGGATAAAATTGATCAGGAAACTTTAATGACACTGACTTACGCTGTGCTCTACACTGACACAGGCAGATTTCCAGGCGCGATAAGGCTCAGCTATCAGAAGAAAAAACAGAAACACCGAGGCGGCGGGGATGTGACACACTTCAAGTCGCAAATAATATGATTAATATTACACTGACGTAGGCATATTTGCAGTAGCGGTGTGACTCCGCTCTTAGACGAACAAAAACAACGCTTGGGACGAGGGAGGGGTGGAGTGGGGGGGGGGGGGGTTCACTCTGTAATTCACTTAAACCATTCAGCCCTGACGCACTACAGCAGGAGATGGATCGACCATGATAATTCAAAGGTACTGCCAGATTAGCTTGGCGCCTGTCGGCGCCAAGCTAATCTGGCACTACCTTTGAATTATCATGGTCGATCCATCTACTGCAACAGGTGCATGGTCGTTAGATGACGCTACCAAAATTTGGGAAATACGTGCGCCGGGCTGAATGAGTTCAGGATTAATATTTACACTGACGTAGGCAGATTTCCACGGGCGATATGGCTCAGCTCTAAGAAAAAAACAAACAGTGAGGCGCAAGGGATGAGATACACTTTAATTAGCTTAAAAGTATGAGGCTTGTTTTATTCTTTAATCATACACCACCCTAAGCAGACTGTCGTAATGTATTTCACTATTTGTGTTCCTCTCCTCGTACTCACACACTAGTTTTGATGGTTTTTCAGATTATACCATATGTATGTACGGGTTTGTATAGGCGCCAAACTGTTCTTTCTACCACCCTTGAGCTATCGTGGTCGTGCCATATCTTGCTGTGGTGTGTCGCGGGCAGGATGAGCTTAAACTGGCTGAAGCTCGCATCTACACTAGTCCTTTTTAGATTGACTTACTTTGGATTATCTCTTATTTTTCCCCCGTGCCCACTGTCAACCAGGTTGTGTGGCTTATTTATCATTAAGTCAGAATTGCTATACAACAAACAGGAGGTGAGAGTGTGTGCGTCAGGCGGAGTGCATCTTGGTTGTTTGTTTTTGTTGTTGTTGTTGTTGTTTTTTTAGATTAGCCATGGCTAACGCCTCGAACTTTCAGGATATACTCTGCGTGAGGCGTTTACTGTCATTTCCTGTCTATTAAACACAGACACACACACACACACACACACACACATACACACACACACACACACACACACACACACACACACACACGCATGCACACACACAAACACACATAAAATGATCTTATCTGAGTATGATCTATAATATGTATGTCAATTGTTTGTGCTGTTGAAAGTCCATGTGTTGTATTTTTGATATAATTATAATATTCTAACGCATCATCATCATCATCATCAGTCCCTTGCCCGAACTGGGCGTTGGGGGGACTGAAAGGCAGCAGCAACAGACAGTGCTCTCCACTGAGTTCTATTTTGGGCGGTGGCAAGCAAGTCTGGCATCTCGAGTTCGGTCCATTCTTTTATGTTTGCGACCCAACTCTTTCTCTGACGACCTCGCCGACGACTTCCTTCGAGAGTGCCTTGGAGGATAGTCTTGGACAAGGTGTTGTGTCGGGTCACGTGGCCAAACCAAGCAAGCTTGCGCCGTTTCACAGTTGCCAGAAGGGGTTCATGTGGGCCCACCAGGGAAGTGACGATGCTCCGTACATATTCGTTGGTCTTGTGCTCGCGGTACGAGATGCGGAGCAACTTCCTCAGGCACTTGTTCTCAAAGGCCTGGATTTTCTTTTCTGAGTCTGCAAGCAGTGTCCAAGTCTCACAGCCGTAGAGTAGAATAGACACTACGAGGGACTTGTAAAGCCTGTACTTGATGGTGAAGCTGATGGAGTTACTTCGCCATATCCTGTCCAGCCTGGCCATTGCGGATGTTGCTGTACCTATCCTGATACGGATCTCTGCTATGCAACTACCGTCTTTGGACAGGGTGGCTCCCAAGTACTTGAAGCTATTGACCTCTTCTAGCTTCTGGCCGTTCATGTGAATGTTGCTGCTGCTGTCGCTTGTGGTGTTGATCATCACTTTGCTTTTATCCGTACTGATCTCCATGCCATAAGACCCTGCGCTACTTGAAAGTTTGTCTGTCAGGTTTTGGAGCTCACTATTGCTGCCTGCCATGAGGTCAATGTCGTCTGCGAATCGAAGATTGCACAGGGATCTGCCACCAATAGAGATTGAAGTATGGTGGTCGTGGAGGGTTTCCTGCATGATCTTCTCCAGGAATATGTTGAAAAGGACAGGAGAGAGCAGGCATCCTTGACGGACACCGATCGTCGTCCTGAAGAACTCGCCTGACTGATTGTTAAGTAGAACTGCGCTGCAGGCGTTCTTGTAAAGCGCTTCTATCATTTGGATCAGTCCCTCCTCTATGTTGAACGATCTCATGACTTGCCAGAGTCCGTCGTGCCAGACGCGATCAAATGCTTTCCTGAAATCAATGAAGTTGTGGTAGAGTTCGCGCTGATGCTGCAGATGTTTCTCGATCAGGACGCGGCAGTTGAAAATCACCCTAGCAAAGTAATGCTTAGAATCATTCTCAACCGCCTCAAAACTTTCGCCGAGGAACTGCTGGCAGAAGAACAGGCTGGCTTCAGAGTTGGAAGAAGCACTGTAGAGCAGATTTTCATCTAACGCATACCTTAGTCTCAATGTTAATGTTATATTTATTTCTTGAGCACAGTTTATGTTTGTGTTTTTGCCATTTCTCTCATGCCCCCAGTGGGTCCGAGATTGAATAAATAAATGAAACTGAAACTGAAACTGGTACGTGAGTCGTTGTCTAAAGCGTGCGCATGCGTGCGCGAGTTGTGAGTGCGCTCTTAGGGTTATAATTATTATAAGATAAGCGCATTATAAAAACCGTAATTATTATTATTATAAGAAAGACAAATCTTTTTTATTTCACATTTACTGATCCCAATTCTTTGTTGCGTGAAGAAAAAGCACTATGTTCACTCTGCAGAACGATTTAAACTTTGCAGTCAACACTGTGTAAGGTGACGACCCATGAAAATTGTTCGCCTTAGACAGGTGGTCTTGTTACACAGTCATACAAGTAACAAAAACAAAACCATAATACTAAAAACTGGCCGTCTGCTTGGACAAGTGATCGCCTCATACATATGGTCGCCTTGACAGGTTTGACTGTAGCAGAATGCATGCCATAATCTTGATATTCGCTCTGGCATAAACTGCGCTGCACTGATGTATTTTCTATCCGATGTGTGTGTGGGGACTAACTTGCCCCGGTCCCAGGGCGGATTCACCCCGACATGGTGCAAGTCCGACTTGGTCGCATTTGAGCCAAGTTGTTGTCTTCCGTTACAATATTTTTGCCATGTTTTGCAAACACGAATGTAGGCAAGATATTTACGTTTAATTTAAACCAAGAAAGATCTTCTAGAACTATTAGAACGTTCCCCAGGTGGCATAGAGTGCACTAGAGGGCGGACTATCCCCGGTCTCCCCTATGCTAGAAGTTACCAAAGTTGTGTGAACCCTCTGGCTATCGGTAGCGCTTTGTGTCGGGGTGAGTCCTGGAGGAATCACATCGGCAAAAAGCCCATACCGACCTTCAAAGAGTTACAAGAGTGGTCAAGATAAAACCAGAGAGAACCGTTGTCAAACCTACGCATGTTGTGCAATTATTATCTGCTACACATACTGTGCTAGCCGGCTGCGTTCAATAGCCATCATGTTAACTCATTCGAGACGTGTCTCCTCTGGATACGCGGCTTATGCCTATTCCATATGTACGCCCGGCTTATGCCGCATATCCGGAGGTGGCACGTCTGGAATGAGTTAAAGGAGTGTTATACATGACGGCCATTCAGGACACTAGTGTAGATGGTATCAGCAAGAAGGGCAGGAAGAAAACAAGTGTGTCATTCGATTGCCATCATTCCTTTAACGTCGCATGCATGTATGAATCCACTTCTAGCAGATTTACATCGTGAAACCTGACTATGAATGATGGAAAGTGTGACTGGTATCAGGAGACTTGCATTATGCTGATGAATAATTACTTCTTGACTTTATGTTCTGTTTTTAATCCCACACGTTATTAGCTGATATCAAGTCGACTTACTAATGATGAACAATTATGCAATACTACAATTTTCAGTTCAATCACATAATGTAGGGTGGGACGGGGTGGGATGGGGTGTAGGGAGGAGAAGGTGGGGGTTCATCCCATCTAATTACGGGTCAAATTATTGTCCGTTCTGTTAACCCCTTCCCTGCCACTGTACATGTTGGTTTCACAAATCGTGGTTCATTCAACGCCCGACAGCCAACACCGTCCGACAATCTGCAATATAAATTGGTCTCAGCAAGCGGCATACATCTCCGCCGCAGATTTGTCTTGGTAAAAGTATTAGCTGGTGGTGCAGAAGTACTTAGCATTTTCTGTTTCTTCCGGTAAAGAGCCTTCTCAAGGAGTACTGTGTTTTCATATGTACTGCAAGAATGAGGCGTCAAAGAAATTATGAACAAGAATACGACGCCATCTTGCTGTCGAGGGATGTAAATGTTTTCTTGTTACCATCATTATATGCTAATGACATGGAATCTATTTATCTCAAATTCTATAATTTCTTGTGGACAAAATATCGAGAGGGCTGAAATCTTTCACACCGCAGTATATTAACCGTTTATTGCCTGGAACAAATCGCTTTATTGTGTACTGTCGTGTGTGTGTGTGCGCGCGCGCGCGCGCGCGTGTGTGTGTGTGTGTGTGTGTGTGCGTGCGTGTGTGTGTGCGTGCGTGTGTGCGCGCGTGTGTGTGTGTGTGTGTGTGTATGGTGTGGTGTGGTGTGGTATGGTGTGGTGTGGTGTATGTGTGTGTGTTTGTTTGTGTGTGTGTGTGCGTACGTATGTGAAAGTACATTTTTGGCTCACGTGCGAAGCAAAAGTGAGTCTATGTTTTGGGCCAGCGGTTGTCGGTCATCCGTCGTAAACTTTAATGTTGGCATTTTGTGGGAGACTTTTCAAGCTACATTCTTTAAATTTGGCCCAAGGATACTTTGTGGCGATGCCTTTCCAAACATACCAATTTGAGTGACCTCTCACAAAGTTTAGGATCACGGGGGCTCAGGAATTCGGTCCAAAATAGCTATATTTTGACTTTTGTTTGTTGTTTCTGAAATACTATTCACAACGTCAAACCCAAACTTGGTACAAAGATACCTGAGGGTAAGACCTTTCCATACATAATAATTTGGCTGATCCCTCGGTAAGTTCAAGGGTCTCGAAGAGCCGGCTCAAGACATGGGTTCAAAATAGCCATATTTTGACAAAAGATGTTATTTTCTCAAACTCAGCTTTAAACCCAAACTTCCTACAGAGATACCTGATGGGAAGACCTATTTATGCATACTGTTTTGGATAACGCTTCGGAAAGGTCAAGGATCACAGGCTGACAAATGTGTGTGAAATGCTAATTTTTTTATAAAATTGTAGATATTAGCAACATTTTTGCAAATATTTTCAATCAAATTTGGCACAAAGGTAGCTGATGCTAAGACCTTCTTGTGCATAACAATTTACTCAACTCATTGCAAAGGTCCCCGCCCCTCCAGACCCAAAATTTGTAAAAATGTCATAACAAAGTCCTTTTGGGGGCGTGTTTGACCCCCCCCCCACCCCCCGTCCGACCACCCCACCCCCCTCCCTGGTTTGTTTATTCGGTCCCTGGAAGCAAGGTCGATCGCCTCGCCCCCCCCCCCCCCCACCCCCCCCCCCTCGCCCTCACCACTGTTTGACTTTCGGCCCCTGAAAGCAAGATGTGTCGCTCTTCTCCCCTCCCCCTCCGCCCCCCGGTTGTTTGAATTTTGCGGCCTCTGGAAGCAAGGTCCATCCACTACCTCCCCACCCCCCACCCTCTCCTCGTTGTTTGATTCTTCGGCCCCTGGAAGCAAGGTTCACCACCCCCCCAACCCCCCCCCCCCCCCCCCCCCCCCCCATTGTTTGATTACAATGTCTGACGACAACCCCCTCCCCGTTGTTTAATTTTGCGGCCCCCGTCGAAGCAAAGTGTAGCATCATGTGTAGGTCTTTTGTATCAGGTTCAAGGTCCCAAACAAGAAGTTGGACCCCCCCCCCCCCCCCCCTGGAGTAAAGTGATCCGGCCCTGTCATGTGTTCTTAGAACACATTTCGGCCATATGAGTCATGTGTGTAATTTAGTCAACATCGAGTATTTTTGAAAGTGTCTCAACCCATTTCGCCAGAGACCCTGAAGCAGGAGATGGATTGACCATGATAATTCAAGGGTAGCCTTGAATTATCGTGGTCAATATATGCAGCTGGTACACAGAGGTTAGGCGGCAACATCTCCAACATTTGAGAAATGGTTCCTTGGGGCTTAAAGTCAGTCATCTGTGTGTGTTGTGAAGTTAGTTAGTTAGTTAGTTATATGGGTTTAACGCCGAGCAGGCGACTAAGGCCATCTCACGGCGGTGTGTTGTGAAGGGGTGGGGGAGGGTGTGTGTGCTTGGGGGGGGGGGGGAGGGTGTGTATGTGGGGGATGGGGGGTGGGGGGGTGGGGGTGTGAAAAAAATATGTGAGGCTATTATCTGATAAGTTATTGCCCGGGTCACCGGGGTTCCCTACACTGACCCTTGTAGGCCTGAGGGAGGTCAAAGAAACCATGCATTGTACCCCCTGCTACCAATAAGGTATTCAAGTTGTTTTGCTTAGAAAAAAAATCAGTTTCGCTCATCTTGCGGTTATATGACACGATTGAATGGCCATTCTGACCACGCGGCAACATGTAGCTCGTGCCGCTGACAAAGTTTAGCCGTAGTAATTTGTTTTGTAGGCTAGAGTCTTAATGTGCCTTTCAGGTCACGTTACGCATTTAAATTGGGCAGTTCAGGCAGTAAGAGGACCGATGTTTTTAAAAATAACCTTTTGCCTTGTTTGAAAATTTGTAGTAGGGCTGAATGTTGGAATTTGCTGGAAATTTCTGGTTAGATGAGAGGAGACATGTTGGGTGCTTCGATTCATACCATCCTGAGCTTTTCCAGTGGACAATTGTGGTCCTATGCTGAGTTGCCTTTGACGTAGTGATTTGAGGGGCACGCTGATTTCAGCTGTGCTTGGGTGTGGGGTTGGTAAGGAACCCGTTTCATAGCCAAGAAATGAGACGGGTCATGTGCTGTTTTTTTTTTGGGGGGTGGTATTTTGTGCATGGCAAATGTGCAGCTGGTGGGCAGGAGTGTTTTTTTTTTAGGGAATTGAAAAATTAGGGGATGACTGGGACTGACTAAAGCTAAGAGACTGGACAGTACGGAAACGGCACTGTGGTCCGTGGCCTTTGGATATTTGCAAAAGAATACAACTCCGCCATTACCGGTCCTAAGCCCGGATGAAAAAGGAGGAGGGACTGAAACGACTACTGTGACGCTAAACGCCGGGCAGCCTCAAGGAAAAGGCTACTACGCCGAAACTGTTGAACACCCAAAAAATGCTCGTTGACAGTCACACTGGTGCTGAGATTGATTTTAAGGTAAGATTTTAATTTTACAGCGTTCACGTAAGGAGGTCACAGATAGTGAAAGGACCGCATTCACTTCAGTGTTCTGTTGGCTCACTGACGTGCCGAGCGAAAGTGAGTCTATTATTTAGGTTCAGTGGTGTTTCTGTCCATCGTCCGTCTGTGTCGAAAACTTTAACTTTGGCATTTTCTCGGAGACTATTCAAGCCACAGTCTTTCAACTAGGCCCAAGGATACTTTGTGGCAAGACCTTTCCAAGCATACCGATTTGAGTGACCTCTCAGGGAAGGGGAAGGTCACAGGGGTTCAGGAAATAAGTCAAAAATAGCTTTTTGAGACATAATTTATTTTGTTCTCAAATATTATTCAAAACTGTGCATACTAATTTACTTAACTCGTTGCAAATGTCAAGGGTGGGGGAGGGGTTGGGGGGTGTACATATGTGTCAAAAATACTTACAATTGGAGAAAACATGGACTATGCTGGTGCGAAAGCCAGTCATTTACTTATTGTCACAAAGTATATCGGTTGTCCACGTGAGGGCATAATGGCTTTCCCTTTTTTTGTGGAAAGAGTTGTAGTTACATGTATTATCAACAGTTTTGCAAAAATTTTCAATCAAATTTGGCACGCAGGTAGTTGATGATGCTGATAAGACCTTCCTATGTATACTAGTTCAGTCAACTCTATGATATCATAAAGGTCAAGGGTCACTCCTGTTTGACAGCTGTGTGAAAACTAATTAAATTTGAGAAAACATGGATTTCGCTGGTGCAGAAGTCATCTCTTTGTCACAAGGGTCACACATCTTGCATCTAATCCACATTATGGTCTGCGGGGTTAAATCAAGATCTATGCCCTTTGCAGATGGGTGGCGTTTTTGCCTATTGATGGCATTGCTTTTATCAAGGCTTACTTAAGTCAGCAACACAATATCAAGATTGATCGTGCGGATGGTGGGATCATTTTTATATATGCATGTGACTGTGTGTGTGTCTCTCTCTCTCTCTCTCTCTCTCTGTGTGTGTGTGTGTGTGTGTGTGTGTGTGTGTGTGAGTGCGTGTGAGTGCGTGTATGAGTCCTCAAGCGTAGCATTTTTGAATGGTGACTTAGTAGATTGTTTATAGAGTGAGTTGTATTTTTTGTAAATTGCTTTTTTGTAATTAGTTATTTCTGTACAATTAGCTTTTGTTAAGCGCCTAGAGCTCTAATCCGAGGTTAGGCGCTATACAAATACTCATTATTATTATTATTGTTATTATAGTCCTTCTTCACAAGTCTCTGTAAAATTCAGCAATAATGTTCGCGAATAACGCGGGCTTGTTTATACGGCTGCGGGGTACAGCGATATAAAGGTTCAATGA
Organism: Semisulcospira habei; assembly: GCA_036245525.1. Lineage (NCBI taxonomy): Eukaryota > Metazoa > Mollusca > Gastropoda > Semisulcospiridae > Semisulcospira > Semisulcospira habei. The sequence continues at coordinate 39,823,312 of BTPG01000003.1, forward strand.
GGCTGATCAGAGTTCGTATACTCAGCACATTGGTTGTCTCCCTTGATTGCTGCGCTCGAGGGGGACAACCTGTGTGTGTATACTCAGTAGGCCTATATTTTCCAACTCTCGCATACCGCTCTTGCTAATCCGAAAGTATGATAACGTCGGCTCGGAGACCTACTGGGGTTGGTGGGGTGGATGGGAAGGGGGGGGGGAGGTGATTTGTAAATTATTCCCTTCAATGCAAACACCATCCAACAGTAACATTAGAAACCCCGAGTACAAAACAACGCACCACAACACAACACAACACAACACAACACAACACAATAATAATAATAATAATAATAATAATAATAATAATAATAATAATAATAATAATAATAATAATGTATATTTTTAAGGCGCCTATACTTTCGATATAAAAAGCTCTAGGTGCCGTACAAATGACATGCTATCATACATACGTCGGGGGTTCTTTCTCCTGGTACTCCGGTTCTTCCCCCCCCCCCCCCCCCCCCCCCCATACACACACACTTTGGTACCGGTTTCAGGCCACTTTACAAATTTCAAATACAAGCGATCAAAAATCTCTGTAACTTTAGTAGCTGAACTGGCCCTTCGTCTGTCTTGTACTGTTTTTGTCTTAAATGGCGTAAATCCGTGTCTGTTACGTGAGTGTGCGTATTGGGTTTCAGTTCGCGGCGCTTTGAGTCGATTTGCCCAAAAATTAAGAAAAAGCGCCTATATAATAACGGTATTATTATTTATTATTATACACCTTGCATCCTACATCACATACACGCTCACACAACAAGATGTACAAGAAAAATAAGCATAACAAAATGGACACACCAACAAAAAATGCTCACACACAAAAAGACATAAGCGTACCATACAACTAATAAAGGATTCACTAGACACCTCTCACTGACAACAACATGTTGACAAAAAAGAAGAATTATAACAGTCAACTAATGAATGACTTTACAGACTGCCGGAAACTATTGGCTGATTCAAAATGTCGGAGGAACTATGGGAGTTTATTCCAAAGAAATGGTCCTTGGTATGAGAAAGACCTCTCGCCAAAAGATTTAGTTCTCACAGTCGGAATGCGTATACGTTTTGTGTCTGCTGAGGAACGGAGCTGTGGGGAAGGAGTGGGGAAGGGGGAGGAGCGGGGCAGCGATGAAACCATTAACCACCGCCCAACTGCAAGAGGCAAAGAACCTCATAAGCCCCCGCATTCGCGGGGGCTTATGAGGTTCTTCGCCTCTAGCTGGCCATATTCATATCCGATATCCGTGTACCTTGGTTGGCCTGCATTATTCGATATCCGTGTACCTTGGTTGGCCTGCATTATTCGATATCCGTGTACCTTGGTTGGCCTGCATTATTCGATATCCGTGTACCTTGGTTGGCCTGCATTATTCGTTGTTGAATTTGTTCTGCTTTCAAAGACTGTCCGCTGACAGTAAAGGGATTAATCTGCACCTTGACAGGAAGGATAATATGCGTGCATGTGTGTTTGTGTGTGTGTGTGTGTGCCTACGTGCGCGTGTGTGTTTGTTTGTGTGTGTTTGTGCGCGGTTGTGTGTGTGCGTGTGTGTGTATGCGTTTGTGTGTTCAGGCGTTTGTGTGTGTGTGTGTGTGTGTGTGTGTGTGTGTGTGTGTGTGTGTGTGTGTGTGTGTGTGTGTGTGTGTGTGTGTGTGTGCATGTGTGTGTGTGCGCATGTGTGTGTGTGTGTGCAAGCGTATCTTATTTTACTTTTTGCCTCACTGAAAAAAAGAGCAAACGTGGTCCGTTTGTATGTCAATTGTAATAATAAAAATAATAATGTACATTCATATAGCGCTTAACCTCCAAATCAATGGTGCTCTACGCGCTTTTTTAAAATTGTGAAACGGGTTAAGACAAACATTTAATTTATTTGAGCTGTAGATGTCCTTTCTAAGCTGTTTTCTTTCTTTGATGAGAATTCCTTTAACTCTTAAATTCCCAGAACTAAATATCTTCCATTGTGTCGAATGGANTTCCATTGTGTCGAATGGAAGTCATTTTGGTCTGGGTGTTTCAGAGTTAATGTGCGTGTGACCTTCATTTCACAGTCGACACATAACATGTAGTTCAAGAATTCAAATGCTGATTTTAGTAACTACAGCGTAGTAATTTGTTTTCACATGAACATGCAACAGGCTGACATTAACTCATTCAACTCCGACGCGCCGAGACATGGATCGGGCGTGATAGTTCAAGGGTTGTGCCAGAATAGCTTGGCGCCATAGGCGCCAAGCTATTCTGACACAACCCTTGAACTATCACGCTCGATCTGTTTCAAGAAGTGTAATACAGTCTTCAGGGGGCAACTTCAAAATTTGCGGATTTCGGTGCTGGAGCAGAATGTGTTAATAAGGCTGACAACTACGCGTTTACGTGAACAACACGACGAGAAGGTAGAGATAGGAAATTTCATTTATTATTTTTTTATTTCATATTCATTCAAACATTTGCATTGCATGCCGTGTGAAATGTGTTTTGCAAGTCCTTGTGAATGCACAGGAGTCAGACAAACAGAAACAAGACTGAATCCTATATTAACCCCTCGGCTGCTACGGACGATAGCGTTCGGCGGACAAGACGCGTAGTTCCGCCGAACGATATCGTCCATAGCAGTCATGGGGTTAACTACCACGAACATTTTGTTCATTGTGATTAAATCTATCTGCAGTCCATTCCCAAAAAAAGGTGACTGCCATTTTTATCTATCTATATCTATCTGCGCCATTTCCAGCCAAAATTGCTTAAAATTCGCCGATACAATGGGTTATCAATGTTGTCTTCCACGTTTCTACCCTTCTTTTGATTGTTCATGTTAGTAGGCACACGTACCGGAGGATTTCCACTGCCATTAGACGTAACGGAAGGAACTCCCCTGCGTACAGTCGAGAAGAAGAGCAGACAAATCTGTCATTTTACGACATTCAAACTGCATACTTTGAGTTATCCCTTTTGGCCACTTGCATTGTAAGACATGCGAAGATTAGTGAAGGAGCTATGACGAACTAGTAACGATTATTGCCTTGAGTACGTCGGTTTAACCCTATTAGCTAGCCCCAATGTCCCATTTCTCAAATTTTGCAGGTGATGCCTAACGACTATGTACCAGTTGTAGGAGATGGATAGATCATGATATTCAAGGGTAATTTAAGGGTAGTGCCAGATGAGCTTGGCGCCTTCGGGTGTCAAGCTCATCTGGCACTACCCTTAAATTATCATGATCAATCCATCTCCTCCTGCGGGGTCCCGAGCTAAAAGGCTAAAGGGCTAGAAAGTGCACATTTTCTGCCAGATTCTTACCCCCCCCCCCCCCTCTCCCAAAGAAACAGTTTGTGATGGAATGTTAAAGTAATCATACAAAACATTGCTTTTCGACATAAGTGTGAGCTCGTCCGTTCGTATCTAATAAAAAAAAAGTTTCGATTACACCGAAAGACTCCCCAAAAGCAAACAAAGGCGATGTCACGGCGGATACCCATAATGTACCAGAAGCACAGACAACACTCCAAAAATCTCCAAAAGGCATAGATTCTCATGAGCCCGGAGATGTTTGGAGTGTTGTCTATGTTTTGCAACAAGCCGGTTACCCGCCGTGACTACACTCTCGTTCGTTTTTGGGAGTCGTTCGTCGCAAACGAAACCTCATAACTATTGGCCCAAGTCCAATAGCACAGAGCAGCACACATTTAATTGCAAGGTGAAAGAGGGGCGTTACAAGGTAAACAAGCAAAAATATGTCTATCTACACAAAAATCGAACACAAAATAGACCGATGTGAAGTTCCCTTTCAGGAAAAACCCACGTGAACGCGTTCTTGAACGCCATTGGCCTGGCCGCGAAAAATTTGTTTTCGGGTTTAAGGTCGAAACTGCTAGCGACGCCGCGGGATGGCTTTCCAGTAGTGCTTCTGGGCTCCACAGGAGTAAGTTGGAGATCGGCAGTGCTCCATCGCCGCACATTGGGTTACTCCAAATATTCGGAGTAGCGCGCAGCGCATGCACGAAATCCATTATGGCAGCGAAACCCCACAACGGTCTGCTAAGATCATTTAAATTAAATTAAACCACAAAAGTGTGCTGGTCTGTGATTTTGGACCTTACGGCCCTAGGCCGTAAGGTCCAAAATCACAGACCAGCACACAGATTTAGAAATCTTGTCATAGATTCAACATGAAGTTATTAAAAAGTATTTTAAAAATTTAATCACAATCAGTAGCAAAATGTGTGTACAGCCAACAAATATTATAGACAAGTACTGTGATCTATAGGTATTAAGAGCACTGAAGATTAACTCATTCAAGGCATCCCGCGACAACCCCTGCGAAAGTGTCGTTTAGTGTTGCCGGCGGCATCTTGAATGAGTTAACAAGCATTATGAGAAAAATTTGGTAAGAAACTGAAACAAAGTGATAACATGGAACGTTTAACAAATACAAGAAAAAAATAAAAAAAAACTGTTAAACATGGACAAAAAAGTATATTGTGTGTGTGTGTGTGTGTGTGTGTGTATGTGTGTGTGTGTGTGTGCGCGCGTGTGCGTGTGTGCGTGTGTGTGTGTGTGTGTGTGTGTATTTCTGTGTGTATGTGCGCGGACGTTCGTGCGTGCGTGCGTGCGTGCACGCGTGCGTGCGTGCATGCGTGTGTTTGTTGATATGCTTACGAGCAAAAGCCTATCAAACTAAATAAATAGATAACAGATTCGTTACACGCAAGGATGAAATTCTTTTCAACACTATAAGCATTTCATCTAAGGAAAATTCTTGAATACAATGATGCTACCGTTACAGCTGAACACAGTGAAAAGTCAATGTGCTATAATAAGTAAAAAAAAAACAAGTTAAACCCAAGGCACAGAGCCCTGCCGTCAAAAATCCAAATCTTTGAGTTGTACTCATCACAGGACCACGATAGTTCAAGGGTGGTGCCAGAATAATTTGGCGCCTCCAGGCGCCAAGCTATTCTGGCACCACCCTTGAACTACCGTGGTCAGTTCGTCTCCTGTTGCAGTGTTCCAGTTATAAATGTGTTTTAAAAAAAAACAATACTAAGCCCAACAAAATAACAACAACCCACCCACCCCCCACCCACCCAATAACCCCCCCCCCCCACCCAATACCTCCCCCCCCCCAAAAAAAAAAAAAAAAAAAAAAAGCAGAAAAAAGAAACAAACAATAAAAGGAAACGTACAATGAAATAAAGAAACGAAATTGATGTACAAATTTTCTCCAGGGGAGCTAACTCGCAGTTATCAGTGAAAGTTGAGACTTGGGTCAGATACATCATCAGAAGCATGCTTCTACAGAATGGTCCTTATCTGAAAACAAAGCGAAAGCAGCATGGTAAAAATAAAAGTGCCTTTGGGTCTGTTCTGTTCATACCAAAGGAAACAACAACGAGCAAATAAAACCAGATTTAATAAGCTTCTTAATGCTGCCGAACCGAAAGCTTACGGGCCTGTAAAATGTTTTGTTGTTTCAGTAATAATAATAATAATAATAATAATAATAATAATAATAATAATAATAATAATAATAATAATAATACCGAGTATTATACAGGCGCTTTACCCAATTCTGCGAATCGGCTCATGTTACGATTGTGGTTGTGTTGCTCTGTGAGAGCGCGCATGCATCAATCGTAGAAAACGATCTGATATTTATTTGAGATATTATGATTACGAATCACGTACATTTTCAGTAAGATTCGCTATCGTTCGCACAGAGAGCGGAATTGATTGTCTTTTGATATACGCAGTTGAACCCCGAAGAGTCTAGAAATCGCTTGAATGCTCTCCGCTGTTTTCTGTGCGCGTGAAATTACCAGCCAGTATGTATTAGGCGGAGTCTTGAAACTTCCGGAGAATTCGGGCAAGGTCGTGAACTGTGTAGTACTCTTGTGTGACGTCATTACACACCGATGATTTCCCAAAATTGGGATTGAAATTAGCAGTCGAATTTTGTAGACTATTGTAGTCTATTCTAGAAAGTTTTTTTTCATCAATATTTTTGAGTTTCGGTTACGTGTTCCGTTCTGATTGGTTGTATACATGAATTTGCTAGATTATTCTGGAAAGCCTACCACTATAAAAGATCGTGCTAGGAAGCACGTGTGTACATTGTTCAGTTGTAGAATTGCGATGTAACAGCGTCGGTACATTGTTCAGTTGTATATTTGCAGTGTATCGTAAGCACATTGACATTGAGAGAGCTACGCAAGGTATCGTGCTTCATTGTTAGTGACGGAGTTAGGCAGTGTATGGTGATGTACATTGTATGAGAGACGCATTGTGTCAAAGTGTAGACATTTTGCAGAGGCGACATTGTGTCAGTGTTCGGGCATTTGTGAACGCATTGTGTAGAGATCGCATCGCTGCAATAAAATATTGTTAGAACTGTTATTCCAGTGTTGTCTACAACCTTAAGCCACGTGTGACGGGTTGCAGCTGAATGAAGTTTCTTTAAAATAACCTTACGTGCGTGCCGTCTGGTGTGATTTCATACTACGACCACGACTCAACACGTAACAGCTCAAAGCGCCGCAAACTGAACCCAACACGTACGCTCACGTGACAAACACGCATTCACTCTGAAGACAAACACAGTACAAGACAAACGCAGGACATTCACGTGGTGTGAAGGTCAACTCAGCTTCTGAGGTTTCTGAAATTTTGATCGCTTGTATTTGAAATTAATGAAGTGACCTGAAACCGGTACCAAAGTGGAGGGGGAGGAAGAGCTGGAGTACCCGAAGAAAGAACCACTGACGGTCCGCCAGAATTAACGGTGACACTTACTAGAGGAGAAAAGACCGACGCCGGAACCCGGTATCAAATCTCGCACCTTTAGCATTGGTGGCAGGCGCTTTTAAAACTGTGCAACGGACGGCCCCTTGAGTAAACCCAGTAGCATGAGACCAAAGTGACATTATCAAGGGCGATACTCCATGGTTTCTCGAGACACACATATGCCTACTACTTCTACTACTACTACTGCTACTACTACTACAACTACTACTACTACTACTATCGCTACTACTAGTACTATTATTACTAAGGGGAATCACTCAGCGCTGGACAAACAGTCAGATTTATTGCCTTTTAAAGCTATTCCGTCACCACCCTTGGACTATCATGGTCGAACCATATTCTGCCGTAGCGTTGTAGGGCTTTTTAGGTTAATCAATCCACAGCGATCTAGTAACTGAAATGTCTAATATCATGGTCTACAGGCAGCGCAGGCAGTAGGGAGAGTTTAAAAACTGAAAATACGGGTAAATGGACCAAGGGTAGGCAGAGGCACCCACCATAACCAACGTAGTTAACTCCACCCGGGTGGGGGAATTATCGGGCTGTGCCAGTGTACGTGTCAGGGCTATATAGGGTAATTGCTCCATAGTGATCTATTGACTGAAATGTTTTCCTAAAAAGGGTTTTAATTATGGGTTTGAGCTAGAAAAGATAGTCTATTGCTACAAAAGGTACATTCTGCTTTGAAGGTCTTGGTTCGGGACGTTCCCCCGGACACAATCTTCAGCTTTCTAAAAGAAGCCAATTTGTTTTACAAAATGTAAGTCTCTGTAGACAAATATGACTGCGCTTATGATATTTCCAAAGTCTGTAGACATGTACGATTGACCTGTGTGATGTTTTAGCTAAGAATACTTTTAAACTGTATTTACATCATGATTTAAGACCTTTCTCTTAGTCTGGCTGACCAGACTTGTACCCTTCTCGCCGTGAGATGGCTTTAGTCGCCTGCTCGGGGTTACACCCCAATAACTAACTAACTACCTACATTCTGCGATATGAACAGAGAGCTAGAGTAGCGACATTTTGAGATGAGACATACCTCCCCGGAAGATTTGTATGTTGTGGCGTAATCATTGTAGCCCCTGACTGTGTCCTCCGGCTGTTTGTAGTCGTACCCGTCCATATAATCAAAGCCACCGCCTGATGAAAAAAGATGCAGAAAATATTACAGTGATTTTCGGACAGACTTAACTCATTCGAGACGTGCCGCCTCCGGATACCCGGCTTATGCCGCGTATCCGGAGACGGCACGTCTCGAATGACTTAACAAAACGGCACAAAGCCCAACACTGTTCTTACATCAGCTGAAGTGTGTTATAAGCGAAGTATTTACATATAAAAAGTGCAGTCGTGACCTCTCAAAGAAAACAAGCGTTCTTATATCCGACACTTGCGATATCCGACCTTTGACACACGCACATTTTACTGCATTACACAACTTAAGTCATTAACTGATAGTGATCAACGAGAAGAAGAGAGAGGAAGACAAATAGACGATTTCCGGAAATCAGAAGTAGGTAAAAAAAAACTTCACGTTTTTTCATAGGATTAAAAGAGAGGACAATCATGTAACATCGCATGTTTGTCCGGGCTTTTAATCCACTGTTTTCGTCGAAACTACGTAATTTTGACTTGTTTCTGATTTCCGAACATTTACACCCCCCCCCCCCCCCCACCACCACCACCCACCAACCCACACCCCCCTCCCCACCCGGCACTCGCTCAACACGGCCACAGTTTGATACAGGCCGTTTGAAAATCAGAGCGTACAACGTTTTTCTCTCCAGAATGTCTGCAAAGAAACACTTTTCTGTAACACTTTAAGGACAAATTTCATTCAGTGCCATTCATTTACTCAACTCCTATGATTTGTCGATTTTGCAGTACAGTCGCAAAAATTTGATGAAAAGACAAGAACGAGCCATTTTCAATACCCTAAATAGAGCCCCGGCAAACTTCAATATCGAGGTCAAGCATGCGGACTTCATGTATGCCTGCTCGATTCGGGTTTGAAAACTTGGCCAATTCACGTGAAAATGGATCTTTCTCATACTGGGCTTAATATATTTGGGGCACATCAAGGACAAAATCCGTCATTTTAGCAAGAAATTCCGATTTTTTTTACGACTGTACAAGAAAACTGACACATTGTTAGAGTTTTTTTGAAAGCAAATCGTATTAGGTCAACTGGCACTGAATGATATTAATTTTTGTTCTAAGATTGCTATCGAAAAGCGGTTCTTTGCGGAGACATTTGCGGAAAACGTTGTGCGCTCCGACGTCGAACGGCCTATACTTCGCGAACTGACAGTTTTCAAGAACAAGTGACTTACTTTTGTTGACGGTACTGTTGGAACGCATCTTGATGTGCCTCTGTGCCCAGAGCGCGTCCCGCAGGTACAAGGTGTCGTAGGTGGTGTCGCTCCGGAAGTCGTCGATCGTGTTTTCCCCTGTAGTCAAACAGTCAGGAATTGAGACAGGCGCGTCAAAAAGTCACACAACCATCAACCCTTTCCTTGCCGCTGGAAATCTTTGATAACTCTGAAGCCCGACGGCCGTATTATTTCCAGGCGTCATCTAACAACTATGCACCAGTTGCAGGACATTGATCGACCATGAAAATTCAAGGGCAGTGCCATATTAGCTTGGCGGCTGACGGCGCCAAGCTAATCTGGCACTACCCTTGAATTATCATGGTCGACCAATCTCCTGCTGTAGTGCGTCAGGGCTAAAGTAATGGGTTAACTCGGAACCAAAGAACTTCACGCATCCCAGAACCGTGGATACAAAGCGGTTTCAGCAAGAGGCATAGATCCTCATGAGCCCCCGCAAATGCGAGGGCTCATGAGGATACATACCTCTTGCATTACGGCGGCTGTTTAGTTTTTCTCGGCAGTAAAGGTTTTCAACAGTCCATAAGATCCGTCCTCGTGGCACTGTAATCGTCAGGCTTAAACATGGCATAAAATGAACATGTATGATGTGTTTCCATGCGGCCTAGTGACTTCTTTTTTGCGGAATGGCTAAAAGTGACCAGCTCCTTGGCATGCTTTTGTTCCTAAAATTCGCCCATACAAAAGGTTGTCAATATTGTCATGTCCCTACAAAGATTTTTTTCCACCCTTCTTTTTACAATACATGTGAGTAGGCACACATACGAGAGATTTTCCACTGACTTTTGAGCGTAACGGAAGGAGCTCTCCTATTACAAAGGAGACGAACGGCAGAAGAGCCTTTTGAGCATAAAGAAGAAGAACAGCAGCAAAGTCTTTTAATTTTACAACATTTAGACTTCATACTTTAAAGTACCATTACGCATACATCTGAAGACACATTTCAGCACCATTTGTGTTTGTTATGCCTTGTCTACACACCTAATGAACCTTTGGACATGAAGCAAAAGCACACGCGTACTTGTAATCGCACTTATTTATTCTGCGCTGCCGTTAGCGTGTCAATCTATTTTTAGCTGTTTCTCGCACTAATAGCCTTGTATTTCTGTAACGGTGGGGATTTATTGTCAGATTACTTGATATAAAGACGACGTGTGCTGAACTGGATTGTCCTGTGTCTAAATGGACCATAACCAGACCTGCGTGCACCGTTTTGTAACCATCTGTTACAGAAGTGTATTCTTGAACAGTTGCGGCGGCAGTGAGCCTTCTAATTATCCGTTTTGTCTAGTATTGTTGTGAGACACGCTAGGAACATTTTTAAAGAATATAATGCGAACTTTTAACCCTTTACTGCTTGGAGAAGGTGGCTTTAACCCGTTCCCTACCACTGTACGCACATGCTTGTTTCTGACATCATGGTTCACTCAACGACCAAAATCCAACACCGTCCAAGATACATGGATACAAATTGGTCTCAGCAAGAGACTTAGATCCTCATGAGCCCCCGCAGTCGCGGGGGCTCATGAGGATCTATGTCTCTTGCAGTCGTCGGCAGTGAAGGGGGTTTAGTGTATGAACCAAAAACACGCACCGTTTTTTCTCGACTTGGGCCGACAGCGAGAGACGACGACAATGGCCGTTATACCAGCGCCGACGAGGAACCCCAGGGCCAGGCCCACCCCTAGCAAGACGGGTGTCAGGTTCACTTCTCCCACTGCCACTGACCTGTCCGCGGTCGCTGGCGACAAAGAAGAAAGTCATTTGCAATAAGTTAGCTGATTGTTAATCTATATACGGCAAAAACAAGCACGTCCGTTGTTTAGAAAAGCGCGATTGTTATTGTTATACAATGAAAATCTCACTTTTCTCACAATTGCACATAGTGGCTTTTGGCATACATCCGCGCAGCTCTTCGTGTTACCTAATTAGTGCCATATTGAGTTAAGTGGCTGTTTGCACTCCGCCGTTGAACTGTGCCACAGAACTGTGTTGTCTAAATGCGCCGAAGGATATGAGCAGAGCAAACGATCCTACTCAAATCGGATTTATTTTGATGTCACAGTTTAGAATTCTATTGCCAAAAAAATTTGTGCACATACTTATATCGCTGTCAGATTTTATTTTTTAAGTGTGACTCGTTCCGCAATAGATCATAAGTTCCGTGATAAAGATAAGCACACATTCAAGCATTTCCATTGAGATCATAGTTATTATATTCTTTCAGTCTCTTTCTCGTCTTCTCTCTTTATTACGGATTTATTTATTCACAAAACTATGATATGTTAGTGCGGCTCAAAGACTAAAGGGCCCAATGCGCCAACAGCCATCGGACCGACAATGGCCGCCGTTGTCCCGCGCACGGCCGTGCGCGGGCCAGCAGCGGCCGACATCAGCCTGATGGCCTTTTGCGCATTGGGGAGAGGCAAACGTTGGCAGAGACAATACACATGCCAAGGCCAATTATTCATCTTTGGACAAACAGTGAAAACCCCTGACAGGTTTAACTCCCCATTTGAGATTACCGCCCTTTTCACACACTCATCTCTATTATCCTCTTGCAACACAAAGCTTTGAACGAAGAATCTTTCTGCCCAAACGAAAATTCCACGCGGAGCGTATCACAGGAGAAACATTTCCAGCAATTCTTAACTCATTCTACCCCAAGACCGAAATCCCCAAATTTTGAAGTCGTCCTCTGAAGACTGCGTTGCAGTGCAGGACACAGATCGACCATGATAGTTCAAGGGTGATGCCAATATAGCTTGGCGCCTATGGGCGCCAAGCTATTCTGGCATCACCCTTGAACTATCATGGTCGATCTTTATCTTGCTGTGGTGTGTCTAGGGTAGAATGAGTTAAACAAATTGTCTGTTAGCGTTTTCCGCAACACTCTAATGCACTAAGTACCCCATGACAAAACTGTCGTCTGCAAGCCTGCATACAACTCTGCACATGCCCCATACAAAGCTCCCAGGAACACTAGGTCGACTACAAATTCTTGCGGAATAGTTACTATAAGCACCGGAAGCAATACGCAAGTTAGGCCACGATCTTCCTTATGGAAGGCGTCAAGGGAGCTAACTGTTCGTTTTGTCCAGTGCCGAGTGATTTCCTTTGGTGCGTGTTTAGTGTGGGCCGAGAGATGCAAAATGCAGGCCAGCACACACATAACTCCACACTAATAGTAATGACTTACCGTCCGTGAGCACTTTGACTGTGTTGGAGTAGTTGCTGAACCCGTGGATATTCCTGGACCGCACCCGAAAAGTGTATGGTGTGGACGGGTTCAGGTCTGACACGTTGACGCTGATGAACCTCGTGACGTCATTGATATTGGGATCCAGCTGCCACGTCACAAAATAAATATTCATTAGAACGGGTCAAATTTTGACATACTGGTTTTACCCCCTTCCACTGCCAACGCACGTACACTTTGTTTCTGAAGTCTGTGTTCACTGAGCGAGCAAAAGCTACCAAGGAACATAGACACAACGTGGTCTCAGCAAGAGGCATAGATCTTCATGAGTCCCCGAAGTCGCGGGGCTCATGAGAATCTATTCCTCTTGCGATTAGATCGCGTTAACTTTGTCTCGGCAGTGAAGGGATCAAAGTGAATCAGTTTTTAAAATTTTTACTCTTTAATCTTAGGTACCGTAATTTTAGACGCCTCAAATAAAGTCACATCTTGGATCACTAGCTTTTAGGTAGTGATAAATTGCAATCAAGGCACAACTTGGTTGAGTTGAGTTGAGTTGAGCTGAGTTAGATTAGGTTAGGTTAGTTAAGTTTAGTTTAGTTAAGTTAAGTCAGTTTAGTTAGATAGTTAGTTAGTTTGATGTTATTTACAAGCTACTAAAGCCATCTAACTGCGGTGAACAAGTAAATAGGAATCAAGCGCATAACTGCCTGGTTGCTCTCTCTTTGAAACATTCTTCACAGAGACAGCGTGAGTCGAAACATTGTGTCGGATGGTCTGCGATTTTAGACATTACGACCTAGAACCGAAAACTCAAAGGCCCAAAACCCACGCAGACTAGATTGCCAAGAGTGTCAAATGCAGAACACGCTTCAGGAAAACAAAGACAAAACAAGTTAGTTTGCTTTTCTGAGGCGCGTTTTTATCGTTATTGGCTTGTTATTGGTACCATCCAGTAGCAAAATGTATTCGGACCCAAGACGGCACTCGTAGGCCAGAGGATCTCTGCATACTGGGTAAAAAATCACACTAAATACACACATTTCACTCAACATTATAGTAATTAAGTAAGACGTTGCTACCTGAAGCGATCGCCAGCTATTCGTGCCCTCTTTGAGGTATTCCAGCAGAAATTGTTGTGTGTCGCCGCCATTAAAGCCTGGGGACCACGTCACTTCCGCTGTGTTCGCGTCGACGGGGCGCGCTGTGAGATCCCGGGCTACGTATGGAGCACCTACAGAAATAGTAAGAAACGGTGTCTAAATACCGAAAAAGAAAGAGAGAAAAGTAAATTAGTTAGTTATTTGGGTTCAACACCGTGCAGGTGACTAAGGCCATCTCACAAATCACCGAAATGCTATAAAGCAGCCCCAACCGCCCCAGTAACATGGAAAACAGTGGTGTCAGCATGAGGCATAGATCCTCGTGAGGCACCACAGACACACATGATCTATGTTTTTTGCAGTTGACAGTCTGCAAAGAAAAGTAGCGTTGTTCTTTTTTCTGTTTGTGTGTTAACGTTGAAAAAGTTAATGAACCCGGACATCTAGTGAATGTTTGTCTCAATCCTTCTTAATCCCTTGTCTTCCAGTTTTCGCGGATTTTGCTTCTGAAACCACGCCACACTGACCGACACTCCCGTGAAGAACACAAATGAAATGGGTGCGGGGGCTCATAACAATTTCTGTCTCTTGCATATGGGTAGGTTCGCCTTACCTCGGCAGTTAAGGGGTTTAGGGGCATTTTTTTCTCTCTTTGTTTCTTCTAAAATTGTCCAATACATAACCCACGTTGTCAAGCACGCTGTACTCTTACAGATCAAATATTAACCCATTTTCTGCTGACACTTAGAAAGAGAACGCAGACGTTAGCGGCAAAATGGCTAAAGAAAGGAGAAAAACTAAATCCGAAACTTGCAGCGTGGAACAAAAATTAAAATTTCTCGCATACAAGCACCTAACAAAGACAACACTGTTCTATACCATTGTAAAAACAAAACAACAACAACAAACAAACAAGCGAAATCCAAAAAACAACTACAGCAACTACTACAACAACAAAATCAATACATGTTGGGATAAAAAAAAATAAACGAATACCTGTACAGTTTATTCATAATAACACACTGGACGCGTAATATTACTATGTGAGTGCACAACACCATGTCAGCCCGCCCTCACCCCGACAGACACACTCGGGCCCATGCCAAGCAAGCATCTCATTTGAACAGAGGCATATTTGTGGCGTACAAAGTGTCCACATGGAGACTACTCCCGCAAACACACATACCGGGAATTAGTGAAGCTTGTTTGCAGCCAGCGACTCGCAACAACGAACGAGAGCGAAACCACGCCGGACAGACAACACTCCCGATATCTCCAAGAGGCATAGATCCTCATGAGCCCATAGGGCTCATGAGGATCTATGCCTCTTGGAGATGTCGGGAGTGTTGTCTATGCTTATGGAACAAGCTGGCTGTCAGTCGTGATTCGTTGGTTGTTGGTAGTCGGTCGGTGCAAAGGAAATCTCACAATTAACTCACTCTGTGGCACGAGAGAGAAGGTGATGTTGCTGGTGCCCTTCTCGTTGGCGATGGTGACCACGTAGTCGCCGTAGTCCGTCAGCTGTACGTTCTCTATAGTCAGGGTGGACGTCGTTCCGTTCACCGTGAAGAACCTGCACAGAGTACAGCGTGATGATTTCCAGTAAACGACAAGATCCCGAGGCGGACGTTGGTCGCTTTTGGCCCACGTGCACTGCCTGCGAACGCTAACAGAATTTGCCGTGTATCAATATGCGGCATTTCTTGTAATATGACGATGTTTGCCGATCGAAGGACAGACCGACCCACCCAACAA
Organism: Semisulcospira habei; assembly: GCA_036245525.1. Lineage (NCBI taxonomy): Eukaryota > Metazoa > Mollusca > Gastropoda > Semisulcospiridae > Semisulcospira > Semisulcospira habei. The sequence continues at coordinate 39,838,609 of BTPG01000003.1, forward strand.
CCATCCCAAAACACGCCCATTCAATACATGAGCTTACTTTTCACTCTGCCACTGTGTGCCGTTGCTACCAGCAACCATAATGCGCGAAAGTACACGAAGATAAGTAAAGTAGGTAAAAGCACAGCCAGGGAAGAGCACTGTACATCATTAACCCCTTGACTACCAAGAAAAAAGTGAACAATGGTGATTTAAAATGCAAGAGGCATTGATCCTCATGAGCCCCCGCGGTCGCGGGGGCTCATGACGATCTATGCCTCTTGCTGAGACCACAAATGTGTGTCCATGCTTCTTGGACATATTGGCTTTTTTGGTCGTTGAATGAACCAAGTTTTCAAAAACAAAACGTGTATGTACGGTGTACATGGAGTGGCAGTTAAGAGCTTAACGACCAATGATCATTGATCTAATAGATTCAAAGCATATATATATATATATATATATATATATATATATATATATATATATATAAGAAGGAGTGGGGTGCACAATGCAAGTGACTGGAAGCGATGATTATGGAAGCAATGATTATGGAACCCCCACCCCCTCCCGAAGCGGGCGTATCACATATTCACTGAACTTCCAGCCTTTTCATACATGGAAATTCAGATCTAGGTCCGCCTAGTGTGGGTCCAGATTGAAAGCGTACACATCTTCCCCCACACCAAACTCCTCCCCCTCCCCCCCCCCCCCCCAGCTCAAGACTCGCACCGTACTTACTTGTCACTCTGTCCGGGTGTGTCGCTGCTACCCGCCAGTATAATGCTGGGTACCCCGTCTCTAATTTTGTACCACAGGAAGGACGGAGTGGGGTCGGCCAGCACCGGTACCCTGATGACGGCTGTCTTGCCGAGGTTGGCCGCCACGAACGGCTGCTTGAAAATCCGGGGGTCCAGACGAGGTATACCTGCACAGGAGAAAGAGTGCTAAACCCCTTTGAGTATGCACTTACCGCTACTGTAAACAATACCGGTGACTGCATAAACAGGAGAGGGTTAAGAAGGGGGAAAATCGTGTAGCCACCTAAACGTTGTTTTGCGTGTCAACTTTCACCGAGGCAATGTGTACTCGACATGCACGTCATTCTGAGCTTGTAACTGTTTCTGTAACTAGTATTATTTTCAGTGATGACAGCGAAGTTGTAAGCTTGTTCACAGGACAACGCTATTTCAAATTGGATGTCCTCCTAAATGAACGTACCAGCACAAATGATTGCTGGCAACACCTATTAGCCACGGCGCATTACAACAGGAGATGGATCGACCATGATAATTCAAGGGTAGCACCAGATTAGCTTGGCGCCTGATGGCGCCAAGCTAATCTGGCGCTACCCTTGAATTATCATGGTCGATCCACTCCTGCAATTGGTAATAGTCGTTAGGTGACACCTCAAAAATGTGGAAAACGCTGCCTTGGGGGTTAAATGGGTTAACCACAATTCGAGAAGCGTAATAATATTTGCTGGGACATTATAAATGTCATCATCAACGCCTTCTGCGAAGAAGGACTGACCTTGGCAATACGACGAATGCAGAATAACGAAAGTTAAAAATTCTAACACTAAAACAAAACTTACACTGGACTAGGAGTTCAGCCGTGACAGACACCATAGCCCCGACCCCGTTGTCCGCTGTACATGAATACGTGCCCGCGTCCAGACAGTCGGCCTGCTTCCACGCATACTTAGCCTGAAAAAGAAACATAACTCTAAATTTGTGTCTTCCTTTATCGTTGTTGTTTAGAATGTCACTGATTCATAAGGAAATGGTTACGTTTGTCTGATCTACGGTAACGTTTCTGCTTAATTAAATGTATATCACATATGACAGTAATTAAACTTTCAAGAAAGGAAAGCTGTGGCATTTAACTGCTTGGCAAAACAAATACCGTCTTAAGTATGTTATGCAGCATCTTTTGCCTTGGCCATCTCTTTCTAAATCTCTCTCTCTCTCTCTTTATTTATTTGTTTGTTTGTTTGTTTGTTTGTTTGTTTGTTTGTTTGTTTGTTTGTTTGTTTGTTTGTTTGTTTGTTTGCTTGCTTGCTTGCTTGCTTGCTTGCTTGTTTGTTTATTTATATTAGTTTGTTGTGTTTGTTTGATAGTTTTTTTTTCATTTATGTCCATTAATGTAGTCTGTAGCAATGGCAAGTTTGCAAATTGACGATTATTTCTGTCAAAACTTTTTCCGTTGTCAAATTCACCATCATCATCATCATCATCATCATCATCATCATCATCATCATCTCTCTCTCTCTCTCTCTCTGACGCACACACACACACACACACACACACACACACACACACACACACACACACACACACACACACACACACACACACACACACTCACATACTCATAAGCACGAGAGCACACACATCCACTCCAACCTCTTCCTAACCAACGGTCATTTGGATATCTTCCGTTTAATCAAATTCACCTGTAGTTGTTCCTTGACCTCCAAAATGACCTTTGATCCGTTGAAGATCTGGATGGTGGAGGGTGGCTTGCTGGATACCCGACAATTGATGGTGACCGGGTACTTCTCAGGTACCTCCGCCACCGCCTTCTGGTCGTTGATAGTGAACAGCGAGATAGATGGGGCGTCTGTTTGAATGGACACGCAACCACACATTAGGAGTCATTTTCTTAACTTAACCCATTTAGCCCTGACGCCCTACAGCAGGAGATGGATTGACCATGATAATTCAAGGGTAGTGCCAGATTGGCTTGGCGCCTGAAGGCGCCAAGCCAATCTGGCACTACCCTTGAATTATCATTGTCAAGCCATCTTCTGTAACTGGTGCAAAGTCGTCAGTTAACACCTCGAAATTTCGAAAAATATGGCCATGTGGCTAAATGGGTGTGTAAAGGCAAGAGAACGACAGTATAAACATTAACCCCTTCACTGCCATTGGACGCAGATTGTGTTTCTGAAATCTTTGTTAATTCAACCCCAAAGAACCCTAACCGTTCAAGAAACATGGATACATAATGGTGTCAGCAAGCAGTATAGATCCTCATGAGCCCCCGCAACTGCGGGGGCTCATGAAGATCTATGTCTCTTGCAGATGGATCGTGTTCACGTTTTCTCAGCAGGGGAGGGGTCAATAGTTTTTCCCCTTGTGCAAGGAATTACCGGTACTGTACATAGAACCGGTCCGCAGGGGCGGGGGAGGGGTGAAGGGGGGGGGGAGTGGGAGGAGGAGGGGTTCACGCCCCTTAAGATAAGATCAGAAAAAACCCAAGCAAAAGGTTCTTCGCCTGACGTTTGATGGGTATCAACTTGCCAGGGATCTACAGACCAGACCGAGTTATATCCGATTCGCGATATTCTGATGCTGACCTGTATTTACTAAAACAGGTAGTTAGTAATATTAAAGAAATCACGACAGTCGTTTGTCCAGCCTGAAAGGAGTCTATATACCAATCAACCCCACGCTAATCCCTGCAAGATTATACGAACATTTATACAAAACTAAACCAAAAACTCACAGTTGACATTTATAGTGAGGTCTTTTTGCTTCGTGCCATGCGTGTTGGTAGCAATGCACGTGTACACTCCGTCCGCTGATCTGAAAACATAACAAGGAAGATAGTTCGTGCTACACAACAAACTGAACTTTTTTCTAGTTGCCTGTCAAGTTTATATTAAATATGCTGTAACAACAGTCGAGTTTGTGTATATAATAGTGTCGCTGTTACGTTTGGGTTCTTTTTTTTTTTTTTTTTTTTTTTTTTGGGGGGGGGGGGGGGGGGGTTAGGGCATGCAGATGTTAATCATAGGAAAAGAACGGATGTTCAGTTGAGTTATTTCATATCAGAATTACTTACCTTTTTAGTATTATTCGTTTCCTTTTGCATGGAGAATTGCGATTGCTTTTTTGTGTGCGACTACAATGTTCCACATTTCGCTAACTTGCAGCAAAGTCCGACCTAGATTAAGCTGGAGGGTTCTGGAAAAGGCGCGATTGTTCTTGTGACCTCTACATCATGACGTCAAAGTTTTGTAGTACACATGTTGGTTACATTTCATGACGTTTACGTAATGCACCTAGAATCTAGTGGAAGATTGTAGAAAAATCTAGAGTGTTATTTTAATGAACGTTAATGATTTTGGTTACCTTCTCTTTTCTGATTGGTTGAGTTGTGTAATTTGCGGGATTGTTCTGGAAATTTGTGATAGTATAAAAGTGTTAGGAAGTATGTGCATGCATTGTAGGAGACAGTGTTTCAAAAATGAGGGTTAATTTGTGAGAGATAGTGCATCAAAGTGTGGATACATTGTGCTAAGAGTGCATCGTGAGAATAAAGTACTGTCGGAACTGTTACTCCAGTGTGGTCTACGTGTAACCTTGTGCCACGTTTGACGATTTGCAGCTGAGTGAGGATTTTCTACAAGAACCCTACGTGAGTGTGTCTGGTGTGATTGCATCATACTACAACCACGACTACCATGTAACAGCCGCATACAGCATAACCAAACTAGGATATAACAAAGCTTGTGCTAATGCCCTGAAGGCATTTTTTGTCTATGTAAATTGCTTGGCATTTAACCCCGTCGCTGCCGGAGCACAACAAGTAACTCCCAAATGCAAGAGGCATAGATCCTCATGGGCTCGTGCAATTGCAGGGGCTCATGTGGATCTACACCTTTTGCTGAAACCACTTTAACTCATTTCGCCCTGACGCCCTACAGCAGGAGATGGATCGAGCATGATAATTCAAGGGCGGTGCCAGATTAGCTTGGCGCCAGTCGGCGCCAAGCTAATCTGGCACTGCCCTTGAATTATCATGGTCGATCCATCTCCTGCAACAGGTGCATAGTCGTTAGATGATGCCTCCAAAAATTTGGGAAATACGTGCGCCGGGCTGAATGAGTTAATTACTTGTTCTTTGGACGCTATGACTCATGGGTGTTGAATTAACAAGGATTTTAGAAAACAAAATATGTCCACTGGCAGAGAAGGAGTTAACTTGCTTCGTATCAAAGTTTTCAGGAATGGGTGATCTGCGATAACTGCCAGTGAAGGGGTTCATTCATCTACATAAAACTTCTCACGTGACAATGTCAGACATGATACAGTTGGGATAAAACGTACCCTTTGCAAAGGTCCAAACAACACTCATTCCAAGCAAAGTGCTTCGGTTATAACAAACTGAATACAGTCAGCCCCAAAAAATGGCTCCTCTAACGTTTTGTTGTATCCAAAGTTTAATGTCCTACAGTTTTTATACAAAACGAATTTTCCGGACCTGTCGAGTGTCGCCAACGTCAGCACGTTGCCTGCTGTCTGCAGCGGGCGGCTCTCCTTAAACCACTGTACGTCGCAGCGCGGGTTGCAGTCGGCGATACACCGTATGTCCGACACGGTGTCAATCCTCTCCCGTATGGTGTACGAAGTACTGGCGGGGTCGAAGGTCGGTGTGTTCGGTGGGACTGCATAAAATCAATGATTTAACCCTTTGCGTGTCGGTAGCGGTTTTTGTCGCGATGATTCCGACAGGAATCATCGCGACAAAAACCGCTACCGACACGCAAAGGGTTATAGTCATTTTCTTTTTTCAAATAAAAAAGTAGAAACGAGCACATATATTCAAAATCCTGCATCCGAGTGTTAACTCCTAGGCTAAATTCATGAACAACAGCAAAGCCAGTAAGCTGACACCCACAATTACCAATAAAATGCATATACGGCCGCACGCGCGCACTCACGTATGGACAAGCTTCTGCTGACTCTGTGCCATTCAGCGTGTAGGCGACGTCGTGTAAATTTGAAACGAAGCGAATAAGATAAACACATAAAATAAAATGCTACTCCCTGCAACAGAAACAACAACAACAACACAAGAGCAAACGAACGACACAGAAATAATATTAATAATACCGGTCATTATACAGGCGTTTACCCAACTCTGTGAATCGGCCGAAAACGCCACGAACTGAACCCATCACGCATGATCTCGTGAAACACACGCATTCACTCTCAAGACGAACACAGTACAAGACGAGCACATGACATTCACGTGGTGCGGAGGGCCCGCTGAGCTACTGAGGTTGCGGAAATGTTGATAACTTGTAGATGAAATTAATAATGCGGCATGAAACCGGTACCAAAGTGTTTTAACTTACACTGCACATCGAGAAGAAAGTCGTGAGACATCCTGCGCCCCACACCGTTATCGGCATAGCAAGTGTAGGATCCTGCATCCTGGCGCGTGACTTCTGGGATGGACAGCATACCCTGGGTGCTGTTGATTCTTCGGGCACCGCCGTAAAACCATGTGTAGGTGCAGGCTGGCAGACACTGGGCGGTGCACTTCACCTGAAATTTATTTCTGTGTTATCGTAACCCATTCACTATCCGAGAATAAACTGAACATCACGCAAAGGCAAGGGTATAGGTCCTCATGAGGATCTATACCTCTTGCTTTAGCCATTTTGCATCCATGTTCTTGGAGATCTATGACGTTAAATCTACAATGATAAAAAACAGTAAAAAAAAAAAAAACCCGTTGTGTTCACTGACAGTAAAGGGATTAAAAATAAAGGTGCATGTCTGTATCATTGCGAAAGGTGTCAGACTGGAAGCATTTTGAAAGAAGAAATATTTCAGGGTGGTGCATGTGTCGTCCGTTAAAACCAAACATTATTTATCATTCGTTGAAATAAACATAAACCGACACAAGATTAGAAGAAAAAAAAATTGTTTGAAGAATATAACTGAAGAGATTTCATCACAATTCCTTACTAACCCAATACAAATCAAGCAATTATAATGTACCGAAAAGACAGGATAACAACATCTGACCACTGTGTTGTAGAAACTTGCTCCCAGATGAGTGGAGGGTTTCTTACCTTTAGCGTCTCACCCTCCTTTACTGAGAGGGATTCTCCCGGAGGGTCAAAGGTCACGGTGTCTTCTGGTCCAACTGAAACAGACACGGAATAAAAAGTCAAACTGTTTTTCTGAGTTAAAGGCCCACTACCGCCATAACTGTTCAAAGATACACATCTGTAAAAGATGGTTACGATACGCTACACAAAGGTCTAGTTATGGTTCATTTAGACACAGGACAATCCAGCTCAGCACACGTCGTCTTTATATCAAGTAACCTGACAATGACTTCACTCCGGTCTATAAATACAACGCTATCAGTACTAGAAACAGCTAAAAATAGATTGACACGCTAACGGCCGCGCAGAATAAATAAGTGCGATTACGCGTGTGCTTTTGCTGCGTGTCCAAACTGCTATTAAAGTTCATTAGCTGTGTCGACAATGCACAAGAAACACAAATGGTGCTGAAATGTGTCTTCAGATTCATGCGTAATGGTACTTTAAAAACAATGTATCGCGAGCTCCTGAAAAAAAACACCAACTAAAATGACGTCGAACATTTGTAACACAGACAAATATGAACAAGATGTTAAGTAATACACTGACTGCTGCTGGACTGCTACTGACGATACAGTTCGGCTGAAACGACACGTAACTACGCGTCTTTTCAGCCGAACTCTATCGTCAGTAACAGTCTAGCAGTGAAATGTTAAATCTTCTATATCAGCCTGAACCTCGTGAAAGCAACAAGCCGCAATAGAGAAAAGAGTTTTTCACTAGGCGCGTTGATGTAGAGTCTCGGAAGAAGTAGATCATGTTAGTCGATATGCATTGTGAAAGAACATGTTCCTCGAACACAGCATGTTCCGACGGACACGTGATAATAGGAGATCCAGAGCACGAAGGTGACTGCAGGGCGTGTAAACTAAAATGCAAATTAATAACACACAGAATTGGGGGAGGGGAGTGGGGGAGAGGGGGAGGGGTGGAAGGAAAGAACCGCGTTTCGAGCGAATAAGGACTCCCAGTTGTGCTAAATGCAAAGAAATATCCTGCAAAGGACACACGCTTCTGTAGAACAAAGATTGATTTTTCGAAGCAGATTTCTTTCTTTATTAGTTTTTTTCCTAATATGTTATAAACGTGTAAAGTTCAATTCAATATACATATTCATTCCAATAAAACTGGTGCCACTTTATCAATGACGTATATATCACATACAAAATACATATAACATCACAAGCAAACATCGCAAAACATTTTTTAACAAAAAATAATAGTTAGGTTTCGTTTGCTCCGATTCTCAGCAACGATTGGGAGCGAAATAACGTAGATTACACCGTAAGCACAGATAACACTCGGAGCATCTCCAAGAGGCTTAGATCCTCATGAGCCCTGAGGGCTCATGAGGATCTATGCCTCTTGGAGATGTTTCGGAGTGTTGTCCGTGCTTTTGGTAATCACCGGTTATCCGCCGTGATTTCGCTCTCGTTCGTTGTTCGAAGTCGTTCGGCGTAAACGTAACCTGACTAATATAATATAAACGTTACTCACAGTTCACATTTACCGAAAGGTTGATGGACTCCTCCTGGCCTTTTCCGTTGGAAGCGGTGCACGTGTAGCGCCCTCTGTCGTCCGGCGTGATGCTGGGCACGAGTAGCACCCCATCCTCGGTTTTCATCACTTCACTTCCCTTAGTCCACTTGTAGGTGCAGGGCGGATGGCAAAGGGCAGAGCACTGCACGATCAGCGGGTCGCCACGCTTAAGGTTCGTGGTCTCTTCCGGCGGAAACAGTTTGATACTTCCGCTTGGGCCGTCTGGACAAAGCAAAAAATAGAATAAATTTATATATTTTTAAAATGTAAAATAACAGCGAGCATTGGATTTGGTAAAGTAAAACATCTTTGCGTCAAACGTTTCATGGGAAAAAAGCTTAGAAAACTGGTAGGAAAACTTTTCCTTTTCAGGAGAGGAAAATAACAACGTTAACTCATTAGAGTCGAACGGCATCCGAATGCCGTTCGTCGCGAATGAGTTAAGGATGTGAGAATATAAGTAGAATTACGATATGACAAGTATTTGTTCTATTCTTGAATATATTTTATATAAACTGAAAGGCATGGGTGTGTCAGTATTCTGCCTCAATGTATTATCTTTCAAGATAGTTACCCTCATGGCACTAGTACATTAGCGGACAATAAAGTATGCCAGTAGCTAACACAACTCAAAAACATGACTGCCAATCGTGTAAAATGCAAAACAAAAATCCCCACAAGAAAAGAAACACGTTTAAAAATGACAATTACAACACGATTGATTGCGTAATTGTGCTACAAACCAAGGGGAATTACTCAGCGCTGGACAACAGTTAGATCCCTTGCCCCCGCCTATCAGGCACCCAATCGCCAGCCCACAGAGAAATACGCAGGTATAGAATAAGACGATCCTTTGCATCTTCAAATAAGATGCATCAGGTCTCTTATATAACCCATGTCTTTCTCCGGAACTTAGGAAGTAGGCAGGGGAAACATACATACACAAACACGAAGGTGCATTACTATATGTGGTCGGGTAAATACCCTGTATTCCCACAGTAGATGCACAGAACATTACACAATAATGTAACGATACAAATTTGCCTCGAGTTATACTGAGATACTCACAAACCAGATACAATTCTGCCAGCGCTAGCCTCACCTATCTGGTTTGTGAGTAATTGTGCTGTAATCGTCGTTTTTAAGAAAGCTCGTTCTCAAAATTTGTATAAATGATATATCTTAAATTTGTATAAATGATATATCTTTAATTAACTTAGACTATCTACATTAATATGCGTGTGTGTTGTGTATGTGGTAGATGAGCGTGGGTGTACGAGTATGCACGTATCGGTTTGTTATATTAGTTGTCTAGTTTTAAGGTTTTTACAGTGTGTGTAGGGCATTTGGTTTGTGTGATAGGGTATTAACTATTTCTTTTTTTTTTTACTGTGATGTTTGTAATCGTAACGACACCAACACACATTCCTATATAGTATGTTTCTTAAGGCAAATGGCAATAACAGTCATCTATCTATCTGTCTTCGTATTTTTGTGTGAAGATAATTGTTCTCAGATAATAGCATTTTAAAAGCTAGAGTAAGCAGATAAAATTGCGGATGCACAGGTTGATGCAGCATTCAACTTACAGTCGACGCTGACAGACAATTGCTGAGTTACGTTGACGCCGGGCGAGTTCTTGGCGTTGCACTGGTATACTCCGGCCTGTGTGCGTTTTGCGTTGGTCAGCAGCAGCAGGCCTGGAGAGGAGGTGGGCACTTGCTGGCCATTCCTGTACACGTTATATGTAGAAAAAGAACTATTTACTCATTCAGCCCGACGGCCGTATTTCCCAAATTTTGGAGGCGTCATCTAACGGCTATGCACCTGTTGCAGGAGATGGATAGACCATGATAATTCAAGGATAGTGCCAGATTAGCTTGGCGCCGACAGGCGCCAATCTAATCTGGCACTACCCTTGAATTATCATGGTCAACCCATCTCCTACTGTAGTGCGTCAGGGCTGAATGGGTTAAGTCATTTTTAAAGTTGCAAATATCATGTTCTGGTATTTGATGAAGACTCTACGAGCAGAAACAATGTCAGCGTGTCTACCTGTCGACAAACTTCTCATTCTTAAGACAATTATAATTTTCATGTATCTTATGTTATTTAAGCCAGCGGGATGGGTTTTCTTTATGTTGCTGTTGATATTAAAATATTAAGTTATGAATAAATAAATGTAAACTTTTTTCTTCCCTGTATTCCATTTGGGTCGATAATAACACATAACAAAGACAAAGAAATTAACATAATTTATCAAGCAATTAAATCCGCCCAGTATATCGTCCGACAGACCGAACAAACAACCAACTCACCAGCACATCAGTCAGTAAAGCAATCAATCAAAGGACTCGACAATGGACATACTTCGGAAATCATTAGGAGGTCAAAACTGCACGTTGTTTGACGAAAGCGGTGGATTAAAAGATCTGACAAACATGCGATATAGCGATTGTCCGGGATCTGAATCCACTGCGTACATCAAACCGAAGACGCGCTGTGTTGTCTTGCTTCTGATTTACATCATCATCATCATAGGAAATCGTCTATTCTGACCGTGATATCGTTTCCTTACTTTGTCCAGGTGATGTTACAGTCAGGAACACAATCGGCCGCACACCGGACCTGTAGCGTCTCGTCTTCTGTTACTGACGCCGTCAGTCCCGCCGGTATGAATCGGATAGAGGCACCCTGTCCGGCTGAACACACAAAAAGAACTGAGTGTAAATTTATCTTTACGTCTGTGTTTATAGAAAGTTCAAATTAACAAAAACAAATGAAGCAGACTCTGCTCATAACACAGTCAGAGATAACAAAAGCCTGATATAAAAAAAAGCTTTAGACGGGTTCTGACCATATCTTCTCAATCAATTTACGTCGCATGATTTATAGCAACAACAAAACTGCTTCTTCTGGCATTTTGTTGTGTTCGAAGTTGGTACACACGTCAGTAATTATGACTTAAATGCACACATGTGTAAAAGCTGCTGCGCCGTTAAGAAAAAAAGCATATTCAAACTGAATGAATAGAAGGACGAAAGAAAACCAAACGAAAGCAAACACACACACACACAGACACACACACGCACACACACACACACACACACACACACACACACGAGCACGCACGCACGCACGCATGCCCTCACACACACACACACACACACACACACACACACACACACACACACACACACACACACACACACACAACCCCCCACCCCCAACCAAACAAAGAAAAAGAAAACAACAACAACAACAACAACAAAACAACAGCACGCTAAACCTTCCCTGAAAAAAAACCAAAAGAAGAAAATATGAAGATTTTGTTAACTGGTTAGTTATTGATTCAGTTATTGGTCCAACTCACACAAAACTTCGACGTCCACGCTGGCTTGAGCAGGAGTGGAGATGCCGTTCACAGCTTTACACACGTAGGTCCCCCCTTGTCCTGGCTGTATCCCCTTGAGCTGCAGGACGCCTGTCCCATTGCCAGTTCCATCGGATGGCAAGACAGTTCCACCCCTATAATAATAAAACCATAGAGCATAGACGTTGAAGTGTTCGTATACTACTTATCATTTCTAGGCAGACCAAGCGGCTGACATTACTGCTGTTCGTGATCTGGGAGATGGAATGGCCGTGATAGTTCAAGGTGAGTGCCAGATTAGCTTGGCGCCTTTACAGGCGCCATGCTAATCTGGCTCTACCCTTGAACTACCATGGCTCATACATCTCCCACTGAGGTGTCTTAAGGGTACACATGGTAAGGGAAGGCATCAAGCTAATTAGGCAATACTCAGAGGCCTAAAACTGGTTGATCAATTTCTAGCTGCGGTGTCAATGTCTTTAACTCATTCTACCCCAGACACACCACAGCAAGATAAATATCGACCATGATAGTTCAAGGGTGATGCCAGAATAGCTTGGCGCCTATAGGCACCAAGCTATTCTGGCATCACCCTTGAACTGTCATGGTCGATCTATGTCCTGCACTGCAATGCAGTCTTCAGAAGACAACGGCAAAATTTAAGGATTTCGGTGTTGGGGTAGAATGAGTTAAGTTAACACACTCAAGACATGCCGCATCCGGTTACGCGGCGTTTGCTGCTTATACGTATGCGGAACGCCTTGAATGATTGTAGGGTGCCTGTGGCAATTGGCAAAAATATACATTGTGCTTGCCGCATACATGTGCGGCACAATACCATATTCGGTCAAAGTGCTGAAGACATAAAGTGTTCAAAACTCAGTTTCAGTGTTTTTGCAGTCGTTCAACAAAACCTCAAGACTAGTCAGTTCTGCGGCGTTTTGTGTATTAACTTTGCGACAGTCTTCTGTCGGATTAGCGTATTCGGTCATTCTTCTGCATGTTGTGCTGTGCCTATGCGGACGATACTGCATATACGTAAGCGTGTGCTTGCGTTGTGCTACGTGTTTATATTCCAGACCAAAACGGTAACTGCCAAGCGTGTAAAATAGAGAGAATGCCCAAACGAAGAAGGGAAGCACGCTTAGAAAAGACAGCCACAACAAGATTTAGTTCGGGAAAAAAGTAATTGTCGACTGACTTTCTCCACGCACTGACAGGATACGTAGCGACTTGTATATTTGTTTGTTTCTCTGTTTTGAAATATTAATAAATGTAGTCGGGGGTTCTTTCTCCGGGTACTCCGGTTCTTCCACCCCCAACCCCCCCCCCCCCCCCCACTACCCCACTTCGGTACCGGTTTCAGGCCACTTTACAAATTTCAAATACAAGCGATCAAAAATCTCTGTAACTTCAGTAGCTGAACTGGCCCCTCGTCTGTCTTGTACTGTGTTTGTCTTAAATGGCGTAAATCCGTGTCTGTTACGTGAGTGTGCTTGTTGTGTTTCAGTTCGCGGCGCTTTGAGTCGATTCACCCAAAAATTGAGAAAAAGCGCCTATATAATAACGGTATTATTATTATTATTATTATTATTCGTAACACACTTTTCTAAAAGTGCTTCTTTCTTCGTTGATGTATTGTGTATGTGCTCTTGTAATTCCGTACCCTTGTTCTATGTACATATTCAGACCAAACCATCCCAAACAACACTTTAAACCTTATTGCAAATGATACTGGGGACCTGGGGAGCTCCGGTGCTAGACCCTTCGCCTCTGGTCCCATAGGTGGCGGTTTTGAACCCAGTTGGTGTCGTGTTTGTTCGGAACCCTATCTCGGTGCCCCTTCTTAGAAATCTCCTTCGCAGTGGACAAAAGACGTTAAGCCGGGGTTTTTTTTCTCTGTCTCTTAACTTTACACACATGTTCCGCGTAACATTTAAATCATCTTGTAAGGGATGCTGTGCAATTAAATATGATTGATTATTCAGTGCGTCGGTAGCGGTTTTTGTCGCGATGATTCCTAAAGGAATCATCGCGACAAAAACCGCTACCGACGCGCAAAGGGTGAATGTCTGGAAACTCACTTTGACCATGAGTAGCTACAAGCCGGACTGCACTGCGCGGAACACTGCACAGAGACCGACCCGCCCACAGTGGTAGAAATGGGCGATGTATCAGGAAACAGCGTCGCCTTTTCGCCGGGACCGTCTGAAAAGTAAAGACCTTGCAGTAATGATGACACGGTGATCAGAACGGCCAAAAACAAAGCTATGCGTGCTGGTCCGTGATTTTGGACCTTACGGCTTTCAGCCCGTAAGGTCCAAAATCATTAATCAGAACGCGCGTGACTACGCCCATGGGTGATTCATTTAACTGAAAAGAAACACGAAGAAAGGTCGTGAAATCAACAAAAGTAAATTACATGATAACACATTGGGAAAAGATATATGAAAAGACAACATATTAACTCATTCAGTCCGACGCACGTATATCCCAAATTTTGGAGGCGTCATCTAAGGACTATGCACCTGTTGCAGGAGACGGATCGACCATGATAATTAAAGGGCAGTGCAGTGCTAGATTAGCTTGGCGCCGACAGGCGCCAAGCGTATCTGGCACTACCATTGAATTATCATGGTCGAACCATCTCATGTTGTAGTGCGTCAGTAGCTGAATGGGTTAAGAGAACCGTGCGTCACTGTTGATGAAACAGATCAGAAGATTGCCAAGACGCAAATATTGCCTAACAAGCATGTCAGATGTGAGGAAATAGCAAGACAGAAAAACACGCTTTAACTCATTCTACCCCAACACCGAAATCCCCAAATTTTGACGTTGTTCTCTGAAGACTGCGTTGCAGTGGAGGACACAGATCGACCATGACAGTTCAAGGGTGATGACAGAATAGCTTGGCGCCCATAGGCGCCAAGCTATTCTGGCATCACCCTTGAACTGTCATGGTCGATCCTTATCTTGCTGTGGTGTGTCTGGGGTAGAATGGGTTAAGGAAACTGTCACGAGACAGAAAAGCACGCTTCAGGGAACTGTCACAAGACAGAAAAACACGTTTTAGGGAACTGTCACAAGACAGAAAAACACGCTTTAGGAAACTGTCATGACATAAAAAACACGCTTTAGGGAACTGTCACAAGACAGAAAAAATCACTTTCTAGGAAATTGTCAAAAGACAGAAAAACACACTTTCGGAAACTTCACGAGACAGAAATACACGCTTTTAGGAAACTGTCACAAGACAGAAAAACACGCTTTAGGAAACTGTCACAAGACAGAAAAACACACTTTAAAAAACGTTCATAAGGAAAAAAAAACACGCTTTAGGAAACTGTCACAAGACACAAAAACACGCTTAGGAAACTGTCTTGTTTTTCCTTAGCGTGGTTGTCTCTTCGTAGGTTAGTTTTTTAATTTCGTTCACTCCCTAGTTACTTACACTGAACCTTGATCTCCAGCGGTGCTGTAGCTCTGTTGCCAAGCCCGTTGTCCGCGAAGCATGTGTAGAAGCGAGGCTTGTCCCGTTTGAAGTTGGTCATGGATAACACGCCATTCAGAGAATCCACCTTCACCGTGCCAGCGTACCTACGTTTACAGTATAGGATTATTTCTTCTGCGTGGTGTTAGTGGCAATCTCCAATTCAAATTCAAATTAACCCTTTGCGTGTCGGCAGCGAGTTTTGTCGCAATGATTCCTACAGGAATCATCGCGACACAAACCGCTAGCGACACGCAAAAGGTTAAAAATACTGATAGTCCTTTTCAAAATACGTCATATTATGTCTTCACGTTATTCGCAGTAAGAAGAAAACATTGACACGTATCACATGTTCAGAATTTTCTACATCACGTTCAATTTGTTGAATTTTTTATATATTTTGATTTGTGTGCTGTGTTTTTTACTCTTTGTACCATAAAGCCGAAATCCCCAAATTTGTTTCCGTTGTCCTCTGAACACTGCATTGCAGTGCAGGACACAGATCGACCATAACAGTTCAAGTGAGATGCTAGAATAGCTTGGCGCCTTAGGCGCCAAGCTATTCTGGCATCACCCTTTAACCATTATGGGCGATCTGTGCTTTGCTGTGGTGTGTCAGGGGTAGAATGAGTTAACATCACAATCAGATTAAAACCATACACAGTAGACTAACGTCGACTATCAAGGATGATTTCTCACCACGTATACTTGCAAGCGGGTTTACATTGAGATGAACAGGTGACAATGACGTCATCGCCTTCCTTGACGTTGAGGACGGGACCTGCCGGATCCAGTATGATAGTGTCTCGAGGTCCGTCTGTACAGACAAGACTTGATTTGAAAAGACATTTCTGAGACAACCTGAGAAGCAGACGAATAGATGGGCACACGGGCTGGGCACCAGGCGGAAAAACACATTGGCCTCTTATTGCGCTCCTTTATGTTCCTGTTTTCTCAGATGCCATTATTGGTATATCTGCGATGGGGGAACAGTCTTCTAATGGGCACTAGTATAGTCAAAGGGGGCAACCCACATGTTCATGCAGCCACCGGGAGTGGCAATAGTAATGGGGGCTGCATGCACAAGGGGGTTAACCCATTTAACACCGACGAACCACAGCAGGAAATGGGTCGACCATGATAATTCAAGGGTAGAGCCAGATTAGCTTGGCGCCTGTGGCGCCAAGCTAATCTGGCACTACCCTTGAATAATCATGGTCGATCCATCTCCCGTAACTGGGACATAGTCGTTAAGTGACACCGTAGGGACAAATGGGTTAATTATTTTTAAAGTTACGTTGTAATATAATTACTTACATTCAACGCTCACAACAACAGGCTGCGACACCTTGGACCCAACCTTGTTGGACGCCTCGCAAGTGTAAGAACCTCCCTCCGACTCCGCGGCTCTTTGAACAGACAGCTTGCCTCCCGACGACGCGACAGGCGTGCGGTCGCGAAACCAGGCGTAACTGCAGGGAGGGTCACAGTTAGCGGAACAGCGAAGGGAGAAGGGACTGTCGGTTTGAACAGTGACGTTATTGGCAGGGTCGAGAATCACACCGTCCACAGGGCCGTCTGTGTAAACAACGAAATTAAGTCCCCTTCCGAATGTAAAATAATATTACTTTAAAGGGACCTACTCCGGGAAGAATACGGGCTAACGGAATGCAATATCTCCATTAAAAATGGATAACAATAGTGTTGGACAAAATGGTTAAGTTAAATTATGAAGTGTGAATGGTCGTAAAATGAAAGATTTGTCTGCTCTTCTTCTCCTCTGTATGCACGTGAGTTCGTTTCGTTATGCTCAAATGGTATCGGTGAATCTCTGACACAAGTACTGTATGATTATATTTTTGCGCAAAACTTGAGTTAATATCAATAATCTGACAACTTATAAATCTTGAATACTTTGCTGATCTGTGATTTTGGACCTAACGGCTTAAGCCCTAAGGTCCAAAATCACAGATCAGCCCACACGACAGACCTTTGAGGTCAAAGTGTAGACGGGTTCTTTGGTCTATGTTCATTCTGTAAATATTTCAATACAAAAAGTGAACATGATAATATTGAAACTTACGCATAACGTCCACTTGAATGAGCCTAGACCCTTGAATGCCAACGCTGTTGAGGGCATAACACACGTATGGCCCGTCAAGATCACGTGTCGAATTCGGCAGGGACAAGATTCCGTTGTCAGCCTTCACCCGATTGGACGCGTAGTACCACGTGTAGGTGCAGGGAGGGGAACAAAGCGCCGAGCACTTCAGTCGGAGTTCTTTCCCTTCTGTAACGCTGTAAATGTCTCCTTCCGGTTCTATCCTGACAGTGTTGCCAGGCCCCGCTGTTGAATAAACAATCAAATGAATAATTAAGAATGCATCAATAAAAATGGAAAGTGAACTGCAGAAATGTCGAAGTCAGCACACAGTAACACATACACAAAACGAAACGATTTACAATGATCATTATATTTATTATCGGCAGAAGAAACAGCAAGAGTAAATGACTTTTTAAAAAAGACTTTTTTAACCCATTCAACCCTGACGCACTACAGCAGGAGATGGGTCGACCATGATAATTCAAGGGTAAGGCCAGATTAGCTTGTGCGCCTGTCGGCGCCCAAGCTAATCTGGCACTGCCCTTGAATTATCATGGCCAATCCATCTCCTGCAACATGTACATAGTCGTTAGATGACGCCTCCAAACTTTGGGTAATACGTGCGCCGGGCTGAATGAGTTAATGTCAAACAAAAATACCCAGAAACTTACTCTGCACAACCACTGACACCGCTGCCACCGACTCCAAGCCGATACCGTTTCGAGCTATACATCGGTAATTCCCGGCATTCTCCGGCCCAACGGAAACCAAGGAGAGGCCGCCATTGGTGGAGTTGATGATCCTGTTGCCTAGATACCAGGTGTAGGTGCACATGGGATTACAGTCGGCAGAACACGAGATGAAGATGGAGTTGCCCTCATTCAGAACTTGATTGGCATCTGCAGGGAACAGTTCCACCGTGTTGCCTGGTCCATCTGTGGACAATAGATAGATTCAACTAATGAGTGCCGATATACTTCCTGCAACATCCGGACTAAACAACTCTGAAGAGCACCTATTTCCTATTACGTAGTCTAAGGCAGACTTGGTGAGCTTTGTCTGACAGATATTCTGTTCAGTCCCCTTCCGAGCTTCAAGTATTTACGCTTTACAGACACGCATATCCCCTGTCTGGCACTGGCCCTACCTCCCCCCCCCCCCACCCCCTTCTCATCCCAACGAGCAACCAGTGAACATAAATGCAGGAATGAAAAAAAAAATGAAGAATGAAATGTTAAGGACAGGTCTGGTGTCGCCCAACCACATCTTAACTCATTCAGCCGCGAAACAACACAGCATGACATGGATAGAGCATGATAGTTCAAGGGTGGTGCCAAAATAGCTTGCCGCCCATAGGCGCCAAGATGTTCTGGCACCACCCATACAGTCCTTCACAAAGACAAAATTTGGGGATTTCGGTCCTGTGCTAATTTTGGCAAGATTTCGGTCGTAAAACTTTCAGCAGGCTAGGAGAGCAAACTATCCCCCACCTCATGTAGTAAAACTGTTGCCGCAAAAGTTTAATGCGAAAAGAAAACAGAAAATAGAGGTTGAAAACCATTTAAATTAGAAACGTCGTGTCTCATGTTTCTAACTTAAAGGGTTTTCAACCTCTATTTTCTGTTTTCCTCACCCTCACCTCAGTTTGGTTTGTTTTGGTCCCTACATGGTTACTTCCCTTGTAACTTATCAGGCCCACGACAAATTAGCCAGTTTCTTTATAGGGATTACCGCGGCGCAGTTGCCCACGACGGGGACAAGGTACAACAAATATTATGCCACTCAGTATGTCCAGAATATGAGTGTTAAAGTCCCCTTTTGCCTAAGAGAAATACCAGAAATATCGTATAATGCTCTACTATTTCAACAACAGGCTAACTGAAGCGGAAAGGATGGGATGAGAGAAAAAAGGAAAAAAACAGAAACAAACAACACTAAACCAAGATAAATGTAGACTTACACTGGACATCGACTTTCAGCTGCTTGGTTCCTTGGTTGCCATACCCGTTGTCCGCCACACACGTGTACAGTCCTTTGTCGTCCCTGCTGATTTTCACCAGCGACAGTTGTCCCCCTTGCGTCGTCAAATCTTCCGTGTTGTACCGCCAGGTGTAGCGGCAGGCGGGGGAACAGTCGGCAGAGCATTTGACAAGCAGGTCATTCCCCTCGGTGACTACCTGGCGGTTGGCGGGTGGAGTGAAGGTGATTGTACTGCCAGGACCCGCTGAAAGGTGAAAAGAATTGACACTGCAATGCAAATTTTCACTCCTTCACTGCCGAGAGAAATTGAACACCTTAGTTATTTAGTTAGTTAGTTAGTTATTGAGGTTTAACCCCGAGCAGGCGACAAAAGACATCTCACGGCAGTAAGGGTTAAAGTTCTTAAAACATGATGCAAATATATTTTAAAAAATATTCGTAGCTATAAGATCACACAGGTCAATTGTACATGGCTACAGACTTTGAAAGTTCATAAGAACAGTCCGATTTATATAGAATATAGAGTTTACATTTTGTAAAAACAAACTGGCTTCCTTTAGAAAGCTGAAGATATTGTCCAGGGTAACGTCCCGAAACAAAACCTTGAAAGAGGTTGTTGTATAGTGTTTACCGACTTATATCGATTAGGTCAGCATATGATGTCAAAAAGTGAATCACCGTGTGTGACATAAGTATGACCAATGTGAAGACGAACAAGGACAGTCTCCTCACGGCGGCTGCCGCGACGATGAGGTAGACTGTCGGACACATTAGGAAGAGGTTCCCGGAGCTTGTTCGCCTCTTCCTTGTCCCACTCAGTCTGTCATTCACGAACCAATTGCAAGAGGTATAGATCCTCATGAGCCCCCGCAGTTGCGGAGGCTCATGAGGATGTATGCCTCTTGCTGAAACTGGAAATTGATAGATAATGTGCAGCTTTACTTTCATTGACCCTTTGGCTGTCGGTAGCGGTGTTTGTCGCAATGATTCCTGCAGGAAGGGTGAGCAGCTCTTACTATTTGGCCTGATAGATTACTCTGGATCAGCGCACACCAAAGCGAATGCGAGCACCATAGCTGGGCACGCACAGAGAGGCCATTAAACATGATTGTGTCAATGATTAGACTAGTTGTTGATTTTTGACACGGTACTGGAAAGTTCCAGAAAAAGACATGGGTTATAGGCTTGACCTGATGCATCCATTTTAGGGATGTAAATGATTGTCTTGTTCTATTTCTGCGTATTTTTCTGTGGGCTGGCGATTGGGCGCCTGATAGGCGGGGACAAGGGATCTAACTGTTGGTCTGTCCAGTGCTGGTATGTGTAAGTTTTACCAGAGCTAGCCTCACCTATCTGGTTTGTGGGTACTGTGAAGTTCGTACAACCACGATGCCAACAGTTTACAATGGTAACTAACACGGATTAAAGTTGAAGAAGACTAAGGGTCTAAGTGTCTTGGAAAGTCCCTTGTACCAAGCTAATCATGAAATGCCTGTGCGCTACTAGAATCACATATTTTCCAGCTGACGCGACATGCACTTGAAGAGGCTGAGTTGTGCCTCAAAGTCACATTTCCCAAGAATCAACGTGTTAGTGAAGTGTCATTTTTTCCCACGTTTTTATGGTACAAATGTTTAACTCATTCGCAAAGAGCCACATCCGGATACTCGGCATGAAGTCGAAATTCCTACATGTCATGTAGGAATTTCGACTTCATTGTATATGTGAGAGTGAGCAAAATGACGACTAATAGACAGACCATGATATTTCAATGGTGGTGCAAGAATAGCTTGGCGCCTCCAGACGCCAAGCTATTCTGGCACCTTTGAACTGTCATGGTCGACAAATCGTCCTTTTTAGTGTATTACGACCAGATGGGTCGGAAGCGCCCGGCAGCGCTGACACTACTCATAAATGGTCGATCGCAATTCTGTCGCCGCGTATGAACGAGACGCCGCTACTATCGGCACTTACTCTGAATATCAATGTCAACATTGATTACGCTGGCACTGCCCACTCCGTTCTTCGCCTGACAGGAGTAGGACCCAGCCTGACTGAGTGTAGCGGACGGCGAGTACAGCACGCCGTCTGTAGAGTTGGTGACCTGAGCCCCGAGGAACCAGGTGTAGTTACAGGGGGGATTACAGTCGGCGGAACACTTGATGTTGAAAGGAGACTTCTCCAGGTAGGTGTGGCTCCCTCCTTCAGGGAACAGCTTGATGGAGTTTTCTGGCCCGTCTGTGAAAAAAAAAGCAATAAATGAATCAATGAATCAATCAATGAAACAATAAAAGAGGTAATGAATAAATCAACGAATGAATCAATGAATGAATCAATCAATCGATGAAACAATGAATAAAAGAATCAATGAATAAATCAATGAATGAATCAATCAATGAATCAATCAATGAACCGACGGAAGGGCAGATGGACCGAACTGCAAAGAGCTTTATCGCCGCTTTCGCCCGATAATGAGATGGTAAACTTTGAACGGTTGACTGTGCAAAAGTATAAAAACATAAAACGGCGATATATTGCCGTTTAATATAAGTTATTGGTCGCGGGGGATTTGCTATACGGACCCTGGTAGGCCTGAGGGAGGTCAAAAGAACTATTGTACCCCGAAGGCCTGAGGGATACAATGGTTCCTTTGACCTCCCGAAAGCCTACAAGGGTCCGTGCAGCAAGCCTCTGCTACCAATAACGTATTTGTTTTCATTCCTCCAATGTTTTCGTAAAATAAATCAAGAAGAAATCTTCCGACCTGGATCACGCCAGACATGACTGACGACAAAGGAATATAGATTTATCCATAATAGAATTATGACGTAATCTAAAATCTTTCATGACGTTGCCGTCTCTAGTAGAGTGCCTGTTGTTTCGAACAACAAGTAACATTGTACTTTAGACCGTTTTGGTGATCTTTCATAGAACAAAACTGGCACCTAAGACGCGTCAGAAAGAGGGCTACAAAAGGTCGGCCATTTGTCGCTACAAGGATTTTTGTATCCCGGTCACATGGTACGGTTTGCGCTAAAAGTTTTGGTCGTGTGACGTAGGGATGAAAATGTTTTTTTAAAAATATTTTTGTAAAGGTTTGCCATTAAAACTTATATCATAAGAAAACAGAGAATATCACTACGTTACGATTCGTAATGTTATCACTAGTTACGATTCGTAATGTTATCACTACGTTACAATTCATAATGTAGGGAATTCTGTGTTTTCAAATAAGATAAGGATATCTGGCAAACTTTTGAACCGTTTATTAAATAATTTGAAGTGTACATATTATTGGCGAAAATCCTACGGGAATCATCGCGACAAAAACGGATACCGACACGCAGAGTTTTAATACTTACACAGGACTTGCACCGTGAGCGGTTTAGACGCCTGACTGTCCTCGTTGTTGGACGCAAAACAGATGTAACTTCCGGCCTGATTGCGGTCTGTCACCGGAAACTCCAGTATCGCCCCCTGGGCGATCGGAGTAGACCCCTTGCGCCACGTGTACGTGCAAGCGGGAGAGCACTCCGCTATACACTCCACTTTGAGTCTTCTCCCCTCGGTGATGACCATGACGTCTTCAGGCGGGTTGAATCTGATAGTTGTCCCGGGCCCAGCTGTGAAAATAAGTGTTTGTCTATGTAATATTAATAGGACTTTCATATTTCTTGATCGAAATCAGTCTCTCGCCTACTCCTCAGATATCGCAAAGATATTTAAATTAGAATGTGATGGGGAAAAAAAGACAACAACAAACATAACCGGAGTTATTATTTATTTATTTTTTAAATCAGGCAAATAAAGTAGACAGCGCCACTTGACAGTGAGGACGTCCAACAATTCTAAAAGGATCGTTTCGTTCGATCTTTGCGATTACTGTCGCATGCGTCCTATGACGTGAGACACACAACAGAACAGAAACACTACGCTCCATGCCGTAAGGTCCAAATGCACAGACCAGCACATAGTATGTTTCGAGCATTTCCCAAAATCTCCCCTCTGACGTTGAGGTTGACGTTGCGATCACAGTCGCATGCGTCCTATGACGTAAGACACACAACAGAACAGAAACACCACGCTCGAGCAGACTGTGTGCTGGTCTGTGATTTTGGACCTTACGACTCTAGAGCCTTCAGGTCTAAATCACAGATCAGCACACAAGCATTGTTTCGAGCATCCGCCCCCCCCCCCCCCCCAAAAAAAAAAAAAAATAAAATAAATAAATAAATAAATAAATAAATAAATAAATAAAATAAAAAATAGAATAAAATAAAAAATAAATTAATTAATTAATTAATTAAATTATTTATTTATTTATTTATTTATTAAATCTCACCTCTGACGTTAATGCTGACGATTCTTGACGCCGGAGACCCTATCCCGTTGGTGGCCACGCACTTGTACTCCCCGCTGGCGTCAGTAGTGACGTTCTTGAGGTCAAGCTCGCCGTCCACGGCGTTCAAGGTCAGGCCGCTCCTGTACCAGGTGTAGGTGCACTCCGGGTTGCACGTGGCCCAGCACTTCAAGGACACAGTGCTCCCGCGGACTGGGTACAGCTGCTGTTCGTCCGGGAACATCCTCACAGCTCTCGGGCCGTCTGTGCAGTTAAAAATTCGTGGAAGGAGTAGTCGTTTGTAGGGTACGGTAAAATTCATATCATGTTCGGCGTGCTTTAACTTATTCAGCCCGACGCACGTATTTCCCAAATTTGGGAAGCGTACTCTAACGACTCTGCACCTGTTGCGGGAGATGGATCGACCATGATAATTCATGGGTAGTGCCAGATTAGCTTGGCGCCGACAGGCGCCAAGCTAATCTGGCACTATCCTTGAATTATCATGTCGATCCATCTCCTGCTGTAGTGCGACAGGGCTGAATGGGTTAAGGTACTGACAGTTTCAAAGGGCAGCATGCAGCAAAAAGAAGCTGCGATGTCTCACAAGGATGTAGATATATTGCAATTGATGTTACATCACTTTTTCACTTTTCCCCAGCGGTAAAGGGGGAAACCAACTCAAGCCAGTGAACCCCATTGTGCAAGCAGCCACCGGTACTGCTAACATTACCGATGGCACCATGAACAAAGGGGGGGGGGGGTTAACCTCTTCTATGCCTTTGGACGCAGAGTATGTTCTTGAAATCATTGTAAGATCACCGTTCAGACCTCCAGCTGTCGAAGGAACGTGATCATAACGTGGCTTCAGCAGGAGGCATAGATCTTCATGAGCCCCCGCAAATGCGGGGGCTCATGAGGATCTACGCCTCTTGCACTTGGGTAGTTGAACTCTTTTTCCGTAGTAGACAAAAAAAATGTAAGTACTCTTAACCACAATGTGCATGACGTACTGCGTGCACAATCTGGTTAACGCGTTCAGTGCCGAGAAAATTTTGAACACCACCCAACTGCAAGAAGTATAGATCCTCATGAGCCCCCGCAGGTGCGGGGGCTCATGAGGATCCATACCTCTTGCTGACGCCACTTTGAATCCAGGTTCCTTGGACAGCTAAGGACAGTTTGGTGTTGAACCGACGAAGACTGCAGAAGCACGCAAAGTACTCACATTGCACGTCGACAGTAATCTGCCTGGAACTTGGCTGCTTCACAACGTTGTCCGCGACACACGTGTAGATGCCCGCCTGGTCTCTCGGAACTCCTGGTAAGCTCAGCGCCGCTGCTGTGGAAACCTCGTTGGTACCGCGCAGCCATTTGTAGGTGCAAGCGGGTTTGCAATCGGCGACGCAAGTGACCGTCAGTGTGGAATTCTCTTGCACCGGGTGCGAAGGCCTGTTGGGGTCAAAGATTATGCTGTTTCCGGGGCCATCTAGAAGAGCAGTGATGTAATTGGAAAGGTTAATGGCAATGACCATTAAGGTTCTCGTCATCGTAATCGTCGTCCTCGGTGTCGTTGCAATCGTCGCGGATCGCATTCACCGTCGTTATTCTTCATCACCACAACCACCACAGCAACCGCCAACATCATCACAACAACCACCACCACCATCATCATCAGATCATCAACCTTATCATCTATGACCACCACACTCATCAATACATTTTGTACAAGCATGGCTTTCTCTTTTTTGTTGTTGTTGAGAAAACAATGGCAAGTTTTCCCTTTTAGCTCCAAGGTCCCATTTGTCAAATTTTGGAGGTGTTGAGTAATGAATATGTAGCAGTTGTAGGAGATGGATTGATCATGATAATTGAAGGGTAGTGCCAGATGAGCTTGGAGCCTTCAGGCGCCAAGCTCATCTGGCACTACCCTTCAATTATCATGATTAACCGATCTCCTGCTGCATGGTCCCGGGGCTAAAAGGGTTAACATGTACTTTTTTTAACCCTCTGGCTGTCGGTAGCGGACAGAAACCTTTACCGACAGCCAACAAGTTTAATGATAAGCAGGTTTGCCAATGTTAAACGTGTTTTAAACGCCATTTGCAGGTAGGAACCATACATTTGATTTGAACGTAAACAGAAGTGAAAAGACAGTCTATAACTCAACGGACAGAGAAAAAAAGGTCCCTGAATTCCGCCAAGTGTGGGTGCGAGTCAGTTATCATCAAGCTGTCGTGAGAGATATCTGGCACATATCAAACCCGCTGCGACCGTATTTCCTCCCCTCCTTTTTTGCTCCTGCGACTTCCTGCCTGACCAAAAGCTTTTCGAGTTTTTCAGTTCACGGATAGTACGACTGTGTCTTCACTTATACCGTGTATACACTATTTAGTTATAACCATTTTTACACTTTATTATCACTAGGCTGTTGTTTTCTCTCTCTCTTAATAAAGTTTCATTTCATCTCTCTTTCTCTCTCTAAGAATGTTGTAGTTTAGCAAGGACAAACACGAAAAGAGGCCTGTGCGCCTATTGTTTCTCAAAAAAATGCGCTAACCAGTACACGCATTAAAAATTCTAGAGTTCATTTGTTTTTAAATAAAGTTGATGCGAATTTTCAATGATTTCACACAAGTTAACCTTATTTTGCGCACGCAGTCAAGGAGATAAGGGACAAAAAGGAAAGTGAGAAACGGGACGGCTGCGTCTGCCGTCCGCTGTAATATAAACAATTCCGCGATAACGCGGATGCTAAGGAGCTCGTGGGGCCATGTGTTTTTGGAGCTGTAGCGACTACCTCAGTTCAGAGTAATCTCCGAGCGGTTCAAGATATAACTGAAGAAAGCAGAGCGGGTGTTGAGTAAGCGACACTAACCCCTGTCTCTCTTCTGGGGAGCCGGGGAGCTCAGGCGGTGGAGCGTTCCACTCTCGTCCGAAAGGTCGTGGGTTGGAACCCAGCTGGGTGTCAAAATTTGTTCAGGACCTCTTTTCGGTGCGGCGTCTTTGAAATCACCTTCGTGGTGGACAAAAGACGTTATGCCCTGAACGTTTTCTGTCTATCTTCTTTTTCTGTGCTATGCCAATCTCTGTCGTTAGTTGCTTGCGTCGTTTCCTACCTACTACTTATCTTAACTCATTGAGCCCGACGCACGTATTTCCCAAATTTTGGAGGCGTCATCTAACGACTATGCACCTGTTGCAGGAGATGGATCGACCATGATAATTCAAGGGTAGTGCCAGATTAGTTTGGCGCCGACAGGCGCCAAGCTAATCTGGCACTACCCTTGAATTATCATGGTCGATCCATCTCCTTCTGTAGTGCGTCAGGGCTGAATGGGTTAACCCTTTCTGTTGTCGGCTGCGCTCTTTGTCAGGTGATTCCTTCAAAGCACAAAGAGCGCTGCCGACAGACCAAGTGTTACCTGCTATCGGTCATGCTTTTTTCCTCTTCCCCGCTTCACTGTCATTAGATGCATATTGCGATTTTGAAATCATTGTAAATTCGACGTCACAGATCCTCAGCCAGGTTAAGGAACATGGACACAAAGCGGTTTCGCCAAGAGGCATAGATCCTCATGAGCCCCCGCAACTGCGGGGGCTCATGAGGATCTATACCTCTTGCAGATGGGTGGTTTTAGGTTATTTTTCTCAGCAGGGAAGGGGTTATGTTTTGCCAGTAGCGTTGACCGAGTTCGTGGTTTCTGTCACATAGTGATTCAAATGTCATTTCGTCATCTTCGAAAGCTTCGCCACAATTTATGGAATGCCCATTTGCTGAGGTATGACGGCTGACACCGGGGTCCGGACTGATAATTGCAACTGTGAAGTGACTGTTAAAATGTATACGTCGATACCAATGGACCATTACTACTCTAGGATTGGCAATAAAACTGCAACTGCTCTCGACAGATACTAAACGTAGTACCTTGGTAACGAAGTTGCAAACAGTAGGTCGCATTATTTAAAAAAAAAATAACATAAAATTTAAAAAGGGCGCTGGTCTGGGATTGTGGGCCTTAGGCCAAAAGCCGTAAAGTCCGAAAGCAAGCACAAGAACACATTTTCGAAGATGACACGTATTACTAACAATCCCACTCGCCCACCCCCTGCGCGCACATACGCACACACAACCACCACCAACCCTTCTTACCTCAGGGGCGGATCGGGGGGTGGGGGGGGGGGTCCAGACCTCCCCTCCCAAAATTCTTTAAAATGGTATAACAAAGTATCTTTTGGGGTGCTTGGACTCGCCCCCCCCCCTCCCCCTCCTCCCCCGTCGTCGTTTGATATTTTGGCGAGTGGTGAGAGTCTCAGCACACATGCGCCTTCCCCCCGCCCCGCCCCGCCCCCCCCCCCAACCCCCCGATTTCTGATTTTTCGGCCACTGGAAGAGCAAGGTCTAGAGTCGGGGAGGCTGAAGGTCCCAAACCAAAAGATTGGAACACCCCTCCCCCTCCCCCAAACCTCGAGGTAACTTATCCGCCCCTGCATATCAACATTTGAGAAACATACACAATGGGGCAAGAAATATTCTAGCTGGACGCACAAGTTCGTATACGCCCCGCAACTATCGAAGATGTAGGAAAATGAATCTATTCCTCCGGCAGTCAGGCACTGTTCCCTGTGAAGTCAACACGTGTGTGCCGGTCTGTGATTTTGGACCTTACGTCTTTCAGCCGTAAGTTCCAAAACCACAGGCCAGCACACAAACTGCGTACAACCGGTGTCACGAGGTGAAACTATTTTATATATTTAGCCCAGACGCACTACAGCAGGAGATGGATCGACCATGACAATTCAAGGGTTGTGTCAGATTAGCTTGGCGCTAAGGCGCCAAGCTAATCTGGCACTACCCTTGAATAATCATAGTTGATCCGTCTTCTGCAACTGGTACGTTGTCGTTAGTTGACAGCTACAAATTGACGGAATTCGCGGCTTAGGGTTAAATAGGCTTAGCAATAGCCCACCATGACATCCAAACAAAAAAGGTGACCGCCAAGCGCTTGAAAATGCAAACAGGAATTCTAGCAAAGAAAATTGTATAAACCGTGTTGTAATTGCTATTTCAAGCGTGTTTCTTCTCCCTTTGTCGGGATTCACTTCACGCCATGACATGCTTTGTCTCAAGGCCCTAAATGCGACGATAAAAGTAACATTACGGAACCAGTCAAATTTTTATAGTCTCCACCTGACGTCAAAGAGAAGTAAAAGGTTTATTTCCTGTTTCGCCCACTGGGTCACATTAGGGGTGGAGATAGCCGCACAAACCTTTGCCGTATCCTAGCAACAGGCTTTATACAACTAGCAACTAGCAAGGCGTACACAGAACGGTTGAGTGATTTTCTATTTAGCTCTGTAACAAATAGCCTCAGTTGAATTATTTTTTCATGGATACCTCCAGTGCATTTGATTTAAGCGACAACATAAAATGTTCGAGAAATATTTGATCAGCCCGATATAGTTTTTGGATCAATTTTACGTTGCGACTGGGGCAGAAGACACATTCTACAGGCAAAACCAAATGTTTAAAAATGCACATTACAAGAATGGAAATCCCCAGTCAAAGTAATATTATTGCCTGTGAGATAACAATGCTTGCAATGTGTATTTTTCTCCTGTCTCTAAAATGAAATTTTAACCGTCGACTATTTTTCGCTTTAGACCACACACATAGAAATGGGAAAAATGGAAATCCAACAACTGTTAGTTATGCTGATAAACTTGGAAAGCTGATAACTACAAATTACGAAGTCTCTAAGGGGTAATATCGGGAGAGATGGGCGGTCCGTGGCGCAGTGGTTAAGGCGCCTGCCACCAATGCTAAAGGTGCGAGGTTCGATTACGGGTTCCGGCGTCGGATTTTTCTCCTCTAGTAAGTGTCACCATTAATTCGGACGGACCGTCGGGGGTTCTTTCTCCGGGTACTCCGGCTCTTCCTCCCCCACGACTTTGGTATTAGTTTCAGCCCACTTAATCAAATTTCAAATACAAACGATTTTAAATTTCCGAAAACTACAGTAGCTCGCTTGAGCTTGCCCTTAGCACCACGTGAATGTTCTGTGTTTATGTACAGTGTGTGAGTGAATGCGCGTGATTCACGTGAGCGTGCTTGTTGGGTTCAGTTCGCGGCGGCGCTTTGAGCCGATTTTCAATTGGGATAAAGCGCCTATTTAATGCGCTTAGTATTATTATTATTATTATTATTATTATTATTATTATTACTTTCTGTGCGGTTAAATTCTGGTCTATAGGACTAAAGTAAGTACTGAGGAGATTTTTTTTTAATTAAAAATTTTCTTCTTTTTTTTTTCATCATAAGAAAGATATAGACATACTGCAGGCTAAAGACCGGCTTGTCAAATTCTGACCCTGTAAGAAATTAAAACACGAGACTGCACGTCTTGCGGACTGTACATTGTGAACGACTAACTCAAGAGCCGGCAAGTACGTAAATAATATAAGAAATATACAACCACAACAAAAACAGCACAGTTACAGATTTAACCCATTCAACCCCGACGCACTACAGCAGGAGATGCTTCGAGCATGATAATACAAGGGTAGTGCCAGATTAGCTTGGCGCCGTCAGGCGCCAAGCTAATCTGGCACTACCCTTGTATTATCATGGTTGATCCGTCTCCTGCAGACCAAGTACACAGTGGGCCTCCCTTGCAGTCCCATCTGTTAAAATGCCTTAGTCTTAGTCTGTCCCAGTCATCCACTAATTTTTCAATCCCCCAAACAACACTACCGTCCACTTGTTGCACATTTGCATGCACAAAATCCCCCCCCCCAAAAAAAAAAAATCAAATAAGGACATCACCAGACTTAGTTCCTGGCTATCAACATGATTCTGTTCCAAGCCTACATCCAAGCGCAGCCAAAACTGGTACACACCTCGAATCACCATCCACTTGGCAACTCAAACTAGGACAAAAAGAGTCCGCTGGTTAAGCCAAGACTGGTATGAATCAAAGCACCAAACATGTCTCTTCTCATCTATCAAGAGATTTTAAGCAAATTCCAACATACTGCCTCTGTACAAAATGCCAAAGAAGGCAGAAGTTTTTTTTTTTTTTAAACACCGGTCCCCTTACTGCCTCAACTGCCTCATTTAAATATGTAACATTACCTGCAACTGGTACATGGTCATTGAGGCACATCCAGCATTCGGGAAATGCTGTCGTGGCGTTAAATGGACTAAGAAAGAACGTAGCAGCAAAACAATCCTAGGTGCTGAGCTGTGATAGTTGAGCTAACTGCCTACAACCTCTAGGCATAGACCGGGGCAGTTCAAACAATCAATAAAACTTCTACTCACACTGCACATCAAGGGACACGTCTTTCGTTCCGTTCCCAACGAGGTTAGACGCTTGACAAGTGTAGACACCATCCATCCCACGAATGACTCCATTGAGAGTCAGGATGCCATTGAAAGAGTCGAGTTCTTCCGCCCCCTTCAGCCATTTGTAAGTGCACACGGGAGAGCAGTCCGCGGAGCACGTCAAGACAACAGAATTACCCTGCCTGACATTGATAGGCCCCGGAGGTGAAATGGTGACCTTCCCGCTCGGACCAGCTGAAAAACACAAAATTGAAATGATGCAAGATAAAGTCGTCTGCTCACTAAAGAAAACTTTTTTTAAAATTTGAAGCTTGTGGCGAAGTTTAATTTGAAGACGCCTTGCGATCTGAGTCACTAAAAACAGTAGGTTGAACTTGACAAACTTGACAACAACAAGAAAACAAAAAAATAAAAAAAATAAAAATGAAAATAAAAATTCAAGAATACGTATACATATAATGTGTGTCGTAAAACTAATGAACAGAACAATTAAAAACAGGAGGGAAAAGAACGGATCGTCGAGTAGACCAAACGTCGGAAGTCACACACGGTTAAGTGATCCATAATTCAGAGGCAAGTAAGTCAATAAAAAGACCGCCGTTAAGTCCAAAATCACAAACCGGTGCAGGACACGGTAGTCAGCCTACTTTCTGTCAACGTTACCGGTGACTGATGTTTCTGACCGGAGTCCCAATCCCACCTGAACAAGGTGATTTATGCAAGTGCTGATCAATGATTTTAGACCTTATGGTTGAAAGGCGTAAGGTCCAAAATCACAGACCAGAACATATAACCATCATCATCATCAATTCATTTTTTGGTGTTTGTCAACACAATCTTCCGCATGAAGGAACATGATAGTTCAAGGATGGTGCCAGAATAGCTTGGCGCCCATAGGCGCCAAGCTATTAAGCTCGATCTGTCTCTACAAATCTAATACAGTCCTTCAGAGGGCAACTTCAAAATTTGGGTAAATAGGTCCTGGGGTAGAATTGTTAAGAGATATTCTGACACCCCCTTCGTTTCATTGGGCCTGAATCCTCCCTGGTAGCAGAGACCAATTTTTACATCGGCTTATGCGCTAAACACTCAATAAACTGCCTACTGATCCAAAGAGTTTGTGATTGTAAGTGCAACATGCCGCATGCTGTAAGAGAGAGAGAGAGAGCTGTTTATGATTAATGTGCTTCCGCATACGTTTCGTATGGGGATATTGCATTTGGACTGACTGATATAGTATCTTATGGGTGGTATGATGGTCCGCAACATTTTGGGTCGGAATGTCCTCTGTAAATCAAATATCAGCGACATAATCACAATCTTGATTAGCACTGATCATATTTCCCTCGGAACATTACATACAACAAAATTAATCACATTGTTTTGAGATGATATGTTTGCCATTAGCTCCTCACATATGACCGCGTATTGCGCCATCGGGGCAACAAGCAAAGAATGTAAACAGATGACAGCGCTAATTATTTGAAAGCATCAGCATATTGTCTTCCCGCAAAGTACACATTATTTTCAGTCATTTATTGTGAGTTATCTCCAACAAAGTATTCTCAATATTATTATATTAAAATGTGACTCCAGGCGGTCAGATTTATTGAAGCAAAGTTTCTAATGTGGATGGTGTAGACAGAAGGTCCCCGAAAATAAAACTGCAAATGGCAGAAAGTCGACTGTCGGTGACATCGGTACAAACATAGCTACGGACGAATGTCTCCATCCTCCGGTGGCACAAGTTTGATATGGACGTAATGTATTCATCCCATACTCATTTTGATATACCTAGATCTTTGTTACTCAGAAGAAAATTACTATCTCGTAAACGGCTGATTGTCTTTGAAGGGCATCTGCTGGACAATTAGTCAATGTTGTCAAGTGACAAGATGTAAAAATAGCATCACATGGAAAAAAAGGATAATGTAACCGGTGACGCAAATGATCTTTTGAAATATTACAAGTAGCCATGATGTTATTATAAAAGTGATGTCATTGTTAATTGACCAAAGATTCATGTCGATGATAATGTCATAGATGATGTAAATTATATCAAGCCACTGTACTTACTATAGATATTTACGGTGATGGATTTCCTGGCAGGAGTACCGACTTTGTTGTCTGCAACACAGGTATAGGCTCCAGCACTGGTCTTCACCACATTCGAAAGCTGCAAAGTCCCGGCGCCTGGCAAAGTCCTGCCAGTTTTGTCCTCCCACCGGAAGCTACAGGCTGGATCACAGGTGGCGCCACAAACCACTGTCAGGTTGTCGCCGGCAGAGAGCGTGTAAGTGAGGTCTGGCGGCTGTAAAGTGATTCCGCTGCTGACTGCAAAATGATTTTTTTTTTGGTAAAAGATGAAATCATCGGAGCCATTGTTTTCGTTGACATTATCAGGAGCATCACCATCATCAAATCAGCAACGAATTATCGTTCAAAAAGAAGGGGAGCTGGGTATAAGCTTAAGCGTTAGAGAGAGTAGTAGAGTAAAAAAGAAAATAAAATAAAAGACCAGTAGGCACCTCTCTCTCTCTCTCTCTCTCTCTCTCTCTCTCTCTCTCTCTCTCTCTCTCTCTCTCTCTCTCTCTCTCTCTCTCTCTCTCTCTCTCTCTCTCTCTCTCTCTCTCTCTCTCTCTCTCTCTCTCTCTCTCTTCACTATAATATTTGTTATTCCTCCCTCTATTTTCATTTTGCATTAATGTTATTTATTATTATATTGATTTACTTACCTACATTGTAGTTAAAATCTGCTAACCACTGCGGCCTTGCAAATACAAACGTAATTGATTCAGTGTCCTGGTCATTCTATAAGCCTGTGGCTTGTTTTGATCTGATGGAAATGTTATATATCCTTTCATGCATTTTGCAAAGCAATAAACTATTTGAACCAAGTGGTAGAGAGCTCTACGCTCGTTTGAAAGGTCGCGGTCTGCGGTCGAAGTTTGTTCAGATTCGTATCTTTAAAACCACCTTTGTGACAGACAAAAGACGTTAAGCCCTAAACGTTGAACTCATTCAAAACGTGCCGCCTCCGGATACGCGGGTTATGCCGCGTATCCGGAGGCGGCACGTCTTGAGTGAGTTAATGTTAACAAAAAGTTCCGAACAATCCGTGTATAGTACATGATTCGCACTATGTACATTACATATCTCTGTTCTTTTTTGTCCTTTCTCAAACTTCATATTAAAATCCTTTACCTTTCACAAAGGTATAATTTAGATGCCAAACTAAAAACAGAATTACAAGCATGCGAATACAAACAATAGTAAGTGAAAACGAAAATTGTAAAAATGAGTAAAAAGTACATACACTGGACTATCAGGTCAAACTTGGCGTTGGTCTCTCCGTGGGGGTTGGTCGCCAGGCACTTATAAATCCCAGAGTCCTCCGGGTCAGCCTGACCCAGACTCAGCGTTGCCGAGGAAACCAGGGCATTGGCGGAGTCGTCCTTCACCCAGCGGAAGGAGCAGGCGGGCTTACAGTCGGCCGAGCACGTCACAGCGGGCAAAAGCGTGCCGGTCGCAACGGTAAAGGTGGACTGGGGTGGAACTAAAGAGACTGTTTCTGGCCCATCTGCAGAATTAATATATATATATATATATATATATATATATATATATATATATATATATATATATATATATATATATATATATATATATATATATATATATATATGGTTATTTTTTCTAGTCAAGTTATTTAGTTAGTTATTTAGTTAGTTAGTTAGTTAGTTAGTTAGTTAGTTAGTTAGTTAGTTAGTTAGTTAGTTAGCTAGCTAGCTAGCTAGTTACAAGCACTTACACCCCTTCACTGTTAGTGGACGAATGCTGTGTTTCTGAAATCTCGGTTGGTGCAGCGCCAAAGAACCCAGTCGTCCAAGAAAAAATAGCTACACACAGTTGAGTCAGCAAGAGGCATAGATCCTCATGAGGCCCCGCAACTGCGGGGGCTCATGAGGATCTATGCCTCTTGCACTTGTATGTTGCTCACTTTTTTCCTAACAGTGAAAGGGGTTAGTGACTTTTACAGCTTAACTCATTCAGCCCCGACACACCACAATAAGAGATGGATCGAGCATGATAGTTCAAGGGTGGTGCCAGAATAGCTTGGCGCCTATAGGCGCCAAGCTATTCTGGCACCACCCTTGAACTATCATGCTTGATCTGTCTCTAGAAGTATAATACAGTCCTTCAGTGGGCAACTTCAAAATCTGGGGATTTTGGTCCTGGGGTAAGAATGCGTTAAAGATCCGTCTATAAAGACGGTCTGTCGAGTTAAATGACTTGCTCTTTTTTTCTCTCTCTTTTAAAAAAAAAAAACAACAAATAATATGTGAAACAATAATAATAATAATAATAATAATAATAATGAAATGTACGAGTATCTTCTTCTTCTAATTATTATTATTAATGTTATAATAATAAAGTTATTATTATTATTATTATTATTTTTTATTATTATTATAACTGTCGCTATTATCATCGGTAATTATCTCTACTGTGACTCATTAGTGAGGTTACATTTATGTCAAACGCCTTCTCCCAACAGCGAAGTCAGGACGGATAACCAGAGAGTACCAGAAGCATGGACAACATTCCGAACATCCCCAAGAGGCGGAGATCCTCATGAGAAATGGCTCATGAGGATCTATGCCTCTTGAAAATGTTTGCAGAGTTGTTTTGCTTATGTTGCAAGCTGGTTATCCGCGTCTGATTTCACTCTCAATTAAGTTAACTCATTCGCGGTCAGCCGCATCCGAATGCGCGGCATAAGCCGCGCATCCGGATGCGGCTGGCCGCGAATGAGATAATTAAAGTCGACATCACTCACACAGCACTGAGATGGAGAAGGTTGTTCTGGACTCGCCAAGTTTGTTGATGGCCCGACATGTGTAGGATCCATCAAACTCCTTTTTTGCGGTGCCAAGGGACAGAGCTGCTGTAGAGTCTACTATATTAGATTCGTCTCCCTTGAACCACTCGTACCGGCATTCCGGGTTGCAGTTAGCCGAACACGTGATATTAGGTATGACGTCTTTTCCGTTCACGGCGGTGTATCGAGTGGTTGTTGGAGCGAGGGCGATCCTCTCAGGGCGGACTTGAAAACAGACGAGAAGAAATTCAACGGATTATTATATGTGCTGATGTGTAAATTTGGACCTCATGGCTTACCTTACGCAAGGTTAAAATCACAGATCAGTACACAGATCAGCGTTACTCTGCAAGTGCTTGAAATAATCAGCTAACATTGCATAAATGAAACGCTTTCCATAATACACGCACTGCACAACGAAGAATACTGCCAGTTTGAGCGAACTGTCACTGACAAAACAGACTACCGAGTTGGGCAGCCAGGCAGCCGCCAGCCAACCCACAAACCAATCGACGGTTTCCGGAAACCAGAAGTAGGTCAAAATTACACGTGTTTCGACAAAAAAGAAATGGATTAAAAGCCCGGACAAACACGCGATATCGCATGTTTGTCCGGGCTTTAAATCCACTTTTTTCGTCGAAACACGTGCAATTTTGACGCATTTTAGATTTCCGAACAACGTCTGTTAACCCGATACAACTGGATGAACACGTTTGCCACACAAGGAAAAACTGAAACAGGAGTACTTACATTAATCTGACTTCCACAATGCAGGAAATTAGAAAGTCTATTGGAACTTATAGGCCGTTTGACATCGGACCGCGCAACGTTTTTCCCAGCTAGCTCGGCAAAAAAAAACATTTTTCTGTACCACTTTAAAAACAAATATCATTTAGTGCCAATTGACCTAACATGGAATATTTTTTACTGAACTCCTATGATTTGTCGATTTTGCTGTACAGTCGTGCAACTTTTGATGAAAAGACAAAGAGAAGCCATTTTCGATACCCTAAATAGAGCCTCGGCAGATTTCAATATCGAGGTCAAGCATGCAGGCTTCATGTATGTCTGCACTGTTTTATGTTTGAAATCTTG
Organism: Semisulcospira habei; assembly: GCA_036245525.1. Classification (NCBI taxonomy): domain Eukaryota; kingdom Metazoa; phylum Mollusca; class Gastropoda; family Semisulcospiridae; genus Semisulcospira; species Semisulcospira habei. Next base: position 39,875,651 of record BTPG01000003.1, read on the forward strand.
GCTAATTTATGTGAAAATTGATCTTTTTTATAGTGGGCTTAATAATATATCTGGGGCAATTTTAGGGATGTAGAATCAGGCATTTCATAAACAAATTCCCAATTGTTACGACTTTACAGCAAAACTGGCGCACTGTTCAAGTTCCTTAACCCTTATCATTCGGAATACACCAGTGTGTGAAATACGTTTGACTAAAATAGTCCAAGGGTAGTGCCAGAATAGCTTGGCGCCTCTAGGCGCCAAGCTATTCTGGCACTACCCTTGAACTAAAGCCACTGGTCTATATCTTTATCTGTAAGTACTATAATGTGGCTTGCGTATGGCAGCATACAAATTTGAAGCTTTTAGCCTCAGTATGATATGGGTTAAAAGCAAATCGTATTAGGACAACTGGCACTGAATGATATTTGTTCTAAGATTGGTATAGAACAGAGGTTCTTTCTTTTCCGGAGATATTTGCGGAAAACGTCTTGTTCTCCCGTGTCAAATGACCTATACGTTTAAAATAGTAAAAAAAAAGTGTTGTGGCTGTATACTTTCAGCTATTACTTTCACAGCGTAACAAATTTGAAAATTACAAATAATGTAATCTGTGTTGTCAAAAGTATTTCGATGGCACATTATTTGTTCTTACAGACAAAATAACGTACAATAATATCTGAGTACTTACATTCAACTCTGACTTCAACAGTGGAGCTGATTTGACCAAGAGTGTTTTTAGCAGTGCACGTGTACTTTCCCGTGTCGTCTCGGCTAGCAGCGCCAAGGGACAATGTGTCAGTAGTGGTGATTGGTGGAGAGTTTTCTTTGGTCCACTGAAAAACGTTTTTACCGGCATGAATATACAACCCATTTATTGTTTTCGTTTTGAAAACAGAAAAATATGAGAAATCGGCAAATATGGTAAACTATGGATAAAACAACTGAAACACCACGGAGACAATCTTTGTTTGTTGCTGTATCCGAAATTAGTCATAAAAGAAAAAAATACCAAATTCTGAAAGTGTTGTTATATATAAATTTGTAATATTCAATCTAGATATAAACGAACACACAGTTACTGATTTCCCACTTTCAAAATAATGTCACTCAAAAGGTATGAATTCTATTCACAAATTTCTTCCACTGACGTTTAAAAAAATTCTGTGTCGTTAATCCAGTTTTAACTAGAGACGCAAGAGGCAGAACGTTAGCCGGGACCTTACCGCCTGATAAATAAGTCTGCCTGATTCACACGGGTATAAATGAAGCTAAGAAATATATATGCTCAAGAACCTACGCCTCATAGCCTAACATCTGTCCGATGCAAACGGACATAAAAAAAATCTTTCAGAGGCACGATCCTCATGAGCCCCCGCGAATTCGGGGGCTCATGAGGATCTATGCCTCTTGCATTTGGGTATTGTATACAGTCCTGCGGCATCTGGAAGGTTGAAGTAGGAAAGAGTTTAACCATCTACTAAAATAAATGGTTCATATGCGGAAGTTCTTAATGACCTATGTGTCTTTCCTTGGGATGCTAACTGCTGTGTTTCTGGCTGTGAAGGGGTGAAAGTTAACCGTCGCCAGCCTTACCTGTATGGTGCAGGAAGGGTTGCAGTTGGCGTTGCAGACAATGTCAGGTAAAACCAGGGCCCCTTCTTCTACCTGGTACACTTTAGTGGCTGGTGAAATCAGCTCACGACCCACTGGTTCCTTCGGGGGATCTGGAACAAGTTGGTGAGTCAATACATTGGTAATAAAATAAGGACAAGAAGGAGTGGAGAGTGGAATGAAAAAGAAATTAAGAAGGAAAAAGAGAAAAAGGAGGAAAGAAGGAAGGGATACAACCAACTAACCAACCAACAAACAAACTAAATATCCAACCAACCTGCCAGAGGGTAAGCGAACCTACCATCTAACCAACCAACCAACCAACCAACCAACCAACCAAGCAACCAAACAACCAAGCAACAAAGGAAGCAAGCAAGCAAGCAATCAACTAACTAATCATTCAAGCAGCCAGTCCTTTTGTTCGTCTGTCCGTCACACGACCAATCATCCCACCCATCTACCCACCCATCTATGTATTGGAGGCACTCATTGACACTTTGAGAAACTGACGGACGACTGGCTGGTCGGTGAAGGACGAGTGGCTGGAGGGAAGAACATTCTACACACTGTACGGAAGGGAACTTCAATGTGGCTCATCATGTGGCTCATCACTATCTATCTATCTATCTATCTGTCTGTCTGTCTGTCTGTCTGTCTGTCTGTCTGTCTGTCTGTCTGTCTGTCTGTCTGTCTATCTATCTATCTATCTATCTATCTATCTATCTATCTATCTATCTATCTATCTATATTCCGTAGTCTTGCCGACCGTTGGGGCACCACTGATGACTTGGCAACCAGCTCCCTGCATTCCTCTCTGTTCTCTGCCATTTTTAGCGTATCGCCACGCCTCAGTCCTGTCCACTCAGAGATATTGTCCTCCCATCTTTTCCTCTGTCTTCCTCTCCTTCGTCCTCTTTGCACAGTGCCTTGCAGGATTGTTTTGGCAAGCCCTGCTGAACGCGTGACATGCCCATACCACTTCAGTTTGCGTTTTTTTCATAATGGCTAATAGGTCTTCATAGGGCCCGATAGCTTGCTTCATTCTGCTCCCACTTCCTCGTTCGTGATGTGATCTCTGTATGAAATGCCAAGCAGCCTTCGAAAACATCTCGTTTCAGTGATTTGTATCCTCCTTTCAAGGTCTGCTGTGAGGGTCCATGACTCACAGGCATACAAGAACACTGAGATGACTAAGGAGCGCATCAGTCTGATCTTGGAGCCGAGCGTGATGTTTCTGTCCTTCCATATGGCCTTCATTCTTGTCATTGCTGTTGTTGTCTGCGTAATCCTGGACAGTATTTCTGGTTTTGATCCCTCATCTGTCACAACGGCTCCTAAGTACTTCAATTTATTAACTGTTTCCAGTTTTTGGTTTCCAATCATGACGTCAGTGCCAGTGCCAGTGCCACTGGTGTTTTTTTTGTCATCAGTTTGGTATTCTCTGTACTGATTTCCATCCCATACGCAATGGCTGTACTGTCCAGCTTTTCCACCAGCTGAGCTAGCTCCTTCTCTGTTCCTGCAAGGCCATCAATGTCGTCCGCAAAACGCAAGTTTGTGATTGTTCTGCCTCCAATACTGACAGTTCCTTCATGATCTTTCAGAGCGTCTGTCATGATTCTTTCCAGGAAGATGTTGAAAAGAGTAGGTGAGAGCAAGCAGCCTTGTCTGACTCCGACTGTAGTCCTAAACCAGTTTCCTATTTTGCCGTTGAAGCAGGCTGCTCTAGTCGCCTTGTTGTAAAGGTTTGCTATGACATTGATCAGGTTGGCATTGATGTTGTATAGCTTCATGGTGGACCAAAGGGCTGCATGCCACACCCTGTCAAACGCTTTCTTAAAATCCACAAAGACATGATAGAGGTCTTGCTGGTGCTGGAGGTACCTCTCACATAGAACTCTCAGGTTGAAGATCTGCTCAGTTGTGCTGCGCCCTGGTCTGAAGCCTGCCTGTTCCTCAGCTATGATTTCCTCTGCCTGTGGCTTCAGCCTGTTCAGTAGGATCTTTAACATGACTTTGCTTGGGTGGCATATAAGACTGATCGTGCGATAATTCTGGCATTGATGAAAGTTGCCTTTTTTGGGGAGAGTTATTATAGGTGATTGGGTCCATGGTGTGGGCCAATCCCCTGACTGCCAGATCTTATTGCAGATTGTTAGTAAGGCGCTTATCATGTCTTCTCCCCCTTCTTGGACTAGCTCTGAAGGGATGTTGTCTGCTCCTGCTGCCGTCCCTTTTTTTCAGCGACTTCACTGCAGTCTTTACTTCTTCTCGGAGGATGGGATAGTTGTCATTGTTGGTCACGGGTGGGTTGCCATGTATGCCTGGGTCCCCTGTAGCTCGGTGGTTGTATAAATCTGAGCAGTACTCTGTCCATCTCTTCAGGATGTCTTGGTCTTCCGTAAGACAGTTCCCTTCACTAAATGGCTCATCACACATATCAACAAATACTTCGATGTATGGCACCGTTTAAATCTAAACAATGACAGATTTGATTGATTTCTTTTGATTTAACTCGTTCGCGAGGTGCCGCATACGGATACGCGGCAGAATGCCGCGTATCCGCATGAGGCACGTCTCGAATGATAGTGTTTTTCTACATGATCAATTCATTCATGCACAAATGAGTTTCTCTAAAGCTACGTTTTCATAAGCACGAATCCGATACGAATTCGATCCAAACCCGATGAGATGATGCAAATTTCCTTTAAAAACTTGCGTCATGTTTGTTTGAAGCCGGATGCGAAATCGTTTATCGCATAGGACATATGGAAACACACAAGCATGAAAAGGATTTGCACGATTTTTTTTCTGTTTCGGACCCACTTCGGATTCGGATCGGTTTTGTATCTGATTCGCGTTTATGGGTCGCCACCTTGTGACTTAATACTTTTTTTTTTTAAAGACCTTGACCCACATTGCAACAAAATAAAGACCATGACCCACATTGCACATCCAGCTTGAACGTGATGCTCGTGCTGTCCTTTCCGTTGGACGCCACGCACGTGTACGTTCCGCTGCTGCTCGCCCCGACCCTTCCAAGTCTGATAACGGCGTTGTTCAAGTTCAGACTCTGTCCATTTTTCTGCCACGAGTAGGTGCAGGCTGTGGTACATTCGGCTTGACAGGAGATATCGGGAAGCTGGGTCCCCTCTGGTACGGTGTAGTTGGTTTCTGGAGGGAGGAGCGCGATATTGCCCAAGCGATCTGAAATCGGAGAGAGCCATGAGTGTATTATATTTGAAAGAGGTTGACGTTAGACGGCGTGGTCAAAATGAAAACATATTCCCGACGTTTGGTTTGTGGCGAAAGGCCCAACTAAACTGCAGGGGCCAGTTGCATGAGCGAGCTTGGTGCAGGACTAAGCTCGCTCATGCAACTTACCCCAGGTGAAGTCAACGGTATCTTGTAAAATAATTTAAATAAATACATAATAAATACATAAATAAATAAAGTGTTGTCTTCTTTTCTCTCGTGCTGTACCATCAATGTTTATTTTTACAGTATGGCTACAAACTTTTCTGTGTCAAAAAATAATGCTTCACATTTTATAAACGTTTGCTTACTTCTCGACATTCCGCCACTATCGTCAACAGCAACAACCATATGGCACCCATGCAGCCGTGCCTCACGACACTCATGCGGACAGATCATGATAGTTCAAGGGTGGTGCCAGTACAGCTTGGCGCCTGTAGGCGCCAAGCTATACTGGTGCCACACTTAAGCTACCATGATCGATCGTACATTGTTGTAGTGTGCCAGGGCGCCCAGTTGTACTGTACCACCCTTGAAAACACAGTCGATGTGTCTACCGAATTGTGATCAGGGCTTCCCAGCACAACCCTACGATTTTGATACTTCGATCTCAGATCTCTCTGCGTGTACACTCACATGTTTCTTCTTACAAGTTACTTTCCACAAGGCCAAGTGATATTGGCGCCATCCTTTAACTGTCGAAGTCATGAGGTCTTTTGAACTGTCATTTGGCCTTCAGAGGCCATCTTCCAAATTGCAACCTTAACTCCTTTAGCCCCAAGGTCCCATTTCTCAAATTTTGGAGGTGTAGCCTAACAACTATGTACCAGTTGCAGGAGATGGATTGACCATGAAAGTTCAAGGGTAGTGCCAGATTAGCTTGGCGCCTGAAGGCGCCAAGCTAATCTGGCACTACCCTTGAATTATCATGGTCAATCAATCTCCTGCTGTAGGTACTCGGGGCTAAATGGGTTACTGTTCAACTGTTACGGTGCAAGTTTCCTTCCAGTGTGATAAAATGCAGGCGCTGAGTTATTCCGGCACTATACTCAAACTATCATAGACGTCTGAACTGTCATATGGTGTTCAGAGGACATCATCCAGATCTGAGAGCGTCGAGAGGTCAGAGTAACCTCTGTGCCCTACAGGCCTTCGACTTTCGGGGGGGGGGGGGGGGGTACAATGATTACTTTGACCTCCCTCAGGCCTACGAGGGCCCGTGTGGTAAACCACTGCTACCAATAACATAATTATTTGAAGAGAAGTACCCAACGGAGAAACAAACACGCTTAGTAAAAGACAGCTACAACACAGTTGTGTTGTAACTGTCTTTTCTAAGCGTGTTTCTTTCTCCGTTTTGTTCTTCTGTTCTTTTACTCGCTTGGCACTCAACATTTTTGGTCTGGATTGCAACAACGTATTTGTTTTCATTTCTCCGCTATTTTCGTTCCAGACGTCAATAATTTATAATGTTGGTTGGTTGGTTAGTTCAGAGTTTAACGTCCACGGCATCGAAGTTGTAATGGACGGCCCTGACGGGCGGCTTATGGGGGACAGGGAAATCTATTGCCTATGGAGTGCGACCTAAACACTGATCAACTCAGGCGCACTGCAACTGTGCCACTTTGATTTACCAGGACCTTTCAATGGACATGCTATTGAGCAAGCCCGTCTTTCCCCCTGGATTACGAGTCCAGCTACCGGGATCGGGACGGGGATTCGAACACACGGCCCGGCGATTCCCTTCGCTCTCCTGCACCGACGCTTAACCGCCTGAGCTATTTCAGACTCAACTTATAATGTTACCTTCTCTCTCTCTTGGCTTGACTTCGCGAACGAAGATTTTATAAATGTTACCTTCTACTGTGATAGTAAGAGGAAGATTGGCTTGTCCCGGCACGGTGTTGCTTGCACGGCACACATAGCTTCCTGCGTCCGTCTTCTCTGCGGTGCCTAGTCTTAGCACGGCGCCCTGCAACGTGAAAGTTGTGTTGCCCCAACCGAAAAGGCGACTGTTAAGAACTGTTCTTAATTGGACGAACTTTTGATCGGCAAACCTAGATCGGAGAAGATCGGCGATCTTTTGGTCTGTTTCTTAATTGAGGTTTAACGAACCTAGGCGAACTTCAGCAAACCAGGTTTGCCATGGTTCTCTTTCTTAACTGAAGTGCTTGATTCTGCGTACTTACTGTCTGCGAAGGTGTTCAAAATGGCTGCCGCTATGCCGCTTTGTTTATGTACTCCTTGCAGTAGCGACCCCACAAACAGCATTGAGCCTCCCACAAATCAATTTTAAAAAAATAGGTCTTGTTCTTCGCACGAGTGAAATATCACCGTCCGCCATATTTGTTTGTATCGGTGACTATCTTTTTATCTCCAACGCAGAAGAGGGTAAAAGTTTTGACCAATCAGAGAAAAGGTTCGCCTTGGTTTGCTCAACACGTTGAGCGAACGTTTTCCGACAGCGAACTATGGTTTGCCGAGGTTCGTGAACTACTTCGAACTAGGTTCTTCGTATCTTTAGATCGTCCAATTAAGAACCAACCTGGTTCACCCGAGATCGTGAACTCTAGATCGTCAGAGTTCGCGAACTAAAGTTCGTTTAATTAAGAACATGCTTAAGAGTGTAATCTGCAAAGAAATAACCAACAAAGAAAAAAAAAAGCGCTTAGGAGGACAAGCACAACACAAAGTATCCATCTCGTTAAAAAAAATTGCACAACATCCAAATGCATGAGGCGTAGATCCTCATGAGCCCCCGCAGTAGCGGGGGCTCATGAGGATCTATGCCTCTTGCTGACACCACTTTGAAGCCGTGTTTACGGCACAGCTGGTTGCATTAACGAAGACTGCAGAAACAAAGTTTGCGTCAGCTGGGAAGGAACGGTTCAAAGACATGTGTTGAAAAAGTCCTTTCTAAGTGCATTTCTTTTTCCGCCTATTTCTGTGTGAATTTTTATTGTTTTCTCCATCAGGTTTCTACGTACTATTGTGTGAAAATAAAACCGCCATAGCCTGCCAAGTGTGTAAAATAAAATAGAAAAACACTTCGGAAGAATAAACACAACACGGGTTTTGTGTTGTTTTTTTTTTGAGAAGCGGTTCTTTGCTTTGTTGATTGTTTCTTGTAATCTGTCGTGAAATTTTTTTGTTGTCTCGGAATCTGTGAAACTACCTTGAATTTTATTTTGCAGTGAATAAGAATGAAATAAGGGAATGGTTGCTGGCACGCCCTCGACTGACGCGCAGCCCACACCCCCCACCCCCTCCCCAACCCCTCTCCCTCTCATCCCCATCCCCAAGCTTACCGCGGAGAAGAGATTCTGGTTTTTGAACCAGCTGAAGGAGCAGGCCGGGTTGCAGTCAGCACTACACGTGACGTCCGGTAGTGCCGCATTAGTGGTGACTGTGTACTGGGACTGGTTTGGAGACAAAGCCATGCCCTCTGGTGGCCCTGTAATCAACCAATCAGTCAGTCAGCCAGCCAGCGACACTCGATCCATCGACCTTAACCCCTTGATTACCGAGAAAAACTGAACACCTAAAACAACAACAGCAACAACAACAACAACAAGAGGTATAGATTCCCACGAGCCCCCGCAAATGCGGGGGCTCCTGTGGATCTATGCCTCTTGATGACACCACGTTTTGTCCTCGTTCCTTGGACGACTGAGCATCTTTGACGTAGAGTTGACAATGACTTCTAAAGCACAATGTACGTCCACTGCCCGTGAAGGGGTTAACGAGCATTCCATTCAGCCAGCCATCCACCCATCTATCCCCACCTCCATCTGTCCGCCCATCCAGCCACCTTACTCAACAACCACCCAGCCTACCAACCAGTCAGCATTTATCATTATTTCATTCAGCCCGACGCACGTATTTCGCAAATTTTGGAGGCGACATCTTACGACTATGCACCTGTTGCAGGAGATGGATCGACCATGATAATTCAAGGGTAATGTCAGATTAGCTTGGCGCCTGTCGGCGCCAAGCTAATCTGGCACTACCCTTGAATTATCATGGTCGGCCCATCTCCTTCTGTAGTACGTCAGGGCTGAATGGGTTATAAAGAGAGGGATAAAATCTTATATACTAACACAGTGGGTCCATAACATATTCGTCACTGTCGACCGAAAACAGGTTGGTGAACTCCCCTGTCTCCGTATTCTGCTCTGTAGCCAAACATGAGTACCTCGCTCCCTTTTTCAATCTAGTAATCGAACCGATTCGGAATCGGGACGAAAGAGTGGGAGATCGCAAAGCAAGCCGGCCATTTTCTTTCAAATTGTAGGCGAGCTTCAGCGGGTTGGTGGCCGGAACTGACGTAGACGTGGATCGGCATTCGACTATGACGTCAGTTCCGACAACCACCGGATTGGTCAGAACGTTAAACTGCGCCTTGGTTGGTCGTCCTGTAATAGGAAAAAAAAAGCTCGTTTCAAAGACTCAGCAACATCATATAAAACCCATTCAGCACGTGCCTTTCACGATAATGAACGGGCAAAGATCAATCTAAATATTATTGGGCAACTCATGAGCGGTGTAAGTTTGGTGGCAGTGCCTGGACCAGCCATTAACACCAACTCTTTTGAGCTCGACGCTGAAATAAAATAAAAATCTATAATAACATCTGCTGGTCTGTGATTTTGGAGCTTACGGCTGCAAGTAGTAAGCTCCAAAATCACAGACCAGCACTGACACACATTGAGTCAAATTCGAAGTTTAAAGTCGACGCAGAAAGGGAAATTAATGAAAGAAGTTAACAGAAATGGCCAGCCTTTCTATTTAAAAGGACACAGACATTATAATGAAGGCCTGTGCCTCCTCGATGTGACTCATACCTGCGACCACTAGATTGTTGGTTCCGCATGGCCTGTTCCCGTCGAACTGTGACGAACACTGAAAGACACCGGCGTCTGATTTCTGCACGTTACTGATGGTGAAGGTGATGCGCACGCTGCGGAAACCATCGCTGTTGGTGGCGCCCAACTGTACCCGGTTCCGGAACGCCGCAGATACGCTTGGTGTGCCGAAGATGTCAAGTCTGAAATAAAAATGAGTGACTAAGTATTTTTTTTAATACAGTAACCAATGTGTGTGTGTGTGTGTGTGTGTATGTGTGTGTGTGTGAGTGAGAGAAAGAGAGAGAGAGAGAGAGAGAGAGAGAGAGAGAGAGAGAGAGAGAGAGAGAGAGAGAGAGAGAGAGAGAGAGAGAGAGAGAGAGAGAGAGAGAGAGAGATTCAATGAATGAACGATTCAAAGATTCAATGCAGCCAATGCAGCTTTATTTATTAACGGTTGATCCATTGACATCGTCACAGACATAGCCATTTTTCAAACCTGCCTTAAGAGAGAGAGAGAGAGAGAGAGAGAGAGAGAGAGAGAGAGAGAGAGAGAGAGAGAGAGAGAGAGAGAGAGAGAGAGAGAGAGAGAATGAATGAATGAATGAATGAATGTTACTTTATTTCTCAAGGATGGAAACAATAGGCGCTCAGGCCTCTTTTCGTGTTTGTCCTTGCTAAACTACAACATTAAAGGCAACATTAAAACAATATGTTAACAGCACAAAATAAGCGGCTACACCCACAGGTTACTTGTGTTACATAGTTCCGATACAAGTTCAAAAGTTGCTGAAGATTACACACACACACAGCAAAATGACAGGGTCTTGGTTGGGGGGAGGGGGGGGGGGCGTGCGATGTAAAGTGTGTTTATAGAAAGCGACTGCACACTTATGATACAGCTACTCATGTGTAGGAATTTAGTGAGCAGGCAAAACACAGAGAGAGAGAGAGAGAGAGAGAGAGAGAGAGAGAGAGAGAGAGAGAGAGAGAGAGAGAGAGAGAGAGACAGAGAGACAGAGAGACAGAGAGAGATAGAGAGAGAGAGAGAGACAGAGAGAGATGATGATGATGATGATGATGATGATGATGATGATGATGATCGTGCCGAAGATGTCAAGTCGAAATCACATATGAGTAACAAGGTTGTGTTTTTTTTAACAATAACAAATCAGGAGAGAGAGAGGGGGGGGGGGGGAAGCGATCGAGCGAGCGAGCGAGCGAGACAAACAGACAGACAGACAGACAGGCAGATCATCCTAACGAATAAAGAACGGTCTGAGAAAAGACGGTTGCAACAAAATTAATAAGGGTGTCTCTTTCTTCATTTGGATATTCTCTGTACTTGCTAGGCTTGGGAGTCACCCTTTTTTTGGTGAAATACTCATCGAAATTTCTAGCGCAAAAAACAAAAGAGCAATCACCACACGTTTTCTGTGTTCGTTTGTGCATTCTGACCTTACAACTCTGTACGGACAAACTCCAAAACGACAGACCCAAACACGGTGAAACTCGCACGATAATCTACGGTTCTGATCCGGCCAACCAAAAAGTGCCACCAGAGCTGGATTTGCGCATGCATGTGCAAAAACAAGGACCATGACACATACAAGTGTGTTGGTCTGTGATTTTGGACCTTACGGGCTCTGACGCCGTAAGGTCCAAAATCACAGACCAACACACGGCCTCAAAGAAAGAAGAAGAAGAAGATGATGATGATGATGATGATGATGATGATGATGAAAAAGCTAGATAACGATCATACTCACTCAATGATCTGTTGTCCGGTCCCCGTCAACACAGAACTGCCACCGGTGCTGGAGATACTGAGATCGCTGATGGTCGCTGTCCCCCCTTCAGGAACCACCACGGTCTGACCTTCCACCCCTGCACGTGCAGAAGATCCGGAAACGGTATAGTCGGCGAATGGACGGATTCTAAAACGGTCTAGTTGTGTTAAAGGGCGGTCAAAACAGACCGTCCCAGCAAAGATACACAGAGTTAACTGAACAACGTTACTGGCCATTTTCGTTGCAAGTTTGCGATTTGCTTTCACGAATAAATTATGAAAATTGAGCAAGGACACCAAAACTAAAGTTCAGTGCTATTTACAGGGTTGGCCCATGTTAAGAAAGTGCAACATTTTCTGTTTTGATCAGTTCTTCGGGACATCCCTTGTGCAATCTTTAGCATTGCGCCAAGGCATCACGCAAAATATAGTCGAACTCAACTTTTATTAACACGTCACGTTTTGATTCCACTCATTTAGTACTTTTTTCCATTTTTTTCACTGTAAGCTTTGAAGAAATCACTGTTTTGCTATTAGAACATAAGTCTCATTTTCGTCCTTGCCCGAGTTCCATTTAGAAAACACTTCATCTCCCTCCCTAGACCTATTAGAGTATACTCTACTACTATGAATTACCAACGAGACAAACCTTAAAACACAGGCTGAGTGGCTACTAGGACGGTCTTCAGTTTTCATTGGTCGACGTAAGGTATAAATTAACCCTTTGCGGCTGCCAAGAATTAGCAGCAACACCCAAAATACAAGAGGCATAGATCTTCATGAGCCCCCGCATCCGCGGGGGCTCATAAAGAACTATACCTCTTGATGGACGTTTCTATGTCTATGTAATTCAGACCGACTGGCAATGAATCTGTGATGGTTTCTGAGACATGTCTGCTCCCTGGTAGTGAAGGGTTTAATTCTCGGATAATGTGGACAAATGACCTTTAACAAACCGGTAACTTGTAGTACTAACAGCTCTCGCCATGAAACGTGTGGGGATATCAAAGGAATTGTTGTCAGGCGTATCCAAGGACAAGACAGGGGACATGACTGACGCGCAATAAAAAGTACTCTCTCTTTACTCTTCGCGCTTCCCCGATCACTTCGGTGCCAGTGGGACAATAAACTGGATAAAATGAAAGATGACTCCTCGCGCACTTTAAGAAACCGTGGGGTCATCGAGGTTGTGTAATGAGCACTCCCTCGTCTTTAAATTAAATTTAAGTGACAGGGGACGAAACAAATAAAGCAATGAACGTTAAGGACTCAAAAAGCGTCTCTGGCTTTACAAAAGCGTTTGCTTTCATCTCTACGTCACACGACCAATCCCTTTAGCGCAAGCCGTACCACGTGACCTCGCTACAAAACCCTTATAGAGACTTATGGCGGACTTTTTGTATCCCACTGTGTGACGCGATAGGACCTCGTTTTCGACTCTCGAGTATAAGCTTTGTTCGACTAAAAGAGAAAAACACGCCAAATAACGACGCTTCTTCGCATGGTTCGAAACAGTACGCAAAAACAGAAACTCTGGAGTTGTTTTAAAGGCGGCAGCATCAAGTTTGGAACAATATTTTTCGTCGAAACGCGCGAGACTAAAAATAGAGCAGGCCTTCCCCGGATCGAAAATGGCGCACAAAGGTCACTGTCACGCGATCATCGCTTCAATATCGAATATTAAATTCTGAACTATTATTTTAGTGAACGACATTCGGGAAAAAAAAAACACACGTACTCACTGTAAAATCGCATTTCTCTGACAATATGTAGACAGGGCGCTCGAAAAGCCTTTCCAAAAGCCAAACTAAAATTGACATGCTGCCAGCAAGAGCGGTGTTTGCGCATGACCGTGACCCTTTGCAACTGCAGGGGCTAATTCGGAACATGTATTTAGGTCAACTATAGGAGATGCCACAGACGTTCGAAGCTTGATCAACTTGTCTACTTTTACGAATACAGCGGAGGAATGAAAATAAATACTTTATTGGTAGCCAGGGTTTCCTACGCGGACCCTTGTAGGCTTTCGGGAGGTCAACGTAACCATTGGACCCCGACGGCCGACCTCCCGACGGCAAACCCCTGCTACCATAACTTATATTGTAACTTAAAAGCAAACAACAAACAATCAGACAAATAAACAAAGAGGCAGAAAAATAACAGAGAAAGAAACACAAAAGAATCAGACTACAAAGTCTCTAGTTTAACAAAAGATGTTTGACTTTTGACTCTATAACCAGTTCTATAACTCAGTCCTGAAATATAGGGAAGCTGGGTAGCTCTGATGTTAGAGAGTTCGACTCTCGTTCGAAATTCGCGGGTTCGAGCCTAGCTGGCGTAAAAAATTACTCAGTCCCTTTTTCGTTGCCCTGTCTTTGAAATCACCTTCGTGGTAGACAAAAGACGTTAAACCATAATAGTGTAATGTTTTCATTCAATCCTGAACTAAAAAGTTTAGCATCATTTGTTTCAAAGCTCACTCAAAAGGCAGCTTTTAAAGTCTGCCTACCGATGACGTGTTAGTGTAAATGTGTGTTTTTCGTATGTGTGTGTGTGTTTATGTGTGTGTGTGTGTGTGTGTGTGTGTGTGTGTGTGTGTGTGTGTGTGTGTGTGTGTGTGTGTGTGTGTGTGTGTGTGTGTGTGTGTGTGTGTGTGTGTGTGTGTGTGTGTGTGTGTGTGTGTGTGTGTGTGTGTGTGTGTGTGATTGTGTGTGTTCATGATCGTGTATGTGCACATATACACCAGTGGATTTGTGGCTGTTTGGTTTTGTTCTTTTATTTTGTTAATATTTATTTATTTGTATATTTATGTTTGCATGTTGTGTGTCCATTGTAAAGCGCCTAGAGTCAGACGCAACATGCTCCTACGCCACCGTAGCTAACGCTGTAACTCTCCACCTTCCGTCGTCATGGCAACCATTTTATGGGCCGGGGTATTGTGTGACCTTGGACTGTGCCTTAAACTATCACCGACTGAACGCAAAAGTGCCAACCTAAACTACAAAACCCAGATAAAAAGTGATAACCTATTTGACGTCTTACAAACTCAGCTATACGTGATGCCACCAAGAGGCATAGATCCTCATGAGCCCCCGCCGCAAGCGGCGTGGCTTATGAGGATCTATGCTTTTTTTGTTGTCTCATCTTTACCGACCGAAAGACAAACTAATACCACAAGCAAACTCCGTCTTGGAAACTCAGCTATATGCAACTAGGGGGATACACTATCAGACAGCATGTCCATCGAAAGGTCTTGGTAAATCAAAAGCGACGCAGTTGCAGTGTGCCTAAACTGATCGGTGCTCAGGCCGTACTCCGCAAACATTAGCTGCGCCTGCCCCCCCCCCCCTCCCACCTTTCCCCCTCCCTCATAACCCGCCCGTCAGTACCTTCCATTGTCACTCCAGTGACGTGCACGTTAAATCCCGAACAAGCCAGCCAACCATCACAAAAACTCGGGAGTCTATTCTAACTATGTTTCGTTGTCGTTGAGCTCACAAAGAGTTTAGAGACACAATACATGAAACTACACCCACCACTACGTGAAACTGTAGTAATTTTCACTAGGAGCAAGGTTGGATGTAACCAAAGTCGGATATATCAGAGCACGTTTTCAGAGATTCTGGCCACACTCTTTGTGTGACAAACACTTCTCTTACTACGGGCAGTGGGTAGATCTACAACAACAAATTGATATGTCCCCCGGGGTTCGGTTATTGCCGAACTTTACTGCCGTATATTAACGCTAAAGGGATTCCCTGCACTCCATCGAAGGAAATAAGATATAAATGTAACAAGCAGGAGGCATAGAAATCCTGAAGTGTCAGTTTTGTGTGAGGGCACATGATGATCTGTGCCTCTTGGAAAAAATATAATAATAATAATAATAATAATAATAATAATAATAAAATAATAGTAATAATAATAATAATAATAATAATAATAATAATAATAATAATAATAATAATAAAATAAAATAATAATAATAATAATAATAATAAACAAAAATACTCATCTAAACTCAGTCTTTACAAATCGAATATTAATACGACTAGCAAGAGACATAGATCCTCATGAGACCCCGCAAAGCGGGGTCTCATGAGGATCTATGCCTCTTGCAGATGGACGTCGTTGGCTGAGGGGACCCTAAACTGACCATGACATGGCTGGCGCACCAGGCTGACCCGTATAAAACCCATGGTTGCCAAGGCACACAGCAGTGCCCGTTTGAAAAGCTCGTTTTAATGTTATCCTTTGACCGGACACCGCACCGTAGTGAGTTCGAGCTAGCGCAACACAAATAAAAGAACACGCCAGGGGACGCAAGTGTGGTATGTTGTAATATCCGAAGGTTGTTATAAGCAAAGTGAATTAAAGAGGGAGAGTGTAGCAGGACTTTAGTCGGCCCCCGGTCTTTCTCTGTCTGCGGTCCATCCACCTGGAACACTCTCCCACTCTCTCTCCGTCAGAAACCCTCTCCCTCCTCCTTCCAGTCCGCCCTCAAAACTCACCTCTTTCAACAGTTCTAGCACTCTAATGCCACCACACACCTCACCCCCCAGCTGACTATCGTAACGTATTTGTGGTATGTGAGTCATTGTTAAAAGCGCGCACATGCGTGCATGAGTTGTGAGTGCTCGCTTAGAGTTATAATTATCATAAGATAAGCGCATTATAAATGCCGAAAATTAATAATATTATTTAGGACCTCTGAAAAATGGTTGTTATATATATATATATATATATATATATATATATATATATATATATATATATATATATATATATATATATATATATATATATATATATATATATATATATATATATATATATATATTATAAAGGACTAATATATAATATAAAAGAACACGCCATGGGACGCAATTTCGTATTTATTTTGATTTATCCGAAGGATGTAGAAAGCAAAGTGAACCAAATAGGGAGAGTGCAACAGAACCTCTGAAAAAATGTTTGTTTTATCCGTATTACGTAATCTCGATCTTGGTATAAGCGAAGTTTTCTGTACAAAGCACTGCTCATATTGCCTGCATACAGTAGAATCAGTATTATCCATTCAAAGTTTACGTAGCAAAGTCAGGATGAGGAATTCATTCACCAGGCAAAGCACTAGAGGGAGTTCAAACCAAGTATAATATACAGGCCGGAAGTAAATTTTGGATGTAATAAAGTGCCAAGGTACACCAGCAGTGTTGAGTTGTTTAGTCGCAGTTTGCAAAAGAGAAGTACATTACATGGAAACAGTGTTGTCGGGACCTCTGAAAAGGTGTGTAACATCCGATTTTTTTAAAATTATATTCGAACTTGTACTTCGTGTGCTAAAGCAATCTCCTCTAGTAGGCAATAAAAATAATCTTCTCTTATAGGCAATTTTCTCTAATAGGCAATAAAAAGTAAATATACTGAAGAGCAAAAGAAATGCGACATTTTTGGAATGAGTGTTTCCGATGATCAAAAAATGTCGTATTTCTTTTACTCGTCAGTCTAGTTCTCAGTACCTCCTTTATAAATGTTCTTCGTGTGTCTCACAACAAGGATGCACAAAAAGACTTTCATTAATAAAGAAGTTTAAATGTCGTCAAATGAAAGACTTTTCTGTTCCTCTCATTTATACCCACAGATTCCTTTGTTGCGCACAAGGCGCAGTAGCACACCTCTGTTATGTCTATTATGTTATATATGGATGGCAAAACAACGGTGGAAAAGCCTTAGCTGATGTAAGCTGGCGAATTTTAGCAATGAAAGCTCGCCCTGGCATAAACAGGCAATTTGTAAGACTCTAAACGGTTCTGTGCATGTGTGCATAGGTGGTGCGTCTTCTGTAACAAAACGCTTTGTTCATGTACGAATTAAAATATATGCTATGCTATGCTATTTTAGAAAGGGATCGGGACTTCCAGCTTTCGCTGATTTCGTCCAGGGGGGGGGGGGGGGATGGGGCGGGGGAGGGGGGGGGGAGGGGGTTTATTTTGACTGTTGCTGATGTACGCGCATCGCTTTATTCTATCCTTCATCATGCCTGTCCGCGCCTTGGGCGGTTGGGTCGTTGGGGAGAGCCCGTGCTCCAGTGGGTGTCCGGGTCCCGGTCTCGCTGGGTCGGTGGTGTTGTCTGCCTTCTCTCTCCTTCCTTGTTTGTTTATATGTACTTAACTAGGGGGTGCTCGTTGAGCAGGTGTATTGTGAGTTTGGTGGTGGTGGACCATGTTGTAGGGTCAGGGTTTATGAGGCCTTCTAACGTGAGGGGCGTGTTCAGTCTTTCTGCTATTGTGGCTCTGGTTTTTTCTATATTTTGGCAGTCTAATAGTACGTGCTCCGTAGTGAGTATGTGGCCGCATGTGCATACTATTTGGTTCGGGTGGACTAGGTATCTTTCGCCCCCCCAATCGGACTCTTGTTAGCCGTGATTGGTCTTTCCTCTTGCCTTGAAGAAGGGTGGGTATGTTGTTAAGTACCCTTGTGAGATTTTTCCGTCTACCTCTTTTGGTCTGGTGGAATTCTTGTATCCATAGTTTTTGAAAGGCGGGTCTGAGTGCATTGGACCTCTCGTTAGCTGACAGTGGTAGGTTGAAGAAGGTCGATTCTTGATCGAGGCCTTTCTTCGCTACTCTGTCTGCACTTTCATTGCCTGGGATCCCCACGTGGGAGGGGACCCACATGATTTTGATCGTTTTACCGTGATCTGCGAGTTCTGCTGCTTGTACTCTAATCAGGTATGTTAGGTCTTCTCTGAATGAGTCTAGGTTTTGGATCGCTTGGATTGCTGACAAGCGAGTCCGTCACTATGAGTATGTGTTTGTTTTTCTGTAGGTCACTCTTTATTGCCTTATAAGCTCCTAGGATGGCCGTGAGTTCAGTTGTGAAGACCGCTGAGTGATCTGGTAGCTTTATGGCCCGGTCCGATTTGTTGGGGACGTGGATACCTAGTCCGGTTGCGTGGGTGGTTGGGTCATGGGACCCGTCTGTATAGATGAGTGCGTAGTTTTTGTATGTAGTGGGTTTTTTTAATGTCAAACTCCATTTTCATTTTGGGCCCGTCTACTGTTTTATGATACTTAGTTAGGTCCAGATCTACTTCTATTTGTGGGAGTCTCCATGGTGGTGCCTTTATTTGTATGATCGGTGTTCTGTTTGGTAGTTTTAGGTTTATAGAGGCTTCGATTTCCTGGACTACGGTTTTTATTTGTGGTGTTTGGTTGCGTTTGCCTCTGGTTTTGTGGTCTGTGGTGAGAGTGAATTTGGCCGGGTGGTCTTCTGGCATACATACTGTTTTATAATATAGGTTAGCCGCTCTTTCCTTTATTATGAGCGTTATGGGTTTTTGCCCACTCTCTGCCAGTACAAGCAGGTTTGGGGTGTGTCTGGGGACCCCCAGGGCCACTTTCAAGGCGTCCGCTTGTACTGACATCAGCTTTTTGGTTTGACTTTTGTTTAGGTTGGTAAGTAGTGGGGCTGCGTAGAGTAGTCTGGACTTAAAATATATAATAATACATAGTTTTTATATAGCGCCCTTCCCCACGAACAGCAAGCTCGGAGCGCTTTACAGCACATTAAAAAGGAGAAAAATTAGGACGCACTCACTCTTTAAATAAACATCTGCTCGCACCATGTAGGCGCATTCCTAACACGAAACACACACACACACACACACACACACACACACACACACACACACACACACACACACACACACACACACACACACACACACACACAGCCTATCTACATGGGAAAACAACCAACATATATATAAGTAAGCAGATAAACAAGTAAGTTTATAGCTGCAGTCGACGAGGCACGATAAAATAATAATAATAATAATAATAATAATAATAATAATAATAATAATAATAATAATAATAATAATAATAATAATAATAATAATAATAATAATAAACCCTGTTACAGATACATATATAGCCTGAAATATTAGCCTTAGACAAAACGCCTTTAAGTTTTAAAGCCCAGTTTCCCAACAACGGTTTTACGAGGATTAACGGGCATTATATTTTCGATTCATGGGACAGACCCGCCAGTCCTCAACTGTCACGCGAAGCCATCCCCTGTCACGACTTTTCTCCCGAGCGCCCGCCGAGCTCAACGCAATGAGGACGGGCCCGGCGTTTATGTCCGTAGTGTGGTCGTAACCTGTGCCGAGCTATGATTTTGGACATTACAGCCTGCGGCCGTAAGGTCCAAAAATCACAGACCGGCGTACATAGTTCGAGAGAGGTTTGTCGTTGCTTAGCCAGAAGAGGCTGAAAAAGGCCGAAAAATGATTTACAGTATTCAGTTTAAAGAAGAATTCAGCTTGAAACATCATCCAGAGCCACCTTTTGGATGGTGTTTGCAATTGAATCTATCTTGCTGGCCAGCGACATGATCAACAACAACAACATATAATGATGATGATGATGATGATGATGATGATGATGATGATGATGATGATGATGATAATGATGATGATGATGATGATGATGATTATGATTATAATAATAATAATAATAATAATAATATGACTAATAACAATAAATGAGATTAGAAAATATGAGTGTTGAACACGTTACTGTTCTTCTTTCTCTCTTTAGGTTTTCTGGTAACAAACAAACAAACAAACAATTAACTCATTCAGCCCGACGGCCATATTTCCCAAATTTCGGAGGCGTCATCTAATGATTATGCACCAGTTGCAGGAGATGGATCGTTACAAAGCTCACTTAAAGACTTTTCTTTTTTGTCGGGCATTTAACACTTAGCTCATATTTAGCTAACTGTTGACTGATTGCCACTTATTCTGATCCCAGAGGAAGTGAATGTAAGGTGTTGGGAAGGGATGGGGTGGTTTAAAGTAGTGTATAATTGTGCGTTTGTGTCTGAGAGAAAGGGTGTGCCATTGTGCAATTGGAGTAAGTCCAGTGTTTTCCTGGAGAACAGCGCTATACAAGAACTATGTATTATTATTTATTATCGACCATGATAATTCAAGGGCAGTGCAGTGTAATCTGGCACTACCCTTGAATTATCATGGTCGACCCATATCCTGCTGTAGTGCGTCAGGGCTGAATGGGTTAAACCAATCAACAGACAAACAGAACCAAGAAGTACCAGACAGCTATAAAAAAAAAGAGACACGCAACAAAGTTAACTATAATTTCGTTGCTAATATTGAGGGTCCTATGACGCAAGAACAGTTTGCATGTACTCCACGTGATCCGCAAACAGTACAGGAAATGTATATTTTGCAAATTCAGTTCCCAAACACCTATACTATAGTCAAAAACCAACCAACAAACAAACAAACAAACAAACAAACAAACATAGGGGATGAATTTTTTTTATACTTATATAACTATTTGAAGATCGTTTTAAGCAAAGTATATAACGTAGAAAAAGTCAAGACCCTTCGACAAACGCGTGCTGGTCGGTGACCTTGGACCTCACGGTTCAAAAACGCAGGGTTCATATTAACGGAAAAACACACGTAGATACATCGTTGACCTTCTTTCGGTTTTATTATTAGGCGATCGGTCAGGCACCACAAGTGTTTGCAGTTTGTGTTTTTATTTATTTAATTTTTACCTTAAAAGGTGAAGCCCGCAAGATCCAGAATCAAACACCAACCCACATATACACATCGCTTAACTCATTCTGACCGCGACACACCACAGCAAGATATGACTAGACCATGATAGTTCAAGGGTGGTGGCAGAATAGCTTGGCGCTTATAGGCGCCAAGCTATTCTGCTACCACCCTTGAACTATCATGGTCGATATGTCTCCTGAATTCGCAGTCCTCAGAGGATAACTCCAAATTGTGGGTAGTTACTACATCGGGCATAATGAATTAAAATAGAGAGTCGAGAGTACTATATGTTTCTTAGACCTTTGACATTATCAAAATCACAAAACATCACACTAAGTTCATAATAATATAAACCTTTTCTTTCTTCGTTGTCCTTGTTCGACACATTCGAAAATTGCGTAAATACAAATTATGTAGTCACTAGTATGACGTAAGATGAAATGTCTGCTCACCATTTACAAGTAACACCAAGATTCCCAAGAACACAGCTGCGAACGCCCTGCTTCCCTGCATCATGCTTGTTTCATGATAACAACTGTTGAAAAAAAACAAACACGTCTATTCGATTCCTGGATCTTTGAAAAGACTAGCCAAGAGCACACACCCCACCGATTATGAGGATAAGTTTAAGGACACCAAATATCTATCCGTTTAAGGATACCAAAACTCGTTCACTGAAATGAGCTACGTTTCTATGGTATCAATCACTCGTACGTGACAATACGATCTACCCCTCGCTGATCTCGTAACTTCGCGGTCGCCCAATCGGAAGCGTCGTCCAAAGGCTCGGGTTGCAAACGTCACCGGGGTGACCATAAATTATGACGATGCTGGTGGAATCACGATTGTTCACCGCACGAGGCAGAAACCACGTCACTGGAGCGAAAGGAACAGAACAGGAACACGCCGACACGTAAACAAGGCTGGAGAAAGGCCGGATACCGAGCCAGTGGGCAATAAGTCCTCGAGCGAATGTCGCCTGCAGCTGGCCCGTGCGCGGGTCAGCTTCGGGCGACGTTTGCCCGGGGACATTTTGCGCACTTGGCAACGGCTAAAACAAGCAACAGTGGGAGAAGTGAATTCTGGTTTATTCACGCCTCTGTCATAATCTGCGCCAAGGTTTGAGAATTTGGACCTTGGGGGTGGGAGACGTAGGTCCAAAGTCACAGACTAACACATACAAAAAAACAGTCTCAGCCGAATTTCATTTTTGGTACGAGTTCAGAAGTTTATAGGTTATAAATTTGTTGTAAGGACCACAGTTTGTGCCAATGAAATGTTTGTAAAAATAACTGATAGAAGAAAGGAAAGAAGGAAAGAAGGAAAGACAGAAAGAAAGAAAGAAAAAAAAAAAAAAAAAGAAAGAAAGAAGGAAAGAAAGAAAGAAAGAAAGAAAACACAGAACACTAACCAACCAACCATAAATAAATAAATAAATAACGTACTACATGTAAATATGGTCGATAGGTGCATTATTTCTTTTGTTTTAATTTACTTCAATGTAATTTACCATTTACCTATTTTCTTTCTTTTTGATAATATTTATTTATTTTTTTTACTTATTTATATGTATGCCTTTATTCATTTATCTATTTTGCTTACTAATTTTCTTGTATTATTTATTTATTTTTTTCGTTTATTTGTAAACAGTTTCCTAAAATACATTTACAGATCAATTTATTGGCGGGGGGAGGCGGGGGAAAGGCGGGGGGGGGGGGGGGGGGACGGGGCTGAATAAGAAAAGAAATATTTGGGTCGCGGTTTTGCTTACACTTGCTTATTTACAGAAATCCAGAAACAAAGAAACAATGCTGTAACAGATCCAAGAAAAACACGTGGTTACTTTGAGCAGTACTAAATACATTGACTAAATCCACTTTGGTATCAGTTTCAGCCAACTTAATAAAATTTCAAATACAAAACGATTTTCAAATACCGTCAGTAGCTCGCTTGAGCTTGCCCTTAGCACCACGTGAATCTTCTGTGTTTACGTACAGTGTGTGAGTGAATGCGTGTGATTCACGTGAGCGTGCTTGTTGGGTTCAGTTCGCGGCTACATTCTGCGCATTGAGTTATATTATAAATATGAGAAATGCGCCATATAAATGCTATGCATTATTATTACTAAATTCTATTCATAACAACATTTTAATCTGAACACTAAGAACATCAGTGAAAGACCGACACCTATAGCTCCACTTGAACTTTGCAAGAAAACTTTGGCAGATCTTAAAACTCGCCCGTTTACTACTTCGATTATGCGCAGAAAAGCCACCCTCAGAAAATCGCTCTTCCCGTTACAACACAATTGTCATCGCGCTATTGTCGGCGAGCGTTGGCATCTACCTGGTCCTGCTGCTGAGGGGAAGATGACCGAACCCCTTGCTGCGCAAGCACAGTAAAGCTAGCGGTTATGGATCTTTCATGACTGACGCAGACATGCCGGGATGGGACGGGGGAAAAATCGACTACTGACCACGCCCTTCCCAAATTAGGTGAGGGGGCACTCTGCCCTCTGAAGGCGAAAGACAGCGTCGATTTAGTGAGTGGAAAGAGAAAATTTCATTCTATTACAATGAAAATGTCGCTTTTCACAAAAATGAACTTACCGTCTCAAGTTTTGCTATCACTGTATTGCAATGAAAATATCCATTTTCACTAAACCGGAATACTGTCTCTCTCCGTTAACCGCCGTGAGATGGCCTTAGTCGCCTACTCGGCGTTAAACCCCAATAAATAAATAACTCTTTCCGTTAATTCATCAGTTCAGCCCCGACACACCACAGCAAGACATGGATCGAGTATGATAGTTCAAGGGTGGTGCCAGCATAGCTTGGCGCCCATAGGCGCCAAACTATTCTGGCACCACCCTTGAACTATCATGCTCGATCTGTCTCTGGAATTGTAATACAGTCCTTCACAGCGCAACACAAAAGTTACAGTGGGGATTTCGGTCCTGGCGTAGAATTTGTTAAAGCACGACAAGGAAAAATTCACTTTTCCGCAAAATGGACTTTATTGACTTTTACGTGCATAGAACAGCGCGCGCACCTTGCGATAGTGGACTGCTTGAGGGTGTGTGAATTTTGGACCTGACAGGCTAATGTGAGCTCGTGTGTCATTTTGGACGTTATAGACGAGTGTGTGCTGGTCTGTGATTTTGGACCTTACGGCTTTCAACCGTAAGGTCCAAAATGACAGACCTGCACACACTTGGCGAGAAATTTCAGCCATAAGTAACACATCAGAACATAGTATGACTTTCAGCCGTAAGGTCTCAAAACCGCAAGGCAAACATTCACGGCCGAACAGTGTTTATATTGAGGGTGCTTTAGTGAGAAGGGACAGTCGTGGTTACTATAAACAAAATCGCCGTGAGACGAGAGTATTGATATAATCGGCGACGGAAACGTAAAGTGTACGTTGTAAAACAAAAACTAAACGAAACAAAGCAAAACGGCATAGAAACTGAAATAAGCTAAAACAAACCAACCAAACAAGACCAAACAACCAACAACAACAACAACAATAACAAAACAAAAAGCGAAAACACACACACACACACACACACACACACACACACACACACACACACACACACACACATACACACACACAATAAAATAAAAATAAACAACCAAACAATGAAGCCATGTAGATAACGTAGAGAGAAAGAGAACACAACAACGATTTCATGCAGATGGAACTTTCGCTGGCAGTGAATTTCATAACTGACACGGAACCCAGCCCGCAAAGGCCAACCGGCATGCTGACGTCGACCGCCATTTGGCCATCGCACGGCGCAAAGGCCATCGACTGACGTGCCGACGTCGGCACAATGGCCTTTTGCTCATTGGGCGGAATGCGCTATCACTGCCGCGGTGTGATATCAGAATCAATTTTTTTCTCTCCCGCCAAACTTCAGGCAATGCCCTTATCTGCTGTCCCGTATAAACGTATCACGCTAAACATAACATGAAAGAAAGATGAAAGATGCGTGAGTTGACTTGCCACATGCACTTAGCAACGGCCACAGCTTTGATCGGCTCACACTACTACAGTACCTAAAAATGATGAACCTACCCTACTGGCACCTGTCCCTGTGGCGCAATCGGTTAGCGCGTTCGGCTGTTAACCGAAAGGTTGGTGGTTCGAGCCCACCCGGGGACGAATATTTTTTTTTCCCAAACATAGAACCATATATAATAATAATGTATATTTTTAAGGCGCATACAATATATCTAATTATATATTCCCTAACATACACACTCACGCAACAAGATATACACCAAAAACAAGAATAACAGCAAGTACAAACCAACAAAAATGCTCACACACAAAAAGACACACGTAACCATAAAAACCAATAGATGCAACAAACGGTGAATGCACTCTTAACGGAATAAATGCGTCTTGAATGACTGCCGAAAACTATTGGCTGACTCAACATATATGAGGGGCTGTGGGATTTACTTCCAAAGAAATTGTCTTTGGTATGAGAAAGACCTCTCGCCAAAAGACTTAGTTCTCACAGTCGGAAAGCGTAATAGTTAATGTCTGCTGAGGAACGGAGCTGTCTTGAGGGCGTGTACACTAATGAAGAAGCTCAGAAAGCTAGATAGGGCCAGTCAGTAGAAGGAGACAGACAGGTATGACAGAACTTTGTATTGTACTCTGTAGGCAACCAATGGAGTGAATGCAGGATAGGTGTGATGTGGTCTGACTTCTTTGCCTTGTTTTGTGTGAGAAGATGCCGGATGGTGCTAATGCGACGCAGTTCAATATCTACAGGTATTCAAAACATGTCGTGTTAGTGACAGACTGTCAATTTGTCACACTTGATTACACAACAAACGTTATTTTTAATTGGTCAGTTAAATATTTTAATTAATTTTTTGCTATTTAGTATCAGGCAATGTCCTTATCTGTTGCCCCGTATAAACGTATTAAGCTAAACGTAACACAAAAGAAAGATGAAAGCGTGACATGCGATATGCAGTTCAGATCCAAACACTAACTATACTTCCAGTTATTGAATTTATCCCATAATCACATGTCTCTGTGGCGCAATCGGTTAGCGCGTTCGGCTGTTAACCGAAAGGTTGGTGGTTCAAGCCCACCCAGGGACGTTTACTTTTCCCCAACATAGACACTTACAATTGTCACACTTGATTAACACAACAAACACTACTTTTAACTGGATATTTATTAAAATTTATTTCCTATTTATTAATTTTAATTTTTGGTCAACAAACGAACACGTTGATCTACGTCACACTGCGTCCAGAATGAAAGATAAGTAGCAACTGCTTTGTTCTTTGTATGTCCTTTTAGCCCCAACGCCCTACAGCAGAAGATGGATCGACCATGATAATTCAAGGGTCGTGCCAGATTAGCTGGTGATTGATGGCACAAAGCTAATCTGGTACTACCCTTGATCTATGTCCTTTATTACCCCAAAGCCAGACAGCAGAAGATGGATCGACTATGATAATTCAAGGGTAGTGCCAGATTAGCTTGGCGCCTGATGGCGCCAAGCTAATCTGGCACTGCCCTTGAACTATCATGATCGATCCATTTCTGCAGCTGGTACAAAGACATTAGGTGCCACCTACAGAATTGGGCCATGGGGTTAAATGTTCTGTAAAAAAAATCCATTCCAGGGGCGGATCAGTTACCTCGGGGGGAGGACTGCGGTGGGGGGGGGGGGGGCGGGGGGAAGGGGGGGCGGGGGGGGGGACAACTTTTTGTTTAGAACCTTCAACCTGACACAAAAGGCCTTCCTGACG
>BTPG01000003.1:39907521-39911535 GCA_036245525.1 Semisulcospira habei
GCCAAACCGCAAGAACAAATTAACTGATTCAATGTTTGTTGATCAATTTCATGATCTTCTCGATCACTGTAATTCTCTTGCTGGCAGTCTGATAGTCCTTGGTGACTTTAACATCCACTTTGACAATCAGAAGCACCACACCACCTCTGCACTCATGGACATTTTACACAAGTTGTCGACAAACCAACTCATAGACAAGGGCATACTATTGACTGGATCCTTCATAGATGTGACGATGATATATTGTGCTCAGCACAGGTTTCTGATGCAATATGTTCAGACCATTACTGTGTGATCAGTCATTTGAGGGCCATAGTCCCACCTCCAGTGCCTATGCTTACCATAGTGCGCAATGTTCGTGCCATTGACAGACTAGCCTTCAAGGCTGACCTCGTTCAGTCACTGTCTCACCATCCTAGTCCTAGTGCCGAGGAGTTTGATTCATGTTTACGCACTGTCTTAGACAATCATGCACCATCTTCAAAGCGTAAAAAGTCAGCTCATAGAATCAGCCCGTGGTATAGGTTTGTGAGCAAAGAGCTGCGTTCGGCTAAGCAGATGCGGCGCCAAGCTGAGAGAATGTGGTGCTCAACTACTTTGACTGTTCACAAGCAGATATACACATGTTCTAAGAAGCATGTAAATGAAATTGTTCACGGAGCAAAATCTTCGTTTTACAACAGGAAGATCAGTGAGTGCACAACAAGCAAAGAGTTGTATAATGTGACCAATAAGCTTATGGTGAAGAAGACTCCATCACCTCTTCCCACTACATTTCCCCCGTGCCAGCTGCCTCAGCTTTTTGCAGATTACTTCATTGATAAGGTCCGCGAAATTCGTGATTCTCTGGATCTCATGCCCACTTCAGTTTTGTTCACCGAAAAACGCTTTAGTGGAGAACCTCTCTCAGCCTTCGAACCTGTGCTAGAGGATGAGGTCAGAAAAGTGATCACAAACACTGCCCCAAAAACTTGTGAGTTAGACCCCATACCCACTCCCTTGTTGTACGAGTGCCTGGATGAAGTGTTGCCTGCCATTACACAAGTCATCAACAACTCTCTCTCCACTGGTATTTTTCCTGAAAGCTTCAAGACTGCACTTGTGAAACCCCTATTGAAGAAACCATCTTTAGACCCAAATGTACTGAAAAACTATCGCCCAGTTTCCAATCTTACATTTCTATCAAAGATTCTTGAGAAAATTGTCCTTGTTCAAACTTTAAAGCATGTCAACTCTAATAGTCTGTTCAGTGTATTCCAGTCTGCATATCGTCCCCATCGTAGCACTGAAACAGCTTTGCTGAAGATATTCAATGACCTGCTTTGTGCTTTGGACGAGCGTAAGATCACAGTCCTTGCTTTGCTGGACCTGTCCAGTGCGTTCGACACTATTGACCATGAAATTTTGCTGTGCCGTCTTCAATCTGTATTTGGCATTGAAGGCTCAGTCTTGGCATGGTTTAGTTCATACCTGACTGAACGATCCCAGATTGTTTCTGTCGACGGCTGTCGTTCTGAGCCATCACCTCTTCGGTTTGGTGTACCCCAGGGCTCGGTCCTAGGACCTGTATTGTTCTTACTGTATGTTCAGCCCCTGTCCGACCTGATTTGTAGTCGCTCCATTTCCCATCATGCATTTGCAGATGATACGCAGATGTACAAAAGTGATACTGTCGAGCGAGCTGTGAATGCCGTCCAAAGTATAAGCCAGTGCATTGACCATGTCAAATCATGGATGACCACCAACAAACTGATGTTAAATGATGGCAAAACTGAAGCAATGTTGGTAGCTAATCCAACATTATCTTCGTCCCTGCCTTTACCATCATCATTGTCTGTGGATGGAACACTCATTGGCTTCTCTGCGAGTGTGAGAAACCTGGGTGTTACACTTGACAGCGAGTTATCTATGTCACAGCATGTCAGTGCAGTGTGTAGATCCGCTTATCTGGAACTTCGTCGTATTAGTTCAGTTCGTCACCTGCTGACCGTGGAAGCCACTAAAACACTAGTTTGTGCATTTGTGCTGTCCAAGCTAGATTATTGTAACTCTTTGCTTTGTGGCTGCCCTCAGTATCTCATTGATCGCCTCCAAAAAAATTCAGAACAATGCAGCCCGGCTTGTTGTGAGAGTCCGTAAGACTGAGCATGTCACACCCATCTTGAAGTCCCTTCACTGGCTACCTGTGTCCTCACGTATTCAATACAAAGTTATGTCAATCTGTTTTAACTGCCTTTCAGGCACCAGCCCAGAATACTTGTCCTCTTTGCTGCATGTGTATACACCCTCTCGTGAGCTCCGCTCCTCTTCTGATAAACGGAAGCTGTGTGTACCTTCTGTCAAAACTAAAACATTTGGTCAGCGCGCTTTTGTTTATCAAGCCCCAGTGTTATGGAATACACTTCCTCTTGAGGTCAGAGACAGTGAGTCTGTCTCTGACTTCAGGAGGTCGTTGAAAACTCACCTCTTCAAGCTTTACTTTGAATGACTGCCAGTGTTTGATGCCTTAGTTGTAGTTCTGCAATCCTCCTTGTTTAGACTGAATGTTAATTAGAATATAAATTACTATGTATGTATTGTTGTTTAGTTTATTGTAAAAGTGGTGTGTTCGGGCATTGTGCTTTGTTTGTTATGTGCATATGTCATTGTATTTTATTTTTGTGTACAGATTGTAAAGCGCTTAGAGCTTTTGAGTAAGATTAAGCGCTATATAAGTACCCATTATTATTATTATTATTATTATTATTTGCATTCAATCAATTTGTGCATACAATCTGACAGGAGTTGCAGTCAAAACGAAAGCATAACACCAACAAACCCACAAACAAAGCAACAGACACAAGACAACAGCAGCCTCCCCCAAAGTCTCTACGTCCTCTCTCACACTGCGCACTCATACAATCACTTCACTTCTTAGCAACCGGCGCACGAATATAATTATAGGCCAAGTCAAAGAAAAACAGAAGATAGTGGTGGAAAACCCTTTAAAATAGAAACAAAGAACAACGTTTCGGATCAAAGATCCTTCATCTGACATGGAAACAAACGTAGAAAACGTATAGGCTAAGTTGCTGGTGAATGTATACATGAATCTCAAATTTGACACTAGACATCACCTTCCTCCACCACATCACCTCGGAAGTACATCACAACTCAACACTTTTTTAACAAAACAACCACACCCTCAAATAACAAACCTAATTTTGTTGGAATATAAACAATTTACTCCCTCAAACAACAAATTCCCCCCCCCCCTCCCACACCCTTCCTGACCCATATCAGCTATGAAGTTATTTATAGCTGAGAAGGGTGATGTCACATACACACGCCCATTTTCGGGGTTCTGTGCGCACACACACACACACATTGCTGGGAGGGACAAGTTCAAACACACTAGAGGCGTGTCTGTTAAACACAAAAGTGCATGTGTTAACGCCAAAATGAGAAAAACTGATCTTTTTATTTTTTATGAATATTTACCCCAAGACAATGCAGAAACAACCCTCAGGAAAAAATGGGTGTCTGACTTGGGCACCCAGATTTTTACACACACCCATTTTCCATAAGGATGGTAAAGACAGTCACCCATTTCAGGTTTTTCGTGTACACACACACACACACACACACACACACACACACACACACACACACACACACACACACACACATACACACCGGCACACACAGAGAGAGAGAGAGAGAGAGAGAGAGAGAGAGAGAGAGAGAGAGAGAGAGAGAGAGAGAGTAACCTCTAAAATATGATTTTCATGCTAAATACTAATCAAATACCGGTATTAAACACGGCGCCGCGAACGCCCTCACTGCAGTTAAAACTGACTGTACACATTCAGTCGTTCTCACTCGCCACTCGCGCTCTCTCCAATCGAGTCAGTCCGGTTGATCAGAGAGAGCGTGAACAGCCAGAGGGAAAAAAACTGTTGCGGAATCTGCTGGTCCTGGTACTGATGGACCTGTACCTGCGCCCTGATGGTAAAATTTGGAATGAAAGCTCAT
>BTPG01000003.1:39911741-40046741 GCA_036245525.1 Semisulcospira habei
GTACAGCATCAATAGAGAAGAATTGAATCGTGATATTAGTTCAGAACTAAAAAACGATAAAGGGGATCCTTAAAAATACTAAATTTAGAAATAGACTTAAGATGCTGGGGTAAATTATTACTAAGCTAAACGTAACACAAAAGAAAGATCAGGTCATGTTACATATTCTGGGCCGCAGTTGAGGCCGTGCAAGGACCGGTGTTTTTTCAAGTAATTTTTGGCCTTGTTTAAAAATTTGTAGTAGGACTGAATGTTGAATTTGCTGGAAATGTCTGATTAGCTGAGAGGAGACATATTTGGTGCTTTGATTCATACCATCCTGAGCTTATCCAGTGGAGATTTGTGGGCCTATGTTGAGTTGCCGTTGACGAAGTGATTTGAGGAGCACGCTGATTTCATCTGTGCTTGGTGTGGCCGGGTTGTTAAGGCCGAACCAGCAGTGAACCAGTTTCATAGCCAAGAAATGAGACGGGTGATGTGCTGGTTTTATTTTTTATTTTTTTTTTTTATTTTTTTTTTTTTTGTAAACATTAGGAGATGACTGGGGCTGACTAAGGCTAAGAGACTGGACAGTACGGAAACGGCTCTGTAGTCCGTGACCAAAAGCGTGACATGTGATAGGCAGTCAGACCCAACACTAACTATATTTCCGGCTATTAAACTTGTGGTGCTGTCAGCTGTCTCTGTGGCGCAATAGGTTAGCGCGTTCGGCTGTTAACCGAAAGGTTGGTGGTTCAAGCCCACCCGGAGACTATGTTTTTCCCCCCCCCCCCCCCCCACCCCCCAACATAGACATATACAATTGTCACACTTATTGACACAACAAACATTAATTTTAATTGTCAGTTATATATTAATTTATTAAATCTTTTTGTTATTTCCTATTTATTCATTTTAATTTGTTGGTCAACAAATGAACACGTTGATCTACGTAACACTGCGTCAAGTAACTGCTTTGTTCTTTGTATGTCCTTTTAGCCCCATCGCCCTACAGCAGAAGATGGATCGACCATGATAACTCAAGAATAGCGCCAGATTAGCTTGGCGCCTGATGGCATTAAGCTAATCTGGCACTACCTTTGAACTATGTCCTTTTAAGCCCAAAGGTCTGCAGCAGAAGATCGATCGACCATGATAATTCAAGGGTAGTGACAGATTAGCTTGGCGCCTGATGGCGCCTAGCTAATCTGGCACTGCCCTTGAACTATCATGATCGATCCATTTCTGCAGCTGGTACAAAGACATTAGGTGCCACCTACAGAATTGGGCCGTGGGGTTAAATGTTCTGTAAAAAAAAAAATCCATTCCAGGGGCGGATCAGTTACCTCCGGAGGGGAGGGGGGGTCCAACGTTTTGTTTGGGACCTTCAACCTGACACAACAGGCCTCCCTAACGCTAGACATTGCTTCCAGAGGCCGAAATAAAACTCGGGGAGGGGGAGGGAGGGGGGAAGGGAGTCCAAAACCCCAAAAGGGACTTTGTTATATCATTTTGAAGAATTTTGGGTCGGGGCGATGGGGGGGGGGGGCGGAGGCGGAACCCTTGAAACCCCCCTCTCCTCCCAGATCCGCCGCTGCATTTTAAGCACGTGGTGGTTTTTTGTTTTTCGGGCCCAAAAATGTATTCCAATACAAGGCTCTGATGAGCTAGTACTGACCATGTGAGCAGCCGAGGACGATCTGCCTTCAGCACTCCGGCTTTTCAGTATACCGTAGACGCCGTGTTATGGCCTTAACTCATTGGAGACGCACCGTATACGGATACGCGGCGATACGCCGCGTATCCGTATACGGCACGTCTCCAATGAGTTAAGTCGACTGCTCGGCGCTAAACGCAAATAACTATCCATAAGTATATCGTAGTACATGGTAGAGTGATAAAAGGCAATCACCTTCGATCCGGCGTTTGTGTACCGCTCACTCCCAGTCGGGCGGCATAGTTAGTTATTGGGTTTTAACGCCGAGCAGGCTACTAAGGCCATCTCACGGCGGCTACTGACTGGAATGAAAGCCGGGAGCCGACTGAGAGAGGCAGAACTCAAGCAACGTCTCACTGCTTAGGGTTTATAGAACAAGATACCCATCTGGTTGTAGAACTGTGACCCACGTGCCTCTTGGCATTCATTCCGTCATTGCTGATAGCAATAGGCGTGGCACGACGCATAACAGAAAAATTGGATTACCCGCCATCTTGCCCTCGCAGCTCAGGGGAGGTCAGCAGTAAACTCCGTCGTTGTCTCTGACGTATTTGCGCAATATTTTTGAAGACTAGATCGTGGTTAGTCGCAGTAAAACTTGCGGGGTAGGTCATGCTTATCTGTCAATCCGTACCGCAGGAAAGCATACATGAGTGTAACATTTATTCTCTCCTTAACATGACATTCGCAAAAATAAGGAAGCGTCTACAAATACTGTGTGGACAGCTGTGAGAGATCTATCTATCTATCTATCTATCTATCTATCTATCTATCTATCTATCTATCTATCTATCTATCTATCTATCTATCTATCTATCTATCTATCTATCTATCTATCTATCTATCATCTATCTATCTATCTATCTATCTATCTATCTATCTATCTATCTATCTATCTATCTATCTATCTATCTATCTATCTATCTATCTATCTATCAATATCTTGTAGTCTTGCCGACCGTTGGAGCACCACTGATGACTTGGCAACTTGCTCCGTCCATTAGTCTCCGTTCTCTGCCGAGCCTCAGTCCTGTCCACTCTGAGATATTGTTCTCACCCTCTTTTCCTCTGTCATCCTCTCCTTCGTCCTCCTTACACAGTGCCTTGCAGGACTGTTTTGGTAAGCCATGCTGAACGGGTGACATGCCCATACCACTTCAGTTTGCGTTTTTTTCATAATGGCTAATAGGTCTTCATAGGGCCAGATGGCTTGCCTGATTCTGCTTCCCACTTCCTCGTTCGTGATGTGATCTCTGTATGAAATGCCAAGCAGCCTTCGAAAACATCTCATTTCAGTGGTTTGTATCCTCCTTTCAAGGTCTGCAGTGAGGGTCCATGACTCACATGGAGAGATGCATAGGCTATAACACTTCAAGAGCACACATACCAAGGAGAATTACGTAGCGCTGGACAGCTCTGGTATGTGTACTACTCTGCCAACACAGCCTCACCTTTCTGGTTTCCCGGCGCCAAGGTGATCTAGCACTACCCATAAAACTATGACTGATGTGGTGTTGCATGGATGAATGTGATATGCAGGATATAGAGCATGTTGTAAGAAACTTAACCCAGTGTGTCCCAGGTACGAAATACCCACGTTTTGGTGTTGTCCTTTGAGGACTACATTATACTGCAGAAGACAGATCTATCATGATAATTCAAGGGTGGTGCCAGAATAGCTTGGCGCCTGTAGGTGCCAAGCTATTCTGGCACCACCCTTGAGCTATCATGATCGGTCCGTATCTGTTGCGGTGTGTCGAGACTGAATGAGTTAATGTGATATGCAGAATATGGTGCATGTTGTAAGACATAAACTTAATTTAACTATATGCATATTATAGATACAATGTATAATAATCACCTTCAGCACAGACAGAGGATGACACACACATGTACACACAAATACGCACAAACACACACACACACACATACACCATCACACACACACACACACCATCACACACAAACACGCACACACACACACACACACACACACACACACACACACACACACACATACACACACACACACACACACACACACACACATACACACACAATATTAAACTGTATCGTTTTAATTGAATGTCATCAGGTATTATAAAGCGTTACAAAAGCATCCATAATGAAGTTCACTTCATTCCTACAGAAATCATCGCGTTAAAACAAAAAAGTAAAAAAAAACGAGAGTATTGCAACGTTGATGGCACGAACTCTGCTTGATCGCTTGACTGCACGACATATCTGTACTGAAGTCTTCGATTTGAAGAGCACATACTCCAATGAAAGCGTAGACTCCGTGCCTTTCTGACCTTATTCTGATTGAGGGATACTCTCTGTTTCAGGGCAACACCGCCGAATAGTCAGCTCGTTAGTCTGCATTGATAAGGAAGCCGCTGAACGTGGTGGTATCTGAATAATAAAAACCAAGCCCGTTGCTCGCCAGCCAAACCTGCTGTCCCGCCCTGAGGTGAACTACAGCCTGACACGACCCCATGTTCCGTACGTCTTCGTCTGCGTAGAGATAGGACAAAACGTCGCCGTCAACTACCAGGTACAGATCGGCGTAGTGAGTGGAATCGTCAGTGGAGGCGGTGGCTAGGAAGACGTATGTGCCATTATAGGGCGCGGTGAAGCATCCTGCAGTACTGTTGTAGGCCCCGCCGTCGTTAGTGATGACACTGGGGAGGATGATGGCGGCGTTGCCAAATACATGTGTATTGTTTGCAAGTCGAGCGTCAAAGCTGACGTGTTGGTTGGCCATATCTGTTGAGATAACCAATCCTTTCACTCATTCAGTCCCGACACACCACAGCAAAACATAGATTGCCCATGATAGTTCAAGGATGGTGCCAGGATAGCTTGAGAACCCAACGGAGAAAGAAACACGTTTACAGAAGACATTTACAACACAATTAATTAACATGTCGGGTAAATACCCTTTTTAAAAGTAGACAAACAAACAAATATAGAGATGAGTCGCTACTTATCTTAATTATCGCAGTAGGAATATGGCCACATTCCTTCTGCTATAATGAAGATAAGTAGCGACTTTCTTTCTCCGTTGGGTTCTTCTCTAAAATACACTTGCCATGAATCACCTGTTTCGTTTGATCCAACTGATTCTTCATGCTGTCCATTACATTGGTAAAGTGCACCTTCATTGCAACATTCTCAGCATTCATTCTCAAATTCTCAGCCTCCAGTCTCTTGTTCTCTTCGCGTAGAGCTTTCTGTTCGGCCTCAACAAGAGACAATCGTGCTTCAAACTTATCGACGAAAACAGCGGCTGGTGTCAAGATGGGACTGTCCTTTGGGAGACAGGCAGCGGCGAGAGAGTCGTGAGGTAGGTGACAAGTGTAGGCTCCCCCGGTCACTGGGTTCGGCAACAACAGTCTGAACTCAACGTCCGCGTAGCTAGTGCTGGACACGGTTGTTCCGGTGGGAGTCTACAAGCAAACGACAGACGGTAATCGACTGATGGAGCAAACAAAAGTAGATGGAATCAACATGACAGCTTGGTGTAAGATAATATAATAATAATAATAATAATAATAATAATAATAATAATAATAATAATAATAATAATAATAATAATAATAATAATAATAATCATCATCATCATCATCATCATCATCATCATCATCATCATAATAATAATAATAATAATAATAATAATAATAATAATAATAATAATAATAAATAAATAAATAAATAAATACAGTACATATTAACTCATTCTGCCCGACGCACGTATTTCCCAAATTTTGGAGGCGTCATCTAACGACTATGCACCTGTTGCAGTAGATGGATCGACCATGATAATCAAGGGCAGTGCCAGATTAGCTTGGCGCCGACAGGCGCCAAGCTAATCTGGCACTTCCCTTGAATTATCATGGTCGACCCATCTCCTGCTGTAGTGTCATGGCTGAATGGGTTAAAATCAAGAGAGGTCAGCGTAATGCAAAGTGAAATTCATTGCAGAATCATGTAGTAAAGTAGAGTTAAAATAAAGCACTGGTTTGAAAAAAGATATATTCTTAGTTGGTATTAAAATGACTGGTGGCGGCACACACACAATACTAGATTGCTCTGTTTAAAGCGTCACATGTTCCCATAAAATGTGGAACAAAATCTAACACTTATGTGCAAAAACAAAAGGACTGTCAGCACTATTTCAAATGTGGAAACAGGCAATGGGTGATTGTCTAACTGTATGAATCTGCCTGTCAATAGTAATATTTACCCACCAGTTAAGCTATGGTTCCATAAGCACCAATCCGATACGAATACGATCCGGACCTGATGCGGTGATGCATTTTTTCCTGCAAAAATTGCGTGATTTTCGTTCGAAGCCGGATGCGAATACGCTCCCGCATCGGGCACATGGAAACACACAAACATGAAAAAGATTTGCACGAACTTTTCTGTTTCGGACCTGCTTAGGACTCGGATCGAGTTTGTATCGGATTCGTGTCTATGGGTCGCTGACCTTAAGCTACGGTTCCACAAGCACGATATAAATACGATCCGAACCCGATGCGGTGATGTAATTTTCCCTCAAAAATTGCGTCATTTTCGTTTGAAGCCGGAAGCGAATTTGTGTCCCCATCGATCATATGGAAACACACGAACATGAAAAGCACTGCACGGACCTTTCTGTTTCGGACCCGCTTCAGATTTGGATCGGATTTGTGTTATTGGGTCGGCGCCTTTAGAATGAAATACGTAAATAAATGTAGCGTGTTACTTACTTCATATCTAAAGCTGTGGCGGAAAACTCAGCACACAATACAATTGAATTCCGAGACCTCTAAAACCACACTTGCACAGCGGAAAGGATTCGTACAATCAACTATAACATAATGTCAACGACACTACTACTAATACCTTTCACATTGGCCGACTGAACCATTTGTTTTCGGCTGGACGCTAGCCCAGGCGCTGGCCCCGGCACTGAGCTCTGCGTATTTTGTTCATAATTAAAACAAATCGGGCAATGCCAGTATTAGCGGGAAATGACTGCGGCAACAGAGCAATACCAAGTAAACAAAGGTGGCACAATACTAATCTATGACAATCTACTCGCTTGACAAACGTGTGTCAGCGGTCAGTACGAGAGTACTGTGCGGTGCGCGTGTCCGAGCGCGTGAGACACTTCAATTTGCACATAGCGTTGAAAGCCGAATTCTTGGAAACTTTTGTACTATCAGCCATCACGCGTTCGGAGGAGGGGGGGGGGGGAGGGGGGAGGCAGGGGGGTATTAACTTCGGGAGGGGGTGGGGGGTGGTGGTGGGGGGAGGGGAACCAAAATTCTCTATACAGTGCAGTTTGAGGAAAACATGAAAAAACCCTAAAAGTAGGCCTACTATTCTTCACAATGCAATTTTGATCGTCATCGTTTGAACGAGTCTTGATATACTGATTCAGTACACTGGTTGCCGTGAAGTGAACTGCCAAGGACGGAAGCAGCTGCGAAGTACTGAAAGTGCGCACGGAGGTCTACTTAACCCCTTCGCTGCCAGTGATCACGAATTTCGCGAGTCTGAAACCACTAGACACGCATGCGGACTTTCACGCGAACAGTCAGACGTAGGACCCAAAATAGGCGTAAAGAAAAAAAGGACTAACAAGAGACATACAACCTCATGAGCCCCCGCGACATGATTTTTTATGTCTCTTGCAGGTGGGTAGCGATGACCTCGCCCCTGCAGGTAAGGGGTTAAATAACATCTCACCGTCCAGATGACGTCAACGGGGGGCTGTCCGGCCACGATTGGTCATGGTCCCACAGGAGAGGGCCACTCGCCATTCTTCTGCTGACTGATGGTACACCGCCACTGACTCCTGTCTCACGTGCAGGCGGAAATCACTCGACACTGGGGGCTCTGTGGAACATCACGATTTCGTTTTGGGGTTTTGTCACAACACAGAGACAGATAACGACGAAACGTTTAATTTACAGGATAAAGTCTTAGGCGACACGTCTCTCTTACAAACTGTCCTGTTACAAAATTAACTTTAACAGCCAAGAGCAAGAGAAACACAATAAATCGAAACATTAAAAAGATAAACTAAAAAAAAACAAAACAAAAAAAAACCACTATACAAAAGCAATGCAACTAACGTGCAGACATCATGTCAATAACATTGAATTTAAAAACAAACAGATAGTATTGTTGTATTCGGAGCCGAGATGATGATGATGATGAAACGTGTTTATTCAGGATAAAAGTTTTAGGCATGCGAATGCCTCTCGCACAAACTGTCCTGCTACTCTACACACATAAATATACATTGAGCAACACAGTAACATATTTTTTCAAAAGAAACATAGTATTAAGATAAGATACGATAAGATAGTTTATAGCCATGTTTCCATGTACAAAACAATAAAAGCATTGGAATTTGTTTTGATGTCAGCTACTAGGACTAAAATCATACACACACACACACACACACACACACACACACACTCCATCACACACACACACACACACACACACACACACTCACAGAGAGAGAGAGAGAGAGAGAGAGAGAGAGAGAGAGAGAGAGAGAGAGAGAGAGAGAGAGAGAGAGAGAGAGAGAGAGAGAGAGAGAGAGAGAGAGAGAGAGAGAGAGTAATCTCTAAAATATCATTTTCATGTTAAATACTAAGTAAATACCGGTATTAAACACGGCGAACGGGCACGCCTCACTGATTCAGTTAAAACTGACTGTACAGATTCGTTCTCACTCGCGGCCACTCGTGCTATCTTCAATCGAGTCAGTCCGGTTGTTTACGAACAACCACAAGGGGAAAAAAACTGTTGCGGAATCTGCTGGACCTGGTACTGATGGACCTGTACCTGCGCCCTGATGGTAAAATTTGGAAAAGCTCATCATGCAAGTTGCCAGGGAGTGCCGGTGGCCGGAATCACTGGAGGTAAGCCTCAACGTAAGAGACGCTGCTGGTACAGTGAGTCCAAGAACATTGAAGTGTACGAAAAGCATAAAAGGTGAAAACAAAAACAGCATAATCAGTAACAGCCACATAATCTGAAGGTCGTCTCATTGTAATTAGAACATGTTGAGGCGGAGTAGCATCAATAGAGAAGAATTGAATCGTGATATTCATTAGTTCAGAAATAAAAAACGATAAAGGCGATCCTTAAAAATACTAAATTTAGAAATAGACTTAAGATGCTGGGGTAAATTATTACAAAGCTAAACGTAACACAAAAGAAAGATAAGGTCATGTTCTGATATTCTGGGCCGCAGTTGACTCACTCAGGCCGTGCCGAAGGACCGGGGTGTTTCAAATAATTTTAGCCTTGTTTAAAAATTTGTCAGTAGTAGGACTGAATGTTGAATTTGCTGGAAATGTCTATTAGCTGAGAGGAGACATATTTGGTGCTTTGATTCATACCACCCTGAGCTTATCCAGTGGAGAATTGTGGGCGGCCTATGTTGAGTTGCCGATGACGAAGTGATTTGAGGAGCACGCTGATTTCATCTGTGCTTGGGTGTGGCCGGGTTGTTAAGGCCGAACCAGTTTCATAGCCAAGAAATGAGACGGGTGATAAGCTGGGTTTTTTTTTTTTTTTTTTGGTAAACATTAGGAGATGACTGGG
Source organism: Semisulcospira habei (assembly GCA_036245525.1). NCBI lineage: Eukaryota > Metazoa > Mollusca > Gastropoda > Semisulcospiridae > Semisulcospira > Semisulcospira habei. The sequence goes on from BTPG01000003.1 coordinate 39,921,055, forward strand.
GCTGACTAAGGCTAAGAGACTGGACAGTACGGAAACGGCTCTGTAGTCCGTGACCAAAAGCGTGACATGTGATAGGCAGTCAGACCCAACACTAACTATATTTCCAGTTATTGAACTTGTGGCACAGTCTCTGTGGCGCAATCGGTTAGCGCGTTCGGCTGTTAACCGAAAGGTTGGTGGTTCAAACCCACCCGGGGACTGTTTTTTTTTTCCCTCAACATAGACATATACAATTGTCACACTTGATTGACACAACAAACATTATTTTTAATTGTCATTTATATATTAATTTATTAAAATCTTTTTGCTATTTCCTATTTATTCATTTTAATTTTTTGGTCAACAAATGAACACGTTGATCTACGTAACACTGCGTCAAGTAACTGCTTTGTTCTTTGTATGTCCTTTTAGCCCCATAGCCCTACAGCAGAAGATGGATTGACCATGATAACTCAAGGATAGTGCCAGATTAGCTTGGCGCCTCAGATGGCATTAAGCTAATCTGGCACTACCTTTGAACTATGTCCTTTTAAGCCCAAAGGTCTGCAGCAGAAGATCGATCGACCATGATAATTCTAGGGTAGTGACAGATTAGCTTGGCGCCTGATGGCGCCTAGCTAATCTGGCACTGCCCTTGAACTATCATGATCGATCCATTTCTGCAGCTGGTACAAAGACATTAGGTGCCACCTACAGAATTGGGCCGTGGGGTTAAATGTTCTGTAAAAAAAAAATCCAATCCATGGGCGGATCAGTTACCTCCGGAGGGGGGGGGGGATCCAACGTTTTGTTTGGGACCTTCAACCTGACACAACAGGCATCCCTAACCAGTATATAACTCAACGGACACAGAGATTACTCCGAACTGAGGTAGTCGCTACAGCTCCAAAAACGCATGACCCCAAGAGCTCCTTAGCATCCGCGTTATCGCGGAATTGTTTATATTACAGCGGACGGTAGGCGAAGCCGTCCCGTTTCTCACTTTCCTTTTTTGTCCCTCGTCTCCTTGACTGCGTGCGCAAAATAAGGTGAACTTGTGTGAAATCATTGAAAATTCACATCAACTTCATTTAAAAACAAATGAACTCGAGCATTTTTTAGTGCGTGTACGGGTTAGCGCATTTTTTGGGGAAATAATAGGCGCACAGGCCTCTTTTCGTGTTTGTCCTTGCTAAACTACAACATTCTTAGAGAGAGAAAGAGAGATGAAATGAAACTTTATTAAGAGAGAAAAAACAAAACAAAACAACAACAGCCTAGTGATAATAAAGTGTAAAAAATGGTTATAACTAAATAGTGTATACACGGTATAAGTGAAGACACAGTCGTACTATCCGTGAACTGAAAAACTCGAAAAGCTTTTGGTCAGACATGGAGCCGCAGGAGCCAAAGGGAGGGGAGGAAATACGGTCTCAGCGGGTTTGATATGTGCCAGATATCTCTCACGACAGCTTGATGATAACTGACTCGCACCCACACTTGCCGGAATTCAGGGACCTTTTTTTCTCTGTCAGTTGAGTTATAGACTGTAACGCTAGACATTGCTTCCAGAGGCCGAAATAAAACTCCGGGAGGGGGAGGGACGGGGGGGGGGGGGGGAGTCCAAAACCCCAAAAGGGACTTTGTTATAGCTTTTTGAAGAATTTTGGGTCGGGGCGATGGGGGGGGGGGGGGGGGGGGGGGCGGAGGCGGAACCCTTGAAACCCCCCTCTCCTCCCAGATCCGCCGCTGCATTTTAAGCACGTGGTGGTTTTTTTATTTTTCGGGCCCAGAAATGTATTCCAATACAAGGCTCTGATGAGCTAGTACTGACCATGTGAGCAGCCGAGGACGATCTGCCTTCAGCACTCCGGCTTTTCAGTATACCGTAGACGCCGTGTTATGGCCTTAACTCATTGGAGACGCACCGTATACGGATACGCGGCGATACGCCGCGTATCCGTATACGGCACGTCTCCAATGGGTTAAGTCGACTGCTCGGCGCTAAACGCAAATAACTATCCATAAGTATATCGTAGTACATGGTAGAGTGATAAAAGGCAATCACCTTCGATCGCCTGTGTACCGCTCACTCCCAGTCGGGCGGCATAGTTAGTTATTGGGGTTTTAACGCCGAGCAGGCTACTAAGGCCATCTCACGGCGGCTACTGACTGGGGAATGAAAGCCGGGAGCCGACTGAGAGAGGCAGAACTCAAGCAACGTCTCACTGCTTAGGGTTTATAGAACAAGATACCCACCTGGTTGTAGAACTGTGACCCACGTGCCTCTTGGCATTCATTCCTTTCATTGCTGATAGCAATAGGCGTGGCACGACGCATAACAGAAAAATTGGATTACCCGCCATCTTGCCCTCGCAGCTCAGGGGAGGTCAAGCAGTAAACTCCGTCGTTGTCTCTGACGTATTTGCGCAATGTTTTTGAAGACTAGATCCTGGTTAGTCGCAGTAAAACTTGCAGGGTAGGTCATGCTTATCTGTCAATCCGTACCGCAGGAAAGCATACATGAGTGTAACATTTATTCTCACCTTAACATGACATTCGCAAAAATAAGGAAGCGTCTACAAATACTGTGTGGACAGCTGTGAGAGATCTATCTATCTATCTATCTATCTATCTATCTATCTATCTATCTATCTATCTATCTATCTATCTATCTATCTATCTATCTATCTATCTATCGATCTATCTATCTATCTATCTATCTATCTATCTATCTATCTATCTATCTATCTATCTATCTATCTATCTATCTATCTATCTATCTATCAATATCTTGTAGTCTTGCCGACCGTTGGAGCACCACTGATGACTTGGCCCAACTAGCTCCGTCCATTAGTCTCCGTTCTCTGCCGTTCCTTAGCGTATCGCACAGCCTCAGTCCTGTCCACTCTGAGATATTGTTCTCACCCTCTTTTCCTCTGTCATCCTCTCCTTCGTCCTCCTTGCACAGTGCCTTGCAGGACTGTTTTGGTAAGCCATGCTGAACGGGTGACATGCCGCCCATACCACTTCAGTTTGCGTTTTTTTCATAATGGCTAATAGGTCTTCATAGGGCCAGATGGCTTGCCTGATTCTGCTTCCCACTTCCTCGTTCGTGATGTGATCTCTGTATGAAATGCCAAGCAGCCTTCGAAAACATCTCATTTCAGTGGTTTGTATCCTCCTTTCAAGGTCTGCAGTGAGAGTCCATGACTCACATGGAGAGATGCATAGGCTATAACAGTTCAAGGGTAGTGTCAGATAAGCTTGGCGCACATACCAAGGAGAATTACGTAGCGCTGGACAGCTCTGGTATGTGTACTACTCTGCCAGCACAGCCTCACCTTTCTGCTGTCCCGGCGGCAAGGTGATCTAGCACTACCCATAAAACTATGACTGATGTGGTGTTGCATGGATGAATGTGATATGCAGGATATAGAGCATGTTGTAAGAAACTTAACCCAGTGTGTCCCAGGTACGAAATACCCCCGTTTTGGTGTTGTCCTTTGAGGACTACATTATACTGCAGAAGACAGATCTATCATGATAATTCAAGGGTGGTGCCAGAATAGCTTGGCGCCTGTAGGTGCCAAGCTATTCAGGCACCACCCTTGAGCTATCATGATCGGTCCGTATCTGTTGCGGTGTGTCGAGACTGAATGAGTTAATGTGATATGCAGAATATGGTGCATGTTGTAAGACATAAACTTAATTTAATATGCATATTATAGATACAATGTATAATAATCACCTTCAGCACAGAGGATGACACACACATGTACACACAAATACGCACAAACACACACACATACACCATCACACACACACACACACCATCACACACAAACATGCACACACACACACACACACACACACACACACACACACACACACACACACACACACACACACACAATATTAAACTGTATCGTTTTAATTGAATGACATCAGGTATTATAAAGCGTTACAAAAGGATCCATAATGAAGTTCACTTCATTCCTACAGAAATCATCGCGTCAAAACACAAAAGTAAAAAAAAAAAAACGAGAGTATTGCAACCTTGATGGCACGAACTCTGCTTGATCGCTTGACTGCACGACATATCTGTACTGAAGTCTTCGATTTGAAGAGCACATACTCCAAAGAAAGCGTAGACTCCGTGCCTTTCTGACCTTATTCTGATTGAGGGATACTCTCTGTTTAAGGGCAATACCGCCGAATAGTCAGCTCGTTAGTCTGCATTGATAAGGAAGCCGCTGAACGTGGTGGTATCTGAATAATAAAAACCAAGCCCGTTGCTCGCCAGCCACACCTGCTGTCCCGCCCTGAGGTGAACCACAGCCTGACACGACCCCATGTTCCGTACGTCTTCGTCTGCGTAGAGATAGGACAGGACGTCGCCGTCAACTACCAGGTACAGATCGGCGTAGTGAGTGGAATCGTCAGTGGAGGCGGTGGCTAGGAAGACGTATGTGCCATTATAGGGCGCGGTGAAGCATCCTGCAGTACTGTTGTAGGCCCCGCCGTCGTTAGTGATGACACTGGGGAGGATGATGGCGGCGTTGCCAAATACATGTGTATTGTTTGCAAGTCGAGCGTCAAAGCTGACGTGTTGGTTGGCCATATCTGTTGAGATAACCAATCCTTTCACTCATTCAGTCCCGACACACCTCAGCAAAACATAGATTGCCCATGATAGTTCAAGGGTGGTGCCAGGATAGCTTGGCGCCCATAGGCGCCAAGCTATTCTGGCACCACCCTTGAACTATCATGGTCGATCTGTCTTGTTATTTGTAATGCAGTCGTAGGAGGACAACCCCAAAATGTTTGTATTTTGTACCTGAGACACAATGGGTTAATCAACTAACCCACCCACTGACAGATTAACTCATTCAAGACGTGAGCTATTCCAGAACTAAAAAAGGTGACTGCCAAGCGTGTAAAATGCAGAAGAACCCAACGGAGAAAGAAACACGTTTACAGAAGACATTTACAACACAATTAATTAACATATCGGGTAAATACCCTTTTTAAAAGTAGACAAACAAACAAATATAGAGATGAGTCGCTACTTAGCTTAATTATCGCAGTAGGAATATGGCCACATTCCTTCTGCTATAATGAAGATAAGTAGCGACTTTCTTTCTCCGTTGGGTTCTTCTCTAAAATACACTTACCATGAATCACCTGTTTCGTTTGATCCAACTGATTCTTCATGCTGTCCATTACATTGGTAAAGTGCACCTTCATTGCAACATTCTCAGCATTCATTCTCAAATTCTCAGCCTCCAGTCTCTTGTTCTCTTCGCGTAGAGCTTTCTGTTCGGCCTCAACAAGAGACAATCGCGCTTCAAACTTATCGACGAAAACAGCGGCTGGTGTCAAGATGGGACTGTCCTTTGGGAGACAGGCAGCGGCGAGAGAGTCGTGAGGTAGGTGACAAGTGTAGGCTCCCCCGATCACTGGGTTCGGCAACAACAGTCTGAACTCACCGTCCGCGTAGCTAGTGCTGGACACGGTTGTTCCGGAGGGAGTCTACAAGCAAACGACAGACGGTAATCGACTGATGGAGCAAACAAAAGTAGATGGAATCGCCATGACAGCTTTGTGAAAGATAATATAATAATAATAATAATAATAATAATAATAATAATAAATAAATACAGTACATATTAACTCATTCTGCCCGACGCACGTGTTTCCCAAATTTTGGAGGCGTCATCTAACGACTATGCACCTGTTGCAGTAGATGGATCGACCATGATAATCAAGGGCAGTGCCAGATTAGGCGCCAAGCTAATCTGGCACTTCCCTTGAATTATCATGGTCGACCCATCTCCTGCTGTAGTATCAGGGCTGAATGGGTTAAAATCAAGAGAGGTCAGCGTAATGCAAAGTGAAATTCATTGCAGAATCATGTAGTAAAGTAGAGTTAAAATAAAGCACTGGTTTGAAAAAAGATATATTCTTAGTTGGTATTAAAATGACTGGTGGCGGCACACACACAATACTAGATTGCTCTGTTTAAAGCGTCACATGTTCCCATAAAATGTGGAACAAAATCTAACACTTATGTGCAAAAACAAAAGGACTGTCAGCACTATTTCAAATGTGGAACCAGGCAATGGGTGAATGTCTAACTGTGTGAATCTGCCTGTCAATAGTAATATTTACCCACCAGTTAAGCTATGGTTCCATAAGCACCAATCCGATACGAATACGATCCGGACCTGATGCGGTGATGCATTTATCCTGCAAAAATTGCGTGATTTTCGTTCGAAGCCGGATGCGAATATGCTTCCGCATCGGGCACATGGAAACACACAAACATGAAAAAGATTTGCACGAACTTTTCTGTTTCGGACCCGCTTAGGATTCTGATCGAGTTTGTATCGGATTCGTGTCTATGGGTCGCTGACCTTAAGCTACGGTTCCACAAGCACGATATAAATACGATCCGAACCCGATGCGGTGATGTAATTTTCCCTCAAAAATTGCGTCATTTTCGTTTGAAGCCGGATGCGAATTTGTGTCCCCATCGATCATATGGAAACACACGAACATGAAAAGGACTCGCACGGATCTTCCTGTTCCGGACCCGCTTCAGATTTGGGTCGGATTTGTGTTATTGGGTCGGCGCCTTTAGCATGAAATACGTAAATAAATGTAGCGTATAACTTACTTCATATCTAAAGCTGTGGCGGAAAACTCAGCACACAATACAATTGAATTCCGAGACCTCTAAAACCACACTTGCACAGCGGAAAGGATTCGTACAATCAACTATAACATAATGTCAACGACACTACTACTAATACCTTTCACATTGGCCGACTGAACCATTTGTTTTCGGCTGGACGCTAGCCCAGGCGCTGGCCCCGGCACTGAGCTCTGCGTATTTTGCTCATAATTAAAACAAATCGGGCAATGCCAGTATTAGCGGGAAATGACTGCGGCAACAGAGCAATACCAACGTAAACAAAGGTGGCACAATACTAATCTATGACAATCTACTCGCTTGACAAACGTGTGTCAGCGGGTCAGTACAAGAGTACTGTGCGGTGCGCGTGTCCGAGCGCGTGAGACACTTCAAGGTGCACATAGCGTTGAAAGCCGAATTCTTGGCAACTTTTGGAGTCAGCCATCACGCGTTCGGAGGAGGGGGGGGGGGGGGGGGGAGGCAGGGGGGTATTAACTTCGGGAGGGGGGGGGGGTGGTGGTGTGGGGAGGGGAACCAAAATTCTCTATACAGTGCAGTTTGAGGAAAACATGAAAAAACCCTAAAAGTACTATTCTTCACAATGCAATTTTGATCGTCATCGTTTGAACGAGTCTTGATATACTGATTCAGTACACTGGTTGCCGTGAAGTGAACTGCCAAGGACGGAAGCAGCTGCGAAGTACTGAAAGTGCGCACGGAGGTCTACTTAACCCCTTCGCTGCCAGTGATCACGAATTTCGCGAGTCTGAAACCACTAGACACGCATGCGGACTTTCACGCGAACATGCAGACGTAGGACCCAAAATAGGCGTAAAGAAAAAAAGGACTAACAAGAGACATAAAACCTCATGAGCCCCCGCGACATGATTTTTTATGTCTCTTGCAGGTGGGTAGCGATGACCTCGCCCCTGCAGGTAAGGGGTTAAATAACATCTCACCGTCCAGATGACGTCAACGGGGGGGGGGGGGGGGGGGCTGTCCACGATTGGTCGTGGTCCCACAGGAGAGGGCCACTCGCCATTCTTCTGCTGACTGATGGTACACCGCCACTGACTCCTGTCTCACGTGCAGGCGGACACTGGGGGCTCTGTGGAACATCACGATTTCGTTTTGGGGTTTTGTCACAACACAGAGACAGATGACGACGAAACGTTTAATTTACAGGATAAAGTCTTAGGCGACACGTCTCTCTTACAAACTGTCCTGTTACAAAATTAACTTTAACAGCCAAGAGCAAGAGAAACACAATAAATCGAAACATTAAAAAGATAAACTAAAAAAAACAAAACAAAACAAAAAAAAAATAAAACCACTATACAAAAGCAATGTAACTAACGTGCAGACATCATGTCAATAACATTGAATTTAAAAACAAACAGATAATATTGTTGTATTCGGAGAGAGATGATGATGATGATGAAACGTGTTTATTCAGGATAAAAGTTTTAGGCATGCGAATGCCTCTCGCACAAACTGTCCTGCTACTCTACACACATAAATATACATTGAGCAACACAGTAACATATTTTTTCAAAAGAAACATAGTATTAAGATAAGATACGATAAGATAGTTTATAGCCATGTTTCCATGTACAAAACAATAAAAGCATTGGAATTTGTTTTGATGTCAGTTACTAGGACTAAAATCATACACACACACACACACACACACACACACACACACACACACACACACACACACACACACCATCACACACACACACACACACAGAGAGAGAGAGAGAGGAGAGAGAGGAGAGAGAGAGAGAGGAGAGAGAGAGAGAGAGAGAGAGAGAGAGAGGAGAGAGAGAGAGAGAGAGAGAGAGAGAGAGAGAGAATTGAGAGAGAGAGAGAGAGAGAGAGAGAGAGAGAGAGAGAGAGAAAAAAAAAAAAAAGAGAGAGAGAGAGAGAGAGAGAGAGAGTAATCTCTAAAATATCATTTTCATGTTGAATACTAAGCAAATACCGGTATTAAACACGGCGAACGGGCACGCCTCACTGATTCAGTTAAAACTGACTGTACAGATTCGTTCTCACTCGCGGCCACTCGTGCTCTCTTCAATCGAGTCAGTCCGGTTGTTTACGAACAACCACAAGGGGAAAAAAAACTGTTGCAAAATCTGCTGGGCCTGGTACTGATGGACCTGTACCTGCGCCCTGATGGTAAAATTTGGAAAAGCTCATCATGCAAGTTGCCAGGGTGCCGGCGGTGGCCGGAATCACTGGAGAAAAGACTTGCTCTACGTAAGAGACTCTGCTGGTACAGTGAGTCCAAGAACATTGAAGTGTACGAAAAGCATAAAAGGTGAAAACAAAAACAGCATAATCAGTAACAGCCACATAATCTGAAGGTCGTCTTGTAATTAGAAGTTGAGGAGTAGCATCAATAGAGAAGAAGGAATCGTGATATTAGTTCAGAAATAAAAAACGATAAAGGCGATCCTTAAAAATACTAAATTTAGAAATAGACTTAAGATGCTGGGGTAAATTATTACAAAGCTAAACAAAAGAAAGATCAGGTCATGTTACATATTCTGGGCCGCCGCAGTTCAAGTGACTCAGGCCGTCCGCAAGGACCGGGGTGTTTCAAATAATTTTTGCCTTGTTTAAAAATTTGTCAGTAGTAGGACTGAATGTTGAATTTGCTGGAAATGTCTATTAGCTGAGAGGAGACATATTTGGTGCTTTGATTCATACCACCCTGAGCTTATCCAGTGGAGAATTGTGGGCGGCCTATGTTGAGTTGCCGATGACGAAGTGATTTGAGGAGCACGCTGATTTCATCTGTTCTTGGGTGTGGCCGGGTTGTTAAGGTCGAACCAGTTTCATAGCCAAGAAATGAGACGGGTGATGTGCTGGGTTTTTTTTTTTTTTTTTTTTTGGTAAACATTAGGAGATGACTGGGGCTGACTAAGGCTAAGAGACTGGACAGTACGGAAACGGCTCTGTAGTCCGTGACCAAAAGCGTGACATGTGATAGGCAGTCAGACACAACACTAACTATATTTCCGGTTATTGAACTTGTGGCACAGTCAGCTGTCTCTGTGGCGCAATCGGTTAGCGCGTTCGACTGTTAACCGAAAGGTTGGTGGTTCAAACCCACACAGGGACTATTTTTTTCCCCCTCAACATAGACATATACAATTGTCACACTTGATTGACACAACAAACATTATTCTTAATTGTTATTTATATATTAATTTATTAAAATCTTTTTGCTATTTCCTATTTATTCATTTTAATTTTTTGGTCAACAAATGAACACGTTGATCTACGTAACACTGCGTCAAGTAACTGCTTTGTTCTTTGTATGTCCTTTTAGCCCCATCGCCCTACAGCAGAAGATGGATCGACCATGATAACTCAAGGATAGTGCCAGATTAGCTTGGCGCCTGATGGCATTAAGCTAATCTGGCACTACCTTTGAACTATGTCCTTTTAAGCCCAAAGGTCTGCAGCAGAAGATCGATCGACCTCTAGGGTAGTGACAGATTAGCTTGGCGCCTGATGGCGCCTAGCTAATCTGGCACTGCCCTTGAACTATCATGATCGATCCATTTCTGCAGCTGGTACAAAGACATTAGGTGCCACCTACAGAATTGGGCCGTGGGGTTAAATGTTCTGTAAAAAAAAAAATCCATTCCATGGGCGGATCAGTTACCTCCGGAGGGGGGGGGGATCCAACGTTTTGTTTGGGACCTTCAACCTGACACAACAGGCATCCCTAACGCTAGACATTGCTTCCAGAGGCCGAAATAAAACTCGGGGAGGGGGAGGGAGGGGGGGGGGAGTCCAAAACCCCAAAAGGGACTTTGTTATAGCTTTTTGAAGAATTTTGGGTCGGGGCGATGGGGGGGGGGGGGGGGGTGGCGGAGGCGGAATCCCTGAAACCGCCCTCTCCTCCCAGATCCGCCGCTGCATTTTAAGCACGTGGTGGTTTTTTGTTTTTCGGGCCCAGAAATGTATTCCAATACCAAGGCTCTGATGAGCTAGTACTGACCATGTGAGCAGCCGAGGACGATCTGCCTTCAGCACTCCGGCTTTTCAGTATACCGTAGACGCCGTGTTATGGCCTTAACTCTTTGGAGACGCACCGTATACGGATACGCGGCGATACGCCGCGTATCCGTATACGGCACGTCTCCAATGGGTTTAGTCGACTGCTCGGCGCTAAACGCAAATAACTATCCATAAGTATATCGTAGTACATGGTAGAGTGATAAAAGGCAATCACCTTCGATCGCCTGTGTACCGCTCACTCCCAGTGGGGCGGCATAGTTAGTTATAAAATAATAATAATTACGGTATTTATAATGCGCTTATCTTATAATAATTATAACTCTAAGCGCACACTCACAACTCGCGCACGCATGCGCACGCTTTAGACAATGACTCACGTACCACAAACAGTGAAATACATTACGACGGTCAGCTTGGGGTGGGGAGTGCGGTGATATAGTGCTAAAACTGTTGAAAGAGGTGAGTTTTGAGGGCGGACTGGAAGGAGGAGAGAGAGTGTTTCTGACGGAGAGAGAGTGGGAGAGTGTTCCAGATGGATGGACCGTAGACGGAGAAGGAGCGGGGACCGAAAGTGTTAAGTTTGGTGCGAGGGATGTGGAGGCGGAGAGGGTCGGAGGCAGAGCGGAGGGAGCGGGAAGGTGTGTAGGGGTGAAGTAAGTTGGAGAGATAGGCAGGAGCGCAGTTGTTCAGGGATTTGTAGCAGAGAGACAGAACTTTGTATTGGATGCGTTGGGGGATGGGGAGCCAGTGAAGGATTTTGAGCAGGGGTGTGATGTGGTCGGATTTTTTCTTTCTGAGGACGAGACGGGCAGCATTGTTCTGGACGTGTTGGAGAGTGAAGATGGTGGAGTGAGGGAGTTATTGGGGTTTTAACGCCGAGCAGGCTACTAAGGCCATCTCACGGCGGCTACTGACTGGGGAATGAAAGCCGGGAGCCGACTGAGAGAGGCAGAACTCAAGCAACGTCTCACTGCTTAGGGTTTATAGAACAAGATACCCACCTGGTTGTAGAACTGTGACCCACGTGCCTCTTGGCATTCATTCCGTCATTGCTGATAGCAATAGGCGTGGCACGACGCAACAGAAAAATTGGATTACCCGCCATCTTGCCCTCGCAGCCGCTCAGGGGAGGTCAGCAGTAAACTCCGTCGTTGTCTCTGACGTATTTGCGCAATGTTTTTGAAGACTAGATCCTGGTTAATCGCAGTAAAACTTGCAGGGTAGGTCATGCTTATCTGTCAATCCGTACCGCAGGAAAGCAAACATGAGTGTAACATTTATTCTCACCTTAACATGACATTCGCAAAAATAAGGAAGCGTCTACAAATACTGTGTGGACAGCTGTGAGAGATCTATCTATCTATCTATCTATCTATCTATCTATCTATCTATCTATCTATCTATCTATCTATCTATCTATCTATCTATCTATCTATCTATCTATCTATCTATCTATCTATCTATCTATCTATCTATCTATCTATCTATCTATCTATCTATCTACCTACCTACCTACCTACCTACCTACCTACCTATCTATCTATCTATCCATCTATCTATCTAATATCTTGTAGTCTTGCCGACCGTTGGAGCATCACTGATGACTTGGCAACTAGCTCCGTCCATTAGTCTCCGTTCTCTGCCGTTCCTTAGCGTATCGCACAGCCTCAGTCCTGTCCACTCTGAGATATTGTTCTCACCCTCTTTTCCTCTGTCATCCTCTCCTTCGTCCTCCTTGCACAGTGCCTTGCAGGACTGTTTTGGTAAGCCATGCTGAACGGGTGACATGCCCATACCACTTCAGTTTGCGTTTTTTTTCATAATGGCTAATAGGTCTTCATAGGGCCAGATGGCTTGCCTGATTCTGCTTCCCACTTCCTCGTTCGTGATGTGATCTCTGTATGAAATGCCAAGCAGCCTTCGAAAACATCTCATTTCAGTGGTTTGTATCCTCCTTTCAAGGTCTGCAGTGAGGGTCCATGACTCACATGGAGAGATGCATAGGCTTATAACAGTTCAAGGGTAGTGTCAGATAAGCTTGGCACACATACCAAGGAGAATTACGTAGCGCTGGACAGCTCTGGTATGTGTACTACTCTGCCAGCACAGCCTCACTTTTCTGGTTTCCCGGCGCCAAGGTGATCTAGCACTACCCATAAAAACTATGACTGATGTGGTGTTGCATGGATGAATGTGATATGCAGGATATAGAGCATGTTGTAAGAAACTTAACCCAGTGTGTCCCAGGTACGAAATACCCTCGTTTTGGTGTTGTCCATTGAGGACTACATTATACTGCAGAAGACAGATCTATCATGATAATTCAAGGGTGGTGCCAGAATAGCTTGGCGCCTATAGGTGTTAAGCTATTCTGGCACCACCCTTGAGCTATCATGATCGATCCGTATCTGCTGGGGTGTGTCTGGACTGAATGAGTTAATGTGATATACAGAATATGGTGCATGTTTTAAGACAAACTTAATTTAATATGCATATTATAGATACAATGTATAATAATCACCTTCAGCACAGACAGAGGATGACACACACATGTACACACAAATACGCACAAACACACACACACACACATACACCATCACACACACACACACCATCACACACAAACACGCACACACACACACACACACACACACACACACACACACACACACACACACATACACACACAATATTAAACTGTATCGTTTTAATTGAATGACATCAGTTATTACAAAGCGAAACAAAAGCATCCATAATGAAGTTCACTTTATTCCTACAGGAATCATCGCGTCAAAAAACAAAAAGGTTAAAAAACGTGAGCAGTGCAAACTTGATGGCACGAACTCTGCTTGATCGCTTGACTGCACGACATATCTGTACTGAAGTCTTCTTAGATTTGAAGAGCACATACTCCAATGAAAGCGTAGACTCCGTGCCTTTCTGACCTTATTCTGATTGAGGGATACTCTCTGTTTCAGGGCAACACCGCCGAATAGTCAGCTCGTTAGTCTGCATTGATAAGGAAGCCGCTGAACGTGGTGGTATCTGAATAATAAAAACCAAGCCCGTTGCTCGCCAGCCAAACCTGCTGTCCCGCCCTGAGGTGAACCACAGCCTGACAGGACCCCATGTTCCATACGTCTTCGTCTGCGTAGAGATAGGACAAAACGTCGCCGTCAACTACCAGGTACAGATCGGCGTAGTGAGTGGAATCGTCAGTGGAGGCGGTGGCTAGGAAGACGTATGTGCCATTATAGGGCGCGGTGAAGCATCCTGCAGTACTGTTGTAGGCCCCGCCGTCGTTAGTGATGACACTGGGGAGGATGATGGCGGCGTTGCCAAATACATGTGTATTGTTTGCAAGTCGAGCGTCAAAGCTGACGTGTTGGTTGGCCATATCTGTTGAGATAACCAATCCTTTCACTCATTCAGTCCCGACACACCTCAGCAAAACATAGATTGCCCATGATAGTTCAAGGGTGGTGCCAGGATAGCTTGGCGCCCATAGGCGCCAAGCTATTCTGGCACCACCCTTGAACTATCATGGTCGATCTGTCTTGTTATTTGTAATGCAGTCGTAGGAGGACAACCCCCAAATGTTTGTATTTTGTACCTGAGACACAATGGGTTAATCAACTAACCCACCCACTGACAGATTAACTCATTCAAGACGTGAGCTATTCCAGAACTAAAAAAAGGTGACTGCCAAGCGTGTAAAATGAAGAAGAACCCAACGGAGAAAGAAACACGTTTACAGAAGACATTTACAACACAATTAATTAACATATCGGGTAAATACCCTTTTTAAAAGTAGACAAACAAACAAATATAGAGATCAGTCGCTACTTAGCTTAATTATCGCAGTAGGAATATGGCCACATTCCTTCTGCTATAATGAAGATAAGTAGCGACTTTCTTTCTCCGTTGGGTTCTTCTCTAAAATACACTTGCCATGAATCACCTGTTTTGTTTGATCCAACTGATTCTTCATGCTGTCCATTACATTGGTAAAGTGCTCCTTCATTGCAACATTCTCAGCATTCATTCTCAAATTCTCAGCCTCCAGTCTCTTGTTCTCTTCGCGTAGAGCTTTCTGTTCGGCCTCAACAAGAGACAATCGCGCTTCCAACTTATCGACGAAAACAGCGGCTGGTGTCAAGATGGGACTGTCCTTTGGGAGACAGGCAGCGGCGAGAGAGTCGTGAGGTAGGTGACAAGTGTAGGCTCCCCCGGTCACTGGGTTCGGCAACAACAGTCTGAACTCACCGTCCGCGTAGCTAGTGCTGGACACGGTTGTTCC
Source organism: Semisulcospira habei (assembly GCA_036245525.1). Lineage (NCBI taxonomy): Eukaryota > Metazoa > Mollusca > Gastropoda > Semisulcospiridae > Semisulcospira > Semisulcospira habei. The sequence goes on from BTPG01000003.1 coordinate 39,936,075, forward strand.
GGAGGGAGTCTGCAAGCAAACGACAGACGGTAATCGACTGATGGAGCAAACAAAAGTAGATGGAATCACCATGACAGCTTGGTGTAAGATAATTAATAATATAATAATATAATAATAATAATAATAATAATAATATAATAATAAAAATAATAATAATAATAATAATAATAATAATAATAATAATAATAATAATAAATAAATAAATAATAATAAATAAATACAGTACATATTAACTCATTCTGCCCGACGCACGTATTTCCCAAATTTTGGAGGCGTCATCTAACGACTATGCACCTGTTGCAGTAGATGGATCGACCATGATAATCAAGGGCAGTGCCAGATTAGCTTGGCGCGCAGGCGCCAAGCTAATCTGGCACTTCCCTTGAATTATCATGGTCGACCCATCTCCTGCTGTAGTGTCAGGGCTGAATGGGTTAAAATCAAGAGAGGTCAGCGTAATGCAAAGTGAAATCATTGCCGAATCATGTAGTAAAGTAGAGTTAAAATAAAGCACTGGTTTGAAAAAAGATATATTCTTAGTTGGTATTAAAATGACTGGTGGCGGCACACACACAATACTAGATTGCTCTGTTTAAAGCGTCACATGTTCCCATAAAATGTGGAACAAAATCTAACACTTATGTGCAAAAACAAAAGGACTGTCAGCACTATTTCAAATGTGGAACCAGGCAATGGGTGAATGTCTAACTGTGTGAATCTGCCTGTCAATAGTAATATTTACCCACCAGTTAAGCTATGGTTCCATAAGCACCAATCCGATACGAATACGATCCGGACCTGATGCGGTGATGCATTTATCCTGCAAAAATTGCGTGATTTTCGTTCGAAGCCGGATGCGAATATGCTTCCGCATCGGGCACATGGAAACACACAAACATGAAAAAGATTTGCACGAACCTTTCTGTTTCGGACCCGCTTAGGATTCTGATCGAGTTTGTATCGGATTCGTGTCTATGGGTCGCTGGCCTTAAGCTACGGTTCCACAAGCACGATATAAATACGATCCGAACCCGATGCGGTGATGTAATTTTCCCTCAAAAATTGCGTCATTTTCGTTTGAAGCCGGATGCGAATTCGTGTCCGCATCGGTCATATGGAAACACACGAACATGAAAAGGACTCGCACGGATCTTCCTGTTCCGGACCCGCTTCAGATTTGGGTCGGATTTGTGTTATTGGGTCGGCGCCTTTAGAATGAAATACGTAAATAAATGTAGCGTGTTACTTACTTCATATCTAAAGCTGTGGCGGAAAACTCAGCACACAATACAATTGAATTCCGAGACCTCTAAAACCACACTTGCACAGCGGAAAGGATTCGTACAATCAACTATAACATAATGTCAACGACACTACTACTAATACCTTTCACATTGGCCGAGTGAACCATTTGTTTTCGGCTGGACGCTAGCCCAGGCGCTGGCCCCGGCACTGAGGTCTGCGTATTTTGCTCATAATTAAAACAAATCGGGCAATGCCAGTATTAGCGGGAAATGACTGCGGCAACAGAGCAATACCAACGTAAACAAAGGTGGCACAATACTAATCTATGACAATCTACTCGCTTGACAAACGTGTGTCAGCGGGTCAGTACAAGAGTACTGTGCGGTGCGCGTGTCCGAGCGCGTGAGACACTTCAAGGTGCACATAGCGTTGAAAGCCGAATTCTTGGCAACTTTTGGAGTCAGCCATCACGCGTTCGGAGGAGGGGGGGGGGGGGGGGGGAGGGGGGGGAGGCAAGGGGGTATTAACTTCGGGAGGGGGGTGGTGGTGGTGGGGGGAGGGGAACCAAAATTCTCTATACAGTTCAGTTTGAGGAAAACATGAAAAAACCCTAAAAGTACTATTCTTCACAATGCAATTTTGATCGTCATCGTTTGAACGAGTCTTGATATACTGATTCAGTACACTGGTTGCCGTGAAGTGAACTGCCAAGGACGGAAGCAGCTGCGAAGTACTGAAAGTGCGCACGGAGGTCTACTTAACCCCTTCGCTGCCAGTGATCACGAATTTCGCGAGTCTGAAACCATTACACGCATGTGGACTTTCACGCGAACAGGCAGACGTAGGACCCAAAATAGGCGTAAAGAAAAAAAGGACTAACAAGAGACATAAAACCTCATGAGCCCCCGCGACATGATTTTTTATGTCTCTTGCAGGTGGGTAGCGATCGCCTCGCCCCTGCAGGTAAGGGGTTAAATAACATCTCACCGTCCAGATGACGTCAACGGGGGGGCTGTCCACGATTGGTCATGGTCCCACAGGAGAGGGCCACTCGCCATTCTTCTGCTGACTGATGGTACACCGCCACTGACTCCTGTCTCACGTGCAGGCGGAAATCACTCGACACTGGGGGCTCTGTGGAACATCACGATTTCGTTTTGGCGTTTTGTCACAACACAGAGACAGATGACGACGAAACGTTTAATTTACAGGATAAAGTCTTAGGCAACACGTCTCTCTTACAAACTGTCCTGTTACAAAATTAACTTTAACAGCCAAGAGCAAGAGAAACACAATAAATCGAAACATTAAGAAGATAAACTTAAAAAAAAAAAAAAAAAAAAAAAAAAAAAAAAAAAAAAAAACACTATACAAAAGCAATGCAACTAACGTGCAGACATCATGTCAATAACATTGAATTTAAAAACAAACAGATAGTATTGTTGTATTCGGAGAGATGATGATGATGATGAAACGTGTTTATTCAGGATAAAAGTTTTAGGCATGCGAATGCCTCTCGCACAGACTGTCCTGCTACTCTACACACATAAATATACATTGAGCAACACAGTAACATATTTTTTCAAAAGAAACATAGTATTAAGATAAGATACGATAAGATAGTTTATAGCCATGTTTCCATGTACAAAACAATAAAAGCATTGGAATTTGTTTTGATGTCAGTTACTATGACTAAAATCATACACACACACACACACACACACACACACGCACACACGCACACACACACCATCACACACACACACACACACACACACACACACACACACACACAGAGAGAGAGAGAGAGAGAGAGAGAGAGAGAGAGAGAGAGAGAGAGAGAGAGAGAGAGAGAGAGAGAGTAATCTCTAAAATATCATTTTCATGTTAAATACTAAGCAAGTACTGGTATTAAACACGGCGAACGGGCACGCCTCACTGATTCAGTTAAAACTGACTGTACAGATTCGTTCTCACTCGCGGCCACTCGTGCTCTCTCCAATCGAGTCAGTCCGGTTGTTTACGAACAACCACAAGGGGGAAAAAACTGTTGCGGAATCTGCTGGTCCTGGTACTGATGGACCTGTACCTGCGCCCTGATGGTAAAATTTGGAATGAAAGCTCATCATGCAAGTTGCCAGGGTGCCGGTGGCCGGAATCACTGGAGATAAGACTTGTTCTACGTAAGAGACGCTGCTGGTACAGTGAGTCCAAGAACATTGAAGTGTACGAAAAGCATAAAAGGTGAAAACAAAAACAGCATAATCAGTAACAGCCACATAAGCTGAAGGTCGTCTTGTAATTACAACATGTTGAGGAGTACAGCATCAATAGAGAAGAATTGAATCGTGATACTTTGTTCAGAAATAAAAAACGATAAAGGGGATCCTTAAAAATACTAAATTTAGAAATAGACTTAAGATGCTGGGGTAAATTATTACTAAGCTAAACGTAACACAAAAGAAAGATCAGGTCATGTTACATATTCTGGGCCGCAGTTGAGGCCGTGCAAGGACCGGTGTTTTTTAAAATAATTTTTGGCCTTGTTTAAAAATTTGTAATAGGACGCACTGAATGTTGAATTTGCTGGAAATGTCTGATTAGCTGAGAGGAGACATATTTGGTGATTTGATTCATACCATCCTGAGCTTATCCAGTGGAGAATTGTGGGCCTATGTTGAGTTGCCGTTGACGAAGTGATTTGAGGAGCACGCTGATTTCATCTGTGCTTGGGTGTGGCCGGGTTGTTAAGGTCGAACCAGTTTCATAGCCAAGAAATGAGACGGGTGATGTGCTGTTTTTTTTTTTTTTTTTTTTTTTTTTTTTGTAAACATTAGGAGATGACTGGGGCTGACTAAGGCTAAGAGACTGGACAGTACGGAAACGGCTCTGTAGTCCGTGACCAAAAGCGTGACATGTGATAGGCAGTCAGACCCAACACTAACTATATTTCCGGTTATTGAACTTGTGGTACAGTCAGCTGTCTCTGTGGCGCAATAGGTTAGCGCATTCGGCTGTTAACCGAAAGGTTGGTGGTTCAAGCCCACCCGGGGACTATTTTTTCCCCCCCCCCAACATAGACATATACAATTGTCACACTTGATTGACACAACAAACATTATTTTTAATTGTCAGTTATATATTAATTTATTAAAATCTTTTTGCTATTTCCTATTTATTCATTTTAATTTTTTGGTCAACAAATGAACACGTTGATCTACGTAACACTGCGTCAAGTAACTGCTTTGTTCTTTGTATGTCCTTTTAGCCCCATCGCCCTACAGCAGAAGATGAATCGACCATGATAACTCAAGGATAGTGCCAGATTAGCTTGGCGCCTGATGGCATTAAGCTAATCTGGCACTACCTTTGAACTATGTCCTTTTAAGCCCAAAGGTCTGCAGCAGAAGATCGATCGACCATGATAATTCAAAGGTAGTGACAGATTAGCTTGGCGCCTGATGGCGCCTAGCTAATCTGGCACTGCCCTTGAACTATCATGATCGATCTATTTCTGCAGCTGGTACAAAGACAATAGGTGCCACCTACAGAATTGGGCCGTGGGGTTAAATGTTCTGTTAAAGAAAATTCATTCCATGGGCGGATCAGTTACCTCCGGAGGGAGGGGGTCCAACGTTTTGTTTGGGACCTTCAACCTGACACAACAGGCCTCCCTAACGCTAGACATTGCTTCCAGGGGCCGAAATAAAACTCGGGGAGGGGGAGGGAGGGGGGGGGGGAGTCCAAAACCCCAATAGGGACTTTGTTATAGCATTTTGAAGAATTTTGGGTCGGGGCGATGGGGGGGGGGGGGGCGGAGGCGGAACCCCTGAAACCCCCCTCTCCTCCCAGATCCGCCGCTGCATTTTAAGCACGTGGTGGTTTTTTGTTTTTCGGGCCCAGAAATGTATGTACTGACCATGTGAGCAGCCGAGGACGATCTGCCTTCAGCACTCCGGCTTTTCAGTATACCGTAGACGCCGTGTTATGGCCTTAACTCATTGGAGACGCACCGTATACGGATACGCAGCGATACGCCGCGTATCCGTATACGGCACGTCTCCAATGAGTTAAGTCAACTGCTCGGCGCTAAACGCAAATAACTATCCATAAGTATATCGTAGTACATGGTAGAGTGATAAAAGGCAATCACCTTCGATCGCCTGTGTACCGCTCACTCCCAGTCGGGCGGCATAGTTAGTTATTGGGGTTTTAACGCCGAGCAGGCTACTAAGGCCATCTCACGGCGGCTACTGACTGGGGAATGAAAGCCGGGAGCCGACTGAGAGAGGCAGAACTCAAGCAACGTCTCACTGCTTATAGTCTAGCAGCTGCCCTTCATAGACGATCAGCCGTTTACGAGATAGTGATTTTCTAGAGAGTAACAAAGGTTTGGGTATATCAAAATGAAGTCTAGTATGAATAAAAGCAGTGCGCACTCGTTTTAAACCGCCGGAGGATGGAGACATTTTTCTGTAGCACATTTTGTTTCCAGTATGGCTGCAGACGAAACCAGGACCTTCGCGGCCATGTTTACAGGGGATCAGTAGTTTACACGGGTCTCATTGTTCCTGTATTCAGTGGTAGTAAGCACTATATGTCACTTAAAAGGATTTCATTTTTTAAAGTAATATTTTCACACTTAGATATATTAAGAGAAGAAACAATTACGAAAACGCTTGCCTTGAACGCAAAATTAATATCGTTTCGCAACAATAAGGTATCCCAAAATCACGTGATCAAAACATCACGTGACGCCACGACCTCTGCTGACGTGAATTTCTGTGTGCCGACGGGTTCTTCAAGTTTTTATTTGTTCTACATAAGCTTGTTTGTTTAAAAAAAAAAAAGCAAACGTGTCAAGTTGCTGTGTGCATTTTTACGGCTTGATAAAGGTTTGTCACGTTTATTTCCATTCACTTTACCATCGCTTTGCCCGTTTCATTTCGACAACACAGCACCAAAACAAAACGTATCCCACAACACAAACGCTATCTTCAAAACCTATGCTGCATTCTGTAAAAGAAAAAGAGTGCCACACCACTTGGTTTTAACTGTCATGGCTGAGCAAAGTTTCGGAACTTGATTAATTATTTTATGCAGCAGTAACATTTATTTTAATCAGTTGCACTGACAAGCTATGTTGTGATGTGCGATCACTGCCAGTGCCAATTTTGCAGTCTCAGTGATGACTGATGGTACAGTACACTTCACACTGAAAAAAAAATACACAGTACAATGTGAACACGCTTGGAAGTTCATGTAATGCTTTGTTTAAAATTGAACCCTATCTTGCTAGCAGTAGCCTACTGCACAAAAGAGGAACTTATTTTGCTGCTGTGTTATTTGCAGTTTGTCTGCATATAGACATTTGCAGTTCGCTGCAAGGATTCTTAGCACTGACATTAGCACTGACATATTGGGATTAAAACGACAAAGAAAACGGAGAAAGGTGACACAGAGATGATTTAATAAATCAGTCAAGTGATCAATGAATCAATGAATCAATGAATCAATGAAACTTTATTTTACAACGGTTTAGGCATTGACATCGTCATCGACACAGCCATTTTACAAACCTGCCGTTGCTAACAACTACAAGACTAACTACAAATATACATACATATAAGTAAACATAATACTTGCAAAGCGATGACAACACTATTCACATAGACAGACATACTCATAGACTCACAGACACCCCCCACCCCACCCACCCCCCTTCACACATAGACAGAGCTAAGTAGTCCAAATGATAATTGAAAAGGATAACAGACTTAATTGGGAATAAATTGGACCCAGCATAAAAAGAAACATATAATACAAGTGGTTGAGTCATCCCTACGAGTGATCCACAAAATATTTGAAGAGACCCTTTTTAAAACAGGCTAGCGAGGAGGCGGATTTTACATGGTCTGGAAGGGCATTCCAGATAAGTGCCCCTGAGAAGGATAAGCTAGTTTTATATAGATCGATCCTTGGTTTTGGGACTATGAAAAGCTTTCTGATGTTTCCAAACTTGGACTCAGACTTACGGAACAAAGTGGAGATGTACTCAGGTGTTTTGCGTTTCCACACTTTGAACATAAAGATTGCTTTGTTATATTTAAAATGATCTTAAAGTGGCAGGAGACCTGCTTTTGAGAGCTTTTCTTCAGTGCTAAGGTGTTGATCAGGGCAGATTATTTTGGCCGCTCGTCTGTGTAGGGAATTGAGTCTCTTTAAATGGACCTCACTACACCCATCCCATACCGATGACGCGTAATCGATATAAGAACGTATGTGAGCGTTATAAAATAGTTTACGGGTATCTGAATCAGTATAATATTTCAGTTTTGATAACATAAAGAGATTTTTGGCTACTATTTTGCATAAGGCGTCTGTATGAGCTTGCCATTTTAGCTGACTGTCGATTTTAATCCCCAGTACTCGATGTTCATTTACCTGTTCTACCTGACTACCTTTAAGTGAAAGGTTAAGTAATAGAGGCATTATCTGCTGTTTTTGGCGCGTGGCGACTACCATCGATTTCGTTTTGGCTGGATGAACAACCATAGAATTGTTTATACACCAAGCTGATACTTCATGAAGACTTTGTTGTAGGTTGTCGGAAATTACCTGTATATCTTTACTAGTAGTATGAACTGAGGTGTCGTCAGCAAAAAGGTCGCATTGTACATCTTGGCAAGTAATATGTAGAGGCAAATCATTGATAAATAAGCAAAACAGTAGAGGGCCCAGTACAGACCCTTGGGGCACACCGAAGCTTACATCTTTGAGAGAGGAGTATGAGCCATGAACAAGAACCTTTTGTTTTCTTTTAGTAAGGTAAGATGTGAAAAAAGCAACTGCGTCTCCGTTATTGAGGTATGTGTGAAGCTTAGCAGTCAGAATAGTATGGTTAATCAGATCAAAAGCATTCTTAAAATCCAGATAGACTACTCCTGTTAACTGTGACTTATTCATACCCTTGAGCCATGTGTCAACAAGGCGTGTAAGTGCTGTGTGGCATGAATGCTGCGGACGAAATCCGGATTGGAAAGGGTGGAAGAGCTTACGGTTTTCTAGGTAAGCAAGCAGGTGTTTATGAACGTGCCTTTCCAGTGGTTTGGACAAAACAGATAATAAAGAAATAGGCCGATAATTATTAGGATCAGAACGATCTTTTGTTTTTGGAAGTGGAATTACTTTGGCATATTTAAGTTCGTTAGGAAAAGTGTTATGCTGGATACAGAGATTATAAATATAAGTTAAGGATTCTACAATGTATGGGAGAGACAGTTTAAGTATTTTCGGGCTGATGTCATCAGGCCCCGAGGACTTTTTATTTGGAAGGTTACTTATAAGTAAACCCACTTCATGAACAGCTAACATAGGGATGTTGAAGGGGGCTGTGCCCATTGTTCTTTGTTGACAAAACTCAGACAGCAAATTTGAACGGTGATAAGTGTTATCCTGGCTTGGCGATATTAGAGATTTGGCAATCGAAAGAAAATGGTCATTGAATGTATCAGCAGTAAGATTAGTGGGAATGGTAGTTGCGGTACTTGGAGACCCCCTAGTAAGTGTGTTTAGAAGGCGCCATATAGTAGAGGTATCTTTGCTGTCTTTAACCGTGTCACGAACTAACTTTTTTCTTGCCTCTCTGATCATGTATTTAACACGGTTACGCTGTTGCTTATATTCAGTGAACATTTTATTGCTACGTAGATCGTTTCTAAGCGCCATCGCCTGCATGATTTCCGGAGTAAGCCAGGGAGGAAGAGTGTTAGATTTTACCCTCCTCTCGCGTAGAGGAGCATGTTTATTAAGTACATTTAGGAAAAGAGAGTACCAAATACTGAGGGCGGTATTAGGATCATAGGACAGGAGCACGTCATTAAAAGGAGTATTTTCTAGATCAAATAGAAATTCGTCTTTCCTGAAGTGTTTGAATGTCCTATACGTTATAGTTGTATGGCCGTTCTTTTTTGGTTTAGGGAGTTTAGAAGACCAGGAGCAAGCCACAGGATAATGATCACTAACACTAAGATTTGAGACATCAACGTCAGAGACGGCTTTGGGTTTATTAGTATATATGTGGTCAATAAGCGTGGAAGTATTGGGAGTAATTCTGGTGGGTGATTTCACTAACTGTACTAAGCCAAACAGAGATGACGTTGAGCCCCAGGCGGGGTGCGGCTTAAGTAAATCTATATTAAAATCGCCCAATAGAAGAATGTCGGCCTTCTTTTTTAAAGCTCTGTCAAGGTTATGACTAAACTGATCGTACCACTCAAAAGTTGAGGCGGGATTTCTATATAAGAACCCAATTAATACCGGTTTTGATTTCGGACACTTGACTTCGACCCATACGCACTCCACCCCCATCATTTCTAGGTCGACGCGTCGATGAACTAAATGCTGGATAGAATTATGAATATAGACAGCGATGCCAGTTTGACCGGGAGACAAGGGGTCTCGTCTAATAACTGAAAAATTGGGGATACTGATTGCTGCATCGCTTACACAGGAACTCAGACGCGTCTCACTGAGTCCAAACAGGTGGAACGGTGTAGGATCGTTAATATATACAGATATGTCGGCTAGTTTGTTGTACAAATGAAACACATTGAGGTGCCCTATTCTCATAACTGCACCTTTGATGGAAAATTCGCTTGGACTTATTACAAAATACAGAGTGCACAAGATAAACAATGAAGAAACAATTGAATACAGAAAAACACGGAAATAAAAAATACTATAAAACTATAAAACGATAAAAGGCCACGTAATTGAATAAAAGTCCTCCAGAGAACAAGTAGCCGTTAAGCTACTGAGCTCTCAAAAAAAAACTCGCTGCGGGAGTGACTGAACCACAAGAAAAAAGTGACGCAACTTGAAACGCCGCATGGAACACCTGTATGTTCGGCTGTCACTAAGTTCCCTTCTTTGTCGTTCCAGTACAATTTTAATTAAATCACTCAAGCTAATAGTCTGTCTCACTGTAAAGACACGAAAGAGGCTGAAAATTAAGTCTTTCTTAAATGAGCACAATCTTTACAGTGTAAACTAACACAGTCTCTGGTGGTAACACTCAATGTTACTGTCACATCAGTTTATGACCAACGCGGCTAGAAGGTAGAACCAAAGTAATCAATAAACAGCACAGTGGATGCAGACAATAACGTTGGTAGTCACTCTAACTGATTTACGGTAAGAACAAGTTACATCTGTAACAATAGCAGTCAGCTTGCCGTGCTCGTGTTCACAATCACCAAATATAAACGTCTAATTAAAGCGTCAGTCAAATGATCAAATGAATGAGATATCTATGTTTTATGATAAACAGCTAGTTATGGGAGGGGGGGGGGGGGAGGAGGCACATACTTTATAATGTACACGTACTATTTTTTTCAGTGTTTCCATCACCCATTCATAACACCATTAGACTCGATGAGTTGTCATGTTTTGAGTGGTTTACAAAATACATGTACTTGTTGCTGTTACATTATCTTCTTACTGGTTTTGACATTTCGCTGTAAGATTTTCAGTCACATACTTTAAGCGTGTTCCCCCTAACGCACACAGAGGTTGACTGTATCATTGATATGTGTGTGTAGGTAGCGTTTGGTTTTGTTTGAGGTGGCAGTTTTGGCCTCACCTTTAAGTTTGGTGCCGCTGTGCATGTGGCCACCAGTACTATTTACAGAACTGATGACTGCATGTGCAGGCTAGTTCACGGTATCAAAATGTGAACTGGGCAGCCTATTGTTTGAAGTGATCAGTGGTAGCAACATCCATGATGTATGTGTGCATTTGGCCACTGGTACTGTTTACAAAGGTGCTGTTTACAGAACTAGTGGCTGAGTATGCATATTATTATTAGTACTGTTATTGTTATCAGGTGTGGCCTTATCTCTAAGTTTTGGTGCCCCTGTGCATGAGGCCAACAGTACTTTTCACAGAACTGATGGCTGCATGTGCAGTGTGGTTAACTGGACACATGAAATTTGTAGGTGGGCAGCTAAAATACAGGCAGTCAATACAAGCCACTTGCTTAACCTGAAGTCTCTCTATATAGATTTTACAGTCCACTAATGCCCATCAGTATACAATTGTGCATGTCTTTTGTGGGTATTCTGTGGTTTTGTATGTGGGCTGGGGTTGAAAGTGGGGCGGTATGGCACCTATTACCGTGTATGTACAAAACCTTCATTACAAACAAACATAAATTAATAATTTTAATAAATAGTTATTTGGGTTTAACGCCGCGCGGTAGACTACGGCCATCTCATGGCAGTTAAATAAATAAGATAAAGTAAGTCAAAGATACCTGGGACATAAGAATGCTAAGTAAAGTATAGATTATGATCATGCACAGATGTACATTGGTGGATGTTCTGCGGTTTTGTGTGTGTAACTGGATTGGGGTTGGGAGCGAGTGATAGTGCACCTATTACCATGTACGTGTATAAGACATAAGACATTTATTCACCAAGTAAAACGTTACAAGGATTTTTGTGTGGCATGGCGACAGTAAAATATGTCCTCACTTGTAGGGCATTCATCATGTCATACGCTTAGTTGGCGATCATCCTATATACAGCACTAAAAGATAGATAAACACAATATTAAACACAAATCAGTCATATGTCACAAATCATGGAGTCACTTCACGTTGTTCCGTGCATGGTGATGTATTGAGGACAGCTTCTGGAAAAAAAATTGCATCTGAATCGAGAGGTTCTGGCTTTAAAAGCACGAAACCGCCGGCCAGAGGGCAGAAGCTCGAAGAGATAATTGGCTGGGTGTGACAGATCTGACAGAATAGTACTGGTGGCCACATGCACAGGGGCACCATGGTGTATGTTCTTGAGCTGTATGCTGATGTGTATGTACAAAACCTACATTACAAACAAACAAAACAAAACAAACAAAATAAATAAATGATTTAAATAAATAAGATAAAGTAAGTCTAAGGTACCTGGGACATATGCATGCTAGGTAAAGGATAGATTAAAAATTATGAACATACACAGATGTGTATGTCCTTCTTTTGGTAGGTGTTCTGCGGTGTTATGTGTGTATTTAGGTAAGGGTTGGGAGCAGGCAGTATGGCACCTATTACCATCTATATATGTGTATATTTTCTTGTTTGCTGATGCCCACACCCGGGTCTGCCCTGGGGGACTTGGGTGGGGTTAGGTACTTTTTAGTTCCCAGGGTCACCCTGGTCAGCCCCACAGGGTGGGTTTCCTTTCTATTCTGGGGCATGTGTTTCTGTCTACCCTTGGTCCATTCACCTGTATTTGTCTTTTTAAAACTCTCCCAACTGTCTGCACTGCCTGTAGCTCTTGATGTTGGATGTGTGTTGCTAGACAGTCTTAGCTTTATTTAGGCCCCATGTTGTAGGTTTATTTAACGTATTTGACCGGCTGGCGACATACATTCAATTTTCTGTTTAGTTTTTTTTTTTCACAAGCAGTGCAGGCACGTCCTGAGAAAGCCTTGTTGCTGTCGGGACGTTAAGCAATGTACAATCAATCAATCATTGTTTGCTGATGTGTATGTACAAAACCTTCATTACAAGCAAACAAAATAAATAAATAATTTAAATATATACTTATTTGGGTTTAATGTCGAGCAGGTGACCAATGCCATCTCATGGCGGTTAAATAAAAAAGATAAAGTAAGTCAAGATACCTGGGACATATGAATGCTCAGTAAAGGATAGATTATGAACATGCACAGATGTAAGTGTCGTTTGGTGGGTGTTCTCTGGTTGTGGAGTGGGGTTGGGAGTGGGCAGTATTACCATATATGTGTATGTGAACATCAGCATATGAACAAAACCTACTTTTCAAACAAATAAAAATAAATAATAAATTTAAATAACTAGGACATATGAATACCAAGTAAAGGATATATTATGAACATGCACAGATGTTTGTTCTGTGGTTTTGTATGTGGGGTGGGGAGCGGGTGGTATGCACCTATTACCATATGTGTACATGTTATGTTCACATCATATATGTGTATATGTATGTTCTCATCTTGTATGCTGATGTCCCCCACCCAGGTCTACCCTGGGGGACTTGGGCGGGGTTAACTACTTTTTAGTTCCCAGGGTGACCCTGGTCAGCCCCACAGGGTGGGTTTTCCCCTCTATTCATGGGTGTGTGTTCTGTCTACCCTTGGTACATTCACCAGTATTTACCTTTTTTAAACTCGTCCTACTGTCTGCACTGCTTGTAGCTCTTGATATTGGATGTGTGTTGCTAAAGGGTCTAGTTAGGTTTATTTAGTGTATTAGACCAGCTGGCGACATACATTCAATATTCTGTTTAGTTTGGGTTTTTTCACAAGCAGTGCAGGCACGTCCTGAGAAAGTCTTGTTGCTGTCGGGACGTTAAACAATGTACAATCAATCATTTTATGCTGATGTGTATGTGCAAACATACATCACAAACAAACAAACAAACAAACAAAATAATAAATTAATAAAATAAGTTGGGGATACCTGGGACCTATAAATATGCATGTTAAGTAAAGCATAGATTATGAATATGCACAGATGTATGCATATTGAAAACAAATTTCCTCTCCTTGGTGACCACTACCATACCACTATAGTGATCATGTGCATCAAGGAAATCCTTCCATCCATAATTAAAAGGATAAATAATAAATAAATATGTAAGTGAATACATACATGAATCAATAAAAAATAAATAAATAAAACCTGTAATATAATAGAGAGGGCTACTATCTGTATTGTGTCTCATGCAGTCCTGATAAAGCTTAATCATAAGAGTCATTGTGAGTACTTGAGTGCGGATTGGTTGAATTGGTTGCAAAAACTAAAATTTTATATTTAGGTGTTTAGCTGAACATGGTGATTTTGATGGAAACGGTTCGGAGATGGATTTCACTCTGCCTGGCTTGTGCTTAAGACCAGTCGGATACGAGTGTGCTTGACCAGTTAAAAATCCCATCTCCACTAATAAAATAAATAAAAAAAAGAGCAGACCTGCACTTAGAGCCGTTAGGCTGAAAAACAGACGAACAACATGCATGTTGTATCCGGCCAAAGAATGTTGAAGATGGTCGGCAGACACATTGCACAACATGCACAAAGGGAGTTTACTTTCGATATGCTTTCCTCCCACAAAAGACCGAGTTCTGTGGAAAAGGCTGTTTTCAAGACCAGGAAAAATAACGTATTTGACGTTGATAAGATGTTCAAATCGATAATAATCTCTGTTTCAATTCAGGAGCAAAGTAAAGCTTCATCAACCGTGCGCGTCTGACTGACTTCTTTAGAAGGCTTCTCGCTGACCGCCATTTTGAAACTAGCGACGCGACTATGCTTACCGCATTAAAAATAATACTTTTAAACTTATTTTATCGTATATATGTATGCATGTTTACTTGCTGATGATTTTAATTTACTCACTGGAATAAACTTGTAACTTGTATGCTTGAAATTTTCAATGTTATGCACAAAAAATGTCTTGCACCTTATCCGGGCGGTGTACGAGGACTGGTTCCCTCACATCGAAAAATAGCTTTCGAAAAACACTTCTACAAAAATGTCTCCATCCTAAGGACAAATATTGTTGCCATGCATAAACTATATGGCATTAGTACTTTCGTTTCGTACCTGCAAACCATTGTTACTCTTTTGACGAACTACTTAGTCTGCAGAAATTGCGAAAAGCTGCTGGACTATTAGGGTTTATAGAACAAGATACTGACCTGGTTGTAGAACTGTGACCCACGTGCCTCTTGGCATTCATTCCGTCATTGCTGATAGCAATAGGCGTGGCACGACGCATAACAGAAAAATTGGATTACCCGCCATCTTGCCCTCGCAGCTCAGGGGAGGTCAGCAGTAAACTCCGTCGTTGTCTCTGACGTATTTGCGCAATGTTTTTGAAGACTAGATCCTGGTTAGTCGCAGTAAAACTTGCAGGGTAGGTCATGCTTATCTGTCAATCCGTACCGCAGGAAAGCATACATGAGTGTAACATTTATTCTCACCTTAACATGACATTCGCAAAAATAAGGAAGCGTCTACAAATACTGTGTGGACAGCTGTGAGAGATCTATCTATCTATCTATCTATCTATCTATCTATCTATCTATCTATCTATCTATCTATCTATCTATCTATCTATCTATCTATCTATCTATCTATCTATCTATCTATCTATCTATCTATCTATCTATCTATCTATCTATCTATCTATCTATCTATCTATCAATATCTTGTAGTCTTGCCGACCGTTGGAGCACCACTGATGACTTGGCAACTAGCTCCGTCCATTAGTCTCCGTTCTCTGCCGTTCCTTAGCGTATCGCACAGCCTCAGTCCTGTCCACTGAGATATTGTTCTCACCCTCTTTTCCTCTGTCATCTTCTCCTTCGTCCTCCTTGCACAGTGCCTTGCAGGACTGTTTTGGTAAGCCATGCTGAACGGGTGACATGCCCATACCACTTCAGTTTGCGTTTTTTTCATAATGGCTAATAGGTCTTCATAGGGCCAGATGGCTTGCCTGATTCTGCTTCCCACTTCCTCGTTCGTGATGTGATCTCTGTATGAAATGCCAAGCAGCCTTCGAAAACATCTCATTTCAGCGGTTTGTATCCTCCTTTCAAAGTCTGCAGTGAGGGTCCATGACTCACATGGAGAGATGCATAGGCTATAACAGTTCAAGGGTAGTGTCAGATAAGCTTGGCACACATACCAAGGAGAATTAGGTAGCGCTGGACAGCTGTGGTATGTGTACTACTCTGCCAGCACAGCCTCACCTTTCTGGTTTCCAGGCGCCAAGGTGATCTAGCACTACCCATAAAACTATGACTGATGTGGTGTTGCATGGATGAATGTGATATGCAGGATATAGAGCATGTTGTAAGAAACTTAACCCAGTGTGTCCCAGGTACGAAATACCCACGCTTTGGTGTTGTCCTTTGAGGACTACATTATACTGCAGAAGACAGATCTATCATGATAATTCAAGGGTGGTGCCAGAATAGCTTGGCGCCTGTAGGTGCAAAGCTATTCTGGCACCACCATTGAGCTATCATGATCGGTCCGTATCTGTTGCGGTGTGTCGAGACTGAATGAGTTAATGTGATATGCAGAATATGGTGCATGTTGTAAGACATAAACTTAATTTAATATGCATATTATAGATACAATGTATAATAATCACCTTCAGCACAGACAGAGGATGACACACACATGTACACACAAATACGCACAAACACACACACACACACACATACATCATCACACACACACACACCATCACACACAAACATGCACACACACACACACACACACACACACACACACACACACACACACACACACACACACACACATACACACACAATATTAAACTGTATCGTTTTAATTAAATGACATCAGGTATTATAAAGCGTTACAAAAGCATCCATAATGAAGTTCACTTCATTCCTACAGAAATCATCGCGTCAAAACAAAAAAGTAAAAAAAACCGAGAGAATTGCAACCTTGATGGCACGAACTCTGCTTGATCGCTTGACTGCACGACATATCTGTACTGAAGTCTTCGATTTGAAGAGCACATACTCCAATGAAAGCGTAGACTCCGTGCCTTTCTGACCTTATTCTGATTGAGGAATACTCTCTGTTTCAGGGCAACACCGCCGAATAGTCAGCTCGTTAGTCTGCATTGATAAGGAAGCCGCTGAACGTGGTGGTATCTGAATAATAAAAACCAAGCCCGTTGCTCGCCAGCCACACCTGCTGTCCCTCCCTGAGGTGAACTACAGCCTGACACGACCCCATGTTCCGTACGTCTTCGTCTGCGTAGAGATAGGACAGGACGTCGCCGTCAACTACCAGGTACAGATCGGCGTAGTGAGTGGAATCGTCAGTGGAGGCGGTGGCTAGGAAGACGTATGTGCCATTATATGGCGCGGTGAACCATTCTGCAGTACTGTTGTAGGCCCCGCCGTCGTTAGTGATGACACTGGGGAGGATGATGGCGGCGTTGCCAAATACATGTGTATTGTTTGCAAGTCGAGCGTCAAAGCTGACGTGTTGGTTGGCCATATCTGTTGAGATAACCAATCCTTTCACTCATTCAGTCCCGACACACCTCAGCAAAACATAGATTGCCCATGATAGTTCAAGGGTGGTGCCAGGATAGCTTGGCGCCCATAGGCGCCAAGCTATTCTGGCACCACCCTTGAACTATCATGGTCGATCTGTCTTGTTATTTGTAATGCAGTCGTAGGAGGACAACCCCAAAATGTTTGTATTTTGTACCTGAGACACAATGGGCTAATCAACTAACCCACCCACTGACAGATTAACTCATTCAAGACGTGAGCTATTCCAGAACTAAAAAAGGTGACTGCCAAGCGTGTAAAATGCAGAAGAACCCAACGGAGAAAGAAACACGTTTACAGAAGACATTTACAACACAATTAATTAACATATCGGGTAAATACCCTTTTTAAAAGTAGACAAACAAACAAATATAGAGATGAGTCGCTACTTAGCTTAATTATCGCAGTAGGAATATGGCCACATTCCTTCTGCTATAATGAAGATAAGTAGCGACTTTCTTTCTCCGTTGGGTTCTTCTCTAAAATACACTTGCCATGAATCACCTGTTTCGTTTGATCCAACTGATTCTTCATGCTGTCCATTACATTGGTAAAGTGCTCCTTCATTGCAACATTCTCAGCATTCATTCTCAAATTCTCAGCCTCCAGTCTCTTGTTCTCTTCGCGTAGAGCTTTCTGTTCGGCCTCAACAAGAGACAATCGCGCTTCCAACTTATCGACGAAAACAGCGGCTGGTGTCAAGATGGGACTGTCCTTTGGGAGACAGGCAGCGGCGAGAGAGTCGTGAGGTAGGTGACAAGTGTAGGCTCCCCCGCTGACTGGGTTCGGCAACAAGTCTGAACTCACCGTCCGCGTAGCTAGTGCTGGACACGGTTGTTCCGGAGGGAGTCTGCAAGCAAACGACAGACGGTAATCGACTGATGGAGCAAACAAAAGTAGATGGAATCAACATGACAGCTTGGTGTAAGATAATATAATAATAATAATAATAATAATAATAATAATAATAATAATAATAATAATAATAATAATAATAATAATAATAAATAATAATAATAATAATAATAATAATAAATAAATAAATAAATAAATAAATACAGTACATATTAACTCATTCTGCCCGACGCACGTATTTCCCAAATTTTGGAGGCGTCATCTAACGACTATGCACCTGTTGCAGTAGATGGATCGACCATGATAATCAAGGGCAGTGCCAGATTAGCTTGGCGCCGACAGGCGCCAAGCTAATCTGGCACTTCCCTTGAATTATCATGGTCGACCCATCTCCTGCTGTAGTGTCAGGGCTGAATGGGTTAAAATCAAGAGAGGTCAGCGTAATGCAAAGTGAAATTCATTGCAGAATCATGTAGTAAAGTAGAGTTAAAATAAAGCACTGGTTTGAAAAAAGATATATTCTTAGTTGGTATTAAAATGACTGGTGGCGGCACACACACAATACTAGATTGCTGTGTTTAAAGCGTCACATGTTCCCATAAAATGTGGAACAAAATCTAACACTTATGTGCAAAAACAAAAGGACTGTCAGCACTATTTCAAATGTGGAAACAGGCAATGGGTGAATGTCTAACTGTGTGAATCTGCCTGTCAATAGTAATATTTACCCACCAGTTAAGCTATGGTTCCATAAGCACCAATCCGATACGAATACGATCCGGACCTGATGCGGTGATGCATTTTTTCCTGCAAAAATTGCGTGATTTTCGTTCGAAGCCGGATGCGAATACGCTCCCGCATCGGGCACATGGAAACACACAAACATGAAAAAGATTTCCACGAACTTTTCTGTTTCGGACTTGCTTAGGATTCGGATCGAGTTTGTATCGGATTCGTGTCTATGGGTCGCTGACCTTAAGCTACGGTTCCACAAGCACGATATAAATACGATCCGAACCCGATGCGGTGATGTAATTTTCCCTCAAAAATTGCGTCATTTTCGTTTGAAGCCGGATGCGAATTTGTGTCCCCATCGATCATATGGAAACACACGAACATGAAAAGGACTCGCACGGATCTTCCTGTTCCGGACCCGCTTCAGATTTGGGTCGGATTTGTGTTATTGGGTCGGCGCCTTTAGCATGAAATACGTAAATAAATGTAGCGTATAACTTACTTCATATCTAAAGCTGTGGCGGAAAACTCAGCACACAATACAATTGAATTCCGAGACCTCTAAAACCACACTTGCACAGCGGAAAGGATTCGTACAATCAACTATAACATAATGTCAACGACACTACTACTAATACCTTTCACATTGGCCGACTGAACCATTTGTTTTCGGCTGGACGCTAGCCCAGGCGCTGGCCCCGGCACTGAGCTCTGCGTATTTTGCTCATAATTAAAACAAATCGGGCAATGCCAGTATTAGCGGGAAATGACTGCGGCAACAGAGCAATACCAACGTAAACAAAGGTGGCACAATACTAATCTATGACAATCTACTCGCTTGACAAACGTGTGTCAGCGGGTCAGTACAAGAGTACTGTGCGGTGCGCGTGTCCGAGCGCGTGAGACACTTCAAGGTGCACATAGCGTTGAAAGCCGAATTCTTGGCAACTTTTGGAGAACCATCACGCGTTCGGAGGAGGGGGGGGGGGGGGGAGGCAGGGGGGTATTAACTTCGGGAGGGGGGGGTGGGGTGGTGGTGTGGGGAGGGGAACCAAAATTCTCTATACAGTGCAGTTTGAGGAAAACATGAAAAAACCCTAAAAGTACTATTCTTCACAATGCAATTTTGATCGTCATCGTTTGAACGAGTCTTGATATACTGATTCAGTACACTGGTTGCCGTGAAGTGAACTGCCAAGGACGGAAGCAGCTGCGAAGTACTGAAAGTGCGCACGGAGGTCTACTTAACCCCTTCGCTGCCAGTGATCACGAATTTCGCGAGTCTGAAACCACTAGACACGCATGCGGACTTTCACGCGAACATGCAGACGTAGGACCCAAAATAGGCGTAAAGAAAAAAAGGACTAACAAGAGACATAAAACCTCATGAGCCCCCGCGACATGATTTTTTATGTCTCTTGCAGGTGGGTAGCGATGACCTCGCCCCTGCAGGTAAGGGGTTAAATAACATCTCACCGTCCAGATGACGTCAACGGGGGGGCTGTCCACGATTGGTCGTGGTCCCACAGGAGAGGGCCACTCGCCATTCTTCTGCTGACTGATGGTACACCGCCACTGACTCCTGTCTCACGTGCAGGCGGACACTGGGGGCTCTGTGGAACATCACGATTTCGTTTTGGGGTTTTGTCACAACACAGAGACAGATGACGACGAAA
This sequence comes from Semisulcospira habei, assembly GCA_036245525.1. NCBI lineage: Eukaryota > Metazoa > Mollusca > Gastropoda > Semisulcospiridae > Semisulcospira > Semisulcospira habei. The sequence continues at coordinate 39,956,735 of BTPG01000003.1, forward strand.
CGTTTAATTTACAGGATAAAGTCTTAGGCGACACGTCTCTCTTACAAACTGTCCTGTTACAAAATTAACTTTAACAGCCAAGAGCAAGAGAAACACAATAAATCGAAACATTAAAAAGATAAACTAAAAAAAACAAAACAAAACAAAACAAAAAAAACCACTATACAAAAGCAATGTAACTAACGTGCAGACATCATGTCAATAACATTGAATTTAAAAACAAACAGATAATATTGTTGTATTCGGAGAGATGATGATGATGATGAAACGTGTTTATTCAGGATAAAAGTTTTAGGCATGCGAATGCCTCTCGCACAAACTGTCCTGCTACTCTACACACATAAATATACATTGAGCAACACAGTAACATATTTTTTCAAAAGAAACATAGTATTAAGATAAGATACGATAAGATAGTTTATAGCCATGTTTCCATTTTCCATGTACAAAACAATAAAAGCATTGGAATTTGTTTTGATGTCAGTTACTAGGACTAAAATCATACACACACACACACACACACACACACACACACACACACACACACACACACACACACACCATCACACACACACACACACACACAGAGAGAGAGAGAGAGAGAGAGAGAGAGAGAGAGAGAGAGAGAGAGAGAGAGAGAGAGAGAGAGAGAGAGAATTGAGAGAGAGAGAGAGAGAGAGAGAGAGAGAGAGAGAGAGAGAGAGAGAGAGAGAGAGAGAGAGAGAGAAAAAAAGAGAGAGAGAGAGAGAGAGAGAGAGAGAGAGAGAGAGAGAGTAATCTCTAAAATATCATTTTCATGTTGAATACTAAGCAAATACCGGTATTAAACACGGCGAACGGGCACGCCTCACTGATTCAGTTAAAACTGACTGTACAGATTCGTTCTCACTCGCGGCCACTCGTGCTCTCTTCAATCGAGTCAGTCCGGTTGTTTACGAACAACCACAAGGGGAAAAAAACTGTTGCAAAATCTGCTGGGCCTGGTACTGATGGACCTGTACCTGCGCCCTGATGGTAAAATCTGGAAAAGCTCATCATGCAAGTTGCCAGGGTGCCGGCGGTGGCCGGAATCACTGGAGAAAAGACTTGCTCTACGTAAGAGACTCTGCTGGTACAGTGAGTCCAAGAACATTGAAGTGTACGAAAAGCATAAAAGGTGAAAACAAAAACAGCATAATCAGTAACAGCCACATAATCTGAAGGTCGTCTTGTAATTAGAAGTTGAGGAGTAGCATCAATAGAGAAGAAGGAATCGTGATATTAGTTCAGAAATAAAAAACGATAAAGGCGATCCTTAAAAATACTAAATTTAGAAATAGACTTAAGATGCTGGGGTAAATTATTACAAAGCTAAACAAAAGAAAGATCAGGTCATGTTACATATTCTGGGCCGCCGCAGTTCAAGTGACTCAGGCCGTCCGCAAGGACCGGGGTGTTTCAAATAATTTTTGCCTTGTTTAAAAATTTGTCAGTAGTAGGACTGAATGTTGAATTTGCTGGAAATGTCTATTAGCTGAGAGGAGACATATTTGGTGCTTTGATTCATACCACCCTGAGCTTATCCAGTGGAGAATTGTGGGCGGCCTATGTTGAGTTGCCGATGACGAAGTGATTTGAGGAGCACGCTGATTTCATCTGTTCTTGGGTGTGGCCGGGTTGTTAAGGTCGAACCAGTTTCATAGCCAAGAAATGAGACGGGTGATGTGCTGGGGTTTTTTTTTTTTTTTCTTTTTGGTAAACATTAGGAGATGACTGGGGCTGACTAAGGCTAAGAGACTGGACAGTACGGAAACGGCTCTGTAGTCCGTGACCAAAAGCGTGACATGTGATAGGCAGTCAGACACAACACTAACTATATTTCCGGTTATTGAACTTGTGGCACAGTCAGCTGTCTCTGTGGCGCAATCGGTTAGCGCGTTCGGCTGTTAACCGAAAGGTTGGTGGTTCAAACCCACACAGGGACTATTTTTTTCCCCCTCAACATAGACATATACAATTGTCACACTTGATTGACACAACAAACATTATTTTTAATTGTTATTTATATATTAATTTATTAAAATCTTTTTGCTATTTCCTATTTATTCATTTTAATTTTTTGGTCAACAAATGAACACGTTGATCTACGTAACACTGCGTCAAGTAACTACTTTGTTCTTTGTATGTCCTTTTAGCCCCATCGCCCTACAGCAGAAGATGGATCGACCATGATAACTCAAGGATAGTGCCAGATTAGCTTGGCGCCTGATGGCATTAAGCTAATCTGGCACTACCTTTGAACTATGTCCTTTTAAGCCCAAAGGTCTGCAGCAGAAGATCGATCGACCTCTAGGGTAGTGACAGATTAGCTTGGCGCCTGATGGCGCCTAGCTAATCTGGCACTGCCCTTGAACTATCATGATCGATCCATTTCTGCAGCTGGTACAAAGACATTAGGTGCCACCTACAGAATTGGGCCGTGGGGTTAAATGTTCTGTAAAAAAAAAAATCCATTCCATGGGCGGATCAGTTACCTCCGGAGGGGGGGGGGATCCAACGTTTTGTTTGGGACCTTCAACCTGACACAACAGGCATCCCTAACGCTAGACATTGCTTCCAGAGGCCGAAATAAAACTCGGGGAGGGGGAGGGAGGGGGGGGGGAGTCCAAAACCCCAAAAGGGACTTTGTTATAGCTTTTTGAAGAATTTTGGGTCGGGGCGATGGGGGGGGGGGGGGGTGGCGGAGGCGGAATCCCTGAAACCGCCCTCTCCTCCCAGATCCGCCGCTGCATTTTAAGCACGTGGTGGTTTTTTGTTTTTCGGGCCCAGAAATGTATTCCAATACCAAGGCTCTGATGAGCTAGTACTGACCATGTGAGCAGCCGAGGACGATCTGCCTTCAGCACTCCGGCTTTTCAGTATACCGTAGACGCCGTGTTATGGCCTTAACTCATTGGAGACGCACCGTATACGGATACGCGGCGATACGCCGCGTATCCGTATACGGCACGTCTCCAATGGGTTTAGTCGACTGCTCGGCGCTAAACGCAAATAACTATCCATAAGTATATCGTAGTACATGGTAGAGTGATAAAAGGCAATCACCTTCGATCGCCTGTGTACCGCTCACTCCCAGTGGGGCGGCATAGTTAGTTATTGGGGTTTTAACGCCGAGCAGGCTACTAAGGCCATCTCACGGCGGCTACTGACTGGGGAATGAAAGCCGGGAGCCGACTGAGAGAGGCAGAACTCAAGCAACGTCTCACTGCTTAGGGTTTATAGAACAAGATACCCACCTGGTTGTAGAACTGTGACCCACGTGCCTCTTGGCATTCATTCCGTCATTGCTGATAGCAATAGGCGTGGCACGACGCAACAGAAAAATTGGATTACCCGCCATCTTGCCCTCGCAGCCGCTCAGGGGAGGTCAGCAGTAAACTCCGTCGTTGTCTCTGACGTATTTGCGCAATGTTTTTGAAGACTAGATCCTGGTTAATCGCAGTAAAACTTGCAGGGTAGGTCATGCTTATCTGTCAATCCGTACCGCAGGAAAGCAAACATGAGTGTAACATTTATTCTCACCTTAACATGACATTCGCAAAAATAAGGAAGCGTCTACAAATACTGTGTGGACAGCTGTGAGAGATCTATCTATCTATCTATCTATCTATCTATCTATCTATCTATCTATCTATCTATCTATCTATCTATCTATCTATCTATCTATCTATCTATCTATCTATCTATCTATCTATCTATCTATCTATCTATCTATCTATCTATCTACCTACCTACCTACCTACCTACCTACCTATCTATCTATCTATCCATCTATCTATCTAATATCTTGTAGTCTTGCCGACCGTTGGAGCATCACTGATGACTTGGCAACTAGCTCCGTCCATTAGTCTCCGTTCTCTGCCGTTCCTTAGCGTATCGCACAGCCTCAGTCCTGTCCACTCTGAGATATTGTTCTCACCCTCTTTTCCTCTGTCATCCTCTCCTTCGTCCTCCTTGCACAGTGCCTTGCAGGACTGTTTTGGTAAGCCATGCTGAACGGGTGACATGCCCATACCACTTCAGTTTGCGTTTTTTTCATAATGGCTAATAGGTCTTCATAGGGCCAGATGGCTTGCCTGATTCTGCTTCCCACTTCCTCGTTCGTGATGTGATCTCTGTATGAAATGCCAAGCAGCCTTCAAAAACATCTCATTTCAGTGGTTTGTATCCTCCTTTCAAGGTCTGCAGTGAGGGTCCATGACTCACATGGAGAGATGCATAGGCTATAACAGTTCAAGGGTAGTGTCAGATAAGCTTGGCACACATACCAAGGAGAATTACGTAGCGCTGGACAGCTCTGGTATGTGTACTACTCTGCCAGCACAGCCTCACTTTTCTGGTTTCCCGGCGCCAAGGTGATCTAGCACTACCCATAAAACTATGACTGATGTGGTGTTGCATGGATGAATGTGATATGCAGGATATAGAGCATGTTGTAAGAAACTTAACCCAGTGTGTCCCAGGTACGAAATACCCTCGTTTTGGTGTTGTCCATTGAGGACTACATTATACTGCAGAAGACAGATCTATCATGATAATTCAAGGGTGGTGCCAGAATAGCTTGGCGCCTGTAGGTGCCAAGCTATTCTGGCACCACCCTTGAGCTATCATGATCGGTCCGTATCTGTTGCGGTGTGTCGAGACTGAATGAGTTAATGTGATATGCAGAATATGGTGCATGTTGTAAGACATAAACTTAATTTAATATGCATATTATAGATACAATGTATAATAATCACCTTCAGCACAGACAGAGGATGACACACACATGTACACACAAATACGCACAAACACACACACACACACATACACCATCACACACACACACACCATCACACACAAACACGCACACACACACACACACACACACACACACACACACACACACACACACACACACACACACACACACACACACATACACACACAATATTAAACTGTATCGTTTTAATTGAATGACATCAGATATTATAAAGCGTTACAAAAGCATCCATAATGAAGTTCACTTCATTCCTACAGAAATCATCGCGTCAAAACAAAAAAGTAAAAAAAAACGAGAGTATTGCAACGTTGATGGCACGAACTCTGCTTGATCGCTTGACTGCACGACATATCTGTACTGAAGTCTTCGATTTGAAGAGCACATACTCCAATGAAAGCGTAGACTCCGTGCCTTTCTGACCTTATTCTGATTGAGGGATACTCTCTGTTTCAGGGCAACACCGCCGAATAGTCAGCTCGTTAGTCTGCATTGATAAGGAAGCCGCTGAACGTGGTGGTATCTGAATAATAAAAACCAAGCCCGTTGCTCGCCAGCCAAACCTGCTGTCCCGCCCTGAGGTGAACTACAGCCTGACACGACCCCATGTTCCGTACGTCTTCGTCTGCGTAGAGATAGGACAAAACGTCGCCGTCAACTACCAGGTACAGATCGGCGTAGTGAGTGGAATCGTCAGTGGAGGCGGTGGCTAGGAAGACGTATGTGCCATTATAGGGCGCGGTGAAGCATCCTGCAGTACTGTTGTAGGCCCCGCCGTCGTTAGTGATGACACTGGGGAGGATGATGGCGGCGTTGCCAAATACATGTGTATTGTTTGCAAGTCGAGCGTCAAAGCTGACGTGTTGGTTGGCCATATCTGTTGAGATAACCAATCCTTTCACTCATTCAGTCCCGACACACCTCAGCAAAACATAGATTGCCCATGATAGTTCAAGGGTGGTGCCAGGATAGCTTGGCGCCCATAGGCGCCAAGCTATTCTGGCACCACCCTTGAACTATCATGGTCGATCTGTCTTGTTATTTGTAATGCAGTCGTAGGAGGACAACCCCCAAATGTTTGTATTTTGTACCTGAGACACAATGGGTTAATCAACTAACCCACCCACTGACAGATTAACTCATTCAAGACGTGAGCTATTCCAGAACTAAAAAAAGGTGACTGCCAAGCGTGTAAAATGCAGAAGAACCCAACGGAGAAAGAAACACGTTTACAGAAGACATTTACAACACAATTAATTAACATATCGGGTAAATACCCTTTTTAAAAGTAGACAAACAAACAAATATAGAGATCAGTCGCTACTTAGCTTAATTATCGCAGTAGGAATATGGCCACATTCCTTCTGCTATAATGAAGATAAGTAGCGACTTTCTTTCTCCGTTGGGTTCTTCTCTAAAATACACTTGCCATGAATCACCTGTTTCGTTTGATCCAACTGATTCTTCATGCTGTCCATTACATTGGTAAAGTGCTCCTTCATTGCAACATTCTCAGCATTCATTCTCAAATTCTCAGCCTCCAGTCTCTTGTTCTCTTCGCGTAGAGCTTTCTGTTCGGCCTCAACAAGAGACAATCGCGCTTCCAACTTATCGACGAAAACAGCGGCTGGTGTCAAGATGGGACTGTCCTTTGGGAGACAGGCAGCAGCGAGAGAGTCGTGAGGTAGGTGACAAGTGTAGGCTCCCCCGGTCACTGGGTTCGGCAACAACAGTCTGAACTCACCGTCCGCGTAGCTAGTGCTGGACACGGTTGTTCCGGAGGGAGTCTGCAAGCAAACGACAGACGGTAATCGACTGATGGAGCAAACAAAAGTAGATGGAATCACCATGACAGCTTGGTGTAAGATAATATAATAATAATAATAATAATAATAATAATAAAAATAATAATAATAATAATAATAATAATAATAATAATAATAATAATAATAATAATAATAATAATAATAATAAATAAATAAATAAATAAATAAATAAATACAGTACATATTAACTCATTCTGCCCGACGCACGTATTTCCCAAATTTTGGAGGCGTCATCTAACGACTATGCACCTGTTGCAGTAGATGGATCGACCATGATAATCAAGGGCAGTGCCAGATTAGCTTGGCGCCGACAGGCGCCAAGCTAATCTGGCACTTCCCTTGAATTATCATGGTCGACCCATCTCTGGCTGTAGTGTCAGGGCTGAATGGGTTAAAATCAAGAGAGGTCAGCGTAATGCAAAGTGAAATCATTGCCGAATCATGTAGTAAAGTAGAGTTAAAATAAAGCACTGGTTTGAAAAAAGATATATTCTTAGTTGGTATTAAAATGACTGGTGGCGGCACACACACAATACTAGATTGCTCTGTTTAAAGCGTCACATGTTCCCAAAAAATGTGGAACAAAATCTAACACTTATGTGGAAAAACAAAAGGACTGTCAGCACTATTTCAAATGTGGAACCAGACAATGGGTGAATGTCTAACTGTGTGAATCTGCCTGTCAATAGTAATATTTACCCACCAGTTAAGCTATGGTTCCATAAGCACCAATCCGATACGAATACGATCCGGACCTGATGCGGTGATGCATTTATCCTGCAAAAATTGCGTGATTTTCGTTCGAAGCCGGATGCGAATATGCTTCCGCATCGGGCACATGGAAACACACAAACATGAAAAAGATTTGCACGAACTTTTCTGTTTCGGACCCGCTTAGGATTCTGATCGAGTTTGTATCGGATTCGTGTCTATGGGTCGCTGGCCTTAAGCTACGGTTCCACAAGCACGATATAAATACGATCCGAACCCGATGCGGTGATGCAATTTTCCCTAAAAAATTGCGTCATGTTCGTTTGAAGCCGGATGCGAATTTGTGTCCCCATCGATCATATGAAAACACACGAACATGAAAAGGACTCGCACGGATCTTCCTGTTTCGGACCCGCTTCAGATTTGGGTCGGATTTGTGTTATTGGGTCGGCGCCTTTAGAATGAAATACGTAAATAAATGTAGCGTGTTACTTACTTCATATATAAAGCTTTGGGGGGAAACTCAGTACACAATACAATTGAATTCCGAGACCTCTAAAACCACACTTGCACAGCGGAAAGGATTCGTACATTCAACTATATCATTATGTCAACGACACTACTACTACTACCTTTCACATTGGCCGACTGAACCATTTGTCTTCGGCTCGACGCTAGCCCAGGCGCTGGCCCCGGCACTGAGCTCTGCGTATTTTGCTCATAATTCCGAAAATCGGGCAATGCCAGTATTAGCAGGAAATGACTGCGGCAACAGAGCAATACCAACGTAAACAAAGGTGGCACAATACCAACCTATGACAGTCTACTTGCTTGACAAACGTGTCTACTGGCAAGTCAGTGCCAGACTGTCAGCGGGTCAGTACAAGAGTACTGTGCGGTGCGCGTGTCCGAGCGCGTGTGACACTTCAAGGTGCACACGGCGTTGAAAGCCAAATTCTTGGCAACTTTTGAGTCAGCCATCACGCGTTCGGTGGAGGGGGAGGGGGGGTTGAAGGGGGGGGGGGAGGAGGCGGGGGGTATTGGAGGGGGTAGGGGTGGTGGTGGTGGGGGGGGAACCAAAAGGCGGACGCGCTGACTACTAATTCTCTATACAGTGCAGGTTGGGGAAAACATAGGGAAAAACCCTAAAAGTACTATTCTTCACATGTACAATCTTGATCGTCATCGTTTGAGTGAGTCTTGGTATACTGATTCAGTACACTGGTTGCCGTGAAGTGAACTGCCAAGGACGGAAGCAGCTGCAAAGTACTGAAAGTGCGCACGGAGGTCTACTTAACCCCTTCGTTGCCAGTGATCACGAATTTCGCGAGTCTGAAACCACTACACGCATGCGGACTTTCACGCGAACAGGCAGACGTAGGACCCAAAATAGGCGTAAAGAAAACAGGTCTAACAAGAGACATAAACCCTCATGAGCCCCCGCGACTGCGGGGGCTCATGAGGGTTTGTGTCTCTTGCAGGTGGGTAGCGATCGCCTCGCCCCTGCAGTTAAGGGGTTAAATAACATCTCACCGTCCAGATGACGTCAACGGGGGGCTGTCCACGATCGGCCATGGTCCCACAGGAGAGGGCCACTCGCCATTCTTCCGCTGACTGATGGTACACCGCCACTGACTCCTGTCTCACGTGCATGCGGAAGTCACTCGACACTGGGGGCTCTGTGGAACATCACGATTTCGTTTTGAGGTTTTTGTCATAACACAGAGAGAGATGGCGATGAAACGTTTAATTTACAGGATAGAGTTTTAGACAAAAAGCCTCTGTCAGTTACAAAGTGTCCTGTTACAAAATGAACAAAAAGCAATGCAAATAATGCGCACACATCATATGAATAACAGTAAATATAAAAAAGTTCCAGAGTGGTACTGTTGTATTGAGAGAGAGAGAGAGAGAGAGAGAGAGAGAGAGAGAGAGAGAGAGAGAGAGAGAGAGAGAGAGAGAGAGAGAGAGAGAGAGAGACAGAGAGACAGAGACAGAGACAGAGACAGAGAGACAGAGAGAGACAGACATCGACAGACATAGACAGACAGACAAAGACAAAGAAAGACAGACAAACAGAGACAGAGTAAATTTGTCTAGACAAAAGGAGCCCAGACGTTGCTCGTGTATAATTTGAGAAACTGTTTGAATATAAATTACACTACCAAAGCAGGATTTACTCTGCAGAGCAACAAGTCCCGATTGACCAGAAACCAATCGTGTACATAATTATGTGCTTAACTATTCGAGTCGTGCCTCCTCCGGATACTCGGCATAAGCCGCGTATCCGGAGTCGGCAAGTGTCGAATGAGTTAAATAATGTTTCAAATAATGTTTTAAAACTGAAAGCTAAAACAATCTGTGCGTAGCAGGGTTCAAACATATTGGAGTATTATTTTATCGGTAATTCCAACTTTGTTTCCTTGGCATGTCATCATGTTTACGTATGATACAACAAACCAAGGGGAATTACTCAGCGCTGGACAACGCTCATCATCATCATCAGTCCCTTGCCCGAACTGGGCGTTGGGGGGACTGAAAGGCAGCAGCAACAGACAGTGCTCTCCACTGAGTTCTATTTTGGGCGGTGGCAAGCAAGTCTGGCATCTCGAGTTCGGTCCATTCTTTTATGTTTGCGACCCAACTCTTTCTCTGACGACCTCGCCGACTTCCTTCGAGAGTGCCTTGGAGGATAGTCTTGGACAAGGTGTTGTGTCGGGTCACGTGGCCAAACCAAGCAAGCTTGCGCCGTTTCACGGTTGCCAGAAGAGGTTCATGTGGGCCCACCAGGGAGGTGACGATGCTCCGTACATATTCGTTGGTTTTGTGCTCGCGGTACGAGATGCGGAGCAACTTCCTCAGGCACTTGTTCTCAAAGGCCTGGATTTTCTTTTCTGAGTCTGCAAGCAGTGTCCAAGTCTCACAGCCGTAGAGTAGAATAGACACTACGAGGGACTTGTAAAGCCTGTACTTGATGGTGAAGCTAATGGAGTTACTTCGCCATATCCTGTCCAGCCTGGCCATTGCGGATGTTGCTGTACCTATCCTGATACGGATCTCTGCTACGCAACTACCGTCTTTGGACAGGGTGGCTCCCAAGTACTTGAAGCTATTGACCTCTTCTAGCTTCTGGCCGTTCATGTGAATGTTGCTGCTGCTGTCGCTTGTGGTGTTGATCATCACTTTGCTTTTATCCGTACTGATCTCCATGCCATAAGACCCTGCGCTACTTGAAAGTTTGTCTGTCAGGTTTTGGAGCTCACTATTGCTGCCTGCCATGAGGTCAATATCGTCTGCGAATCGAAGATTGCACAGGGATCTGCCACCAATAGAGATTGAAGTATGGTGGTCGTGGAGGGTTTCCTGCATGATCTTCTCCAGGAATATGTTGAAAAGGACAGGAGAGAGCAGGCATCCTTGACGGACACCGATCGTCGTCCTGAAGAACTCGCCTGACTGATTGTTAAGTAGAACCGCGCTGCAGGCGTTCTTGTAAAGCGCTTCTATCATTTGGATCAGTCCCTCCTCTATGTTGAACGATCTCATGACTTGCCAGAGTCCGTCGTGCCAGACGCGATCAAATGCTTTCCTGAAATCAATGAAGTTGTGGTAGAGTTCGCGCTGATGCTGCAGATGTTTCTCGATCAGGACGCGGCAGTTGAAAATCTGCTCTACAGTGCTTCTTCCAACTCTGAAGCCAGCCTGTTCTTCTGCCAGCAGTTCCTCGGCGAAAGTTTTGAGGCGGTTGAGAATGATTCTAAGCATTACTTTGCTAGGGTGACTTACAGGATCTGATAGTTCTGTAGTTCTGGCACTGTTTCATGTTTCCTTTCTTGGGGAGCGGGATCACTAGAGACTGTGTCCATTCTACTGGCCATTTCTTTTGCTCCCAGATCTTTTGACAGAGTGTAGTGAGGACCTTCGTTGTTACTTCTCCTCCATGTTTCAACAGTTCAGCAGGTATGTTGTCTACACCTGGAGACTTTCCTCCCTTCAGGCTGCGTACGGCTGCTTCCACCTCTTCAGCTAACACTGGCAGGTCTTCAGCCTTCCTGGCCCCAGCCTGGTTGTTTTGGAGGATGCTGGTGTCTGGCTCAGCCTTGTAGTTATACAAGTCTCGGCAGTACTCAGTCCATCTGTTTAGTACAGCAGTGTTTTCCGTAAGGAGTTGGCCGCTGCTGTCTTCGATGACTGTGGCTGTTCGCTGTTGAGTCTTGGTGAGGGTCCTTAGCGTTTCATAAGCCTTCTTGCTGTTGCCGTTTGCCATGCCCTCTTCCACGCTACAACACTGGTCTTCAATCCAATCTTCTTTGGCTTCTTTCATCCTCTTCCTGATCTTCTTGTTGACAAGTCTGTACTTGTTTGCTGATGTGAGGTCTTGGCCTCTCTTTTTCTTCCAGGCTCTCCTCTCATCACAGAGATCGAGGATGTCATCGGTGACCCAGGGCTGTTTGCGCTTCCTCTGCTTCCCCAGCACTTCTTCTGCTGTAGAAAGTAACACCTCTTTTATATTTCCAGCAAGGGTGTCTACGTCGCAGTCCAAAGTAGCCAAGGCTGCAAATCTGCCTCCCACCTGGGCTTGGAAGAGCTCTTCTACTTCCGGGTCTTTTAGCTTCTGGAGGTCGAATCTGATGCGAGGGCTCTTGCTATCTCGTTTCAATGCCAGCTTCAACTTGAGGCTAGTAAGGACGAGGTTGTGGTCGCTGCCAATATCAGCGCCAGGAAAGGACCTCGTTTGTGCTTTGTTAATGCTGGATTTGAATCGTCGAGGCAGCAAGATGAAGTCAATCTGGTTATGGACCAGGCCTCCTGGCGATTGCCATGTCACTGTTCTTGACTTCTTGTGTGGATGGAGGGTATTAGCAACGGTGAGACGGTGACTCTGTGCGAACTCTAAAAGTCGCAGGCCTCTGTCGTTTGTTTCTCCAAGGCCAAACTTGCCAGCTGTTCCTGCCCATTGTTGGTAGGCGTCAGGGCCGATCTTTGCATTCCAGTCACCGAGGACAGTCAGAATGTCTTTCTTAACAACAGCAGATCATGATGATGAAGAATTAGAAGAATTTTACGAACAACTGGACAACATCATCAAGAAAACACCTAAGAAAGACATTCTGACTGTCCTCGGTGACTGGACAACGCTAGCCTCACCTAATTCCCCTTGGTTTGTTGTACAATTCTGCCAGCGCTAGCCTCACCTATCTGGTTTGTGAGTAATGTTTACGTATGATGAATTGAATTATACTATATAAAGTTCTACTAACGTGTAGCGACGACGACAACAGCAGACTGACGAAACGTGGACAACTTTCCTGCTGCATCATGGGTTTCATGTGCCACCACCTCCACGCTGTAATTGCCTGCGTCACTGGTCGTCACGTGACTCAACACTATCCCGGTATTCCCTAAATGCTGCACGCGCTGAGAAAACGCTGGCATGGGGGAAAAGCTACCGCCGGTGTACTCAGCCATAAGTTCCCTTGACCGCCCGTCGTAAAACCACTTGATGTTGACTGTTTCCCCGGAGCTGAGAGTGACTTTCCATGGGAGTGCCAGGTTGCCTCCCTTGCAGGCATGGACAACAATACCATCTGGAAGGTCTGCTGTCCACTGAAGTGCCCCAGTTACTGGGGAAAAAAACAAACAACACAGACAGAATACAAAACATCAAACAGAGCTATTGTGACATATAAAAGACTTTCAAGATACATTGCCGGATAACAATTGCGTATGAACATGTCACTTGTGACTTTCTTTTGTCTACATCTCCTCGGGAATCGTTGTAGAATTGCACAGGGCCTGTAATCTTTAAGTCTAAAATGGCCATCCTAAGTAAAGCTATTCTTACAGAAACAGCACAGTGCACGATAATATTATCTGAAATAATTATGTCAATACTAAAAGGTGCATTTAAAATTTGCAATGGGAAAAGTGGCCTTTGATCTCCTGTGTGTGATTTGGGCAACAACTCGGGCAGTGACTCCCTTAGAAATCTTCCTACGTCTCTCGATAGAGAAAATGAGATACGAAATACACGCAAAAACTTGTTTTCATCAAAAAGTACTAAATAAGAATTTAGCATACCTGGAAGAAGGGTGATCATGACAGCTATCAAGCCCATCTCAAACGCCATAGTTTTTCTGTGTGTTTTAGCTGATGTCACTAGGGGTGAAATTATCGTCCTTTCCTGCTGTACTGTATAAGGCACAGCGACTTGCTGCACCGTTCGTCCTTGTTTAACTGATTCGAGACGTGCCGCAGCCGCGTATCCGGATGCGGCACGTTTCGAATGTGTTAAACTCTTACTTTCACATGAGGTGTGCGTGCACACACTACAAAGAGATAACAGCTGTTTAAAATAAATTTGTTATCGTGTAGCAGCATGAAGCACACTGACCTGCCAATTTTTTTAAGTCGCCGTGAGATGTGTGCTGGTCTGTGATTTTGGACCTTACGGCTTACAGCCGTAAGGCCCAAAATCAGAGACCAGCACACAGACTGTATCTATTTCTTCCACGGCGTTAAATTGAAAACAATCGTTGTTACCGATTCTGACCTGACACATTATAACAAGGTATAGATCAGCCATGATAGTTCAGGGGTGGCGGAATAGCTTGTTGCCTAGAATGGTGCCTCTGAGTGCGAAGCTATCCTGGCACCACCCTCGAAATTTCAGGATCGACCTGTCTCCTGAGCTTCACTATAGTCTTAAAGGGGACAACTCCTTAATGCCGGCTCCAGGGGGTAGTCTAGAAACAGACCTGCAGTTGGCCAGTCTATTAGTATTAAACTTGTGAAATCGGTTTCATCTTGAATGCCTGAAAAACTAAACAGATTTTTGACATGTTGAACCTCTTGACTGCTTGCTGATTGGATGGATGGATGTTTGAAAGGGAGGATGGATGGGGACGGACGGTTCGCCGAATGGATGGATGGACGGACTGAAGCACATTTAGGGATGGACGCAGGGATGGATAGAAGGACGGAGGACGCATGGATGGACGGGCGGGCGGATGGACGTAAGGAGAACTGAAAGAGTAAATGAAAACAAACCATTTGTTTTCTAAATAACAAAGATAACTGAAATCACACTCAGCCTTGGTCGAATACCTTTGAGCCACACAGATCCTGCACGTGGGCAACAACAAGTTCAAAAAGGACATTGATAACACAACTCCCTTTTGGCTGACAGTTAACCCAGTGATAACACACAATCACAAAATATCCATCAAATATGAAAGTTCAAGGGTGGTGCTAAAATAGCTTGATGACTCAAGGCGTCAATCAATTTTGGCACCATCCTTGAACTATCATATCTTTGAGAGGCTATGCAGTCGTCAAAGGGCAACGCTCAGATTTGAGGATTTCTACCGAAGGGCTCGTTTTGCAAAACATCTAAGCATATCACATGCGTTTTGTTTTTGCAAGCATTATATACAACAGTAGGTAGTTTAAATAAACCAAAAGAAATGCATGCCAGTGCACTTCGTTCGGGCGTCAGTAATTACAGAACGTGAAAGTTTCAATTCCTCTGCGTTCTAGTGAGTAGAGCTGACAGAGTGAAATGATATTTAGAATAGTCTGGATAGCGCTTGTCATCACAGGTTTCCAGTTGTATAGTGCAACCACCTTATGTAATTGTTAATTTAGGGAGGGAGAGGTTGTTATTTTAAGGTGTACCTGCATCACTTTGTAACGACCAATGAAAAGCTACTCAAGCTATTATACAACTCTGAGTTAGAAGGCCTTCTCACTACAGCAGCCAAGGGCGGGTTGCCTTCATCATTCTGTACAATTATAGTTAGAACAAATCGTCTCCAGGCACACTGTAGTGACCTACTGGCTAGGGAATGCTCAGTGAATGTCAGGGACAGAGAGCCAACAGAAACAGAGAGCGGAACACATTTCTCCCCGCTGAGGATTTAGGCACAGAGACGACCTTGAATATCATACGTACCCGGTTGATGTAGAGCTGTGACCCACGTTCCTCTTGTCATTCATTCCGCAGCTATCGATAACAGTAGGTGTGCCCCATCATAACAACACAGAAATTGTTTTACCCGCCCATGTTGCTCGAGCAGCTCAGGGGAGGTCAACAGTAAACTCTGTCGCTGTCTCTATGCTGCAATGTCCGCAATGTGCACAACCGCGCTCGGTTTCTTTGTAGGCAATTGACTGAGGTGATTCGTGGATACTTGTCTGCGGAGGAAATTTATGTGGCGTTTTTCGGAAACATACGCGAAATGTTTTTGAAGACTCGATCCTGCAGAACAGTTCCACTTACTATCTATATGTGAACCGGTAACCCACGAGGGCTTAACTCATTGTGTCCCAGGAACGAAATACTCGTATTTTGGAGTTGTCCTCTGAGTCCTGCATTACAATTTAGGAGACAAATCGACCATGATAGTTCAAGGGTGGTGCCAGAATAGCTTGGCGCCTATCGGCGCCAAGCAATTCTGGCACCACCCTTGAACTGTCATGGTCGAACCATATCTTGCTGTAGTGTGTCGGGACTGAGTGAGTTAACAGAGTGTAACATTTTATTCACACCTTACCATGGCATTTTAAAAACTAAGAAGCGTCTACAAAAACTGTGTGAACAGCTGTGAGAGATGCATGACCTTGATAATTCAAGGGTAGTGTCAGATAACTAAGCCTGGCGCCTTTCTAGGCGACAAACTGATCTGGCTGCGGTGCTGTAAGTGTGAATGTGACATGCAGAATATAGTGCATGTTAAAAGACATAAACTTAGTGATCACATTCTTTATACAAGCAGCACAGCCAGAGATGGACCGGTCATGACAGCTAAAAAATGATAACTATATTCACAAATTTTCTGAAGGAGGAGATCCCTCCATCCCAGAGAACGTCGATGTCTGTTGGCAAACATATTTCTTGTTTGGTAGTTACATCTTGTTGCGTGTGTGTGTGTGTGTGTGTGTGTGTGTGTGTGTGTGTGTGTGTGTGTGTGTGTGTGTGTGTGTGTGTGTGTGTGTGTGTGTGTGAGTGTGCGTGCGTGCGTTTGTGCGTGTGTTCAATTAAAAAAAAAGATTTTGGTAGGTAAACACGCACACACTTACGCGCACGTACCCAAACACAAGCTAAATGCAGATATCTGATCTTTCATTGAGTGAGTCAGTGCAGACTAGGCCGCGCCAGATGCAGAAATCAGGCAATTACATTTAAATTACTTCAGTTAAATGGATACTGAACAGAAAATTCGCCCCAAAAAAGCAGGGTTCTCAATATTGTCCTGCCTTAACTAAGAATTTTCTACACTTCTTTGCACAAGTCTTGAGAGCGGGCCAACATAACAGAAAGGTGTCGTTTCGGGAAAATTCATTGACACCTTATCATGATATTTGCAAACCCAGAAAGTGTCTACAAAAACTGTGTGAACCGCTGTGAGAGATGCATGACCATGATAATGCAAGGGTAGTGTCAGATAACTAAGCCTGGTGCCTTTCTAGGCGCCTAACTGATCTGGTACTACCCTGAACTATCATGGCCGGCCCATCTCTCGCGGCGGTGCTGTAAGGATGAATGTGATATACATCACAGTTCTGGAGACAATTCGACCATGATAGCTCAAGGGTCGTGTCCGAATAGCTTGGCGCCTGTAGGCGCCAAGCTATTCGGACACCACGCTTGAACTGTCATGGTCGATCCACATTGTGGCGTAGCATGTCGGAGACTTTTAAGAAAAGACAACAGGTACTTAACTATGCAGTCACTGCGGACAACTTGACAGAGTTCTAAAGTTGACGTTGTTCATAAAATATCCACAGTGTGCTGTAAACGGAGTAATTTTCATAGAGAAAGTGTGGTGGGAACCTCTGCAGGCTCATCAAGCTCAGTAATATATAAATATTTTCAAAATTGCGTTGTAACAATTAAGGCGACTGTATTAAGCCTATCAAACTATACTTAGTTTAAAAAAAGACGGCTGCCAAGTCATGAAAGTTGTCTTTAGGTTTGACAGTCCTAGTCAGCGTTGATCAAGAAGCCACTGAACGTTGTAGTGTGGGCGTTGAACGAGTTCATGTGAGCGCCACTCTCCAGACACACCCGCTGTCCCGCAGTGAGGTGAAGTACAGCCTGACACGATCCCTGTGAATCGAGGTAGGATACAATAATATCGAAAATTAACGAGCCCACGTCTAGTATGATGTACAAGTCGGCTACGTAAGAAGAATTTGCTGGCGAAGCGGTGGCAATAAAGAAATAGGTTCCATTATAGGGCGCGGTGAAATATCCTGTATTGTTATTGTACGCATTTCCGTCGTTACTGACGACGTGGTCAAGGATGATGGTGTATCCCTCGCCAAAAACAGTGGAAGTCGATAGAAAAGCGTGGAAACTCACGTGTCTTGTGGCTGTGTCTGTAACCAAAATGAAGTTGAATTTTATACGGGTCCAGATTATTCACTGCATTCGTTAGCTCTAGCTCTCTCACTAACCGGCAATTCAACTGATCAGATAACCACACAGCTAATTAAACAACCAGACAGACACCAGGCAGCCAAGCAAACAGCCAGGTAACAGCCAGAGAGCTAGCATGTTAGCCAATCATTGCAACCTGTGCATTTTGACTGTGTGACCGACCGTGGCGTTTACCTGCAGAAGTTGTTCACTTCTAACTCATTCTGCCCGCGGCACACCACAGCAAGATAAGGCTCGACCATGATAGTACAAGGGTGGTGGCAGAATAGCTTGGCGCCTATAGGCGCCAAGCTATTCTGCCACCACCCTTGAACTATCATGGTCGATTTGTCTCCTGAATTGCAATGCTCTCAGAGGCTAACTCCAAAATGTGGGTATTTTGCACCTCGGGTACAATGAGCTAAGGAATTTGGAATAATCGGACAAAATATACAATTTGAATCACAGTCTTCAATCTTTTCTCCACCGTACCCTCCTCCACACACGCACACACATACGCACGCACACACCCGGCCGCAACCACATCCTCTATCTCTTAGCAGAATCCTCGTTTAAAGTCTGATATTGTTACATGTGTGCTAATCTGTTATTTTGAACCTTTTGACAGCAAGCCGTAAGGTTTAATATCACAAGAGAGCACACATCGCAAGTCCAAATCCATAATGATTACTTGGAGTTAGCTGGTGTTTCAGGAGCTCCGTGACGTTCTGTTCCAATTCCCGCATTTTGCCCTCCAGGTTGACGTTATTCTGGATGGTAGACTCAAGACGCCGGACATAACTGGTGAGGTTGGCGTTGTCAGCTTTCAGTTTGTCATTCTCCACACGGAGAGTTTGCTGCGCGACCTCAATCAGTGACAATCGCGCTTTCACTTCGTCAACGTGCACAGCGGCTGGCGTCAAGATGGGACTGTCCTTTGGGAGACAGGCAGCGGCGGGAGAGTCGTGAGGTAGGTGACAAGTGTAGGCTCCCCCGGTCACAGGGTTCGGCAACAACAATCTGAACTCACCGTCCGCGTAGCTAGTGCTGGACATGGTTGTTCCAGAGGGGGTCTACAAGCGAAATACAGACAGAGTTTGACTGGTGGATCATAAAAGAAACATGGGAACTATAAGGTGAAAGTGGGATAATGATTTTCTGGTTTGAGACAAAATACAGCTTAGCGTTCCTCGAATAAGAAAAGGTACGTTCCGTGCAGTCATGTTCATCTCTTCACTGCCGACAAAGAGGGAACGCGATCAAACTGCAAGAGGCATAGATCCCCATGAGCCCCCGCCGCTGCGGGGGCTCATAAGGATCTAAGCCTCTTGTTGAGGAGAATTTGTATCCATGTTCCATGGACGGTTGTGGCTTTTGGTCACTATTCGTCCAGTTAGTTTCTCCAAACTAGTGAGCTCTTTAGCGTATTAGACGAGAAAGCACAGTGGGCAGTGGGCAAGCACAGCGTCACTACGGACGATCGGCAATGCGAGCAGAAAAAAATTACAGAAACAAATTATTTCCGTGAAATTGTCCAATATTAGCAGAGTTTACATTAATAAGATGCATCTACTGTTGGTATAACAAATTTTAATAATTATACTACCTGTTGAAACGACATGGCAGACCATCTTCCGGAGCCATCGTGACTGGCTTTATCGACATATTCAGCTTTAATGTACGTTGAGAGATCATTTTCATCAGTATTATTTCCACAAAAATTTAAAAGGTTGTATTGTAACAACTGTATGACCAGACATCAATCGTCCTTTGTCAACCTGAGCTTAAACTGTGCCGCATACTGCTTGTGAATCACAGCAAAACAGTATCGGCTAAGCAGCTAGCCGAGTTGCCCGCCTTTCGTGGCTCACCAAGTCTAGCCTTCGTCCAAACACGTGTAATCTAGCGTGCGTTTACGCGCTGCTCAGGAACTCGCAACCGGCCTGTTGGTAACAAATACTGAAGTTGTTATTTGGGGACTACTAAATTTTTATCTCACCGTCCAGATGACGTCAACATGGGGCTGTCCCCTCTTTATCAGAGTCCCACATGTTAGAGTCACTCGCCATTCGCCGGTTGATTGGTCATAAA
Source organism: Semisulcospira habei (assembly GCA_036245525.1). Taxonomy (NCBI): domain Eukaryota; kingdom Metazoa; phylum Mollusca; class Gastropoda; family Semisulcospiridae; genus Semisulcospira; species Semisulcospira habei. The sequence goes on from BTPG01000003.1 coordinate 39,976,584, forward strand.
CCGCCACTGAATCCTGTCTCACGTGCAGACTGACGTTAGTTAACACTGGGGGGTCTGTGGAATATACAAATTCCGTTTTTAGGTTTTTGTCGAGATCGAGACGTCTAATGATTACCGTCTGTTGGACTGCTAAGGTGGTTTCAAAGATGGGGCACCGAATAGGATCTGAAAAAAATTGTGAAAATATGTTCTACTTCTTGAGTTCCTGGAGGAACATTTGGGCACATGAAAACTGTTTGAAAATAAAATACACCACTAACTTTTTCCGGGATTATAAGCGCTTGTAGTCACACCTTATGAACTTGTTTTGGTTTCGTTTATTGCAACAAACCCGATTTCACGGGAGAACATGTGTACTTGCGGCCTCAACCCCGGACAGGCTGAACCTGTTTTACAGCAGGTTTGACCAGAAGAATCCCACTCCTGGATACCGTCCTCCGCTTCCTGGAGACGCGTCGACTCTGACGCCGCCCTTCAGCGTTCGGGAGGCGGAGGTAAAACGCCTCTTCCAGAGGCAGAATCCCAGGAAAGCCGCGGGTCCCGACCACGTGTCTACGGCTGCCTTGAAGTTCTGTGCTGACCAGCTCGCTCCTGTCTTCACCGATATCTTCAATATCTCTCTACAGCAGATGTCGGTGCCGCGGTGCTTCAAGTCGTCCGTGATCGTCCCTGTTCCCAAGAAGTCAAAGGTCACCCAGCTGAACGACTACCGCCCAGTGGCACTGACGTCTGTTGCCATGAAAGTCCTGGAGCGGCTTGTTCTTCGCTACCTGAGGGTATCCACGGGGCAATTGCTTGACTGTAACGCACGCAGACTTGCCCACAGTCGTACGCACAGACTCTCACGCAACAGACGCATACACCGCCACTGACTCAGACGGGCGCATTCATGCGGTAAAACACAACACACGGGCTCCCTTTCTAAAGTAACCTTTATACACTATAAATGAAAAGAACGACTTAAATGATTATCAACTATATACACTGTTCTATTATCACACCACACACGTATCACAATATCTTTGCCAGGTTAGGTCTTAGTCTCACATTGCCTCCAACCTGTTTGATGTTGTTGCCTGGTTACGTTGGTCCTTCTCACGTCTAGGCGTGAAAGTCCTTCGTCGTACGCTTATTGCCGTCCTGTCTCTCTGGGCACGGACGTCCTTGTTCTCGTACGGTACTCAGTTCTCGCTTGGACTTGGGTGTCTTGGTTCCCAGTCAGACTCACTCTCAGAAGAGCTGGAGGGATGACCTCACGTAGGTCCCACCTGCGACTCGACGTCTCGGCGTCCGTCTTTCCACTCTTGTTACAAGAACTCTGAATAGACAACAAAAGTCCCAACGTAACACTTGCTAAACACACAACATATTGGATCAATGAGAAACGTCACGTAACCTGGCTGATACAAATAACTCACACGTTCATTCACACACACACGTGCTTCATAAACTATTTTCGTATCACCCCCATATCTCTGTCACTATCTTGAAACAGACTATAGCCTAACTGACACTCTTGCTATACCTTACTCTATACCCTGGAAAAGGCTATGCTTACCCAACCACGTACTATCTTCATAGCGGCTTAGACATACACACTTCATATTCCTTTAGTCATCTAACTCGGTAAACAACTGTATACAAAAACACCGGTTACTTCACCGAATTTTAAACATACTATAACTAAACCAAACCGGAACACCGCTATACAACCACATTAATCTTACCACGCATACTGTCTTTAACTAAACAACTATCAATAATACGTTTATAGAAACATACCTGAAATCTAGGCTTCAGAGTCTTGGAATGCGGGCTAGGTAACTCAAACACAACCGTTCCATACGACAAGACAGCCCGCACTACCGATCTAGACCTCTGACAGTCACAGCTTCCGCCTAGAACTCACTAAACAGAACTCACTAAAAATCCCGTGCTAACCATGTCTTACAGATTCCACATGGGCAGCAGGCCCCACGGACTATCGGCACAAACAAACCGTTAACAAAACCCGTACCGTACTAATCCTACTGTGCGAGCACTATGCACAAGCATAGAGTTTCATCACATTGACCCACTCCAGTTTGCCTACCAAGCGAACAGGTCAGTGGATGATGCAGTCGCACTGGGCCTGCATTTCATCTTGCAGCACTTGGAGACCCCACGCACCTATGCCAGAGTCTTGTTTATTGACTATTCCAGTGCTTTCAACACCATCATCCCTCACAAGCTTTTCGACAAACTCGTTCACCTCAATGTTCACCCCTCCGTCCATATGTCACTGGATCCTTGACTTTCTTCTGGAGCGTCCTCAGGTCGTAAGACTCTACAATTCACACTCTGCCGCGGCAACACCGAACACTGGCGCTCCACAAGGATGCGTTCTCTCTCCGCTTCTCTTTACCCTGTTCACAAATGACTGTGTCTCCGCAACCCCGTCTGTGAAAATTTTGAAATTTTCCGATGATACCACCCTTGAGGGCCTGCTGTCTGATGATGACGAAACTGTGTATCGAGACGAGGTGCGGAGAATGGTCGACTGGTGCTCGGAAAATGACCTGGTGTCACGTAACGGATGTGACATGGTTTTTTCTATTTTTTCCAAGTCGTTTTTTTGGTAATAAATTGAGGCCGCCGACCTCTGTAAATAGCCTTGGGTTGGGAAAGTTGATGGATGTATTGTGAACGTAAGCGTAAAGCCCGTGCAGCTAGCTTAACGGTGAGCGATCACAGCGGTTGCACGCTTTCGCCAAGTAGCTTTAACAGAACAGTGTTCAGAAGTAAAGTTAAACTGCAAGGTAGCAGAAGGGTGTTACGTGTCAGTCAGTCGAGTTAGCGAGCGCAGTGAGGGTCTGGGTCAGGGTGCGGCCTTGTTTGGAGCCCTTGACAAGCTGTGTGAGGGTTGTGTTACCCTCCCTGCAATACCACTGCCAGTGTCCCTGGTTTTGGGTGTCCGAGAGACCGAGTGACGACGGCTGCTGCTCGACAGAAGACCCCTCCGGTTTGTGTTCGTCTTGTTTGTCTCGTCTTGCCGGAGGACTCACAAGTGAAAGGTAACGATTCACGCTATTTTCTCAGTGAGCTGCTGTACTCTCGGGTGTGTAAATGTGTACATAAGGTTGGAAGAGTGTGTTTAGTCATTTTTGTAGTAATGCTTTAATCAAGTTTTTAACCATGGTTTTGGGTTAGGTTGTAATGCAGTGAGTTTCGGATTTATATATTTGTATTAGGTCCTAGATGTAATTTAATAACATTGTCGTGTGAGGTGTTTATTGGTGACTATTTCCTATATTTATATGTACATGTGAATATTTTGATAATGTTGGTTTTTTGGTGCAGTGGTAATTTTATTATACAAAAGCAGTTGTGTTAGATTAAAGTTTATATATTTAATAAATGAAGATAAAGTTTTTATTAGTAAAGTTAAATTTCAAAATTTTAAAGTAAACACAGTATAATAAAATAATGTAAACAGGGTGAATATTAAATGTACATTTTGTCATGATGTTATATTATTTAGTACGGCCAAGGCAGGTATTAGTGTACCAGCAAGAGGATAACCTCTACAGGGTGAGGTGAGAGACACAACTCACATGGTTTGTGAATAAATGCTTGAAATGCGTGTTATTTTAGAATTAACTGTGTATTGGCACTTTGACTGGCAGTGCGCCTTTTTCAGTGCACTTCTCAGATTTCTCCGACTTCTTCATCTTCTTCGATTTCTTCATCTTCCATGATCATCAACGGCGACGCATCATCAGGAGCTGTACCATCGTCTGCGCGGTGGCCTTTGTCAGGAGCTGGAATGCCTTCGCTAACCTGTTTGGCAAGTGCTTTGACGTTGGGCTACAACAGGCTGGTTCAACGTTCTGCGCGTCGGTCGCAGATGTTCGAGGGGCGACAGCAGCAGTATCGCCAGACCACGTACTCTGGGATCCTGAGTCAAGTTCCACCGCTCCTGTACCGGTGCAGAGTGGGCAAGCGCGGCAACAGTGCTCTTCGGAGTGTTGGTAGTGACATTACATTATGAGCCACCCTGTCTAGTGTGGGACAGAGAGGACACTGTACAGAAGCGAGTACCCGCCTTGTGTAGCCATAGTCAATATTCATCTGTCCATTTATCATTTTCATGTGTTAATATGTTAGATGAGTGCATGTGTGTGTATGTGTGAGGGTGTGAGGCATTAGTGGGTTGGGGTGGGGTTAGGGTAAGTGTAGGTAATAAAAGAGTTAATTGTTGTTTATCACTGATGTTGTGTGATTTATTTAGAGTGGGTGGGTTTTCTCGAGTGTCAGCACTCATATTGTCCACGATACCCTGACCCTGTCAGACGTGTCGTGACATATTTGGTGGCAGCGGTGGGATATGAATTAGGGGGAGGTAACTGTTTAGGTCGTTAGGTAGATTAGGGTATTTTTGTGCGCCAGTGATCGTTTGTTAATGTGGTGTGGTACGAGTAAGATTTAGCGGGCGGTTGGCAGGAGTGGGGGCGTTTTGCGCCAGGGGCCGCGGCCAGAGTGCAGTACGCATAAACGGGGGGTGGCGTGGGTGGTTGCCTCTCATTACTCAGGTACCGAGTAGTGAGGACCCTTCGGCTCTTGTCACTGTCTAGTCTTTATTCGTTGTTGGTATTCTGTGTATTTATTTGTTTTATTTTTCTTTGTGTCAGGGGTCCTGCTGGGGAGCAGTTGTCGTCACTGCCCTCCGTGACACCCACATCAGGATGCCCCCTAAACGAGAGACCAGGGCCACCCGGGCGGGGCACGGTGCCACGTCGGGGCACGACCCTGGGTCCGAAGGTAGTGGTGCAGAGGATGAGGGTCCAGGAGAAAGAGGAGCCACTTTGGCCACTCCCTCTCGGAAGGAAACAGTGGTGAGTACCCTTACCCGTACTCTCACTGCAGCAGGACTGACACCCAGCAGGGATCAGGGAAGTAAAGAGGGGTTAGGGGTGGGGGTAAACCCATATGAGCAGTATAAAGTGCTAGGAGAGGGCCTAGGACTTAGTGGGGGAGCCCTAACCCAGTTCATCCTGTCCGAAGTTAGGAGAGAGGAAGAAAAACGGGAACGTGACCTAGAGCGTAGGGCGTTAGAGAGACGGCTCCAGATGGACCGTGAGGCGGCTGAGCGGGCTAGGCGGGATGACTTAGCATTGACCGAACGTAAGCTAGCTGCCGCGGAACAAGCACGGAAAGAAGAGCTCGTCGCGGCCGAAACGCGGCTTAAATTACAGTTAGCAGCATCGGAAAAGAAGTCAGTTACGGAGGCTAGTCAGCAGTACTCGCTCAAGATGCGTCCGTTAGAGGATAGGGAAGATGTGGAATCTTACCTTCAGCTCTTTGAGAGAGTAGCCGAAACCCAGGGGTGGCCGAAAGAGGTATGGGGGATCAGGTTAGCACCTCTATTGCAGGGGGAGGCCCGTGATGCATACCTTAGGCTGACCGTAGAGCAAGGGAGAGATTTTGAGGTGGTGAGGGAGACCTTACTGAGAAAATATTACAGACGCCAGTTTTGCGAAGCCAAAAAGGAAGGTCCCGAAACGTTTCCCCAGTTGTTCGTTAGGTTAAAGACCTCGGTCAAGCGCTGGTTCACTTTAGCCCATAATAGCATAGAGGACGTAGAACAAGTGCTAGACGTGTTTCTGTCTGAGCAACTTTATGCTATTATGAATGCAGACCTTGAAATGTTCGTTAGGGAAAAACGTCCCAGGAATGGTGAAGAGGCCGCGGAGCTAGCACAGCTCCATATCGACACCAAACGGGCAGTCTCGCGTCCATTGGGTGGGGGGCCGATTCGTCCGCCGTTCAGGAAGGACAAAGGGTCGAATAAATCCTCTGAGACCAAAGCAGAACATAGGACAGAACCAGCTAGTTCAGGCAGGGGGACTGGTGAACGGCTGTGTTTTAAGTGTAACAAACCAGGGCACGTAGCAAGGAACTGTCAGAGTAAGGCGTCAGTTAACCAAGTCACCATTGCCCCTGAGACAGTAGCCGTAATGACAGAGCCCGTGACCGTAGGGATGCGGACGATCCGGCCCTACGACCCGTGGAGTAAGGGTTTAGCCCGGGGAAAAGAAGTTCGTATCATGCGTGATACCGGCGCAGACATGGGTGCGATCGCCGCCAAGTGGATAGAACCCAAGGATTTTACAGGTCGGTTCATCGACGTCAATCCCGTCGACCATACTAAGTCCGATAAGTATCCGACTGCATGGGTTGAAATCGATTCACCATTTGTACGAGGGACGATCGAACTTATCGTAATGGAGCGCATGGGGCCGGACGTAATCCTAGGAAACTGGGTGACTTTTTCAGATGGGAAACGTAGTCCCGTATCCATCGATGCCAGTGAGTGTGCTATGGCAGCAGCGGTCCAAACTCGAGCTCAGATTCAGAGGGAAAAGGAGGAAGAGAGCGCGCTTAAAGTCGTTAAGCAGGCCGATCTCAATGTGACTCCTGCCCAACTGATAGAGTGGCAAAACCAGGACGAAACTCTAGCTCGCGCTAGAAAGTTGGCCGAAGAGGGCCGAGCAATTCCGTCAGGGGAAAAGTCTGATAGAATTTGGCAGGAGGAAGGGAATTCTGTATCGAGTCTATAGCAAAGGAGGCAGCCAAATGTCCCAGTTAGTCGTCCCGAAGCCTTTGAGGGAGACTGTAATGCGTTTAGCGCATGACCCACCGATGGGGGGGGGGGGGGGGGGGCATTTGGGAGGCAAGAGAACCCGGGAACGCATTTGGGGTACTTTCTATTGGCCGGGGCTGTGTGCTCAAGTTCGCAGGTACTGTGAGTCATGCGAACAATGTCAGAAAGTAGTACCAAGAGGGAGAGTACCACGGGTTCCTATGCAACAGCTTCCGCTAGTGGAAGAACCATTTCAGAGAGTAGCGGTAGACATTGTGGGGCCTATTGCTCCAGCTTCCGACAGAAGAAACCGGTTCATTCTCGTGACCGTCGATTACGCCACTCGATACCCCGAGGCAGTACCTTTAAAGGGGATCGAAGCAGAAAGGGTCGCTGAGGCATTGTTAGAAATCTGGTCTAGGGTGGGAATTCCGAGGGAGGTACTCACCGACCAAGGGTCCCAGTTCACCTCACAAGTGATGTCTGAAGTCAACCGTTTGCTGTGCATACAAGGCAAGTGTACTACTCCTTACCATCCGCAGGCAAATGGCCTAGTAGAACGTTTCAACGGTACCTTGGTGTCCATGTTGAAGAAGTTAGCTAGCGAGCAACCTCGATGTTGGGACAGATATATTCCCTCATTGCTGTTTGCGTACAGGGAGGTTCCTCAGGAATCGACGGGGTTCACGCCGTTCGAGTTATTGTACGGCAAGACTGTAAGGGGGCCCATGTCAGTTCTACGGGATCTGTGGACGAAAGAGCAGATGGGAGAAGAGGTGAGAGATGCAAGCCAGTACGTAGTAGATTTGCGGAATCGCATTGAAGAGACGTGCAGGTTAGCGCAACAGAATTTGAAACTAGCTTCGAAAAAGCAGAAACAGCACTTTGACCGCAGAGCCAAACCACGCAGTTTTAGTGCAGGAGACAAGGCTTTGTTGTTACTTCCAGTTAAACACAACAAGCTGGAGATGGCTTGGCAGGGACCATTCGAAGTTCTAGAGAGAGTCGGAGAGTGTGACTACAGGGTACGGGTGGGCAGTAAAAATAAACTGTACCATGCAAATCTGTTGAAAAAGTTCCAAGAACGAGTGTCAGTAGCTACAGTAGTGATAGATGAGGAGGACGAAGACGAGGAGGGAGAGGTATGCATGGTGGTAAAGGAAGTACCTACCATTCCTTTAGCAGCGTCTGAAGGACCCTCTGACGTCCATCTTGATCCTAACTGTCCAGAGATCCATTCTAGTATAGAAGCTCTGACTGTCCAGTTTAATGATATTTTGACAGATTATCCGCTGAGGACGACACTAGACTCATGTGAGATTCATTTGACTGATGAAGTGCTGGTGAGAACGAAGCAATACCCTCTACCTCATTCTCAACTAGAGGTAGTCAAAGCCGAAGTAGATGCTATGCTAGAAATGGGAGTAATCGAGAGAGCCAATTCCCCATACAGCTCACCGATCGCATTGGTGAAGAAGAAAGATGGCACTGTTAGGTTTTGTGTGGATTTTAGAAAACTGAATCAAAAGGTCGTGTTCGATGCGGAGCCAATGCCTGACGTGGAGTACCTATTTTCCTTGCTGTCCAAGGCTAAGTACTTGAGTAAGTTAGACCTAGCTAAAGGCTACTGGCATGTACCCATCTTAGAGGGCGACAACCGAAAACTGCCTTCACCACACCGGCAGGGCAATTCCAGTGGAAGGTAATGCCTTTCGGGTTAAAGACGGCAGGGGCAATCTTTTCCCGAATGATGAGGAGGTTACTAGAACCTTTGCGATTGACAGAAGTTAGCAATTTCATGGACGATGTCATGATTGCTTCCTCCACTAAAGAACGTCACTTACAATGTATTGCCCAGCTCTTTTGTAGGTTAAGAGAGGTCCAGTTGGCGGCCAGACCTACAAAGTGTTACTTGGGGTTCAAGCAATTGGAATATCTGGGGCATACAGTGGGTCTCTCTCTTGGCTTGACTTCGCGAACGAAGATTTTATAGGAGTTGCCCAAGACGTCTGCAGGCTTGTTCGTGGCTGCGGAGGCCAATCCGGGACAGGCAGGTTCGACCGCAGTGGCTGCAGGGGGAGGTATGGCCAGGGTTCTGAGTTGCGGCATCTCTGTTTTTTCTCCTGAGCCGCTTGTCCTTAAGGTTAGCTCTGCGAGAGTCCTCAAAGGAGACAGCTGCCTTGTAAATGGTGGAGCGCCAGGTGTCACGGTCCACAGCAAACGAAGACCACTGGTGGTGGTCGATTTGGAAGGCACTAAGTGACTTTTTGAGACAGTCTTTGTATCTCTTCTTTGGTGCCCCTCTGTCACGGTGTCCAGTAGCAAGCTCGCCGAACAGGGTGATCTTTGGTAGGCGATGATCCTCCATCCTGGAGACATGCCCCGCCCAGCGGAGCTGTGTCCGCAGCAGCAAAGCCTCGATGCTCACAGTTTCAGCCTGTTCAAGGACCTCGACGTTGGTGACATAGTCACTCCAGTGAATGCCCAGGATGGTGCGCAGGCAGCGCTGGTGGAAGCGTTCGAGGAGTCGTAGTTGGCTGCGGTAGAGGGCCCAGGACTCGGAACCATACAGCAGGGTGGTGAGGACCACAGCTCTGTACACGCTGATCTTGGTGCCTGTTTTCAGCTGTTGATTGTGCCACACCCGCTTGAAAAGTCGCCCGAAAGCGCTGTTCGCTTTTGCCAGCCTGCTGTCAAGCTCCTTGTTCAGCTTGGCGTCCGACGTGATAATGCAGCCAAGGTAAGTAAACTGGTGCACTGACTTTAGTTCAGACTCGCCAATGGTGATGTGAGGAGGGCGATACACTGTCTTGGGTGCCGGCTGATGGAGGACCTCTGTCTTTTTCAGACTGACCTCGAGTCCAAAGAGCTGGGCAGCGTCTGCGAAGCAGGACGTGATGCGCTGCAGGGCTCTCTCTGTGTGTGCAACGAGGGCAGCATCATCAGCAAAAAGCAGCTCACGAATCAGTTGGTCTAGGGTTTTCGTGTGGGCCTGCAGTCGTCTGAGGTTGAACAGGCTGCCATCGAGACGATACCTGATGTACACTGCATCGTCATCATCGAGGTCCACTGTGGCCTGCTTCAACATCATGCTAAAAAAGATGGTGAAGAGGGTCGGTGCCAGCACGCAGCCCTGCTTTACACCGTTGAGAATAGGGAATGGTTCTGAGAGGTCATTGTTGAGTCTGACCTGGCCTTGCTGGTCCTCGTGTAGCTGGACAATCATGCTGAGGAACTTTGGGGGACAGCCAAGTCGCTCCAGGATCTGCCACATGCCTTGCCTGCTCACAGTGTCGAACGCTTTTGTTAGGTCGACAAGCGTTACGTACAGCCCTTTGTTCTGCTCGCGGCACTTCTCCTGAAGCTGTCTCAGCACAAAGACCATATCGGTGGTGCTCCTGTTTGCTCTGAAGCCACACTGGCCCTCTGGGAGGTGGTCTTCAGCGATGGCAGGTACCAGCCGATTCAGGAGCAGCCTTGCAAGAATTTTCCCAGCAATGGACAGCAGGGTAATTCCCCGATAGTTGGAACAGTCAGACTTCTCGCCTTTGTTCTTGTACAGGGTGATAACGACAGCATCACGGAGATCCTTTGGTAGTGTTCCTTCCTCCCAGCAGCAGAGAAAGAGGTCATGGAGCTTGTTGTGCAGTGCTGTACCTCCATGTTTCCAGATCTCTGGCGGTATTCCATCAATGCCTGCTGCTTTGCCACTCTTGAGCTGGTGGATGGCTGTGAGGGTCTCTACAGCGGTGGGCGGTTCGTCCAATTAAACCTTTACTGGGAGTTGTGGGATTTGTAGGACGACTGCTTCTTGAACAGTGCGCTCAGCGCTGAAGAGGCTCTGAAAGTACTCCGACCAGCGGTTCAAGATGGAGGTATTATCTGTGAGGAGTGCCTGGCCATTCGCGCTTCGCAGGGGACTTTGTACCAGGTGCCTGGGGCCATACACTGCTTTCAGTGCTTCGTAGAAGCCCCTGTAGTCACCATTGTCAGCGCAAAGCTGGGTCCTCTGTGCAAGTCTGGTCCACCACTCATTCTGGAGATCTCTGAGCTTGCGCTGGAGACTGCTGCAGACGAGGCGGAAGGCAGACTTCTTCACAGGGCAGGAAGGCTGGGCTAGGTGGGCCTGATGGGCGGCTCCTTTTTTTGCTAGATGTTCCTGGATCTCTACATCGTTTTCGTCAAACCAGTCTTTGTTCTTCTTTCTAGCGAAACCCAAGACTTCTGCAGAGGATTTTGCAATAGCAGTTTTCAGTTGCTCCCAGAGTGTTTCAGGGGAGGAGTCTGCTGGGTCCGCTGTGTCTTTGAGCCTGCGCTGTAAATCTGTCTGAAAGGCAGCTTTCACGTCGTCGCGCTGAAGGCTGGCAACATCAAGCGTTTTCTTGGGGGGGGGGGGGGGGGGGGGGGGGCATTTCTTGGGTTTTGGCTTGACGTGGAGCCTGAGTTTGCAGCGGACAAGGCGGTGGTCAGTGTGGCACTCTGCGCTGGGCATCACTCTCGTGAGGAGGACATCACTGCGGTCCCTCTGACGCACTAGGACATAGTCGATAAGGTGCCAGTGTTTGCTGAAAAGTAGTGTTGGTGATGACCAGTTGCTGCTCTGCACAGAACTCCAACAGTAGGCGGCCATTGTCATTGCAGTTCCCGACGCCATGCTTGACGATGACTCCTTTCCAGGCTTCAGAGTCCTGGCCCACTCTGGCGTTGAAGTCGCCAAGGATGATGACTTTGTCGTCTGCTGGGGTGCTCTGTATGAGGCTGCGCAGGTCAGTGTAAAACTTGTCCTTTTCGGCAGGCTCTGCCAGGAGGGTTGGGGAGTACACACTGAGAAGGGTGACGTGTTGCTGGTGTCTCAGTGGGAGGCGCATGGACATGATGCAGACCGCAGACCGCATCATACAGTGGGTAACGGTCAGATAAAACCAGAGGGAGACAAGATGCATCGGATAAAAGACGCGCCGCGACCACAAACGAAGAAACAAGTGAGATCGTTTCTTGGGTTGGTAAATTATTACCGCCGGTTCGTTCCTAGCTTTGCAGCCATAGCAGCCCCACTAACCGACCTGACCAAGGGAGGGAAGACTGGACAGATCGGTTGGAACGATGCATGTGAGACAGCATTTGAGACGCTGAAGGCGCGACTGTGTTCGGGTCCTGTGTGCTCATTGCCAGACTTCGATCGTCTCTTTGTGTTGCAGACAGATGCGTCCGAAGGGGGTGTAGGAGCCGTATTATGTCAGGACCATGGTAGCGGGTTACAGCCTGTTGCATGCGCGAGCAAGAAACTGTCCAAAGCAGAGCGTAACTACTCCACCATCGAAAAGGAGTGTCTTGCAATCGTGTGGGGAATTCAAAAATTCCGTCAGTATCTGTATGGTAGGACATTCGTCGTACAGACAGACCATAGACCATTGCAATACTTGCAACAAGCTAAATCCACAAACAGTCGACTGATGAGGTGGGCTTTGCAGTTGCAGCCATTTTCCATTATAGTGGAAAGCATAGCCGGTAAAGGAAATGTTCCTGCTGACTTTTTGAGCAGGACAGGGTGGTAGAAACCGTAAATGTGGAAGCAGTATTGGGACAGTCATACAGGAATCAAACCCAGGTGTTTGATCTGGGAGGGAGGTATGTCACGTAACGGATGTGACATGTTTTTTTCTATTTTTTCCAAGTCGTTTTTTTGGTAATAAATTGAGGCCGCCGACCTCTGTAAATAGCCTTGGGTTGGGAAAGTTGATGGATGTATTGTGAACGTAAGCGTAAAGCCCGTGCAGCTAGCTTAACGGTGAGCGATCACAGCGGTTGCACGCTTTCGCCAAGTAGCTTTAACAGAACAGTGTTCAGAAGTAAAGTTAAACTGCAAGGTAGCAGAAGGGTGTTACGTGTCAGTCAGTCGAGTTAGCGTGCGCAGTGAGGGTCTGGGTCAGGATGCGGCCTTGTTTGGAGCCCTTGACAAGCTACGTGAGGGTTGTGTTACCCTCCCTGCAATACCACTGCCAGTGTCCCTGGTTTTGGGTGTCCGAGAGACCGAGTGACGACGGCTGCTGCTCGACAGAAGACCCCTCCGGTTTGTGTTCGTCTTGTTTGTCTCGTCTTGCCGGAGGACTCACAAGTGAAAGGTAACGATTCACGCTATTTTCTCAGTGAGCTGCTGTACTCTCGGGTGTGTAAATGTGTACATAGGGTTGGAAGAGTGTGTTTAGTCATTTTTGTAGTAATACTTTAATCAAGTTTTTAACCATGGTTTTGGGTTAGGTTGTAATGCAGTGAGTTTCGGATTTATATATTTGTATTAGGTCCTAGATGTAATTTAATAACATTGTCGTGTGAGGTGTTTATTGGTGACTATTTCCTATATTTATATGTACATGTGAATATTTTGATAATGTTGGTTTTTTGGTGCAGTGGTAATTTTATTATACAAAAGCAGTTGTGTTAGATTAAAGTTTATATATTTAATAAATGAAGATAAAGTTTTTATTAGTAAAGTTAAATTTCAAAATTTTAAAGTAAACACAGTATAATAAAATAATGTAAACAGGGTGAATATTAAATGTACATAGAAGTCATTTTGTCATGATGTTATATTATTTAGTACGGCCAAGGCGGGTATTAGTGTACCAGCAAGAGGATAACCTCTACAGGGTGAGGTGAGAGACACAACTCACATGGTTTGTGAATAAATGCAGGAAATGCGTGTTATTTTAGAATTAACTGTATATTGGCACTTTGACTGGCAGTGCGCCTTTTTCAGTGCACTTCTCAGATTTCTCCGACTTCTTCATCTTCTTCGATTTCTTCATCTTCCATGATCATCAACGGCGACGCATCATCAGGAGCTGTACCATCGTCTGCGCGGTGGCCTTTGTCAGGAGCTGGAATGCCTTCGCTAACCAGTCCTGTTTGGCAAGTGCTTTAACGTTGGGCTACAACAGGCTGGTTCAACGTTCTGCGCGTCGGTCGCAGATGTTCGAGGGGCGACAGCAGCAGTATCGCCAGACCACATACTCTGGGATCCTGAGTCAAGTTCCACCGCTCCTGTACCGGTGCAGAGTGGGCAAGCGCGGCAACAGTGCTCTTCGGAGTGTTGGTAGTGACATTACATTATGAGCCACCCTGTCTAGTGTGGGACAGAGAGGACACTGTACAGAAGCGAGTACCCGACTTGTATAGCCATAGTCAATATTCATCTGTCCATTTATCATTTTCATGTGTTAATATGTTAGATGAGTGCATGTGTGTGTATGTGTGAAGGTGTGAGGCATTAGTGGGTTGGGGTGGGGTTAGGGTAAGTGTAGGTAATAAAAGAGTTAATTGTTGTTTATCACTGATGTTGTGTGATTTATTTAGAGTGGGTGGGTTTTCTCGAGTGTCAGCACTCATATTGTCCACGATACCCTGACCCTGTCAGGCGTGTCGTGACACCTGGAACTGAATGTCTCAAAGACAAAAGAGGTGGTGATTGACTTTCGTCAAATCAAAGTCCCGATACTGCCCCTTGTCATCAATGGGGAAACCGTAGAACAAGTCGACTCGTTTAAATTTCTCGGCTGCATCATCTCGAGCGATCTGGGTTGGGACAATAACACTATGGCCATTGTGAAAAAGTGCCAACAGCGTGTCTCCACTTTCTGAGACAGCTGCGGAAACTCGGTATGTCAAGAGGTATCATGGCACAGTTCTACCGCGCGGTGATAGAGAGCACCTTGTGCTTCTCTATCACTGTCTGATATGGCAGCACAACCGCAACAGAAAAGAACCAGCTCGAGCACATTGTTAAGACTGCCTCCAAAATAGCTGGCTGCGACTTTCCATCTGTCGCCTCCATCTTCAAAACGCGTATGGAACGGAAGGCAGGAAAGATCGTTCGCGATCTGTCACACCCAGCCAATCATCTCTTCGAGCCTCTGCCCTCTGGCCGGCGGTTTCGTGCTTTGAAAGCCAGAACCTTTCGATTCAGATGCAGTTTCTTTCCAGAAGCTGTACTCCGTTTATCACCATCCATGGAACAACGTGATTCCATGATTGTGACATAGGACTGATATGTGTGTAATATTGTGTTTATCTATCTTAGTGCTGTATACAGGACGACTGAGTGTATGTCATGATGAATGCATGTGTAGCAAGTGAGGATGTATTTTACTGTCGCCACGTCACACAAAAATCCTTGTAACGTTTTACTTGGTGAATAAATGTCTTATGTCTTATGTGTGATAATAAAGAGTCTGTAAGTATATAGGCAATAAGATTTCAACAGTTTGGATCGGCAGCTATGAATGTTTATAGTTCTATGCAACTATTTATATATGGTTATCTAGTCTTTTTTTCACAGCAGATATTCATTCTTTTGGACTAATGGACGATTTCCGTGGACCACAAAGAAGCAGATCAAAACCTGTAAACACACGCAGTGGATTAAAATCCCAGACAAACATGGGTTATCGCACGTTTGTCAGGGATTTAATTCACTGTTTTCAGGCTCCGCCACACGTGCCGGTTGTGCCCCGATTTTGAAGCTGATTCCGATCCGATTGCGATCGGATGACGTCAATTATCCGATCCGGTCCCAATCGGCTGGGAATCGGATGTCTAGAACCTGCTCTATTTTCCCGATCCGATTCGGCCCCGGTTGTAAGCTTCAACCAATCAGAGCGCGTCTTGCAAAGCACGTCGTTTCACAGTTTGCAAATGGCGGAACACGCCTGTTGTGATCAGTACCACCGCCGTTGCTGATGTTTCGCACGCCTCTTCCCGAATATGATGCAAAACTGCTGATAATGCAAGCACATCATCATCACTGTCAAAACTAGCAGCCATTTTGCAGAACAGGTACGACTTTGATCTTCGGTTCAAACCGGTCGGCTAAACAAGTCGGGAAATGTGTGGCAGTGCACACGTTTTTTAGTCCGGCCCGATCACCTACCGATTCGAAAACTGATCGGGAATCGGCCTCAAAACCGGGCACGTGTAGCGGGGCCTTTCGTCCAAACACATGCATTTTGACGTCTGACGTCCGAACAACGTCTGTTGTATGACTGACGTAAAGTCGGACTAACCAATAGCGACGTCCACAATAGCGGAGGTTTGTAGAGTGGAAAACTTTCCCGCTGCATCATGGGCCTCATGGGCCACCACCTCCACGCTGTAATTGCCTGCGTCACTCGTCGCCACGTGACTCAACACAATCCCGGCATTCCCCACGTGCTGCACTCGCTGAGAAAACGCTGGCATAGTAAGGAAATTTCCCCTGGAGAACATGGCGATCATCTCTTGAGATCTGCCTTCGTAGAACCACTTGATGTCGTTGATTGTCTCCCCTACGTCCAGAGTGACATTCCATGGAAGAGTCAGGTTGCCTTCTTTGCAAGCATAGACGACAGCGCCGTCTGGAAGGTCTGGAGTCCACTGGAGAGCCCCAGTTACTGCAGCAAACACCATGCAAGACGCATCTAATCTAAAATAAGGAATTATAATTTTCGGAAATACAATTAATGCAATCAAAATATAATGTGTGATTGCAGTCCCTCCTCATGACAGTATGAACAATTCATCCTCGGCCATACTTTCTTTCTGGACTTGAACTATACCTAATCTGGGTTTTTACACTAACGGTTAATTTTCCCCAAAACCCAAAATATTGCTTATTTGAGAGACTTGTCAGCCCAAAATTGACGAACAACATTACCGATTAACCCCTTCGCTGCCAGTGATCACAAGTTTTGCGTCTGAAACCACTGCGCATTGACGGAAGAACACAGATATAAATGAGACAAACATAGGCATAAAGAACATATGACTAGCAAGACAGATAAATCCTCATGAGCCTCCTCATGAGGATTTATGTGTCTTGCAGCTGGTTAAAGCGTGTCTTGCCCCGGCAGTTAACGGGTTAAAACGATATCGTACTCAACCCGTCTTGATATCACTTGACCCAAAGGACCTCCTTTTTTAGGAATGAAATAGATACAAAATGATAAAATTATTAAATCAAATCTCTTACTATCTAGAACAATGAGAAAAGAAATTAAATCCGAAAAAAAAAATCCTTAAAAATAGCACAGCCAATGGGAGGTTGATATGAACCGAGCAAAGGTCACCGCAGGAAATTTATTGTTCGCAGGCGATTCCAATAACGTTTTCTTTGTCAAGTGCATGATCGGAGAAATCAAACGGATACTTAACCCTTTTAGCACCACGGGTGCATTTCCCAAATTTTAGAAGTGTTACATTGCGACTGTGTACCAATTGCAGGAGGAGGATTGACCATGATAATTCAAAAGTAGTGCCAAATTGGCTTGGCGCCTGAAGGCGCCAAGCTAATCTGGCACTACCCTTGAATTATCATGGTCAATCAATCTCCTGCGGTAAAGTATTGGGGCTAAAAGGGTTAAAGCGAGAGTGCGACGCTGTATTTATACATATATATATATATATATCTAACAGACTGTTGTACTGTTCAGCGCTTTACAAAGACGATGTAGGAAAACCCCGTGATCGCGGTCTTGAATACAATTGGCCTGGCTTAGTAAAGGTAGAGGCTGCTAGCACGGCGGGGTGCGGCTTTTCAGTAGTGCTTCTAAGCTACGCAGGCGTAATTTGGAGAACGACGGCGCTCCAAGGTCACACATCGTGTAGCCGTTTGTTTAAAAGAAATCTTCGGATAGCGCGCTGCGCATGCACGAAATTCATCATGCTAGCGAAACTCTACAGCGGTTAATTATGTAGATTTATCAGCTTTATACGCGCTGTGCAAAGAAAACAACGTTCCACAGTAAACCAAATAAATTTCGCCACGGAGAGGAAGAAGAAAAACAATGGTGTTAATTCCTGAAACAGAAAAGTTCTAGTCCATGTTCCGTCTGTGGGGGAACACGCGGCGTAGCACACTTGAGCTCAAAAGAAGTCACGTGCTTTCACTGTCTGTCTGGCATCATCTGTTATGACGTCTATCTTCAAAAGAAAATTCTTCAACTATAATCTCTACGTCATAATCTCTGGGTCTGCGTTTGCTGTTCGTCACTCAGATCAAGCCATCAATGTGCGAAAGTGAAACACAGAACAGTGTATTCCTCTACAAGATAATATATTATTTGGGTCCGCCATAATGATTTTTAAACTGCGCGCTGCAGCGCACATCCGCTGTTGGTTGTTGTTGTTGTTGTTGAGTTTTTTTTTTTTATGCCGGTCGATTTATGTCAGTGGCTGCTATGGATGTCTCACGCGGAGGAGGAAAGGGGGAGGGAGAGGGAGGGGGGGGGGTGGTGGTGGTATATGAATGCCGAAGTTTGTTGACTCACTCACAATCATGCTTACTCACGCTTTGTATTCTTTTCCAGAGCGCACGGCTGATAAAAGCCACGTCTGTGTAGCGGCTCGGCATTTATCAGACCATCTCGATATTTTTCTAAATCGTGATACGAATCCTGAATCTCAATAACTTATACTGTCATTGTTTTACATATAGTTACATACGACGTTTGAGGTAAGTGATGCAATTTACATAGAAAAAATGTAAATGTGTTATGTCCGACTTTATTTCTTTCTGAATTTTATTGTCATAAGCAAAGTTTACTGCTTAGATATCAAATTGTTCAAACTTGGGCCTTACCTCTTCCGCCAACCTTTAAATGGCTCAGTCTCGCTCTCGTTAAAAACACATTACCAGCAGACAGTAACGCATATCTCACAAGGCTTACTACATGAGTATATTAGGAATTATGAAGTTTGATACTGGCTTTAAAAAAATCAATACATGTAACCCATTTAGTCCCGAGTCCCTGCAGCAGGAGATGGATTGACCATGATAATTCATAGGTAGTGCCAGATTAGTTTGGCACCTGAAGGCGCCAAACTAATCTGGCACTACCCTTGAATTATCATGGTCAGTGTATCTCCTGCAACTGGTACATAGTCATTAGGCAGCACCTCCAAAATTTGACAAATGGGACCTTGGGGCTAAAAGGGTTAAATAAGTATTTCGCATACCCGGAAGAAGGGCGATCATAACAGTTATCCAGCCCATCTCAAACGCAGTAGTTGAAGATGCTGTCACTAGAGGTGAAATTAATCTCTTCTCCTGCTGTACCGTGAACTTCACAGTGACCTGTTTTACCACTGGACCTTTCTTAAAAGCTTACTTCAACTGATGTGCGCGAGCACCGACTACACCACGATATCTCCGTTATCTCGAATTCCTGTAAAAGTAAATGTGTTATCGTGTGTCTGCTCTAACATACTAACCTGTCACCTGCTACTTTTTTTCTTCTATTTTTTTAGGTCGCAGTGAAAGGTATACTGGTCTGTGATTTTGGACCTTACAGCTTACAGCCGTAAGATCCGAAATCACAGACCAGCACATACACTGTGTCTGCAGAGCAAATAACTGTTGCGTGTTTAGGAAACATTTGCGCAATGTTTTTTTTTTGTGTGTTTTTTTTTTTTAAGACTAAATCAAAGTTAGTTTCAGCAAAACTGACTTAATACGTCGGATAGTTCACTGACTGTGTATGTGAACTGTATGAAGGCTGACGAGGACGTAATACTCCATTCACACCTTAGAATGGCCTTCGCAAGTTTGGAACCGTCTACAATGATTGTGTGAACAGCTTTGGAAGAATGATGGATCATGATAGTTTAAGGGTAGTGCCAGATTAGCTTGACGCATTCCAGGCGCCAAGCTGATCTGGCGCTACTCTTGAACTGTCATAGCCGATCATCTGCTGTGGTGTTGTAAGGATGAATGTGATTGTGCAGACTATTTAATAGTGCATGTTATAAGACATAAACTTAACTCATTCAGCCCGACGGCCGTATTTCCCAACTTTGGAGGCGTCATCTAATGACTATGCACCAGTTGCAGGAGATGGATCGACCATGATAATTCAAGGGCAGTGCCAGATTAGCTTTGCGCCGACAGGCGCCAAGCCTGGCACGACCCTTGAATTATCATGGTTGATCCATCTCCTGCTATAGTGCGTCAGGGCTGAATGGGTTAATATGATATTCTAAACATTGTAGTGCATGTTATAAGACATAAACATAACAATCACATTCAGCGCAGTCTGAGACAGACCGGTAAGGACATCTCAATTGTCCTAGCGCCATTGACTTTTTTTTTCGGGCGAGATGGTGAAACCCAAAGAACATCGATGTTTGTTCGTAACTATATGTATGTACATGGGAACATTTTTGGTGTGCTAAAAACGCTCTTTCGGACACAACCGATACGCACACGCACGCACATACACACACGCGCATACACGCACACAATAATAAACGCACTCATGCACGCACATACAAACAAACGCACGCACGCACAAAGACAAACACGCACGCACGCAAGTGCACACGCACACACATATAAGCAAACGCGCATACATACGCAAAAACTTTACTCATAACCAGTTATTTATTAAAACCTGACTAGTTCTCATTTAATACCCTTGATTTTGATTTGAAAGCAGAACGTAAATATTCATTTATGAAATTCACTATGAGTACTGAAATCTTAAGCAAAAGTCAAATGAAAACGAATTAGTCGTACATTCAATGTCGGGACAATTTATTTGACGTCATCTTAACATCTTAAAATGATGCGAGTGTTTAACACCTTCCCTGGATCTGACGCAGTTTTTGTTTTTGAAATCATTGTGAATTGAACGTCGAGGATCCCCAGTTGACAAAGAAAGCATGAGGTATATATCCTCATGAGCCCCTGCAACTGCGGGGGCTCATGAGGATATATACCTCTTGCAGTTGGGTGGTGTTCAGTTTTGCTCGGCAGTGTTGGGGTTAAAACGTGCACATGAAACATTATTTGAAGAAAAAAGAAAAAAAGAACAAAGAAAACCCACGCTGGGAATGGCGGTCAAATCATTTGACTGCAATATGTCATAGGTATTTTGTCACAGTAAATCATGCAATTTGAATAAACACAGCTAGTTATTTTGTTTATAGTTATCTATAAACGTTATTCTTAATCACACAATAGAAATGAGCATAGCTAGTTATCTTGTTTATAGTTATCTATAGACGTTATTCTTAATCACACAGTAGAAATAAGCATAGCTAGTTATCTCGTTTATAGTTGTCTATAAACGTTATTCTTAATCACACAATATAAATAAGCACAGCTAGTTATCTCGTTTATAGTTGTCTATAGAGGTTATTCTTAACCACACTCCCCACCCTAAGCAGACTGTCGTAATGTATTTGTGGTACGTGAGTCATTGTCAAAAGCATGCGCATGCGTGCGCGAGTTGTGAGTGCGCGCTTAGAGTTACAATTATTATAAGATAAGCGCATTATAAATACCGAAATTATTATTTTATTAATTATTAATCACACAATCGAAATAAGCACCGCTAGTTATCTCGTTTCGAAGTCTACAGACATTATCCCTAAATCATTTAGCAGGAATAAAAACAACAATTAACGTGGTTATAGCTGTATTCACACGTTCTTCTAAATCATTCAATATAAATAAACGCAGCTAAATATTTGGTTTATAACTGTCTGCAGACGTCATTCTTAAATCAGAGTTATGTCAAAGAAATGACACAATAAGTAGGCGGTATTCCTTGACAGTCGCTTTTCCAGCCCAAACGAGATCCACTGAAAAGGCATAGATTTTCATGAGCCTCTGCGGCTGCAGGGGCTTATGAGAATTTATGCCTTTTGAGAGTTTGCAAAGGTCAGTTCATCTGCATTCTCCGATTGAAGGAACCATTACCTTTGTATAAATCTGGTAAAGGCGAGGGGAATGCAAACTTGATCGCAAGCACTGTCCTTGATCACTTGATCGTGCAAACTATCCCCACATCAATTCAGCAGCATGAATGTTTCGACTCTGTGTCTTTTCTGACCTAATTCTAATTGAGGGATCATCTCTTTATCACCACAGAAGAGTTAGCTCGTTAGTCTGCATTGATAAGGAAACCGCTGAACGTGGTGGTATAATGATGATAATTACCGCCCTGGTTGCTCGCCAGCCACACCTGTTGTCCCGCCTTGAGATGAATCACAGCCTGACACGACCCCATGTTATAGACGTCTTCGTCTGAGTTTAGGTAAGATACGGAGATACCGTCAACTGCTATGTACAGATCGGCGGTAGACGAACTGGTCGAGGAAGCGGTGGCCATGAAGACGTATGTCCCATTATAGGGCGCGTTGAAGTGTCCTGTAGTACTGCTGTAGGCCCCTCCCTCGTTACTGATGACGGTGGACAGGATGATGGTGGCGCCGTTAGAATACTGTGTATTGCTTGCAAGCCGAGCGTGAAAGCTGACATGTAGGGTGGCCATGTCTGTTTAAATAACCAATCCTTCAATTAAGTAACCAGCCGGCCGACCCACAGACAAATTTACGCATTCGAGACGTGCCGCATTCGGATACGCGGCATAAAGCCTGCTTTATGCCGCGTATCCAGATGCTGCATGTCTCGAATGTATTTATGCTTTTTTTTAAAGATAATATGCTCATAATTGCTGAATCGTCAACAGTTTAGAAAACAACAACAACAAAAACACAGAAAAGACAACGCAGATTTTTCGGACCACTGTAATTAAACCCACTTTATATTTTTTAATTGCGCGCGTCTGCAATGTAAGGCTCTTGAATACATTTTTTTAATGATAAAAAGATTACTAATGTCATTATTGGTAAAAAAAAATCTAAATGAACAAAAAAGAAAGGCAGAGGGGAACAAAGTTATCTTGACAATAAACTGGCAGTCTCTTCACTAACAAGTTGTGCTGACTCACACAAAAACAAACGTACAGCTGGCAACTCCAAGGAGGGGGGGGGGGGGGACACACAAAACAACAACAACAACGACAACAACAACCAAAACAAAACAAAACAAAAAACAAACGAAACAAAAGACAAAAAATATGTAAAATCTTTAGCGCATGAGAGACCATTTCATCTATACAAATGGAATAGATCCCCACGCGCCCCATGCAGCTTGCAGAGTCTCATTATAATATATGCTTCTTGCTGGTCCCCCTCATCCAATATTGACCCATTCACTGCCAGTGTTCACGAATTTCACCACACAATGACCAATATTTTATTGAAAAACAGACGCAAATGAGACCTAAGACAAGCATAAAAACAGACTAACAAGAGACGAAAATTCTAATGCCCCCCCCCCCCCCCCCCCCCTGCAAAAGAGGGAGCTCATGAGTGTTTACCACTCTTGCAGCTGGGTAGCTTTCGCTTTGCAAACAGCAGGTGAACCGTTCGATGCCGAGACAATTTGAACACCATCCAACTGCAAGAGGCATTGATCCTCATAAGCCCCCGCATTTGCGGGGGCTCATGAAAATCTACGCCTCTTCCTGACACCAATCTTAATCCATGTTCCTGGGACACCAAGGATTTCTTTGGTGTTGAATTAACGAAGATTTGTAGAATCACAGTCTGCGCCAGCTGCACACTGAACAGGTAAAGGAGTTGACTTTCAAAAATGACTTCACTGCAGGACAAGGCTAGGGGTGCCTTTGAAACCTGATTCTCACTTTCCACCTGAAGTTTTATGTGGGTGGGGGGGGGGGGGGGGGGGGAGAGGGGGGGGGGAGTACACCAAAAGTGTCCTGTCTGTAATTAACCTCTTCACAGCCACTGGACACAGACTCTGCTTCTGAAGTCATTCAGCACCAAAGAACCCCGTTCATCCTCAGAACATGGACACACAGTGGTCGCATAAATGGTGGTGGCTCAAAACAGGTTTGGCACTGCATCACTGTTCTCACATTTTAGCATCCTGCGCACACCGAAGCACATCTTCACAATAAGAAAACATTGTACGAGTGATGAACCATCCCCCGAAAAAAAGATTAGCACGCTGAATTTGGTATTCCGTCAGAAAACATTGAACAAAGTGTACAACGTAATAAGAGAGGAGGACGTGGGAGGACAGGGCATGATAATAACCTAGAAGAGGGGGGGGGGGCGATTTTCTTAACCATTTCACTGCCAGTGGACTCTGCAGTCTTCATTTCTTTACCACTTCAATGGCGGGAACACGAGTAGTGAGGATTGAAAGTAGTGTCCGTAAGAGGCATATTCATATCGCGGACGTTACTTTCAATCCTCACTAACTCGGTTTCCCCGCCATTGAACCACTGAAGCCTGCAGAAACAGCCTGAACCCTCACAACTGAGGGGACTCACAAGGATCCATGTCTTTTTCAGCTGGTCCAAGTTCACTATTTTTTCGGCAGCAAATGGTTTATAATGTACATTAAGAGGGGTGCAAACGAGTTTCGTGTCGAGTTTGGCATGCAATTCTAGGAAAATCTGATGGTATCGATCTGTAAAACATTCATGAAGCACACAAGCTTTTTTCTGAACACCCCTTTTATGTCACAGCCGTAATTCTCATAAGCTCCAGCGGATGTAGGGGATCACGATCATCTATGTCTATTGCTGACAGGAACTAGCTCAATTATATCAAAATCCTCAGATTAACCCTCTGGCCGCCAAGGGTGCATTGTGCGACAAGAAGCGCCACCAACAGCCAAACGGCTGAGGAAATATTCTCTGTGTAATCGCGGCGTCTGCCTGCAGCACATCTCGAATGTGCACTTAACCCATTCAGCCCTGGCGCACTACAGCAAGAGATGGGTCGACCATGATAATTCAAGGGTAGTGCCAGATTAGCTTGGCGCCTGTCGGCGCCAAGCTAATCTGGCACTGCCCTTGAATTATCATGGTCGATCCATCTCCTGCAACTGGTGCATAGTCATTGGATGACGCCTCCAAAATGTGGGAAATACGGCCGTCGAGCTGAATGAGTTAAATAGATTTATTTATAATGCTCTAAGGTAGGCCACAACGACGCACACACTCTCGCACGCACGCACGCAAGCTCGCACGCACGCACACACACACACACACCCACGCACGCACGCACGCACGCACACACGCACGCACGCACATACACACACACACACACACACACACACACACACACACACACACACACACACACACACACACACACAGTGTAGTTTGTTGTAAACACTTGGAGAAGAATGTTGAGTGTATAAGATCTCGTGACTTACTTACTTACTTACGCCTGTCACCCCTACCCGGGTATAGGCCGTCGACGAGAGACCTCCAGCGACTCCTGTCCTGTGCTTCTCCTTCGATTTTACTCCAGGTGGTTCCCAGTCTCTTGATGTCTGCTTGGAGGTCTCGACGCCAGGAGTTTCTAGGCCTAACTCTTTTCCTCTCTCCCTGGGGGTTGGTTGTGTCCCTGGAAGAGAGAGGCGGCTCGGTCCTGGGGCTTCCGAAGACTTCCGGCTTTCACCACAGGACGTCATAAAGATCTCGTGAAGCCAGCATAATTCAACATTGACACTGGCATACATTTCACAGTTTTTCTCTCTGCTGAATGAACAAATTGTCTCCATAACACATGCTATGACACCATCCTACTAAAAAGAGAAGGACAACCCACACACAATCAGATCAGACCAAACTGATTTTGTTCCGGGGCCTAAATGTACCCCCACCCCCACCCCCACCAACCCCCCCAACAACAAAAAAGATTGTAACGCATGTCACTGCTAGTGTCAACCGCTTCTCTAGGCCTAAACAAACTGTGGTTTTTAAAACTTAGAACTTGTCCTATTTATTATAAAGCGGCGAAAGTAATCTTACCGTGAATCTGTTGCTTTTTTAGATCCAGGTGGTTTTCCACGCGACCCACTCGCTCTGTTACGTTGATTTCAGTGAAGCCATATTCTTGTTAATGTCATTGAAATTATTTCTGCATGACAGACTCCACACCATAAACATAGTTGGTAAAGTTCTGATTCAGAGCAGCAATCTCAGCATTCTTTCTCATGTTCTCAGCCTCCAGTTTCTTGTTCTCTTCAAGGAGAACCTGATGCTTGACCTAAATCAGTAACAATCGCGCCTTCACTTTGTCAACGTCCACAGCGGCTGGTGTCAAGAGTCAGGTAGCGGCGAGAGAGTCGTGAGGTAGGTGACAAGTGTAGGTTCCCCCGGTCACAGGGTTCGGCAACAACAGTCTGAACTCACCGTCCGCGTAGCTAGTGCTGGACATGGTTGTTCCAGAGGGAGTCTGCAAGCGAAATACAGACAAAAATCGATTGATTGAATGTAAAACGAGCATCAAGGGCGGTAATGGATTGTTTGATTGTTCGGCCAGTAGGAGTGCTCACTGAGCGCCGTATGTCTGAGGTAAAAGTTCTCAAACAAAAAGTTGGATACCCCGTCCCTAAGCATTCAGAACGAACATGTTAGATGCAAGGAATATCCAATTACACTCATTTTTATTTCCTGAATATATGTTGTGCAGCGTTTCCCATCTAAGTAAATAGACATTTCGTATAACAATTTCAAAACGCGCACTTTCTAATAAGTGTTCTTACTTTTATAATTCTTGCATTTCGTCCATTAAAAAAAAAAAATACCCACAATAACGTGCCTTAAAGTCAGTAGTGTTTCTGCATTCGAGTCATCTACACACATATACGCACGTACGTCATCACACACACACACACACACACACACACACACACACACACACACACACACACACACACACACACACACACACACACACACACACACACGCACACACACATACACACACGCACACACACACACACACACACACACACACACACACACACACACACAGTCACATGCACACACACACACACACACACACACACACACACACACACACAGTCACATGCACACATAAAAATGATGCCCATCACCCGCACGATCAATCTTGATATTGTGTTGCTGACTTAAGTAAGCTTGGATAAAAACAATGCCATCTATAGGCAAATGCCGCAAATATCCAAAGGGCATAGATCTTGATTAAACCCCGTAGACCATAATGTGTATTAGATGTAACATGTCTGACCCATGTGACAAGGTAAAGAGATGACTTCTGCACCAGCAAAATCCATGTTTTCTCAAAATTTAATCAGTTTTCACAGAGCTGTCAAACACCCGTGACCCTTGACCTTTATGATATCATAGTGTTGACTAAACTAGTATAGATACGAAGGTCTTATCATGATCACTACCTTTGTGCCAAATTTGTTTGAAACGTTTGCAAAACTGTTGATAATACATGTTACTACAATTCTTTCCACAAGAAAGGCAAAGCCATTATGGCTCACGTGGACAACCGATATACTTATGTGTGACTTTTGTGACAATAAGTAAAAGACTGACTTTCGCACCAGCAAAGTCTATGTTTTCTCAAAATGTAAGTATTTTTTACACATATGTACACCCCCACCCCTCCCCCACACTTGACATTTGCAATGAGTTACGTAATATAGTATGTACGGGTTGGTCTTATCATCAGCAATCTTTGTGCCAAATTTGATTGAAAATTTTGCGAAAATGTTGATAATACCTACAATTTTATATATAAAAAATTGGCATTTTACACACATTTGCAAGCCTGTGACCCTCTCCGAAAGGTTATCCAAATCAGTATGCATAGATATATCTTACTATCAGGTATCTCTGTAACAAGTTTGGGTTTGAAGTTGTGAGCAGTATTTGAGAAAAAAAATCTTTTGTCAAAATATGGCTATTTTGGACCTATTTCCTGAGCTCTTGTGACCCTTGACCTTTCCGAGGGATCAACCAAATTAGTATGAATTAAAAGGTCTTACCCTCAGGTATCTTAGTACCAAGTTTGGGTTTGAAGTTGTGAATAGCATTTGAGAAAAAAATACATTAAGTCAAAATATAGCTATTCATGACCTATTTCCTGAGCCCCTGTGACCTTCCCCTTTCTGAGAGGTCACTCAAATGGGTATGTTTGGAAAGGTCTTGCCACAACGTATCCTTGGGCCAAGTTGGAAGACTGTGGTTTGAATAGTCTCCGAGAAAATGCCAACGTTAAAGTTTTCGGCACAGACGACGGCAGACGGACGACGGACAGACCACCACTGGAAAAAAAAATAGACTCACTTTTGCTTCGCATGCGAGCCAACCAAAAAAGGTGAACGCGGTCTTTTCACTATCTGACCTCATGTGAACGCTGTAAAAATAAAATTTTACCTTAAAGTCCCTCTCAGCACCAGTCCGACTGTCAACAACGTGCGTTCTTCGGTTGTTGTTTGTTCCAGTTTACTGTCCCACTGGGTCTAATCGTGATCGGGGACTAGCAGTTTTGGCGTAGTTTGCAACGGTTTTGGCGTAGATTTTCCTCATCGGTTTAGCGTAGTTGTTTCCCTCCTCCTTTCTCATCCGGGCTTGGGACCGGCAATGGCGGAGTTGTATTCCTTTGCAGATATCCAAACGCACATGAGACTAATAATAATAAATAATACCGTTATTATATAGGCGTTTTTTTCTCAATTTTGGGGAAATCGACTCAAAGCAAGGCGAACTGAAACCCAACACACACACACACTCACGTAACAGACACGGATTTACGCCATTTAAGACAAACACAGTACAAGACAGACGAAGGGCCAGTTCAGCTACTGAAGTTACAGAGATTTTTGATCGCTTGTATTTGAGATTTGTAAAGTGGCCTGAGACCGGTACCAAAGTGTGGGGGTGGGGTGGGGGGTGGGGGTGGGGGTGGAAGAATCGGAGTACCCGGAGAAAGAACCCTCGACTAAAATTAAAACAATTTACAGCGTGCTACACTTTCGAAGCATCTCCATGAAGCACAAGGCCCCACGCAATCGCGCACATGTTGTCACGTGGTCAAATGCCCATTCAATGGTGTCATATAACCGCAAGAAGAGCGAAACTGAATTTGTTTTCTAAAGAATACATAGAGGGAATGAAAAATTATACCTTATTGATCGCAGGGTTACAATGCACGGTTCCTTTGACCTCCATCAGGCCTCTAGGGGTCAGTGTATCGACCCCCCGTGACCCGGGCAATAACTTATCAGATACTAGCCTCACGTATTTGAATCCCCCCCCCCCCCCCCACACACACACACACCCTCCCCCCCCCCTCCCCCCCACACACACCCCATCCCTTTCCAACACACACATAATTTAGCCCCAAGGTCCCATTTCGCATATGTTGGAGTCGTTGCCTAACTACTGTGTACCAGTTGGATAGATTGACCATTTTAATTCAAGGGCAGTGTCAGATTAGCTTGGCTCCTAATGTTGCCAAGCTAATCTGACAGTACCCTTCAATTAGCATGATCAATCCGTCTCCTGCTGCAGAGTTTCCGGGCAATAACTTATCAGATACTAGCGGCTCACATAATTGTAGACCCCCTCCCCCCCCCCCCCCCCCCACCACACACACGCACGCAAGCGCGCACACACACACACACCCCACCCCTTTCCAATACTCACATACTTTAACGCCAAGGTCCCATTTTTCAAATGTTGGAGATGTTGCCTAACCACTGTGTACCAGCTGGATAGATTGACCATGATAATTCAAGGGTAGTGTCAGATTAGCTTGGCTCCTGAAGGTGCCAAGCTAATCTGACAGTACCCTTCAATTAACATGATTAATCCATCTCCTGCTGAATGGTCCAGGCGACTGAAATGGGTTAAATCACGTTCAGAAATACTCGATGTTGACTGCATTGCACACTTGACTCATAAGGAAATGTTTAAGAACACATGAACAGTTCCATTCGACGACGTATTTTTTAAAGACGTAGACCAATACAAAACAATTACTGCCATGTTTTCACGGACAGTTATGTGCGTGTGCTGGTCTGTAATGTTGGAACTTGTGAAATCATAGACAAGCACACATTTTAATGTCTTGGAACTGATTCGGAGTTTTGTGTATGACAACAATTTAATAGTTGCCAAAGGTGAAAACAAAAAGGCAAACCATTATGGCTCACGTGTATGACCGATTTACATATGTGTGACCGAACATCTTTTGTCATTTTGTCAAAATAAGGCTATTTTTTTTACTTATTTCCTGAGCTCTCGTGACCCTTGACCTTTCTGAGGGATCAACCAAAATAGTGTGCATGGAAAGGTCTTCCCATCAGGAATCTCTGTGGCAAGTTTGGGTTTAAAGTTGTGTTTGAGAAAAAAAAACATCTTTTGTTAAAATATGGCTATTTTGAACCTATTTCCTGAGCCGGCTCTCGTGACCCTTGACCTGTCCGAGGGATCAACCAAATTAAAATGCATGGAAATATCTTACCTCAGGAACCTTTGTACCAAGTTTGGGTTTGAAGTTGTGAATAGTACTTGAGAAATAAATAAATTAGGTCAAAATATCGCTATTTTGGTTTATTTCCTGAGCCCCTGTGATCTTGACCTTTGTGAGAGGTCACTCAAATTGGTATGTCTATAAAGGCCTCACCACAAAGTATCTTTGGTCCAAGTTTGAAGTATGTGGCTTGAATATTCTCCGAGAAAATGCCAACGTTAAAGTTTACGACGGACGACGGACGGACGACCGCTGGCCCAAAACATAGACTCCCACTTTTGCTTCGCACGTAAGCTAAAAATGTACTTTCACATACGTACGCACGCACACACACACACACACACACACACACACACACACACACACACACACACACACACACACACACACACCACACCACACCACACCATACCACACCACACAGACACACACACACACACACACACACACATGAACACAAAACCCTCAGAGTGGGTTACCTACCATTTTATGTGAAAATGGGTTCCCATATTTCTATTTATTCTAGGGCTCTGGAGTTGATGCCAATGTTTAGAACTCACCTTATAACTAAGCTCTACAACTTAAAATAAAATAGACATTTTCTAGAAACAGAGCCAATGGATGGAAAAAAAATGGGTTTTTACCCAAAAAGTGGGTGCCTCTCACACAAAACTGGGATTACAGTGAAAATACCTCACTAAAGATACCTTTGGTTGATTTTACTATTATGATTGTTTGAGTGGGGTTGTAAGGGGGTTGGGGGGAGGGGGGGGGAGAAGTGTGGGGGGGGGGGCGGGGGGGGGGGGGGGAGAGGGGGTCATCACTTTTGGTTTATAGAGCTGCTCAATGCGCTCTTATGAATGAAAGATTTTCATTATCAGTGGAATCAGTAGGTCATTTCAGAGGCGCACACTGAGTTGCACGTCGAACCACTCACAAATACTCATTTGGAGTGCACCAGATGGATCCAGTTGGCAAAGTCCTACATTCCACACTATAGGACAGCTAAGACTGAAAAGCAATCGCGGCGTTTATGGCGCGGTACAAGGTTTAAAACTAAGAAAATGTTGTTTTTAGAAGCGTGTCGGGCAAACGTTTTTATGAAAACTGTTTTAAAACCTCTTTTAACTCAACTTTTCTTAATGTTAAAAGTTTTTTTTATTGTACATTACTTAACGTCCCGACAGCAACAAGGCTTTCTCAGGACGTGCCTGCACTGCTTGTGAAAAAACAACAACTAAACAGAACATTGAATGTATGTCGCCAGCCGGTCAAATACATTAAATAAACCTAACACATGGGGCCTACATAAAGCTAAGACCATTTAGCAACACACATCCAATATCAAGAGCTACAGGCAGTGCAGACAGTAGGGAGAGTTTTAAAAAGGCAAATACAGGTGAATGGACAAAGGGCCGACAGAGACACATGCCCCAGAATAGAGAGAAAAACCCACCCTGTGGGGCTGACCAGGGTGCCCCTGGGAAATAAAAAGTAGTTAACCCCACCCAAGTCCCCCAGGGCAGACCCGGGTGGGGTTAAAAGTGTTTTAATTTACAAGCGTGTCGTAACTGATATGCATATATTATTCCAACGTATAGTGCTGGATATTTTTCCCATCCTCGCCTTCTCTCTTTGCTCAACACTCGACTTTCCAGTCCTTCCCTGAAACACCCCCAACCGGTCTGCCCTCAACACTCGACTTTCCAGTCCTTCCTTCAAACACCCCCAACTGGGTCTGCCCTGGGGGACTTTTTAGTTCCCAGGGGCATCCTGGTCAGCCCCAAAGGGTGGGTTTTTCTCTATATTCCGGGGGCATGTGTTTCTGTCTACCCTTGGTCCATTCACCTGCATTTTCCTTTTTTAAACTCTCCCTACTGTCTGCGCTGCCTGTGGCTCTTGATATTGGATGTGTGTTGCTAAATGGTCTTAGCTTTATTTAGGCCCCATGTCGTAGGTTTTATTTAACGTATTGGACCGGCTGGCGACATACATTCAATATTCTGTTGAGTTTTGTCACTAGCAGTGCAGGCACGTCCTGAGAAAGTCTTGTTGCTGTCGGGACGTTAATCAATGTACAATCAATCAACCTTCCTTCAAACGGACAGCATTCACACAAATAATACTTTACTATTACATCAGAAAATGGCCCATCCAAGCCTGCACTCTTTTAACTGCACTAAACGACTGACTGTAGCAGACGACGCATGAAACGACGCTGACTCTGTGACGTCATTTCCATTCAATCAATTTGTGCATACAATCCAAAAGGAGATGCGGCATTGATAACATCGACAAACCTACAAAATAAAGCAACAGGTTCAACCAAAAGGTCGGGCAGGACAAAAGACAACAGCAGCCTCACCCAAAGTCTAAACGTCCTCTCTTACAATGCGCACTCATACAATCACTTCACTTATTAGCAACCGGCGCACGAATATAATTATAGGCTAAGTCAAACTAAAACAGAAGATAGTGGCGGAAAACCCTTTAAAATAGAAACAAAGAACGACGTTTCAGATCAAATATTCTTCATCTGACATGGAAACAAACGTAGAAAACGAATAGGCTAAGTCCCTGGTGAACGTATACATGTCACTAGACATCACCTTTCTCCACATCACCCCGGAAGTACATTACAACTCAACACTTTTTTTTAACAAAACAACCACACCCTCAAATAACAAACCTAATTTTGTAGAAACATAAACAATTTACACCCTGAAACAACAAAATATCCCCCCTGACCCATATCAGCTATGAATTTATTTATAGCTGAGAAGGGTGATGTAATACATAAACGCTCATTTTCAGGGTTCTGTGCGCACAACACACACACACATTGCTGGGAGGGACAAGTTTTCCAACACACTACAGGCGTGTCTGTTAAACACAAAAGTGCATGTTTTAACGCCAAAACGAGAAAAACTGATCTTTTTATTTTTTATGAATCTTTACCCCAAGACAATGCAGAAACAACCCTCAGAAAAAATGGGTGTCTGATTTGCTCACCCAGATTTTAACACCCCCCCCCCCCCCCCCATTTTTCATAAGGATGGTAAAGACAGTAACCCATTTGAGCCCTTCTGTGTACACACTCACTCACACACACACACACACACACACACACACACACACACACACACACACACACACACACACACACACACACACACACTGAGAACCTGATTTAAACATGAACGTTAAAAACTTAGTTTGAACAGTAACAGCAACAACAAACTCGGCAATACAACTCAAGGCGCTCGAGTCACGCGAACAAAGCGGGCTCTGGATGAGAGAAATTAAATGAAATGAAACTTGATTTTACAAGGATAAAACAAGGATAAGAGAGAGAGAGAGAGAGAGAGAGAGAGAGAGAGAGAGAGAGAGAGAGAGAGAGAGAGAGAGAGAGAGAGAGAGAGAGAGAGAGAGAGAGAGAATCAATGAATCAATGAAACTTTATTTTATAACGGTTTAGGCATTGACATCGTCATCGACACAGCCATTTTACAAACCTGCCGTTGCTAACAACTACAAGACTAACTACAAATATACCTACATTTAAGTAAACATAATACTTGCAAACAGATGACAACACTGTTCACATAGACAGACATACTCATAGACTCACAGACACCCCCCACCCCACCCGCCCCACTTCACACATAGACAGAGCTAAGTAGTCCAAATGATAAATAAAAAGGATAACAGACTTATTTGGGAATAAATTGGACCCAGCATAAAAAGAGACATATAATACAAGTGGTTAAGGCATCCCTACGAGTGATCCACAAAATATTTGCAGAGACCCTTTTTAAAACAGGCTAGCGAGGAGGTGGATTTTACATGGTCGGGAAGCGTATTCCAGATAAGTGCCCCTGAGAAGGATAAGCTAGTTTTATATAGATCGATCCTTGGTTTTGGGACTATGAAAAGCTTTCTGATGTTTCAAAGCTTGGACTCAGACTTACGAAACAAAGTGGAGATGTACTCAGATGTTTTGCGTTTCCACACTTTGAACATAAAGATTGCTTTGTTATATTTAAAATGACATTGAAGAGGCAGGAGACCTGCTTTTGAGAGCTTTTCTTCAGTGCTTAGGTGTGGATCAGGGCAGATTATTTTGGCCGCTCGTCTGTGCAGGGAATTGAGTCTCTTTAAATGGACCTCACTACATCCATCCCATACCGTTGAGGCGTAATCGATATAAGAGCGTATGTATTCGGCATCCTGTCTCGGAAGACAATGGAGTATGCGCTTGCTGGGTCAGTCACTGGAGTGACCTCTCCAGTGCGCAAGCCTGGGCGAAGTATATGGAGATCCTGGGATGCCCAGTCGTCAAGATCCCCCTCTCGGCCTCGCCGATGTATCCAAAGGAATGCAAAGCAGTACGTTTGGCACCAGTTTGGTTGCAGGAGCTGCCAGAACAGTGCGTGAATACAGGCAGCTGTCTGCCTTCGGGGCTCCACTCCTGATTTGAAGGGTTTACTCCCCCACATTTGGCCGTTGGATCCAACCTGATCTCCTCCGTCCTCTAGCCGTTGGCTGTCAGAAACAGCTCATCCGCCTAGTGGTGCAATGTGAGCACCACCCCCTCACGTGGTTTAGCCCACCAGCTGAGGTGGTTTGCCAGGGTGTGGCGCTTGGAGCCAGCACGTGAGAGATTAAGGAGATGGATGAGGACCAGTGATGCCCGTCCGTCCTATGTTGGACGCAGCTGCCGAACAGCAAAGGTGCTACCTCTATCCAGAGCGTATATGAGCGTTATAAAATAGTTTACCGGTATCTGAATCAATATAATATTTCAGTTTTTATAACATAAAGAGATTTTTTTGCTACTATTTTGCATAAGGCGTCTGTATGAGCTTGCCATTTTAGCTGTCTGTCGATTGTAATCCCCAGTACTCGATGTTCATTTACCTGTTCTACCTGACTACCTTTAAGTGAAAGGTTAAGTAATAGAGGCGTTATCTGCTGTTTTTTTTTGCCGCGTGGCGACTATCATCGATTTCGTTTTGGCTGGATGAACAACCATAGAAATGTTTATGAGAGAGAGAGAGAGAGAGAGAGAGAGAGAGAGAGAGAGAGAGAGAGAGAGAGAGAGAGAGAGAGAGAGAGAGAGAGAGAGAGAGAGAGAGAGAGAGAGAGAGAGAGAGAGAGAGAGAGAGAGAGAGAGAGAGAGAGAGAGAGAGAGAGAGAGAGAGATGATGATGAAACGCTTTTATTCAGGATAAAAGTTTTAGGCATAGCAATGTCTATCTTCCAAACTGTACTGCTACTCTACACATATAACCCTCAGAAAAATAAATAAATGAATAAATAAATATATAAATAAAAATAAAATAAAATAAAATACAAAAGGAAATTAATCCCCTATATATATATATATATATATATATATATATATATATATATATATATATATATATATATATATATATATATATATATATATATATATATATATATATATATATATATATATATATATATATATATATGCTGTGCTCATACTAAGCAGAAAGATAGAAATTCACATCGACAGCAGATATTTATGGACGCGAGCTCTGAAGATAAATAACTTTGAAATAGACTTTAAATGAGAGGGCAGATTATTCCATGACTTAGCACCGGAAAATGATATGCTAGATTTGAAGATGTCGATTCTCGGTTTTGGGAGATGGAGTAAGCTGTTCCTCGTGTTCTCTCTATTCGTGTGGGAAAACAGCTCACGGAGATAGGGAGGGGCGGCATCGTTTAGAATTGTTGCACAAGTAAGCATCTATTAAGTTCCAATTGTTTACTAAGTGGTAGGATATTAAGGGCCTTCAGTCTTTCATCAGTAGGGGACGAATCAGGAAAAATAAGCTTAATACCTCGCCGGTAAAGGGAATTATTTTTTTTCAAATGAATGTCTCCACAGCCGTCGCAGATATTGGAAGCATAATTACAATGTGTCTTGATGTGTGCGTTAAAGAATAGTTTTCCAGCATCAATGTAAACTATACGACTTAATTTGGATAATAAAAAGAGATTCTTCGAAATATTTTTACAGGCAATTTCTATGTGAGGCTCCCGGCTGTGCTGTTCGTCGACTGTCACTCCTAACATAAGATGTTTTGACACTTGCTCTATGGCTGAGAGTTGATTGATTGATCATTGCTTAATGTCCCGACAGCAACAAGGCTTTCTCAGGACGTGCCTGCACTGCTTGTGAAAAAAACAAAAAACAAACAAAACAAAAAAACCTAAACAAAACATTGAATGTATGTCGCCAGCCGGTCAAATACGTTAAATAAACCTAACACATGGGGCCTAAATAAAGCCAAGACCATTAATTAGCAACACACATCCAATATCAAGAGCTACAGACAGTGCAGACAATAGGGAGAGTTTTTAAAAGGCAAATACAGGTGAATGGACAAAGGGTAGACAGAAACACATGCCCCAGAATAGAGAGAAAAACCCACCCTGTGGGGCTGACCAGGGTGACCCTGGGAACTAAAAAATACCTAACCCCACCCAAGCCCCCCAGGGCAGACCCGGGTGGGGCTGGCTGAGAGTGAAGGGACAGCTCAAGGGGTTGCAAACAACGTTGATGCTTTTGGCGTGTCGTCACCAACATACTTTTCGTTTTAGTAATACTAATAATCATATGATTTTCTTCACACCAAGTTGACACTTCATCTAAACTATGTTGGAGGACAGCGCTAACGGTTGAAACATTTTTTTATCAGATATATGTAATGATGTATCATCAGCAAATAGTTCACAGTTTGTGTCGGGGTGTGGTATTGACAGTGGAAGGTCATTTATAAAGATGTTGAATAATAACAGTCCTAGGGTGGATCCCTGAGTCCTTCCGCTGAGTATTTACCATTCAAGAACACTTTCTGCGTTCTGTCTAAGAGATAGGACGAGAGAAAAGCGACTGCAATTGAATCAATGTGATATAAAGGTAACTTCTTTAGTATGATTGAGTGGTTAATGAGATCGAAGGCTTTTTTAAGATCTAGAAATACTACACCTGAAAGTTTGGACTTATTTATGGCAGTACGCCATTTGTGGGTTATGAGAGCTAAGGCTGTCTGACACGAATGTTAGGCCGAAAAGCTGATTGTGCTGTACTAATAAGGCGGTTGTCCTCCAGGAATTGAAGTAAATGATTATGTATATGCTTGTCAAGTGGTTTGGTCACTGCTGACACGATTGAAATAGGTATGTACTCACTTGGGTCGCTCAGATCTTTGCGTTTTGGTAGAGGAGTAACTTTTGCTATTTTCCATTCATCGGGAAACATGCTCTTTTGAATCGAAAGGTTATATATAAAGGTTAACGATTCAACAATATAAGGGAGCGCAATTTTCATGATTTTACTTCTAATGCCGTCAACACCACAAGATGTTTTACTTTTCATGTTGGTTATAGATTTTTCTACATCAAGGACGGTCATTAGGAGAACTGAGAAAGTATTGCCAGCGTTTATCTGACTGTGTTGTTTCAATTGTTCTGAACATACGTATTCACCTGGCTCACTGGTGTTCGTCTGTGACAGGGTTTTAGCAATGTTAAGAAAGTGTTCATTAAATACTTCAGCTGTAAGGTGCGGGGGGACACTCGTTGATTTGCTAGATTGTCCTTTAGTAAATGTGTTAATCACCTGCCACACGCTGTGTATGTATTTGCCGCCCGCAATAATCTTTTCAGCATACTGCCTCTGTGCTTTACGTACTAATGATTTAACTATGTTTCTCTGTTTTTTGTACTCGTCAAATTTCTTTTGTTGTTTTAATAGATCTCTTAGTTCCATCGCAGTTTTAACTTCATCCGTCAGCCACTCAGGCACAGTGGGGTGTTTAACACGCTTAATGCGCCTCGGGGCATGTCTGTCAAGAACATCGAGGAACAACTTATACCAGTGGGACAGCGCTACATTGGGATCGTTATAGTTATACACATCGGAAATGGTGTTTGGTAAAGGTCATGCAAAAAATCATTTTGGTTAAATATTTTGAATGAACAGTAAAGAATGGTTGTATGCTCCTTATGAGGTTTCTTTGGCAACTTCGCCGATAATGAAAAACAAATAGGAAAATGATCACTGACAGAGATGCTGGGTACATAGACATTGCTAAGGGCACTGTCGTTGGTTGTATAAAACATGGTCAATTAATGTGGATGAAGTAGCAGTGACCCTGGTGGGTGACTGAACTACTTGTGTAAGGTCTAAGAACGTTATCATGGATTTCCATGACGTGTTGCCAGGTTTCAATAAATCAACACTAAAATCACCGAGTATATGTATATCACCCTTGGAGTATTGTACTTTGTCAACCATTACAACAAAATCATCTTGCCAGGACACTGCATCTGCGGGGTTTCTGTAAATAAAACATACGAAGGTAGGGGTTGACTTGGCGGTTGCTTTTATCTCAGTCCACAGGCTTTCCACATAGGTGTATTCCAGGTCACATCGTCGTGTCACGTTGTTAGCAATAGTATTGTGAACATAAGCACAACTGCCAGTATGAGCAGGCGCTGAAGCATCTCGCCTATGAATGGAGAAATTTTGTATGGTGATAGCTTGGTCACTTATATTCTCTGTCAACCTACTTTCTGTAAAGCCAAATATATGATATGGGGAGGGTTGGTTGAGTAGTACTGTAACGTCTGATACTTTACTGCAAAGGTGATATACATTGAGGTAGCTTATTCTAAGCAAATGATCGCTGACACTAGTAGACATGTCAGATAACTTCGCAAACAAAACCTAGTTTCAAATATAATAACAAACTAAATGATAGTTTAAACAACAATAAGAAAGTGTCACTAAGTGGCATGCAGATCCGCAGTGGTCAAAACACAGCACTGAAACATGCACGAAAGATTAAAAAAAAGGAAGAAAAAGACAGCGGATCGTAGATGTAAATGAAAAAAAGTCTGCAGATATAATTATAGGTCTCTGCGTGTGCAACGTACGGTTGCTAAAAACAAAACGCGATGAAGCGTACCAGGGTAATCTTATTCTATTTGCTACCGATACAGTCAATGTGTCACGGTTAGTGACTGTTTTGACAGTGGTAGTCGAAAGTTGCCGAAGCACCGGTTACGCAGGAATAGTGAGTTGTTTACAAGTTGGTAGAGATGGGTTAGTGTTCTTTGTTTTGTACGTGCGGCGCGCGTTAGGAATGCGGTAGTGTGTTCACTGCCGAGTTTACCTTGTCGGGAGCAAGGGAATGATAGTTTAGTTAGCAGCTGTATTTGGTTGGACCAAGTTGTCTTGCCTAGCTGACTTTTGGGAATCAGTGACTGACCGTCTGTGGAGTCAGTGACACAGCGCCAATCCAGTCCCGGGGTCGTTGGGGGCCGGAGACTGGGGGTTGTTTTGCCTACGGGTGGCGGCGTTGTGACGAGTCGCAGAGGAGGTAAGTGCTTAAAAAATCCGCGTGCGGATGTAATGTCATGTTTGTTATGGGTGTTTTGTACTATGTGTTAGGGCTAGAAGTATCGTGGGGGGAAAAGGAGGGGAGCACGCGATGGGTGGTAAAGGGGGAAGTATTGTTTTGCCGTTATTGTTTTGGTCCTGGCTAATTATTAGTTATTTTTATTGTGTTGCGAAATGTTGTATTGGTTTGTTTTGGAAGTGAAGGGAATGTTAGGAAGGTGTATATGTAATGTTTGAGAATTTTCATTGTTTTGGTTTTTGGTGTAATTTTTAATGGAAAGCACGTGTCATATGAGTGAAGGTCAAGTGCTTGAATGGTCAGTGGTAGTGTTTTTGTAAACCAAGCAGGGTGGGTATGGGAGGTTAGCTGTTTTAACGACCCACTGGTTTACGTTACTTACGAGGCCGTTTAGGCTCCTGCTTTTGTTTTGCATTCGTTTTCGGGGTCGGGACCGGTTGGAGGGCTGAAGGGCATCGGGACCAACCACGCCTCGCTGGACCGGGTGTCGGCGTGGAAGGGGCGCGGTCATCTATACTGCCGAAGCCGCCGTGTCATCGTCGCGGCCAGACCGAGAGAGAGAGAGAGAGAGAGAGAGAGAGAGAGAGAGAGAGAGAGAGAGAGAGAGAGAGAGAGAGAGAGAGAGGGAGAGAGGGAGAGAGGGAGCGTGTGAGAGTGTGGGTGGGTGGGTGGGTGAGGGAGGGAGGGAGGGAGGGAGGAGGGAGTGGGGGGGTGGGGGGAGTGAGGGAGTGAGTGAGGGGGGAGGGGGAGGAAGGGAGAGTGTGTGAGAGGAGTGCGAGAGGAGTGCGAGAGGAGCGCAAGAGGAGCGCGAGAGGAGCGCGGGAGGAGCGCGAGAGGAGCGCGAGAGGAGCGCGAGAGGAGTGTGTGAGTGTGTGAGAGTGTGAGAGAGTGAGAGAGAGAGAGAGAGAGAGAGAGAGAGAGAGAGAGAACAATGAACAATGAACAATGAACCTTTATTTTCCAACGGTAGAAGTTATTGGTAACAGGACCAGTTTTCAAACTTGCCGTTGCTACATCTACTACATAAGTGACATAGACATGTAAACATACACATACCACACACTGCTGCATGCACTGCTACATTCGCTCACGCACGCACGCACCACGCACATACACACACACATACCCACACACGCACTCAGGTACGCACGCATGCACATCGCAACCCGCGCATGCACGCACGCACACACACACACACACACACACACACATGTACACCGCAATTCAGTACGCATGCACACACGCACGAACACTCACACACACACACACACACACACACACACACTTACACACGCACGCACTCAGGCACATACGCACAAAAACAAACACACGCTCTCGGACACGCACTCCAGACATACGCGTACGCACAAAAGTATAAAATGAGTAAAAATACAAAGTAAAGCAATAAACAAAGAATCATTAAGTACATTAAAGTTCATACAGCAAGGGCAAATATGAATGCAGGTGCTATCTCTCCCCCCCCCCCTCTCTCTCTCTCTCTCACGCCGACACACACACACACATACACACACACACAGCATGCACGCACGCGCACACACACACACACACAGAGTCACACATACAGTACACACACACACACACACACACACACACACACACACACACACATACGCGAGCGCGCGCCCAACATATCGAGCACACACATATGAAGGCAAAAACATTATACACAGTACATGCAGTATTCAAAGGTACTCTTTGGCATTCAAATATTATGGTACGGCTATGGGAAAAAGGGACTCTCTCTCTCTCTCTCTCTCTCTCTCTCTCTCTCTCTCTCTCTCTCCTCTCTCTCTCTCTCTCTCTCTCCTCTCTCTCTCTCTCTCTCTCTCTCTCTCTCTCGCACACATACACACACATACACACACACATACATACACACACACACACACAAGCACGCACATGTACACATCTGAACACACGTGTAAGTTATCCCAATACTGTAATGATTTGATTACGTCAGAGATTCTAGGTGTTTGAAGAGGCTGTCCCTATATGAGGTGAGCGTCTTTGCGTTTCTAATTTCTGCAGGAATAGAATTCCAGAATGAACTTCCCGAGAATGACAAGCTGGTTTTGAATAAATCAATACGCGGCAGGGGTACTTTGAATTGTTGTCCATGTCTAGAAGCTACAGATGTCCGTTCTGAGAAAAAAGAACTCAAGTACAGTGGACATGATTGCTTGTACAGCTTGTACATCAATACACCTTTATTGAACTGAAAGTGCTGGGATAGAGGGAGAATTTTTAAAGTTTTAAGCTTTTCGTCAGTTGAGAGTTCGGGATCGGGAAATATAAGCTTAGCAGCTCTCCTATGTAGGGAGTTCAGCCTCTTCAAATGTACATCACTAGAACCATCCCACACTGTTGATGCATAGTCTATGTGCGACTTGACATGAGCATTGTAGAAAAGAAGACGCGTATCTGTGGGCAGTGGGCAGATGTTCACATCTGCACGGGACATAGACGACCCCGCCCTCCACGAGTCGCCTGCTGCCTTGCAGGCCTGGCCGCTTGGCTGCGGAAAGGCTAAGGGAGGAAACCCCTGACATCAAAGCCCCCGTGTCTCCGGGGAAGGCTTTTGAGCCAGAGACTAGGACAAGGACAGTCTGATATAAAACCTACGACCCAAGGACCTCGATGCCATCGTCCCAGCTTGCTAGGCCATGGCAGATGAACCAAGGGTTTAAAGGGTGGGGCCAGTACTGCGC
This sequence comes from Semisulcospira habei, assembly GCA_036245525.1. Taxonomy (NCBI): domain Eukaryota; kingdom Metazoa; phylum Mollusca; class Gastropoda; family Semisulcospiridae; genus Semisulcospira; species Semisulcospira habei. The sequence continues at coordinate 40,018,577 of BTPG01000003.1, forward strand.
ACACTGCACTCCACCAAAAAGCTCCACCGCGCAGGCTTTAGGAAACGTCCACGGACCATGACACTGACCATTCCAAGTCCTGTAGCGACGGGCGAGGGGCGAAACGGCAGGTGAAAGATGTCACTGGAAGCCGCAGTCTCAAACCTGCATGCAGGCGGTTCAGGATATTGGTCGCCTGATGTTGACCTGGGGATGACAACATCACTCGGCACACCCTGAACGACCAAGCAGCCTTCTCTAGGGACAGCACTGCTTGCTCCACACGGAGAGGGGCCTAGAAAAGGTGGCCTAACCAAAGCTCGTCCCCTCGCAACCCCAGTTGGCTAGCCGCGGTCAACGGGCATCTTCTCCTGCGGTCAAAAAACAAGAAAGAATAACGGATCCACTCTCATGACGACCACGACCGGACTCAACGTAGCATGCTGGAACGTCCGAACCATGCTCGACAAAGCAGACAGCGGACGCCCTGAACGTCGCTCCGCCCTCATTGCCCATGAATTGCGGAGGTTAAACATCGACATCGCCGCGCTCAGCGAAGTACGCCTTCCGGACGAAGGCAGCCTCCAAGAACTTGGTGCTGGGTACACCCTCTACTGGTCAGGCAGGCCTGCATCAGAAAGACGGCTCTCAGGCGTGGGTTTCATGGTCAAGACATCCATTGCGACTAAGCTGGAAAACCTACCAACGGGCCACTCAGACCGCATCATGTCCATGCGCCTCCCACTGAGACACCAGCAACACGTCACCCTTCTCAGTGTGTACTCCCCAACCCTCCTGGCAGAGCCTGCTGAAAAGGACAAATTTTACACTGACCTGCGCAGCCTCCTACAGAGTACCCCTGCAGACGACAAAGTCATCATCCTTGGCGACTTCAACGCCAGAGTGGGCCAGGACTCTGAAGCCTGGAAAGGAGTCCTCGGCAAGCATGGCGTGGGGAACTGCAATGACAATGGCCGCCTACTGTTGGAGTTCTGTGCGGAGCAGCAACTGGTCATCACCAACACTACTTTTCAGCAAAAGGACAGTCGAAAGACCACCTGGATGCATCCTCGCTCCAAACACTGGCACCTTATCGACTATGTCCTAGTGCGTCAGAGGGACCGCAGTGACGTCCTCCTCACCAGAGTGATGCCCAGCGCAGAGTGCCACACTGACCACCGCCTTGTCCGCTGCAAACTCAGGCTCCACTTCAGGCCAAAACCCAAGAAATGGGGGCCCCCCAAGAAAAAGCTTGATGTTGCCAGCCTTCAGCGTGACGATGTGAAAGCCGCCTTTCAGACAGATTTACAGCGCAGGCTCAAAGACACAGCGGACCCAGTAGACTCCTCCCCTGAAACACTTTGGGAACAACTGAAAACTGCTATTACAAAATCCTCTGCAGAAGTCTTGGGTTTCGCCAGAAAGAAGAACAAAGACTGGTTTGACGAAAACGATGTAGAGATCCAGGAACACCTAGCAAAAAAAAGAGCCGCCCATCAGGCCCACCTAGCCCAGCCTTCCTGCCCTGTGAAGAAGTCTGCCTTCCGCCTCGTCTGCAGCAGTCTCCAGCGCAAGCTCAGAGACCTCCAGAATGAGTGGTGGACCAGACTTGCACAGAGGACCCAGCTTTGTGCTGACAATGGTGACTACAGGGGCTTCTACGAAGCACTGAAAGCAGTGTATGGCCCCAGGCACCTGGTACAAAGTCCCCTGCGAAGCGCGAATGGCCAGGCACTCCTCACAGATAATACCTCCATCTTGAACCGCTGGTTGGAATACTTTCAGAGCCTCTTCAGCGCTGAGCGCACTGCTCAAGAAGCAGTCGTCATACAAATCCCACACCTCCCAGTAAAGGTTGAATTGGACGAACCGCCCACCGCTGAAGAGACCCTCACAGCCATCCACCAGCTCAAGAGTGGCAAAGCAGCAGGCATTGATGGAATACCGCCAGAGATCTGGAAACATGGAGGCACAGCACTGCACAACAAGCTCCATGACCTCTTTCTCTGCTGCTGGGAGGAAGGAACACTACCAAAAGATCTCCGTGATGCAGTCGTTATCACCCTGTACAAGAACAAAGGCGAGAAGTCTGACTGTTCCAACTATCGGGGAATTACCCTGCTGTCCATTGCTGGGAAAATCCTTGCAAGGCTGCTCCTGAATCGGCTGGTACCTGCCATCGCTGAAGACCAACTCCCAGAGGGCCAGTGTGGCTTCAGAGCAAACAGGAGCACCACCGATATGGTCTTTGTGCTGAGACAGCTACAGGAGAAGTGCCGCGAGCAGAACAAAGGGCTGTACGTAACATTTGTCGACCTAACAAAAGCGTTCGACACTGTGAGCAGGCAAGGCATGTGGCAGATCCTGGAGCGACTTGGCTGTCCCCCAAAGTTCCTCAACATGATTGTCCAGCTACACGAGGACCAGCAAGGCCAGGTCAGACTCAACAATGACCTCTCAGAACCATTCCCTATTCTCAACGGCGTAAAGCAGGGCTGTGTGCTGGCACCGACCCTCTTCACCATCTTTTTTAGCATGATGTTGAAGCAGGCCACAGTGGACCTTGATGATGACGATGCAGTGTACATCAGGTATCGTCTCGATGGCAGCCTGTTCAACCTCAGACGACTGCAGGCCCACACGAAAACCCTAGACCAACTGATTCGTGAGCTGCTTTTTGCTGATGATGCTGCCCTCGTTGCACACACAGAGAGAGCCCTGCAGCGCATCACGTCTTGCTTCGCAGATGCTGCCCAGCTCTTTGGACTCGAGGTCAGTCTGAAAAAGACAGAGGTCCTCCATCAGCCGGCACCCAAGACAGTGTATCGCCCTCCTCACATCACCATTGGCGAGTCTGAACTAAAGTCAGTGCACCAGTTTACTTACCTTGGCTGCATTATCACGTCGGACGCCAAGCTGGACAAGGAGCTTGACAGCAGGCTGGCAAAAGCGAACAGCGCTTTCGGGCGACTTTTCAAGCGGGTGTGGCACAATCAACAGCTGAAAACAGGCACCAAGATCAGCGTGTACAGAGCTGTGGTCCTCACCACCCTGCTGTATGGTTCCGAGTCCTGGGCCCTCTACCGCAGCCAACTACGACTCCTCGAACGCTTCCACCAGCGCTGCCTGCGTACCATCCTGGGCATTCACTGGAGTGACTATGTCACCAACGTCGAGGTCCTTGAACAGGCTGAAACTGTGAGCATCGAGGCTTTGCTGTTGCGGACACAGCTCCGCTGGGCGGGGCATGTCTCCAGGATGGAGGATCATCGCCTACCAAAGATCACCCTGTTCGGCGAGCTTGCTACTGGACACCGTGACAGAGGGGCACCAAAGAAGAGATACAAAGACTGTCTCAAGAAGTCACTTAGTGCCTGCCAAATCGACCACCACCAGTGGTCTTCGCTTGCTGCGGACCGTGACACCTGGCGCTCCACCATTTACAAGGCAGCTGTCTCCTTTGAGGACTCTCACAGAGCTAGCCTTAAGGACAAGCGGCTCAGGAGAAAAAAACAGAGATGCCGCAGCTCAGAACCCCGGCCATACCTTCCCCTGCAGCCACTGCGGTCGAACCTGCCTGTCTCGGATTGGCCTCCGCAGCCACGAACAAGCCTGCAGACGTCGTGGGCAACTCCTATAAAATCTTTGTTCGCGAAGTCAAGCCAAGATCTGTGTCAGTAATTGTTTTCAATTTTGACAACATATACAGGCTTCTGGAAACTCTTTTGCACACATTATTAATATGCAGTTGCCATTTAAGCTGATCATCTATAGTGACCCCCAAGAGGCGGTGGTGTGATACTTGCTCAATTGGGCTGCCGTTTATAGACAGACTAAGAGAGAGCGGGCATAGCTGGTGCTTTTGACGTGTGGTTATAACCATGCATTCTGTTTTTGACGGATTCAGGGACATGGAGTTGGAATGACAGCAGTCGGTGACCTCGCGCAGGCTTTCCTGCAGACGCGTGTTAATTGCAGCTACATTTTTGTGAGGAGTGTGTAGTGTGCAGTCATCAGCAAACATGTCACAAGAAATATCGCGGCAACTAATATGTAGTGGAAGGTCATTGATAAATATGCAGAACAGCAATGGCCCGAGGACAGAGCCCTGAGGCACGCCGCTTTTGACGTGACCATACGAGGAGTAGGATCCATTTAACAGTACTCTTTGCTTCCTTCCGCTTAAATATGAAGTGAACAATGAGACAGCACCTGCATTGCAAAGATATGCTTGAAGTTTTGACAAAAGAATGTTATGATTTACAAGGTCAAAAGCTTTCTTAAAATCAATAAAGATCGACCCAGTTATTTGGGAGTTATTTATGGATGCTAGCCACGCATCAATAAGTCTTGTTAGTGCCGTGTGGCAAGAATGCTTGGGGCGAAAGCCGGACTGAAATACGTGCAATAGACTACGACTCTCCAAATATTGAAAAAGGTGTTTGTGCACGTGTCTTTCAAGAGGTTTGGAAAGGCTGGATAATATTGAGATGGGTCTATAGTTATTAACATCAGACAGATCTTTTGATTTAGGCAAAGGGATAACCTTGGCTTGCTTCAGTTCTGATGGAAATATATTTTGTTGGATGCATAAGTTATAAATATACGTTAACGATTCTACTGTATAGGGAAGGGACAGTTTCAGGATTTTAGGACTGATCTCGTCAGGTCCCGATGATTTTTTGTTTTTCAGTGACCCGATCAGTTTTCCTACTTCATACACAGCTAGAGGCGGTATAGAGAAGGGGGGTTTGTCCTTAGTCTTCTGCTTACAGAAGTTAAGCAGGGACTCCGGGCATGTGTAAGACGTTTTTCCGCTTGAGGGTATGATTGACTCGGCAACAGACAAAAAATGTTTGTTAAAGATGTCTGCAGTAATACTAGAAGGAATGGCTGACGATTTCTTGCTGTTACCTCGGGTGATGAGATTAACTGCGCGCCAGAGTGCGGCAGTATCTCTGTCTTCTTTAATCATTCGTTCAAAGAGAGACTTTTGAGCCCTGCGTACCATAGACTTGACACGGTTACGTTGTTTTTTGTATTCGTTAAATAGCTTGTGTCTTCTTAAGTCATTTCTCAATTTCATAGCTTCAATTATTCCTTGCGTTAGCCAAGGCGGTAACGTGTGGTTTTTTACCCGCTTTTGCCGTAAAGGGGCGTGTTTGTTAAGTACTCTTGTAAAGAGTCGATACCAAATAGTCAGAGCCTTTTCAGGGTCAGTTTCGTTATTAACGACATTAAATGGTGTTTGATCAAGGTCTGCTAGAAAAGCAGACTGATTAAACTGTTTAAATGAGCGGTACGTTATAGTTGTGTGCCCGTTCTTACGATGCACTGGCAGTTTTGTTGACCAGGAACACACAGTAGGAAAGTGATCACTACTGATGCTGAGGTCAGGAACACTAACATTGAACACACTAAGGGGACGGTTGGTGTAAATGTGATCAATGAGTGTTGCAAGAGAGAGAGAGAGAGAGAGAGAGAGAGAGAGAGAGAGAGAGAGAGAGAGAGAGAGAGAGAGAGAGAGAGAGAGAGAGAGAGAGAGAGAGAGAGAGAGAGTGAGAGAGTGAGTGAGTGAGCCCGCAAAGCTAAACGACTGTTAAGGAAGCCGGAAGGGAGGGATCCCCAGGCGTTCGTCGACTCACCACGGTGGTCCCATTCTTATTCGCCTTTCCATTACTCACTCTGTCTTGGTGTAGTTCCATGATTCTTGTATATGAACGGTACGTTGTAAATGACGTTTTTCAGCTGTCAGTTCGGAGGACTGTAACCTGACTTTTATTGTGATTGTGGCGCAACAGTGCTGCGTAGCGTGGGGGGAGTGCTTGTTTCCACCACTCGATGCAATGCTGATGCTGTGGAAGTAGTATTAATTCTGGTTTAACCTTTTTTCTTTGTTTTTCTTTCTTTTTTTTTTCGGACGGGGGAGGGGAGGAGGGGGAAGTGTCGGTGGGAAGAGTGGGAAGGAAGGAAAGGGGAATAGTTAGCGTAATAAGTAATAAAGAGTGAGTGTCTCTCTCTTGGCTTGACTTCGCGAACGAAGATTTTATAGGAGTTGCCCACGACGTCTGCAGGCTTGTTCGTGGCTGCGGAGGCCAATCCGAGACAGGCAGGTTCGACCGCAGTGGCTGCAGGGGAAGGTCTGGCCAGGGTTCTGAGCTGCGGCATCTCTGTTTTTTCTCCTGAGCCGCTTGTCCTTAAGGCTAGTTCTGCGAGAGTCCTCAAAGGAGACAGCTGCCTTGTAAATGATGGAGCGCCAGGTGTCACGGTCCGCAGCAAGCGAAGACCACTGGTGGTGGTCGATTTGGCAGGCACTAAGTGACTTCTTGAGACAGTCTTTGTATCTCTTCTTTGGTGCCCCTCTGTCACGGTGTCCAGTAGCAAGCTCGCCGAACAGGGTGATCTTTGGTAGGCGATGATCCTCCATCCTGGAGACATGCCCCGCCCAGCGGAGCTGTGTCCGCAGCAGCAAAGCCTCGATGCTCACAGTTTCAGCCTGTTCAAGGACCTCGACGTTGGTGACATAGTCACTCCAGTGAATGCCCAGGATGGTACGCAGGCAGCGCTGGTGGAAGCGTTCGAGGAGTCGTAGTTGGCTGCGGTAGAGGGCCCAGGACTCGGAACCATACAGCAGGGTGGTGAGGACCACAGCTCTGTACACGCTGATCTTGGTGCCTGTTTTCAGCTGTTGATTGTGCCACACCCGCTTGAAAAGTCGCCCGAAAGCACTGTTCGCTTTTGCCAGCCTGCTGTCAAGCTCCTTGTCCAGCTTGGCGTCCGACGTGATAATGCAGCCAAGGTAAGTAAACTGGTGCACTGACTTTAGTTCAGACTCGCCAATGGTGATGTGAGGAGGGCGATACACTGTCTTGGGTGCCGGCTGATGGAGGACCTCTGTCTTTTTCAGACTGACCTCGAGTCCAAAGAGCTGGGCAGCATCTGCGAAGCAAGACGGGGGAGGGGAGGAGGGGGAAGTGTCGGTGGGAAGAGTGGGAAGGAAGGAAAGGGGAATAGTTAGCGTAATAAGTAATAAAGAGTGAGTGTACGTGTAAAGTAAATGTGTTGTGTTGCTTGTGCTGAGCTTGTGCTGTCTTGAGGAAAGACGCTAGGGTTCTTTATCTGCCTTCTTCCGCTCTTCTACTCCTAACCTTCATCCTCGTCTATCTCTCTTTAGTCGGGACATTTGGGGGTTCTACTTCTATTCTATCTTCTAATCTCGTCTGTCCCTCCCTAGTCGTGACACAGTGCTAAGAATCACTTTAATAGCGACTAAGTTGTGCACTCCTGTTCAATGCACAGGCTAACACAGTTTGTAAAGTCACAGAGCGCTGCAATTGTCATAATTATACGCGCTTTCCGATGAGAATTGCACGCGGGTGTGTCTATCTACACTGACCACTAAGCCAGTCATCACACACTGATCAGTCATCAGGGGTCAAGTGCTAATCTTGAACCTCTTAGTAACAGGATTATGTTGTGTGATTGTATCGCGAATAATCGTCGCACAAAGAGGCGCACGCACTGGGTGTCACTGATCCGTTACGGTCTATCACACAGCAAATACGAACTAAACGTGGTTGAGACTCCGTCGTGACGTCAGACATTAGACACGTTAGCTATGTCAGAAAAACGTACATGAATCTATATCGTGCAGTAAGTCACCGATTTATCAGTATCAAATTGAGTTTAAAAATCACTGAGTATAGCGTCAATATTGAAGGATATAGACTTGATACCGGTTCTACGTCGCAATCAAAGCTACACACGTTTCACAGTTACGACAGCAATAGAGTTCTGTAGTACTCATCATCATCATCATCATCAGTCCCTTGCCCGAACTGGGCGTTGGGGGGACTGAAAGGCAGCAGCAACAGACAGTGCTCTCCACTGAGTTCTATTTTGGGCGGTGGCAAGCAAGTCTGGCATCTCGAGTTCGGTCCATTCTTTTATGTTTGCGACCCAACTCTTTCTCTGACGACCTCGCCGACGACTTCCTTCGAGAGTGCCTTGGAGGATAGTCTTGGACAAGGTGTTGTGTCGGGTCACGTGGCCAAACCAAGCAAGCTTGCGCCATTTCACGGTTGCCAGAAGGGGTTCATGTGGGCCCACCAGGGAAGTGACGATGCTCCGTACATATTCGTTGGTCTTGTGCTCGCGGTACGAGATGCGGAGCAACTTCCTCAGGCACTTGTTCTCAAAGGCCTGGATTTTCTTTTCTGAGTCTGCAAGCAGTGTCCAAGTCTCACAGCCGTAGAGCAGAATAGACACTACGAGGGACTTGTAAAGCCTGTACTTGATGGTGAAGCTGATGGAGTTACTTCGCCATATCCTGTCCAGCCTGGCCATTGCGGATGTTGCTGTACCTATCCTGATACGGATCTCTGCTATGCAACTACCGTCTTTGGACAGGGTGGCTCCCAAGTACTTGAAGCTATTGACCTCTTCTAGCTTCTGGCCGTTCATGTGAATGTTGCTGCTGCTGTCGCTTGTGGTGTTGATCATCACTTTGCTTTTATCCGTACTGATCTCCATGCCATAAGACCCTGCGCTACTTGAAAGTTTGTCTGTCAGGTTTTGAAGCTCACTATTGCTGCCTGCCATGAGGTCAATGTCGTCTGCGAATCGAAGATTGCACAGGGATCTGCCACCAATAGAGATTGAAGTATGGTGGTCGTGGAGGGTTTCCTGCATGATCTTCTCCAGGAATATGTTGAAAAGGACAGGAGAGAGCAGGCATCCTTGACGGACACCGATCGTCGTCCTGAAGAACTCGCCTGACTGATTGTTAAGTAGAACCGCGCTGCAGGCGTTCTTGTAAAGCGCTTCTATCATTTGGATCAGTCCCTCCTCTATGTTGAACGATCTCATGACTTGCCAGAGTCCGTCGTGCCAGACGCGATCAAATGCTTTCCTGAAATCAATGAAGTTGTGGTAGAGTTCGCGCTGATGCTGCAGATGTTTCTCGATCAGGACGCGGCAGTTGAAAATCTGCTCTACAGTGCTTCTTCCAACTCTGAAGCCAGCCTGTTCTTCTGCCAGCAGTTCCTCAGCGAAAGTTTTGAGGCGGTTGAGAATGATTCTAAGCATTACTTTGCTAGGGTGACTTATCAGACTGATAGTTCTGTAGTTCTGGCACTGTTTCAGGTTTCCTTTCTTGGGGAGCGGGATCACTAGAGACTGTGTCCATTCTACTGGCCATTTCTTTTGCTCCCAGATCTTTTGACAGAGTGTAGTGAGGACCTTCGTTGTTACTTCTCCTCCATGTTTCAACAGTTCAGCAGGTACGTTGTCTACACCTGGAGACTTTCCTCCCTTCAGGCCGCGTACGGCTGCTTCCACCTCTTCAGCTAACACTGGCAGGTCTTCAGCCTTCCTGGCCCCAGCCTGGTTGTTTTGGAGGATGCTGGTGTCTGGCTCAGCCTTGTAGTTATACAAGTCTCGGCAGTACTCAGTCCATCTGTTTAGTACAGCAGTGTTTTCCGTAAGGAGTTGGCCGCTGCTGTCTTCGATGACTGTGGCTGTTCGCTGTTGAGTCTTGGTGAGGGTCCTTAGCGTTTCATAAGCCTTCTTGCTGTTGCCGTTTGCCATGTCCTCTTCCACGCTACAACACTGGTCTTCAATCCAATCTTCTTTGGCTTCTTTCATCCTCTTCCTGATCTTCTTGTTGACAAGTCTGTACTTGTTTGCTGATGTGAGGTCTTGGCCTCTCTTTTTCTTCCAGGCTCTCCTCTCATCACAGAGATCGAGGATGTCATCGGTGACCCAGGGCTGTTTGCGCTTCCTCTGCTTCCCCAGCACTTCTTCTGCTGTAGAAAGTAACACCTCTTTTATATTTCCAGCAAGGGTGTCTACGTCACAGTCCAAAGTAGCCAAGGCTGCAAATCTGCCTCCCACCTGGGCTTGGAAGAGCTCTTCTACTTCCGGGTCTTTTAGCTTCTGGAGGTCGAATCTGATGCGAGGGCTCTTGCTATCTCGTTTCAATGCCAGCTTCAACTTGAGGCTAGTAAGGACGAGGTTGTGGTCGCTGCCAATATCAGCGCCAGGAAAGGACCTCGTTTGTGCTTTGTTAACGCTGGATTTGAATCGTCGAGGCAGCAAGATGAAGTCAATCTGGTTATGGACCAGGCCTCCTGGCGATTGCCATGTCACTGTTCTTGACTTCTTGTGTGGATGGAGGGTATTAGCAACGGTGAGACGGTGACTCTGTGCGAACTCTAAAAGTCGCAGGCCTCTGTCGTTTGTTTCTCCAAGGCCAAACTTGCCAGCTGTTCCTGTCCATTGTTGGTAGGCGTCAGGGCCGATCTTTGCATTCCAGTCACCGAGGACAGTCAGAATGTCTTTCTTAGGTGTTTTCTTGATGATGTTGTCCAGTTGTTCGTAAAATTCTTCTAATTCTTCATCATCATGATCTGCTGTTGGAGCGTATACTTGAATGATAGTGATGTTGTGCGGTCGGGCGGAGATGCGGATGGAGATTAGTCTGCTTGACACGGGGGTGCAGCTGATGACAGTTCCAGCCACCTCTTTCCTTACGATAAAAGCTACGCCATGTTCGTGCTTGGTTTCTTTTCCGCTGAACCAGATTTTATGGCCTTCATCTGTTGTTGTTTCTCCGAAGCCTGTCCATCGAACTTCTGCAAGTCCTACAATGTCCCAGCGATAGCGCTTCAACTCGTGGGTGAGTTCCTTCACTTTGCCGCACTGGTAGAGTGTGCGAACGTTCCAAGTTCCGATAGTTATTCCTTGCGTGGGCAGCTTGATGGTGGGTAGTACTAATCAATTGATAATCATGAATTTGAGCATTTGGATGACATCAGTCCTGTATGAATAATCTCATTCGGGCTGATATGTGGTCTTCTTTGCAGGTAGGCGGAAATTCCTTCTCTTCCTCCAGTATTGCCGATGCTGTGCTGAAGAGGTCGCCAAGACCGAAACAGCTGTCCACACCGGCTCAATATCTGGACCCCCAATTGGGGGACCTAGATTTAAATTTCTATGCACTGAGTGGCTGGAACGGTGGGATATGTGATACGCCCCCCTTCGGGGGGGGGGGGGGCTTCCATATGCATTGCTTTCAGTCACTTACTTAGCGCACCCCCTCTTTCCTATCTTTTTTATTTTGTGTGCTTGGACCAAAGTAGATCTATGATCATTGGTCTATCATGCACACTTCTCTCCCTTGACAGTGTTTTTTCCTACTCACTTGGTAGTTTTTTCTTGATATATGACAGGAACAACAGTCCGACCCGGAGGCAGGACAGCCCGTACCGGCGCAACCCGAGCGTCTCCCACAACCCTCCCCGGTCAGTGCCAAAGAAGGTTGTGGAAAACAATCAAAATACGCACACCAGCAAGAACCATCCAGGCAATGGGTCGGAATGTGGCGCCCAACAAACATCAATCTTCTTTCATATAATGAGAATTAATTATTAGTTTGCACGCGGTGTACACTGTCTAGCAGTGAAAAGAAGTTGCGCAATTTGCATCACTAATTCAATGGGAATCTAGTTGTCACGACTAGCAGCGGCGGGGGCCCAGGCATTAGCAGCTGAGGTCTGGGCCGTTCCGGCAAATAAAGTCACAAGAGGCGGAAAGTCAGTTGTCTGGAACATCGGTGACTGCTGTTCCGCCTGGCCTCGTGGGTTGGGGGACGAAGGGTGACAGGCTGCTGGCCGAGTTTCGGCGGCACTGGCTGAAGAGGCCGAGTCAACTCTGAGTTGTTAACTTGAGCGGGTCGCACCCCGCGGCCCTGACATGCCAGGCGGGCCGGGCGCCCTCCAGTCATGTCAGAGCCATGGGGTTTGCGTGCCTGGTAAACGGGCGCAGAGTTGAAGTTGGCATGATCAGAGAGAGAGAGAGAGAGAGAGAGAGAGAGAGAGAGAGAGAGAGAGAGAGAGAGAGAGAGAGAGAGAGTGAGAGAGAACAATGAACAATGAACAATGAACCTTTATTTTCCAACGGTAGAAGTTATTGGTAACAGGGCCGCTGCTACATCTACTACATAAGTGACAGACAAAAAAAAAAAACCATACACATACCACACACAGCTGCATGTATGCATTCGCTCACGCACACACGCACGCACACACCACGCGCGCACATACTCACGCACGCACACGCACGCTCATACACACACACACACACATACCCCCCCCCCACACACACACACACACACACACATACTCAGGTACGCACGCATGCACACCACAACTCGCGTATGCACGCACGCGCACACACACAAACATGCACACCGCAATTACGCATGCACGCACGCACGAACACTCTCACCCACCCACCCACACACACACACACACACACACACACACACACACACACACACACACACAAACTTACACACACACGCGCTCAGGCACACACGCACAAAAACTAACACACGCTCTTGGACACGCACTCCAGACATACATACGCGCACACGCGTACGCATAATAATATAAAATGAGTAAAAATGCAAAGTAAAGCAATAAACAGAAAATCATTTAGTACATTAGAGTTCATAAAACAAGGGCAAATATGTATGTAGGTGCTCTCTCTTTCTTTCTCTCTCTCTCTCTCTCTCTCTCTCTCTCTCTCTCTCTCTCTCTCTCTCTCTCTCTCTCTCTCTCTCTCTCTCTCTCTCTCTCTCTCTCTCTCTCTCTCTCTGATTCGAAAACGTGCTGTTTATCAGTTAAGTGTTGGCGCCCTTGCGTTTTTTTACATCATATCTGCACGTTCGTACACAATACGTGTATGTAAATGGAACAAACTCAGTAGAAGGGCTGATACAGCACGGGGTACCACAAGGGTCAATTCTTGGCTCATTATTGTTTTCTATTTTTATCAATGATCTTCCTTTACATATATCTGACCCCAATGTCACTTGCAGCCTCTTTGCTGACGATGGAACACTCGACCTTTCATCATCAAATGTAACCTGTTTGACTCAGTCACTACAGAAAAGCTTGAACGATGTATCTGAATGGTGTAAAAACAATTCCATGATACCGAACCCTGATAAAACTAAATGTATGTTAATTACAACCAGGCAGAAACATCAGCTGAATCCATCTCGCCCTATGTTCTCGTTTAATGGCCAGCCTGTTGAACAAGTCAGAGAACAACGCGTGCTTGGTATCATCATAGACGACAAGTTGTGCTGGCAAAGTCACATAACTAAAGTATGTAAAACAGTATCTAAAAATTTATTCCTTTTATCAAAATTGAGATATTTCACTGATGAACCAACAAGGAAGCTCTTCTATTGTGCCCATATACAGCCACATTTAGATTACGCCTCCACTGGTTGGGACGGCAGTAGTGACGCAAACTTAAAAAGGCTGAACTCGCTCCACAAAAGGGCCATAAAACTAATTGTTGACAGATCTACAGAAGTCATAAGTACTGACGACAAATTCAAGCTGATAGATATCCTGCACTTGAGCAGCAATTTAGTTACAACAAGCTGATACTCGTGTACAAAATTACACGCTCGGAAACGCCAAACTATCTCACTAATATATTTCATTTCGCTCACAGGTCTAGTCGAGCACCAGGAAACAATCTGGTAGTGCCCATGCCACGTCTAGATATTTATAAGACATCCTTGTCTTATTCAGGAGCTAAGATTTGGAACACGATTCCCGCAGATATTTGAGCAGCCTCTTCAGTCAAAAAGTTCAGGACACAACTGCTTAGAAGTAGATAAAATACTATTTCAGCTTCATGTTACATGTGGTGTGTCATGTCTGGCGGGTGCGCGTCGAACCCTTGCGTTCGTGTGTGTGTGTGTGTCGCGCTTTTGCTTTTGATTAGAATTATTATTTCATTTTCATTCATGCATATATTAACTTTTTACCCCGATGTGTGTTTGTGTGTGTGTGTGTGTGTGTGTGTGTGTGTGTGTGTGTGTGTGTGTGTGTTTATTCCTGTACATATTAACTTTTACTCCGATGTGTGTGTGTGTGTGTGTGTGTGTGTGTGTGTGTGTGTGTGTGTGTGTGTGTGTGTGTGTGTGTGTGTGTGATGTATGCGTGAGCAAGGGCATGATTGAAAACAGGTCTATGGCCTAATCATTTATCCTTGGAAAATAAAGTTTCATTTCATTTTATTTCATTTCAATTCATTTCTCTCTCTCTCTCTCTCTCTCTCTCTCTCTCTCTCTCTCTCTCTCTCTCTCTCTCTCTCTCTCTCTCTCTCTCTCTCTCTCTCTCTCTCTCTCTCTCTCTCTCTCTCTCACACACACACACACACACACACACACACGCAGCATGCACGCACACGTATACACACATATACACACAGTCACACATACAGTATACACACACAGAGAGAAAGATACGCGAGCGCGCGCCCAACATATCGCGTACAAACATTTGAAGGCAAAAACATTACAGTACTTGCAGTATTCAATGTACTCTTAGCATTCAAATATAATGATGGTACACTGTATATGGAAAAAGGGACTCTCTCTCTCTCTCTCTCTCTCGCACACACACACACACACACACACACACACACACACACACACACACACACACACACACACATACAGCCGGAGAGAGAGAGAGAGAGAGAGAGAGAGAGAGAGAGAGCTTGAGAGAGAGAGAGAGCTTAGGATTTAAGGATTAAGGTGGAACAAGACCCATGCACAAGGCATCTACCTGATTGATTTTAAAGCTTCCTCTTGTCATTATTCCGTAATTTCGCTTATCGGTAGGCGTGCCCGTCGTTCAAAGGAGAAATTGGATTACCCGCCATCTTACCTCCACAGCTCAGGGAATGTCAGCAGTAAACTCTGTCGCTGTCTTTGTACCGAACTTTCCGCAATGTGCACAACTATGCTTACATTTTTTTTCAGAGGAATTGAGTGTGTATTGTTATGGATGCCTGTCTGCGGGTAAATCTTTCTTGCGTGTTTAGGATACATTTGTGTAATGTTTTTTGCAGATTAAATCCTAGTTAGTCGCATTATAACTGACTTCCTATGTGGGTTAGTTCACTGACTGTGTATTTGAACCGCATGAAGATTGACGGGGATGAAATATATCATTCACACCTTATATTGATTTTGGAAAATCTGTAAACTGCTTCCGCAAAATGATCGGCCATAATAGTTCAAAGGTAGTGCAAGATTAGCTTGGCGCCTTTCCAGGCGCCAAGATAATCTGACACTACCCTGGAGCTGTCATTGTCGATCCATCTTCCGCTGTAGAGTTGCAAGGATAAATGTGATATGCATAATATTGTGCATGTTATAAGACATTAAAATAATGTGATATGCAAAGCATAGTGCGTGTTATAACGCATGAACTTACTGATCACCTTTATTATTAAAGACTATATAAATGGAAACCTCCATTGACATTTTTGCTAGGCGGAGGAGGTCAACCCCTAAAACACACCTGTGCTTGTACGCAGTTATTTGTGCATTTTTTATGTTAAAAAAAAAGAAAGTTTATTTGGAAGTATATTACTTAAAAACACGTACGCGCGCATAGACATACACGTGCGCGCGGGTGCGCGCACGCACAGCCGCAAGCACGCACGCACGCACACACACGCACACATACATACATACATACATACACACACACACACACACACACACACACACACACACACACACACACACGCACACTCACACACATTTTACTCCTGGAATGACAAATATTTATTAAAATTGACTCTTCTCAATTTATATCTTCGATTTTGATTTCAAAGCAGAACGTAAGCATCCATTAACAAAGTTCACTATAAGAAGTGAAATATTAAGCAAAAGGGAAAGTCACATAATACACGAATCAGTTGTACATACAATGTCGTGGCAATTTACTTGACATAATTTAACATCTCAAAACGATGCGAATGTTTAAACCGGTCACTACCAGTGAACCATACCAGTGGGATCAAAGGGTCTTTGCCTGACTCAAAGGGAGGGACGAGTTGCGTTGGTTGTGTGGGTAGTGGGGAACTCTTTCTGCGCCTCCCCAGGGATCACCCTAGTCTAGGGCCTCTTGGCCTTCGTGAGGCACCCTACTGTTTAATCCCTCCGGTCTAGCATAGCATCCCTCTATCCCAAGACCGCCCGTGCGTGGTCCCTGGCCACATCCTCTCCGAAGTGACCCAAAAAACTGGGCAGCACGAGCTGGGGAGGCTAAACACGGCGGATCTAGAGGAGAAAACCTCGAAAGTAAATCGTTGTCCTGCTGCCTTGCAGGCCTGGCCGCTTAGCTGCGGAAAGGCTAAAGGAGGAAAACCCTGACATCAAAACCCCCGTGTCTTCGGGGAAGGATTTTGAGCCAGAGACTAGGACAAATACAGTCTGATATTTAACCTACGACCCGAGGACCTCGATGCCACCGTCCCAGCTTGCTAGGCCATGGCAAACGAACCAAGGGTTTAAAGGGTGGGGCCAGTACTGCGCACACTGCACTCCACCGAAATGCTCCACCGCGCAGGAAACGTCCACGGACCATGACACCACCGACCATTCAAAGTCCTGTAGCGATGGGCGTGGGGCGAAACGACAAGTTAAAGATGTAACTGGAAGACACAGTCTCAAACCTGCATGCAGGCGGTTTGCGATATTGGTTGTCAGATGATGACCTGGGGATAACAACGTCACTCGGCACACCTTGAACGACCAAGCAGCCTTCTCTAGGGACAGCACTGCTTGCTCCACACGTAGAAGGGCCTAGAAAAGGTGAAATAACCAAAGCTCGTCCCATCGCAACCCCAGTTGGCTAGCCGCGGTCAACGGGCATCTTCTCCTGCGGTGAGAAAACAAGAAAAAACAACGGATCCACTCTCATGACGACCTCGACCGGACTCAACGTAGCATGCTGGAACATCAGAACCATGCTCGACACAGCAGACAGCGGACGCCCTGAACGTCGCTCCGCCCTCATTGCCCATGAATTGCGGAGGTTAAACATCGACATCGCCGCGCTCAGCGAAGTACGCCTACCGGACAAAGGCAGCCTCCAAGAACTTGGGCGCTGGCTACACCCTCTACTGGTCAAGCAGGCCTGCATCAGAAAGACGGCTCTCAGGCGTGGGCTACATGGTCAAGACCTCCATCGCGACTACGCTTTAAAACCTACCAACAGTTCACTCAGACCGCATCATGTCCATACGCCTCCCACTGAGACACCAGCAATACGTCACCCTTCTCAGTGTGTACTCCCCAACCCTCCTGGCAGAGGCTGCAGAAAAAGACACGTTCTACACTAAACTGCGCAGCCTCCTACATATGCACCCTTGCAGACAACAAAGTCATCATCCCTGGCGACTTGAACTCCAGAGTGGGCCAAGACTCTGAAGCCGGGAAAGGAGTCCTCGGCAAACGTGGCGTCGGGAACTGCAATGACAATGGCCGCCTACTGTTGGAGTTCTGTGCACAGCAGCAACCTGTCATCATCAACACTACTTTCCAGCAAAAGGACAGTCAAAAGACCACCTGGATGAATCCTCGCTCCAAACACTGGCACCTTATCGACTATGTTCTAGTGCGTCAGAGGGACCGCAGTGACGTCCTCCTGACCAGGGTGATGCCCAGGAGCAGAGTGCCACACTGACCACCGTCTTGTCCGCTGCAAACTCAGGCTCCACCTCAAGCCGAAACCCATGAAAGAAAGCCCCACCACCACCACCCCCCTCCCCCAATCCCCCACCCGCCCAGAAAAAGCTTGATGTTGTGTTGCCAGCCTTCAGCGTGACGACGTGAAAGCTGCCTTTCAGACAGAGTTACAGCGCAGGCTCAAAAACACAGCTGACCCAGCAGACTCCTCCCTCGAAACACTTTGGGAACAACAGAAAACTGCTATTGCAAAATCCTCTGCGGAAGTCTTGGGTTTCGCTAGAAAGAGGAGCAAAGTCTGGTTTGACGAAAACAACAAACCAGGGGGAAAAAACGGATTTGTTCAATAGCATGTCCGTTGAAAGGTCCTGGTAAATCAAAGTGGCACATTTGGAGTGCGCCTGAGTTGATCAGTGTTCAGGTCGTACTCCATAGGCAATAGATTCCCCTTTCCCCCCATAACCCGCCCGTCAGGGCCGTCCATTATCATTCCGGTGCCGTGGACGTTAAACACGGAACTAATCAATCAATTAATCAAACGAAAACGACGCAGAGATCCAGGAACTCCTACCAAAAAAAACAAAAAAAGAAGAACCGCCCATCAGCCCACCTAGCCCAGCCTTCCTGCCCTGTGAAAAAGTATGCCTTCCGCCTTGTCTTCAGCAGTCTCCAGCGCAAGCGCAGAGAGCTCCAGAACGAGTGGTGGACCAGACTCGCACAGAGGACCCAGCTTTGCGCTGACAATGGTAACTACAGGAGCTTCTACGAAACACTGAAAGCAGTGTATGGCCCCAGGCAACTGGTACAAAGTCCCCTGCGAAGCGCTGATGGACAAGCACTCCTCTCAGATAATATCTCTAATAATAATAATAATTACGGTATTTATAATGCGCTTATCTTATAATAATTATAACTCTAAGCGCGCACTCACAACTCGCGCACGCTTTAGACAACGACTCACGTACAACAAATAGTAAAATACATTGCGATAGTCAGCTTGGGATGGGGAGTGTGGTGATGTTATAGTGCTATAACTGTTGAAAGAGGTGAGTTTTGAGGGCGGACTGGAAGGAAGAGAGAGTGTTTCTGACGGAGAGAGAGTGGGAGAGTCTTCCAGGTGGATGGAACGTATACTGAGAAGGAGCGGGGGCCGAAAGTGCTGAGTTTAGTTCGGGGGATGTGGAGGAGGAGAGGGTCGGATGCGGAGCGGAGGGAGCGGGGAGGAGTGTGGGGGTGAAGTAAGTTTGAGAGATAGGAGGGAGCGCAGTTGTTCAGGGATTTGTAGCACAGAGACAAAATCTTGTATTGGATGCGTTGGGGGATGGGAAGGCAGTTAAGGAGTTTGAGCAGGGGAGTGATGTGGTCGGATTTTTTCTTTCTGAGGACGAGGCGGGCAGCATTGTTCTAGCCGCGCTGGAGAGTGAAAGTGGTGGAGTGAGGGAGGCCGGAAAGGAGAGGTTGCAGTAGTCGATGCGAGATAGGATGAGAGAGACAGCAAGTTTGGTGGCAGCTTCGGTAGTGAGGTATTTTCTGATTTGACTGATGCGGCGGAGGTGGAAGTAGCATGCCTGGGCCGTGGCGGAGACGAAGCTGGCCAAGGAAAAAGAGGAATCGAGGATAACGCCGAGATTTTTGGCCGAGTCAGAGAGGGAGATGGGGGTGCTGTCTAGTTGAATGTGGAGGGAGGGAGGGAGCTGGGAAAGTTTCTGGCGAGTGCTTACCAGCATGGCTTCCGTTTTGTCGTCATTCAGTTTAAGCTTGTTTGCTGTCATCCAGTTTTTCACGTCTTCGTAGCAGTCAGCCGTGCGAGTCAGTAGTGACTGAGTGTTGTCGAGTTTGTCTTTGTCTAGTAGTTGTGAGTCGTCAGCGTAGAGGTGGTGGTGTATGTGGTGAGACTGGATGATGTTGGACAGGGGAGAGGTGTAGAGTGTGAAAAGAACTGGGCCCAGGACGGACGCCTGTGGAACTCCGCAGGAGAGCGTGACTGGGTTGGAGGAGACGCCGTCGATGGTGACGGACTGCTGTCTGTCGGAGAGTTAGGAGAGAAACCAGGAGTGAGCAGATTCAGTGATGACAAAGGAGTGGTAAAGGCGGTGGAGGAGGATAGAGTGGTCTATAGTGTCGAAGGCGGCAGAGAGGTCGAGTAGCGTAAGAAGGGAGATGTTGCCCGAGTCGGTTAGAGAGAAGCAGGTCGTTTAGGATATGTAGATGGGCTGTTTCAGTGCTGTGATGTTTGCGATAGGTAGACTGGAAGGGACTGAGGAGGTTGTTGTCGGCGAGGTGGAGGTTGAGCTGGTTGAGAACGACCTTCTCATGAAGCTTGGACAGGAAAGAGAGACTGGAGACTGGGCGATAGTTTTTGAGTTCGTTTGGGTTGAGGTTGTGTATTTTGAGGAGAGGACGGACGATGGCGGACTTGAAGATATCAGGGACGGAGCCGTTCTCTAGAGATGTGTTGATGATGTCGGTAATGAATGGCAGAAGTTTTGGAAGGCCGTCCCGGTATAGAGAAGCTGGGAGAGGGTCTATTTCGCAGGTTTTGAGAGGCATGGACTTTATGGTCTTGAGGACTTCGTCCTGAAAGACGGGCCGGAAGGACTAGAGGGGGGTGCCGGAAACGGGGGTGTCGGGAGGGCAAGGCGGAGAAGGCAGAGTGTCGAGTGTGTTGCGCAGAGTTTGGATTTTATCGGAAAAATAGGTGGAAAAAGCGGACGGGAGTTCTTCTTTGCTGTGTGTGTTGGGGAGAGGAGAGTCGTTAGAAGTGCCTAGGAGTGTGTTCATGGTAGCGTAGAGGGTTTTGGAAGAAGTGGATTCCAGGATTTTGTTTTGAAGGTGTTTACGTTTGGAGTCGGAGATCATTCTGCAGACTTTGGATCTAGTTGTTTGGAAGATCTCTCTGTGAACGGTGAGGTCAGTTGAGCGCCAGCGGCGTTCCGCTTGTCGGCGCTCGCGCTTGGCCTCAGCTATGTCGTCAGTGAGCCAGGGGGAGGGGGGTCGGTTGGGTATGGAGCAGGTGGTGACAGGTGCATGGGTGTCTCGAAGTTTTCGAAGGGAGGAGTCGAAATGTGATGCAAGATCAGGAGAGGAGGCGGGGTCCAGGAGAAGGTCGACAGCTTCGTCGAAGAAGCTCTCGCGGTTGACAGACTTTAGTTTGCGACGAGAGACAAGGAGCTTGGGTTTTTTCGGGGGAGGTAGGTTGAGGGAGACGAGAATAGCGAGGTGGTCAGGAAGCACAGAGGAGGTCTCAGAGTCGAGACAGAGTTGATTGGGGGTGCGGGTGATGATCCAGTCGAGGGTGTGGCCGAGTCGGTGGGTGGGTTTGGTGATGTGTTGTGTAAGATTGTGGTTTGAAAGTGATGTGCAAAGGCGTTTTGTGTCAGGGTGGTCGGGTTTGTCGAAGTGGAAGTTAAAGTCGCCAAGAAGGATGTGTTTTCCGGGTCGTGTGCTGTAGTGGTCGAGGAGGAGGTCAAACCCGGTGAGGAACATGGAGTTTGTGAGTTTGTTTTGAGAGCTTGGAGGGGGGCGATAGATACATGAGAAGATGAGGGACTGGCCAGGGAGTGTTGCTACGGCCTCGACAGATTAAAAGGAGGGATGAGCAAAAGGTAGAGACTGAGAGAAGGAGAGGTGAGCGGAGAGACAGCCCCTGTAGATGATGGCAATGCCACCCCCTCTGGAAGCGCGCGGGAAGGAGGCCAGGCGGTAGCCACTCGGAGTGACGCTGGCGATGATGGGTTCATCGCCAGCTGAGCGGAGCCACGTTTCGGTGATCACGACAACATCTAGGTCATTGTCTAGAATGAAATCTAAAATCACGTCGGCTTTGCCATCTTTGCAGACAGACTGTGCATTGAACAGACACAGTTTTAGGTTTGGTGAGACAGAAGAGGAAGAGGAAGAAGAAACGGACGGAGAAGAGGACAAAGGAGGAGGAGGGCGGGGAGGAGGAAAAGAGGATGGAGGGGGGAAAGATGTGGGAGGGGGGAGTGGGGAGGAGGAAAAAACGGGGAAGGAGAAGCGGGCAAGACAGAGGATGCGAGAGGAGGGTGAGGGGGGAGGGGAAAGGGGGAGAAAGGAGAGTAGGAAAAGATGAGGAAGAGCGAGGGGGAGGGTGAAGGGGAGGAGAAAGGGGGAGGAGTGGACGAGGAGGAAAAAGCAGGCGGAGGAGGAGGGGGTGAGGGGAGGGAGGGGGAGGTGGGTGGTGGAGGAGGCGGCCGAGGAGAGCAGGGAGCGGTAGGTGAGGAAGACAGGAGAAGAAATGGGAGAAGAAGGAAGGGATGGGGAGAAGGCGGGGAGGCGGGGGAAGACGGAAGGGGTGGAAGGACATAGGAAAAGGGGAAGAAGTGTGTGGGTGTGGTGGTGAGTCGTGCCTTCTGCTAATTCCACCCCTGCGGCCTCTCTTTCGCGACCGGATGCCACGTAAGGCATTTGCAACACTGTCGTCGGCACCGGCCGCGCAGTAGGTGTCGAGGCGACGTAGAGATAGCAGTTGTTGGCGTGTGTATCTGATGAGCATGATTGTTTGTGAGGACAGGAAAGAGAAAGACGGGACGAGGGTGCAGTAGGGTGTGTGTGAGTGTGTGCGTGTGTGTGTGTGTGTGTGTGTGTGTGTGTGTGTGTGTGTGTGCGTGCGTGCGTGCGTGCGTGTGAGTGAGTGTGTGTGTGTGTGTGTGTGTGTGTGTGTGTGTGTGTGTCGGTGTGTGTGTGAGCCGTGTGGTAGGGGAGCGACCTGATAATACGCAAGGGAGAAAAAGTACAGTAGGTGTGTGTGTGTATGTGTGTGTGCGTGTGTGTCTGTGTGTGTGCGTGTGTGAGTGTGGTAGGGGAGCAACGCTGATAATACGCAAAAACCAACACTGAAAGGGCAGAAGGGATACAGGGGAAGAAAATTACAAGCGGACAAACACGGTCGGTCAGCGGCGAGATCACAAGTGGGGAGGGCGAGATGTCGACGGGAAATAACAAATTTAGGGCAGCACACGTAAAACCTATAGGACGGTAGGAACACGAACAACAAACAGCAACAGATGCGGGTAGTGAACAGACTCACACAGTAAACACTTAGCGCACTAGCGGATAGCACGTAAAAACAGGGCAAAATACTATGAGAACCTCTTCAGCGCTGAGCGCACTGTTTAAGAAACAGTCATCCTCCAAATCCCACACCTCCCAGTAAAGGTTGAATTGGACGAACCGACCATACTAAAGAGACCCTCACAGCCATCCACCATCTCAAGAGTGGCAAAACTGCAGGCATTGATGGAATCCCACCAGAGATCTGGAAACATGAAGGTCCAGCACTGCACAACAAGCTCTACGACCTCTTTCTCTGCTGCTGGGAGAAAGGAACACTACCAAAAGATCTCCGTAATGCAGTCGTCATCACCTTGTACAAGAACGAGGGAGAGAAGTTTGCCTGCTCTAACTATCGTAAAGTTACCCTGCCGTCCATTGCCGGGAAAATTCTCGCACGGCTGCTCCTGCATCGGCTGGTACCTGCCATCGCTGAAGATCACCTCCCAGAGAGCAAGTGTGGCTTTAGAGCCAACAAGAGCAGCACCGACCTGGTTTTTGTGCTCAGACAGCTTCAAGAGGTACCGCGAGCAAAACAAAGGGCTGTACGTAACGTTTGTCGACGTAACAAAAGCGTTCGACACTGTGAGCAGGCAAGGCATGTGGCAGATCCTGGAACGACTTGGCTGTCCCTAAAGTTTCTCAGCCTGATCGTCCAGCTACATGAGGAACATCTAGGCCAGGTCACACTCAACAATGACCTCTCAGAACCATTCCCCATTCTCAACGGTGTGAAGCAGGGCTGCGTGCTGGCACCGACCCTCGTCACCATCTTTATTAGCATAATTTTCAAGCAGGCCACAGTGGACCTCGACGATTACGACGCAGTGTACATCAGGTATCGTCTCGATGGCAGCTTGTTAGACCTCAGACGATTACAGACCCACACCAAAACCCTAAACCGACTGATTCGTGAGCTGCTCTTTGCTGATGACGCTACCCTCGTTGCACACACAGAGAGAGCCCTGCAACGCATCACGTCCTGCTTCGCAGACGCTACCCAGCTCTTTGGACTTGAGGTCAGTCTGAAAAAGACAGAGGTCCTCCATCAGGCGGCACCCAAGGAAGATCATCGTTTTCCTCACATCACCATCGGCAAGTCTGAACTGGTCAGTGCACCAGTTTACCTACCTTGGCTGCATCATCACGTCAGGCGCCAAGCTGGACAAGTAGCTGGACAGAAGGCTGGCAAACGCGACCAGCACTTTCGGGCGACTATTCCAGCTTGTGGCACAATCAACAGCTGAAACCAGTCACCAAGATCTGCGTGTACAGAGCTGTATGGTTCCGAGTCCTGGGCCCTCTGCCGCAGCCAACTACGACTCCTCGAACGCTTCCACCAGCGCTGCCTGCGTACCATCCTTGTCATTCACTGGAGTGACTATGTCACCAACGTCGAGATCCTTGAACAGGCAGAAACTGAGAGCATCGAGGCTTTGCTGCTGCGGACACAGTTCCGCTGGGCGGTGCACGTCTCCAGGATGGAGGATCATCGCCTACCCAAGATTACCCGGTTCGGCGAGCTCGCCACTGGACACCGAGACAGAGTGGCACCAAAGAAGAGATACAAAGATTATCTCAAGAAGACACTTAGCGCCTGCCAAATCGACCACCGCCAGTGGTCTTTGCTTGTTGCGGACCGTGACACCTGGCGCTCAACAATTTTCAAGGCAGCCGTCTCCTTTGAGAACTCTCGCAGTGCTAGCCTTAAGGATAAGCGGCTCAGGAGAAAAAAACAGATATGGCGCAACTCAGAACCCTGGCCAGACCTCTCCCTGCAGCCACTGCGGCCAAACCTGCGTGTCCCGGATTGGCCTCCGCAGACGTCGTGGGCAACCCTTATAGAATTTTCGTTCGCGAAGTCAAGCCAAGAAAAGGCCAGTGGACGCAGATTTTTAATTTCGAAATCATTGTAAAGTCAACCTCATAGGAACATCGATACAAAATGGTTTCAGCAAGAGGCATAGATCCTCATGAGCCCCCGCATCTGCGGGGCCTCATGCGAATCTATACCTCTTGTAGTTTGGGGGTGTTCAATTTTGCTCTGCATTGAATGTGGTAGAACGTGAACATGAAACATTACGAGAGGGAAAAAAGAAGAACAACAAAAACACACGCTGGGAGTGGCGGTCAAATCATCAGACTGATACTTTATCGCAACAAATCGTTCAATAGGATTAAACTTAGCTAATGACCGCGCACATAGTTGACTGCAAACGGTATTCATAAATAATTCAATAGAAATGAGCACAACTAGTTATCTTGGTTACAGTGCTTGCAAAGCACATCACATCATTACAATGTATGTGTCAACTACGTGACATTTCTGACCTAATTCTTGCTGAGGAAAATTTATGTTCTGGACAACACCACAGAATAATCATTAGTTTGTACTGATAAGAAAACCGCTGAACGTGGTGGTACGACCAGCAAAAAAACTGTCGCCGTAGCTCTTCAGCCACACCCGTTGTCCCGCCGTGAGATGAATGACAGCCTGACACGATCCCATGTTACTGTTGTCTTCGTCCGCCCAAAGGTAAGATATAACACTAAAGTCAACTACTATGGACAGATCAGCTAAAGAACCGTCCGTGGACGCGGTGGCAAAGAAGGCGTAAATCCCATTATAAGGCGCTGTGAAGACTCCTGCAGTATTGCTGTAGGCCTCTCCCTCGTTACTGATGACAATGGACAGGATGATGATGGCACCGCTCGATACCCGTGTATCGCTTCCAAGCAAAGCGTGAAAGCTGACATGTCGGGCGGCTATGTCTGTTGAAATAACCAATCCTACAATCAGTTTGTTAGTCAACGCACCCACCGACAGATTATCTCATTCGAGACTGTCACATTCGGGTACCGGAACTTAGGAAGTAGGGTATTTACCCGACCACATATAGTAGCGCACCTTCATGTTTGTGTATGTATGTTTCTCCTGCCTACTTCCTAAGTTCCGGAGAAAGACATGGGTTATATAAGAGACATGATCCATTCTTTTTGAGAATGGAAATGATCGTCTTGTTCTATACCTGCGTATTTCTCTGTGGGCTGGCGATTGGGTGCTTGATACGCAGGGGCAGGGGATCTAACTGTTTGTCTGTCCAGCGCTGTGATTCCCCTTGGTTTGTGTACAATTCTTCCAGCGCTAGCCTCACCTATCTGGTTTGTGAGTATCTATAACTCGAGGCAAATTTGTATCGTTACATTGTTGTGTAATGTTCTGTGCATCTACTGAGGGAAATCAGGGTATTTACCCGACCACATATAGTAGCGCACCTTCATGTTTGTGTATGTATGTTTCTCCTGCCTACTTCCTAAGTTCCGGAGAAAGACATGGGTTATATAAGAGACCTGATCCATTCTTTTTGAGGGTGGAAATGATCGTCTTGTTCTATACCTGCGTATTTCTCTGTGGGCTGGCGATTGGGTGCCTGATAGGCGGGGGCAGGGGATCTAACTGTTTGTCTGTCCAGCGCTGTGATTCCCCTTGGTTTGTGTACAATTCTTCCAGCGCTAGCCTCACCTATCTGGTTTGTGAGTATCTATAACTCGAGGCAAATTTGTATCGTTACATTGTTGTGTAATGTTCTGTGCATCTACTGTGGGAAATCAGGGTATTTACCCGACCACATATAGTAGCGCACCTTCATGTTTGTGTATGTATGTTTCTCCTGCCTACTTCCTAAGTTCCGGAGAAAGACATGGGTTATATAAGAGACCTGATCCATTCTTTTTGATGATGGAAATGATCGTCTTGTTCTATACCTGCGTATTTCTCTGTGGGCTGGCGATTGGGTGCCTGATAGGCGGGGGCAGGAGATCTAACTGTTTGTCCAGCGCTGTGATTCCCCTTGGTTTGTGTACAATTCTTCCAGCGCTAGCCTCACCTATCTGGTTTGTGAGTACTTGTATCTATAACTCGAGGCAAATTTGTATCGTTACATTGTTGTGTATTGTTCTGTGCATCTACTGTGGGAAATCAGGGTATTTACCCGACCACATATAGTAGCGCACCTTCATGTTTGTGTATGTATGTTTCTCCTGCCTACTTCCTAAGTTCCGGAGAAAGATGTGGGTTATATAAGAGACCTGATTCATTCTTTTTGAGGATGGAAATGATCGTCTTGTTCTATACCTGCGTATTTCTCTGTGGGCTGGCGATTGGGTGCCTGATAGGCGGGGGCTGGGGATCTAACTGTTTGTCTGTCCAGCGCTGTGATTCCCCTTGGTCTGTGTTAAATCTACTCAGCAGGCCCAATATCTGTTTGGGAATATTTACTAGCATCCCCCTTCGGGGGAGGGGGGGGGGAGCTGGATATTTTCCAGTGGATGGCGGGGTGCCTGAGGGTAGTCCCTACTGCTTTATGTAGTAGGTGTTCAGTGAAAGGCTCAAAATGATCTAGAACTAATGAGCGATGCAGTCACAAAAAGGGCAGCCGATGTCCTGGTGAAACAATGCAAGCTTACCAGCCTGGAATTCCATGGCATTAGCACGGCATTCTCAGAATTGAATGAAAAATTATATATATAAATAATATCTATGAATAAATGTAACCAGTCCAAAATGTTTTTGTTTTGCACGTGTGTGAGTTCTGAGTATGTTGACGATATTAATGACGATGATGATTAACGTAACAGTAAAAATAGTAATGTGTTATATTTTCGATGCATTTTCTACTTAACACGTCATGCTCATAAGTCATTAACTATTACTGTTTTCCCGGACTGACAGGAATGACGTACTAGAATTTATGCACGTGTATTTTAATTCGGACTATACCGTAAGCATAATACGAAGATTGTGACTGTGTGTGTGATTTTTTTATTTTCTTGACTGCACGTTTAAAACTTATACTAATGATGATGGTGGTAATGTTGATGATGACGTTATCATTATAAATATTTCATTGCGACATGTTTTCCTCCGCACACTGCGTGTCAATACTCTTGTTTCATAAAAGTTTCATGTCATCAGTAATGACGCTCTAATATCACCAACATATGTAGGTGCTTTTGTACCTTAGTCTATATATGTAAAAGTATTACGATAATTTAGAATTTGAAAGTGCATGTGTGTATATTCTGTATCTGTTTTGACCCACTACATTCGCACACGTAAATTATGTTTTGTTACCTAGTTACCTGTTATCTGGGCATTCCCCTGAAGAAGCACCCGCTGAAAGGGCGAAAATTTGTGCAAAGAATAAAAGTGTAACTCCTCCTAAACTACGAGGTGTATGTGGATCCATTCTTCACATTTTAAGTATATATATATATATATATATATATATATATATATATATATATATATAATATATATATATATATATATATATATATATATATATATATATATATATATATATATTGTATGTGTGTGTGCGTGTGTGTGTGTGTGTGTGTGTGTGTGTGTGTGTGTGTGTGTGTGTGTGTGTGTGTGTGTGTGTGTGTGTGTGTGTCGTTGTTTATCGTCGCAAGTACGCTAATAAAATACAATGTTCTTTCGAACTTATTAGGTTAAAAGTTAACATTAGACAG